>CM028378.1:134202825-134260954 GCA_013146195.2 Codonopsis lanceolata
TGCAATATGCCTATATATATATATATATATATTTTTTTTAAGTGAGGGATTACATGGCACACATACCGAGAGATTTCTAAGATTTATGAATCTCTCAAAATCTAGACTCTTAGTAAAAATATCACGAACAATTGGTTTTCTGTACTCAACATGTTCAATGCAGACAATGCCTTGTTCAACTAAGTCTCGAATAAAATGGTGTCTTATATCTATGTGCTTTGTTCTTGAGTGTTGAACAGGATTTTTAGCTATGCTTATCGCACTTGTGTTGTCACAATACATGGTTAAGATATCACTGTGCAAACCATAATCTTTGATCATTTGTTTCATCCACAAAAGTTGTGTACATCCACTACCAGCAGCTATATATTCAGATTCAGCTGTTGATAGGGCTACACAATTTTGTTTCTTGCTAAACCATGAAATCAAATTGTTTCCTAGATAAAAACATCCTCCAGATGTACTTCTCATGTCATCAACACTGCCACCCAACAAGATCACTAAATCAGATTGGTGTTTGTGTGCTTAGTATACCACAAACCCATGCCAAAAGTCTCACCAACATAACGAATTATTCTTTTTACAGCTTTCAAGTGAGAAACTTTGGGGTTTGCTTGATACCTAGCACACAAACACACACTGTACATGATATCTGGACGGGAGGCAGTTAAATACAACAAACTTCCAATCATGCTTCTATATAAGGTAGGGTCAACACTTTCAGATTTTTCATCTCTATTAAGTTTGTTGGATGTACCCATAGGGGTTTTCTTATGTTTTCCATTCTCAAGATTGAATTTCTTCACCAAGTTAAGAGCATACTTGGCTTGAGATATGAACATCCCTTCATGTGACTGCTTAATCTGAATTCCAAAAAATAGGTCAACTCCCCTACCATGCTCATTTCAAATGTGGAAGTCATGCAATTAACAAATTCTTTTTCCAAGGATTTGGAGGTGGATCCAAACACAATATCATCAACATATATTTGAGCAATCAAAATATGTTTATCTTGGTTTTGAATAAACAGTGTTTTATCCACCTCTCCCCTTTTAAACCCACTTTGTAAAAGATGATATGTAAGCCTACCATACCAACCTCTAGGAGCTTGTTTGAGACCATACAAAGCCTTTTTCAATTTAAACACATGATTGGGTTTATGGGAGTCCTCAAACCCTTTTGGTTGTTCAACGAAAACTTCTTCTTCAAGAATTCCATTTAAGAATGCACTCTTTACATCCATTTGTTGAAGAGTTATGTCAAGAAAACAAGCAATTGCAAGAAGCAGACGAATAGACTCAATGCGGGCTACAGGCGCAAAGGTTTCATCAAAATCCACCCCCTCAACCTGTGTATACCCTTGAGCTACAAGTCTAGCTTTATTTCTTATTATTTCTCCCACTTCATTTGTTTTGTTTTTGAAAATCCATTTAGTTCCAATAACATTTATTGAAGTGGGTCTGGGAACAAGATACCAAACATCATTTTTTGTGAATTGATCTAGTTCCTCTTGCATGGCATTTATCCAACTTTCATCTTTGAGGGCCTCTTGCACATTTTTAGGTTCAACAGTGGAAACAAAACATGAAGCATGTATATCATCAAATTCAAGTGTGGACATGCATGCAAGTTTCTTGTAATCCACTTTACCTTTCTTCCTTGTTGACATACCATCCTGTACATTACCTATAATTTGAGTGAGAGGATGGTTTTTCTGGATCTTGCTTGGAATGCCAATTTCCTGTTCAGTCAATCTGGACTGACCATTTTCCTGATTTGAATCAGTTCCAGCAACTTCATCTTCTGCCAGTTCTTTGTTCAATGTGTCTTCCGATGTTGCAGCATTCGGAAGCACATTGGGTGAAACATCCTGAATTTTTCCACCTGAACCACCAGAATCTGCTGTATCTGTCTGTCTGCTTGCTGGATTACTGGATTCAGCTTCTGTTTCTGGATCAAAATCTCCAAAATCTAAAATCCCTGAAACATCTTCTTCAGAAGTTTTGTGACCAAGATCAGTTAGATCATCAAAAACAATGTTCATGGATTCCATAATAGTCTTAGTTCGCAGATTAAAAACTCTATATGCTCGACTATTTGAGGAATATCCCATGAACACACACTTATCACTCTTAGAGTCAAACTTGGAAAGTTGGTCTCTATCATTGAGAAGATAACACACGCATCCAAACACATGAAAGTATTTCAAGGTAGGTTTCTTTCCAAGAAAAATTTCGTAAGGTGTCATTGTGCTACCTGGTCTCAAGAAGACCCTATTTCCAATGTGACAAGCAGTATTTAATGCTTCAACCCAAAATCTTTTAGTCAAATTTTTAGAATGTAACATTACCCTAGCCATTTCTTGTAATGTCCTGTTCTTTCTCTCCGCCACTCCATTTTGTTGTGGAGTTTTGGGAGCAGAGAATTCATGTGAAATACCATTGGAGGCACAATAATTAGAAAAAGATGTGTTTTCATATTCCGTGCCATGATCTGATCTAATTCTAATAAAATTTAGATCATACAAGTTCATTACACGGGTGTACCAAATTTTGAAGGCCTCAAAAGTTTCAGACTTCTCTCTTAAAAATATCACCCAAGTGTATCTAGAGAAGTCATCCACACAAACAAAGGTATATTTTTTCTTACCTAGGCTTTCTACCTCAATGGGACCCATAAGATCAGTGTGAATCATCTCTAGGCATCTAGAGGTGGAGCATTGTGTTATGGGAAGATGTGAAGCCTTGGTTTGTTCACCTTTTTGACACGATCCACATACCTTTGAATAATTCCTTTCCAAATTTGGTAAACCTTTAACAGCATCATGTCTCACAAGCTCATCGAGCTTACGAAAACTCATGTGACCAAGTTTTTGATGCCAAAGATCTGTTACATCAAGACTTACCTTCTGACATGATTGGTTATTGGTGAACATGTAACAATTATCAGATGATCTTGTCCCTGTCAGAAGACACTTGTTAGTGTGATCTAATACTTCACAAGAATGTTTGTCAAACTTTACCTGAAGATCATCATCACACAACTGGCTTATACTGATCAAGTTTGTCTTAAGTCCTTCCACATGGTAAACATTTGTGAGATTTGGAAGGCCTTCAATGTTCAATGTTCCTTTGCCAACAATTTTCCCTTTGGCACCACCACCATATGTCACTGATCCACCATTGATACTCACATATTCTTTCAGATTCTCCGCTGAACCTGTCATATGTCTAGAACATCCACTGTCAAAATACCAAGATCCAGCAACATGAGATTTTAATGAAGTGAAAGTAACATTGCACAGTTCATCTTGGGACATTGTAGCTCCAGGACATATATCAAAAGGTTCACAATATTTGGCTCTGCACTCATCATTACAAGTTTTGGGAACCCACATTTGTTTAACAGTTTTGGGTTGTTGTTTTTGAAAAAAATTATGATTTGTCTTCAAATGAGGCTTCCAAGGTGTCTGCCAATGTTGCTGCATTGTCTGGCGCATTGGCTGCTTCATACGGTTCTGCCTATGAGTTTTTCCAAAGAAATTTTGCCTCATTTCATTCTCATACATGGCCTTTTTCAGAAAACAAAAGGGTTGTATGTGACCAGGCTTATGGCAGAAGTGACAAACATAATTTTTCTTTCTTACTCTCGGTTTTTCACAGAAAACAGTTTCAGGAATACTTTCATTGGTCAGTTTGGTTCCAGATGTTCCTTCTCCTTCTTTCACAAATACCTTAGGGACAAAACCAATACCTGATCTAGATGTATTACCAGAATTCAGCAGATCATCAACCTTCTGTTTGCTAGAATTCCACTTGGTCATGGTTTCTTTTGCTTGGGTAAGCTGCTCCTTCAACCGCTCAATCTCCACATACTTTCTGCTTAGCACACTTTCCAGCCTTACAATGCATTCTTTTTGATCCTCATTTGCCTTTTTTAACAGTTCATTTGCCTTCCCATGTAATGTAACTTGGTGAGCTCTCTTCTCCCAATCCTTGTACGACCCTTCCAAATAGTTCTGGAATTAATTGAATTTTCTTTCTCCCAATGTTGCAACATCGGGTGAACATTGGCTGAAAACATTGCATTCGTAATCGTAATCGATTCAAGGTTCGAAATTCACTCAAGGTTTTTCGAGCATTGAAGATTCTCTACATTGAAGAATTCTACCATTTAGGATGACTTTGATGCATTTTTCAATGGATTTTGAAGGGTTTTTCATGAGTTTGGAAAGAATTTTCTTTGGGAACAAATTTTCCGTCGGGTTGAAATTGTTTTTCAGCTTGATAGTTCTATTTTGCTTTTATTTTTCATTTTTTTGATTTAGTAGTCAATAGAGCAATTGATTCTTCTCCAAAATCAGATTCATCAATGTCTTTTTGAATTTCAAGCAAATCACATGAGAGATCAATTGGTGCAGGCATAGCAATATTTTTCACAATGGGTGTGGAAGGTGATGAAATTCCTTTGCCTTTATGTTTTATTTGATCGTTTAGGTTCAGTTCAAAGTTTTGAGGAATTCCAGCCAGTCTTTCAAAACTCATCTTGTCAATATCATGTGCTTCTTCAATTGCACATATCTTGACATTGAACCTTTCAGGCAAAGTTCTCATCATCTTGCTGACAAGACGCTCATTAGTAATTGGATCTCCTAAAGCAAGAGCAGAATTTGATAAGTCAAGGAGTCTTCCATAATATGTCATTATATCCTCAGACTCATGCATCCTAGTGTTTTCAAATTGAGTGGTGAGCATTCTTAACTTAGAAGCACGAACACTTGCAGGTCCTTCACATAAGGTCTGAAGGGCCTCCCACACATCTTTGGAAGATTCATAATTTGCTATCACCCTAAAAGTATTGGCATCTAAGGCCTTATAAATGGCAGACAAGGCTTTTGAGTTAAAAGAAGCAGTGTTCCTATCATCATTGGTCCACTCAGATTCTTTGGTGATCTTAACATCACCATCTGAATCTACTGTTTTGGGAGGATTCCAACCATTTAAAACTGCAAGCCACGCTCTTTCATCAATGGATTTGATGAAGATACGCATCTTGACTTTCCAAATAGAATAATTAGCATTTGTGAGAGTAGGAGGGCGAACAACATTCTCATACTGAGAATCCATCACGACTTTAAACAGAATCAACTCTTAGTGATATCAAGAGAAGGCTCTGATACCAATTGAAAGAACGTGATAACACGGATTCTCGATATGCCTCAATGTGATTGCCAATGTTGCAGTGATTGTTGCAACAATGGCAGTAACAATGAGAACAGTAAATTATATCAAAACAATAGCAGCGGAAGATTGTAGACAAATACGCTTTTAAATGTAACTTGGAGACAAGAATTAATCAAAAAACAATCTACAAGATGATACTTGTAGATCAAGCCTCAAGGCCACACAATTTCTATTAAAATCAACACAATTTTACACCTAATAACTAACAAAGATTCTCACAAGATATAGTATCTTGGAGAACCAAAAATCCCACATAAAACACTAAACCAAACGTGGGAAGAAAGAACAAAAATCAACTTCCTAATGACAGAAAAAAAGGAAGTACACAAAAACAGTTCTTCAAGGATTAAGGAAGCTGTTGATATTGTATCATCAGACAGCTTCAGTTCATATGGAAGAACCGCCGCTCAAACTCCAAAGAAGATTTCTCTCGATTATAACTTGTGATCTTCTCTTTTCAAGCCGTACTACCCGCATTACTTTGCTCGACATCCAACTTTTTAAATAGAAAATGATTCCTGCAGGCACACGACCAAAACAACCCTACTCCTACTAGGAAAGGGATTAACCAATAATCATGCAAGATTATGATACTTGAAATAACTAATTGATTTGCAGAAATCTAGATACCAAAAATATATCTCCTAAATCTTTTGAAAGATTTTCAAATCAATCTCCTAGAAGAATCCTAAACAAAATCTAACACCTAAATAACTATTGACTAAAAATAAGATCCTTCTTTGACCAAGAAAGGTGAAAACAAGATAAAATAGGCTTTGCCTATTTTACCCTTACATTTACACTTTTTCCTCACAATTGTTTCTCACTGTTTTTCTCCCAAGTTATTGACTGAATGATCTCCCTCTCCCCTGGCCGAATTCCCCCTTCACTGTTCAGAAATACATCAATAAATACCACTATTTTCTCCCACTTACACCACAACTTGGTAGTTTTAAAACTACCGGTAACTTCTAAAAACCGCCAACTACTTGCAAATCAGTATTTCATTTAATACATAAACAGATTTAGACAGAAATAACAGTATTTCCTAACTGTCTAACAGGTCTGCTCGAAACTTAAGTAACTAGCCAACAGCTCAGCTCCGAAATGTGAATATCATCGGACTTGAAGGTTATGTGGTGAAGTCATGATTTGGGTGGTGTAGAGGAAGAACTCAATTATATATATATATATATATATATATATATATATATATATATATATATATATATATATATATATATATATATATATATATATATATGTAGAGAGTGTGCTTTGATATAATCCTAAACTAGTTTTAGCTCCTGTTCCGCACACGTAAAATATGAAATATATTGTTTTTTTATAATAATAATACTTCTTATGTTTTCAAATTATCGTCATCCTTTTATTTTTTGTCCGTTTAAAAATAATTGTGCTTTTTCAAAACTTTTCCATTTAGAAAAACAATTTTACCACTTTACCCTTATTTTTTCTACCTACTTTAATTATGGCCACATGTTCAAGGATATTAAAGAAAACTACATATTTCACCAATATTTATATTATAGTCAATTATTATTTTTTAAATGTTTTGCCGATTTAAAGAGGACAATAATTTGAAAACGGTGGGAGTATAACTTTTGAAAATTATAATTTGATTGTTAAACTCTTCAATGCTTATAATAATTTAATTTTTTCTATTGTTACTAATATTAAACATTTTTTTACCTAAATACTTTTAAAATCAATATAATTTTCTAAGTAACGTGAGATACATATTATCTATTTGTAATAATAGTAAAAATCTTTTATCTAAAGACTTTTAAAACTAACTTCTAACTTCATAATAATTGTAAAAGTCTTTATGTTAAAAACTTTTAAAATAATTATTCATTTTTAAACAATGTGAGATACTTGTTTTATATTTCTATTGGTAATGAAAGTTTAAGTCTTTTATTTAAATACTCTTAAACCAGCATCACTTTCTAACTATATGGTATATATATATTTTATATTGGTAATAATGATATTTTTTAAATCAATACTAATTTCTAACAAATGTGAGATATATCTCTTCTATCCATGATAATTGTAGCCTTTTATCTAAAAACTTTTAAACCAACATCCGTTTTTAAACAATGTGCGATACATCTTTTCTATTGGTAATAACATAAAAAAAATATTTTATCTAATTACTTTTATAACCAATACTCATTTTTAAATAATGTGAGATACATCTCTTTGTAACTAATGTGAGATATATTATCTTTTAAACCAATATTATATTTCTAACCAATGTGAAATACTTCTCTTTTATTGGTAACAATGGTAGACTTTTTAAACCAACACCACTCTCTAACCAATGTGAGAAATATCTTCTCATTTGGTAATAATAGTAGAAATATTTTATTTTAATTTTTTTAAAACCAACATATATTTCTAAACAATGTGAGATACATCTCGTCTCTTCTATTGATGATAAAAGTAGAAGCCTTTTATCTAAAGACTTTTAAAACCAACATAACTTTTTAACCAATGTAGGATATATCTCTTTTATTAGTAATAATAATATTTTAAAACCAACATCTATTTCTAACAAATATGAGATATATCTTTTCTATTGGTAATGATAGTAAAAGTCTTTCATTTAAAATTAAAATCAACATCACTTTATAACAAATGTGAAATCTTATATCTAAAGATTTTGAAAATCAACATCACTTTCTAATCAATGTATGATATATACATCTCTTCTATTGGTAATAATAGTATTTTTAAAATCAACATTAATTTCTAACCAATTTGGGATACATCTCTTTTACCGGTAATAAACTAATAATAGTAGAATACTTTGTAACCAATGTGAGATACATGTATCAATATATTCTATTTGTAATAAGAAATATTAAATCTAAAGACTTTTTAAACCAACATATCTTTTTAAACAATGTGAAATACATATATTTTATTGGTAATAAGAGTAGAAATCTTTAATATAAAACTTTTAAAATCAACATCTCTTTCTAACAACGTAAGATACATCTTTTCTATGGTGATAAAAGTATAAAATACTCTGTAACCATTGTGAGATACATGCATCTATTCTATTTGTACTAGTAAGTCATTAATCTAAAAACATTTTAAACAAACATTTCTTTTTAAACAATATGAGGTACATATCGTTTATTGGTAATAAGATAATAGAAGTCTTTAATATAAGATTTTTAAAAACTAACATCTATATTATAATTTAGCTCAATATTGCACGCTTCATTTTATAAAAGCTAATTACTGGCCACAATTATCTTTTACAAAACACAACTATTGGCCCTGATTAAATCTTAAATTCTCAAGCGTGTGAATTACGGTTTACTAAATCAACTTCCTATTTTTGTGGATTCTTTCTTCCCTCTTTTCTCTCCCTTGTCTTCACCTTTTTTCTTCCTCTCCCGTTTCTCTTTCTCTTTCTTCGATTCTTACCCTCTCCACCACAACACATTTCCAAAATCCAAGTCGTCCCCTTTCCTTCTAGTAGCAGCCATGGCCTTGGCCCCCTCTCTAATCCCCAACATTTCCTTCTTTCTCGTAGTTGCTCATTAAAACCAAGTTTTTCGAAGTGGAAGAGGAGGCAAATGGCGGCGCAAAGGTTGTAGGTGTCGCCGGGAAGGTAAAGGGGAGGGACTGGAGGTATAATATGGGAAGGGTTTTGAACTTCTGCAAGCTTTCTCGCTGACGGGCCTTCTGCAAGCTTTTGTTGTCCTCTTCGTCACCATTAAAGTTTGACTTTATAATATGTATTTGTCAAGTAAAGTTTGCACATGTGCCACCTACAAAGAAGGAGAAAAATCTATATATATATATATATATATATTTAAAGTTGGTGAGGAGTACTATGGTTGTGTCACTTCACCCACTTTAGATAAATATTGATTCTTAGGCATCTATGTAAGACTTTTTATCTTCCAACCATTACCTATTAATAATACCTATTAATATTCAATATGATAATGGGTATTATCATATAGCTATATATAACAATAGATATAACTTCTTCTATTGTCAATAGTAGAAGACTTATATTTAAAAAAATTTACAACTAACATTACTTCTAACCAATGTGGGATAAAACTCTTCAAAGTGAGATATTACTTCTAATGACTCACTTTTAACACCATACTTTAACCTTTGATATCTTATTCATCCAAAACTTGATTTGGACAAATAAATATATCATTTCGATATTCTTGCCGAGTAGAACAAATTTGCACAATTATTTTTGTCAACAAACAAATGACACGTAAAGAAATTTGTGCCTCAAGTTGCACAATTTCTTTCACTAAAACATTAATTTTTTAATAAGTATTATACTTTAACTCTTGATATTTTATTCATCCAAAACTCGATTTTGACAAATAAATATATCATTTCGATTTTCTCACCGAGTAGAACACATTTGCGCAATTACCTTTGCCAACAAACAAATGATACATAAAAAAATTTGTGCCTCAAGTTACACAATTTCTCTCACTAAAACACTAATTTTTTGTTATACTTTAACCTTTGATATCTTATTCATCCAAAACTTGATTTGGACAAATAAATATATCATTTCGATGTTCTTGCCGAGTAGAACACATTTGCACAATTACTTTTGTCAACAAACAAATGACACGTAAAGAAATTTGTGTCTCAAGTTGCATAATTTCTTTCACTAAAACACTAAATTTTTAATAAGTATTATACTTTAACTCTTGATATTTTATTCATCCAAAATTCGATTTTGACAAATAAATATATCATTTCGATGCTCTCACCAAGTATAACACATTTGCTCAATTACCTTCGCCAACAAACAAATGACATATGAGCTGCCTGGCCCAATAGGCCCAAGCTATGAGCCACGTGTCAGGCGAATGCATACTCCGAGCAAGCGAGCAAAGGTTTTATGCGAGCAACTGGGCAAAGCTTGTCATGGACGGGTTAGTTACTTGTGAGATAGGGGCTCGGCTAAACGGGCAAAATTGATAAATGAGCATCAATGCCCGTCTTCGTCAGCTACTAACAGTTGAGGACATTCATGTCCGGTAAAGTTCAAGGTAACAGTTGAGGGTGGTTACACCCGAGCAAGAATCCTGATTAGAGGATATGACCGTTTGTAAGGGAGTTAATGCCAATCATGGGCGGTTAATGCCAATCATGGGCAGTTAATGCTGGTCATGGGTGGTTAATGCTGGTCATGGGTGGTTAATGCTAACCATGGGCTGTTATGCCTCCGGCGCATATAAAAGCTTGGCAAAATTTGGAGAGAGGTATGCGCAATCTGATTCTCTAGCCAAAACTCTGTCAAATTACTTACTCAACTGCTTATCTGTGTACTAATTCACACGCCGGAGGGCCTTTGCAGGGAGTGCCCCTGCCCAGTTTACGTTTGCCGGTTGACATTGCAGAGTTGGGCTGTGAGGATTCAAGAACACGTTGAAAGCCAGGTGTTTGGATTGGGCTTGTCGAGTGTGTCCAGATTATCTTGGACGCATCAGTTGGTTCCATTGCCGGGAAACATTTTTGCGGCATTAAAGGTTTAGTTAGATATTCTTTGTTTTTGAGTTTCATCCATGGCGGAGAACGGGATTGATGGCGGTAGCGGTAGTCGCAGAGAAGAGGTACACCAGAATCTCAGCCTCAACCAGGCTGTTGGAAATAATGTTAATAATGTTCCACCACCCCATGATGCACGCCACCAGCTCAATCAGAGGCGTGGGGTTGATTCATTGGCCAGAAGCGCTGAGGCTGCAGTGGGGTTAGCCCATGAGTTTCGTGAGGAGGCTTTACGTCAGAGAGCCATCTATCTGGGACAGATGCATCAACTCAACCTGCAACTGATCGCTATGGGTAAGCCGCCATTGCCCATCGAGGTTGATCCATTACCAGCCTTGACGGCTCCTAGCCAGGGGGCAGGTATTTCTCGCACAGGAGGTAACCCGGTGAACCCTCTGATTGTTCACTCTCAACCGCGAGCACAAGGCTCTAAACAGCGCGAGAAACCGGAGGGAAGCAAGGCCAGTCATCGGGTTGTTCCTAGTGTACACTCAAGGCTGGGACCGCGAGTTGGCGAGGACTCGGCTCAGTCACGTCGGCGTCGGCGTTCGCCTTCGCCGCAAAGGTCACATGCTCGCCGATTCCGTTCACCATCACCGCGGCGATCTCGTGCATATAGTCGCCGTTCGCGATCACCAAGGGGTTCTTATGTTCGAAGGCGTAGAACTCCCTCTCCTAGACGGTCTCATCAGTCGGCTGCACCTATTGCACGGGGGGCACCTCGAGGGCAGTGGCGCAGGTGGGGGCTCCGCAAGCCGTTGCGGCTATGGGACCCCCACAGGCCCCTCCTCTGCCTGTGGTACAGCCTCAGCTTGGGGGTGGTTTGCCTGCAACCATTAACATGCAAGATTTCGAGGAGTTGAAGCGTCGGATGGAGGCTTGGGAACAAGGCAAGGCTCTCGATGGGAATTTTCTGGGTACATCTGCTAGCCCATTGGCACCCTGGATCGAGAATGCTCCGCCAGCACAGGGGTTGATTTTTCCCAACATCAAAGAGTACACGGGCAAGACCAAGGCCAGGGACTGGTTGATGTCTTTTGAGTCCCAAATTGGCTTAGTAACCTCAGATGAGGCGTTGAAGATTAGGGCCTTTGTTGGTGCCTTGCAAGGAAAAGCTCTGGCTTGGATGGGAGCATTGCCACGACGCTCGATCAATAATTGGGCCGACTTGCGAGCAAAATTCTTGGCTGACTTCGGGACGGCAGGTTCGTTAGCAAAGACAAGGGCTGACCTGTCAAAAGTCAAGCAAGGTGCACATGAGTCAACGGCAAGTTACCTTGAGAGGTTTACCAAGGTTCTCGAGCAAGTCCCTGGATTGACCGAGCAAGAGGTCACTTTGTGTTTTGAAACTGGATTGCTAGAAGGTGAAGGTGGTTTGCGATCGGAATTGAGTATGCGCGAACCGAAGACGCAGGCAGAGATGCTCATGCGAGCACAAAAGTGGTGCGCGGGGGAAACGGCGAAGAAAGAAAAGAAAAAGGAAAGTAGCGAAGCTGCGGGGAATGCTAAGGGAAACGGCCAGGCAGGAAGTGGAGGCTACAATAAAAGCAAGTCTCGGTATGATCGGCCGAAGGAGTTTCTTCGTGAATCAGATTTGACCCCGCTCAACACGCTGCGCGAGGACATTATGTATGAGATAAGGAACGAGCTTCCTAATCCTCCTCGTATGAATCCAGCTACTGCCAATGAGAGAGATCAGTCAAAGAGGTGTGCCTATCACGATGATTATGGGCATACTACAGAGGAGTGTTGGCCGTTAAAGAAGGCCATTCAGAAGTTGATCAGTGAGGGGCGGCTAGATCGCTTCAAGCGGGACACAGGCAATAGAGGAAATGCTCCTAGGCGAGAAGCCCCACCGATCAGGGGGGTAATAAATGTTATAATGGATGAGGAGCTCACTCCGACGCAGCTTGGTAAGCAAATTTACTCTCTGTCAAAGGTGGTGGATCGACCAACAACTTTGCAGGATGGGGAACAGGCCATTCAGTTTACTCGCAGCGAATTGGCGAGTAGTGTAGCAGGCGAGCAGTCGTTGATTGTCTCAGCGTTGGTTGATGGTTGGGTCGTGCACAGGATCTTAGTGGATACAGGAGCATGCCGGGATGTAATGTATTACTCTTGTTTCCAGGGTTTGGAGTTGAGTGATGATCGCTTGAAGCCATATGCTGGGGCTTTAGAGGGTTTCACAAATCACAAGGTCCCGGTTAAGGGCACTGTCGAGCTGGAGGTATTTATCGGTGAGGGACTCAGAACCCGGGCTGAAAAGATTACCTTCATGGTAATCGACTTGAAATCTCCCTACAACATTATCCTGGGCGTACCGAGCATGGCCAAGTTTCAGATGGTAGCGTCAATCCCACATCAGAGAGCCAAATTTTATACTGATCAGGGAGTGGGAGTATTGCGGAGTCAGCCGCGAGCAGTGCTCGAATATGTTAGAGATACGCAGAGAAAGAAGCAGAAGCTGACCTTGGAGGATGGCGAGCAGAAGGTTACTATCAGCACCAAGGAAACTTCTCATGTGACTGTAGGACCATCAGTGGTAGCGATGGTACAGGAAGATTTGGAAAGGGAAGCAAGCTCCGTGCCGACATTGAAGTCGGGGGAGCAAGGTCGAAATGAAGAGGATACGGCAGTGGTTGCTGCTCGAACAGATATTGAGGTTATTCCATCCTTGCCATCAGCGCAGTTGCCGGCACAAGCCGAGCGAGAAGAGGTGGCCGAGGAAGGTGTTAGCAATCCTTTGCCGACATTGACGTCGGGGGGATTTAAGGAGCCGAATGAGGTCGTTGACCTTATGGATGAATCTTTGCCAGCAGCCACATCTGAGGAGCCAATTGAGGCTATGGAGGTAGACCAGCTGGATAAAGTTGAAGATCGAGCTGAGAAGGATGAGAAGGTGGAGTGTGACACACTCCAAATGCGAGATGAGCCGAGTTCACTCAAGAGCTTGAAGAGGTAGTCATCAATCAAAATTATCCCGAGAAAGATCAAGATTGGTCGAGCTTTGTGAGGCCGAGAAAGCTTAATTAGCGGTTGCAAGGATGCGGATGTTTTCGCTTGGCGACCAGAGGACATGCAGGGGGTGAGTGAGGCTGTGGCTTTGCATCAGTTGAATGTTGATCCAGCTTATCGGCCAATCCAGCAGCGGCCTCGAGTTTACTCGGTCGAAAAGGATCAAGCGATCAAGGAGGAAGTCGAGAAGCTGCTTAAGGCAGATATTATTGAGGAGATCCATTATCCAACTTGGTTGGCTAATGTGGTTATGGTGAAGAAGTCAAATGGCAAGTGGCGGATGTGTGTTGACTTCACGGATCTGAATAAGGCTTGTCCGAAGGATTGTTATCCTCTGCCGAGAATTGACAAGTTGGTCGACGCCATTGCAGGATTCGAGCTACTCAGCTTCATAGATGCTTACTCCGGGTATCATCAAGTGAGGATGGCTGAACAAGATAAGGCTCTAACAGCTTTCCGAGCAGCAGGGGGGCTGTATTGTTATAAGATGATGCCTTTTGGTTTGAAGAATGCTGGGGCCACTTATCAAAGGATGGTTAACAAGGTGTTTAGCTCGCAGCTCGGGAGAAATGTGGAGGCTTATATCGATGATATGGTGGTCAAGACTAAAGGGCGCGAGCATACAGAGGATCTGGGTGAGACTTTTGCTAATCTCAGGAAGAACAACATGAAGTTGAATCCGAGCAAATGTGTGTTCGGGGTAAAGGCTGGCAAGTTCCTCGGTTTCATAGTTCTTGAGAGGGAATTGAGGCTAATCCTGAGAAAATAAAGGCATTGGTCACTATGAAGCTTCCTCGCTGTATTAAGGATGTGCAGAGGCTTAATGGCAGGGTCATTGCTTTAGGAAGATTTATCTCGAGATCGGCAGAGCGGTGCTTGCCTTTTTTCAAGGTTCTTCGGGGCAATAAAGGGTTTGAATGGACTCCTGAATGCCAGAAAGCTTTCGAAGAATTGGTGAAGTATTTGGGAAGTCCACCCTTGTTGAGTAGCCCGGTCTTTGGGGAAAAGTTATATGTTTATCTAGCAGCTACCGAGCAGGCGGTAGCCGCTGTTTTGATTAGGGAGGAAGGCAATGTACAAAAGCCTGTTTATTATGTATCAAAAGCCCTCACGATGTAGAGGAAGGTATTTTAATGCGAGAGAAATTGGCTTATTAAACTTGTTGTTCTTTGCTCGGAAACTTCGAGCTTATTTTTACTCATTCAATTGTTGTGTACAGGATTTGCCTTTGCGAAAGATTTTGCACAAGCCGATACCTCGGTCGGTTACTTACTTGGTCAATTGAGTTAACCGACCGAGTTTGACATCGATTATCGGCCGGCGAGCAATCAAGGCGCAAGCTATAGCGATTTAGTGGTGAGACAAGTTTCAAGGATCTGTCGAGGAAGAAGTAGAGAGTAAAGCAACGACGAGTAATGCAAGTCAAAGCCGAGGCGAGGAATATTCTTTGGGAACTTCATGTTGATGGTTCGGCTAGTCGATTTGGGAGTGGTCTTTGGTCTAGTGTTAGTTCCACGAGCAAGATGTAGAATTTGAGAAGGCATTGCGTTTCAAATTTCCTGCTTCAAACAATCAGGCCGAATACGAAGCTTTAATTGCTGGTCTCGAGCTCGCACAAGACATTGGGGTGCGAGGCAGTGGTGGTATATTGTGATTCTCAGTTGGTGGTAAATCAAGTCAAGGGCGACTATGGAGTACATCACCCGATCTTGGTTCGCTATTGTGCGATGGTAAGAGAAATTCTGAAAGATTTCGATTACTGGGAATTAGTAAGAATTGCTCGGGAGGATAACATGCGGCGGTTACTTGTCGAAGATGGTGAGGATGAAATCCGGTCTTTACATCCGGAGTCATGATCGAGCATCGGAAGTTCTGTCATCGAGAAGGAAGTGGTTATGGACATAGAGCCGCCAAATGTTGGATAGATGATCTTCGAGCTTACATCGAACACGGGGTGCTGCCTGAAGACAAAAAGGAAGCTAGAACTATCCAGAAACGGTCATGCCGTTATATTATCTTGGACAACATTTTGTATCGGAGATCTTATACTCGACCTCTATTGAGGTGTGTACGACCGGAGATGATAGAAGGAATCTTGGGCGAAGTGCATGAAGGCAAGTGTGGAGGTCACCACAGTCAGCGGTCACTAGCAGAAAGTGTTAGGCTGGATTTTATTGGATAACATTGCGACGGGATCTTGAGATGTATGTTCGCCGATGTGACAAATGTCAACGTTATGCGGACATTCCACGTTTGCCATCCACCGAGCAGACCCCTGTTATCGCATCTTGGCCGTTTGATATGTGGGGAATAGACTTAATTGGTCCTTTTCCCGTTGCTCGGTCGAAATTCAAGTATGCAGTAGTCGCTGTGGATTATTTTACAAAATGGGTGGAAGCGAAGCCACTGGCAACCATAAGTGAGGTAAATGTTATTGACTTTGTGCACGAGCACATATGGTGCCGGTTTGGAGTCCCACGAGCAATTGTGTCTGATCATGGGACCCAGTTTTCGGAAAAATTTACCAAGGCATGCGAGCAGATGAGAGTAAAACATTGGCAATCATCAGTGGCATATCCACAAGGAAACGGGCTGAAGCTGCGAATAAACAAATCTTGCATGTTTTGAAGAGGAATTTGGAAGAAAGAGCTGGAAGATGGGTAGACGAGCTACCTTCAGCTTTGTGGGCGGTTAGAACGACAGTAAGGGGTCCAACAGGAGAGGCGCTTTTTCTTTGGCTTATGGGTGCGATGCTATGGCTCCGGTGGAGATGTACTTGCCCACTCATAGGGTCTTAAACTACAATGTCGAGTCTAATCACACGGCTCGGCGGCGATTTGGATTTATTAGAAGAAAAGCGGTGGAAGCCAAAATGAGAATGGCCAACTATAAGCAACGAGCAAAGGCTCACCACGATAAGAGAGTTAGGTGGTCGATCGTTTCTTTGTGGGGGATTGGGTCCTTCGTAAGATTGAAGCAACGGGCCATCGAGCTGAGTGGGGAAAGTTGTCACCAAACTGGGAAGGTCCTTTTCAAGTTTCGAGAATCGTTAAAGAAGGCACGTATATGTTGCGAACAGAGGATGGTGATGAGTTAAAGCATCCATGGCATGCGGATCATTTGAAGAAATACTATTGGTAATTGATTTACAATATGTAATTCTTTGATCCTTTTTTCTCATGATAATTAGCAATGGTGAAACTCGATTGTCTTTTCAACTTTGTGTTTGGAAAGTGGGTCTTCGAGTTGGCTTTTGTTGCTTTTACGGTTTCCTTTTATCGAGCATGAGCTTTTCTAGCCCGGTTAAAGGGTTGGTGTTTGAGTTGAATATCTTTTCAAGTCTTTGGTCGAGCATAAAGGGCTTTGTGCTCGACCAAAGACTTGAAAAATTTCGGTTCTCGAATTAGTCTCGGCGAGCATAGAGGGCTTTATGCTCGTAAGAGGAGGGTGTCCGAGTGGGACTTAGCTAAATGATGATCGCTTTAGAGCGAGTAAAAACTTAGCTAAATGGTGATCGCTTTAAGAGCGAGTAAAAGATGATTTTGTTTGACTAAAACTAATATTAGGCAGTCATTCAAAAGTAAAGGAAAGGAAGTTAAAATGTTACAGACAAGAATTAAAATTGTTTGGGACAAGGCACGAAGGCCAGAATGGCACGCAGGCCAATGATTACGAGTTCAAACAGCGGGGGCAGTGTTATCCTCAGTTGAAGCAGCGGCAGGTTCCTCGGTACTTTCAGTGATATTCAGGATAGTAACTTCATCATCAGCTTGATCTTGGGTATCATCAGCAGTGGTTGAAGGAGCTTGAGACCTCCAAATTTCTGTCATAAGGTCGGTAACAGAGGGATTGGCAACAGGAGGCGGATTCCAGGGAGCCAAGCCCTTCTCGGTGTCGGTCTCGGCCAACGACTCCAATTCGTCTTCATTAAAGGGAACGAGGGAGTGGCCGGCGCGGGCTGACAAGCAAAATAGGGGATTAGCTCCCCATTCAGCAAGTTGCTCGGGGCGAATTTCCAACCCGCTGCAAGCGATCTGCCTCAAGATGTGGTTCATCCCCTGTACAAAGAACGGATAAGCTTCACTTTCTACACTATTAGCAAAGTCGCTTGAACTCTTATAATCTTCGATAATCTGCTGTTTCTGCTCTTCACTTGACAAAGAACCGACCTCTGACATCATTTGCTCGAGTTTGGTGACGGTGGCGTTAGCAGCTTCCAAGTCACTTTGACAAGCTCGCAGCTCCCTGCGCACCCCAGTTATATTATTCAGAGCAGCTTCTTCTGACTTTTTGGAAAGGCTCAGTTGGGTTTCCAGAGCTGTTTTCTCGGCTTCAATTTTGGAGAGCTCGGTCACCTTGCTCGTGAGGGATTCCTCGGTATTCTTGAGGTCAGCTCGGATGCAGTTGATTTTTTCCTCCAGAGCATTCTTCTCAGTGGTCAGAGTCTCGATCTCAGCAGTGAGAGCATTGTTCTTGTTGAGGTTGGTAATCAGCCGCTCATACATCAGGATGGACTTGTTAGCGATCTGTTAGGAAAATTGCGGGTTAAAAGTGAGGAAAGGGGAAAAACGATAAGTGATAAGCGGAATGCGTTACCTCAGTCATGCACATGCCCATCTCGCCGATCAATACGGAACTCGCTTGATCGGCATATTTCTTTTGGATGCCGCTGTGGTGTAATCGCTTCATCAAACCCAGTCCAGCGGTGGCCTGGAAGCCACTTCTTTTGTGAACAGCGATGTTGTTGAGATCTGGAACGTTGGCGAGTTCCCTAATGAGAGTGGCGGCTTTTGGTTGGTCGTCGGGCATAACGAAATCTTCCCGTTGCCAAGAAGGAAGTTGGGGAGTGTTTTCTTCAATTACCGCTTTATCAGCCCGGCGTCTGTGCTTCCTCGGGCTTTCAGTTTGTTCAACATTGATGATAGGGGGTGGGACATTTACTGGTTCTCGTACCAGAGGTGCAGGAATAAAGGTTCTTCAGATTAATTTGGAGTTCGAGGTTCTTTGGCGCTTTGTTCCACGGCTTGAAGTGGTGGCCGGGACAGTGGGAAGATTGATGGCTGGCTGGGTTGACAAATGTTTAGCTCGCTTGCTAGAGCTCTTTTTGGCGGCCTGCATGAATTTGGAAACATCCGTCAACTGCCTCATATCTGCACAAGGTCAAGAGAATATTAGCACCGAGGAAAGCATAAGTATGTAAAATCATCGAAGAAAAGTATGACAAAGTGGACAGTTGAGAAATAACCAGAGAGTGAGAAATTAGGTCGGCAAAGAGTTCCAGTACGAGCACAATCCTCGCATTCACTAGGGAATTTATTCCCATGGCAAGAACCCCAGTACGGATGAGGAGTTTCTGGGTCGATTATAACTCGGGGTTCAACTCCTTCAATGGGAAGGTAGGAGATCCCAGCAGATCGCAGAAGACCGAGGTCAGAAGTGAGAACTCGCCAGTCCAACACAAAATCTTGCCCGGCTTGTCCTTCTCTTGCTCCCAATAGATTTCTAAAAGCCTTAACTATCCTGGGTTCCCCAGCTCGGTAGGCATGTTTGTCATTTTCGGGAAGACCGTAATCGCTGATATAGGGTGCAAAGGGCCAACCAATGCTCGATTCAATGAGCAAGGCCTTCCCATCCCAGCTATCGACTTTGTTGGGGCTGTCAGTAAGAAGCTTGAAGAAGCCATGGTTTGAACGGCTGTTGATGCGACCAGTTTTCTTATCAAGAGAGAGAAGGAAAAATTTGCGGAATAGAGTCATGTCGGGCTCAAACCCGAGTGATCGGCAGGCTACGGTAAATGATACTAAGAACCTAACAGTAGTTAAAGTTAGGTCGCAGGGAAGGGTGTTGGAGGCATTCATGAGCTCGACAATGAATGGGTCGAGGGGAAGACGTAGTCCAACTTGGAAAAAGTCAAAGTAAAATACCATCTTGTCTCCCTGGAAATTATGGCCATTTTTCTCTATGTCTAAATCAAAGGCGCGTACCCGGTAAAATTTGGGGTCCATTCCTAGCGAATAGAACCAGGTACTAACCTCGTCCTCGGAGTTCAAATCTTCCCATCTGATTGATGGAGAAGAATAAGAGGAGGCAGGAACAAACAAGGTTTGGCTTGGTCCGGGTAATTGTTCGTTTGAGCGGGGAAGACCACTCGTTTGTTCGCTGTTGGTTTGTTGCTCGCTCAGTTGTGGAAGTTTTCGTCGGCGAGTAATCAGCGGAATCACGTCTTGCTCGCTCTCTTCGGAAGATGAGGGCGAAGACGGAGGCATTTCTCTTGGAGCTCCGTGGTCGTAGCTTCGGCCTTCAGTTTCAGAAACGGTTCCTTCGCTAGACATCCTACGGGGAAAAGGAATCGAGAATTGCGGTTAGAAATTGATCGGGTGAAGTATGCGGCGAAAAAGAAATTGACTATGGTGCGGGATGTGAGATCGATGGTACCGACCATGGTTTTCTCGATTCCTTTGGTTTGGGTTGGAAAGGGTTGGTAATTAAGTAAAGGCAAAGCGATTGAATTTGGGGTGAACAATTTGCGAGAAAAATGAAAAGGGGGTTTACAGTATAAACCCTAAACCAGAAGTTAAGAAGAGATAGTGCAATGGAATGATAAAAAAGGAGAAGTGAAATACGGAAAATTTGGAGAAGATCTTGATTATGCTTAAATGCGGTAAGGATGGAACCTGGGAAGTAGTTCTTGACGAAATCTGCAGAAAATTGTGTTTTGCTTCGTCTATTTCTTAAAGAATCGCTCTGAATTGCTGGAGGCGTAAAGTTGTGAAAAGAGGGGAATCCTGCCTTTTATACTCAACGAAGCCGTCGGTTGGGAGATCGAATCATTGGGCCCGAAGCACGAGGCGCGGTGAACGAGGCAGCATTTAATGGGCATAGGGAGTTGGGCTTGCTTCTGCAGGCTGGCGGCTGACGTTTCGTACTTTCAGGAAACGCTTCCACAACACGCTATGGGAATTGCCGCCTGTTTTGTACTTTTTGGCTCTAAGGTTATTTGAGAGATGTATTTTGAATTTTTTAGCATCCTCCTCGTCACGAGCATAAATACTCGGTGAGTCGAGGAGTTGGGGGCTACTGAGCTGCCTGGCCCAATAGGCCCAAGCTATGAGCCACGTGTCAGGTGAATGCATACTCCGAGCAAGCGAGCAAAGGTTTTATGCGAGCAACTGGGCAAAGCTTGTCATGGGCGGGTTAGTTACTTGTCAGATAGGGGCTCGGCTAAACGGGCAAAATTGATAAATTAGCATCAATGCCCGTCTTCGTCAGCTACTAACAGTTGAGGACATTCATGTCCCAGAAAGTTCAAGGTAACAGAGGGTGGTTACACCCGAGCAAGAATCCTGATTAGAGGATATGACCGTTTGTAAGGGAGATAATGCCAATCATGGGCGGTTAATGCCAATCAGGGGCAGTTAATGCTGGTCATGGGTGGTTAATGCTGGTCATGGGTGGTTAATGCTAATCATGGGCAGTTATTCATGATTATGGGCAGTTATGCCTCCGGCGCATATAAAAGCTTGGCAAAATTTGGAGAGAGGTATGCGCAATCTGATTCTCTAGTCAAAACTCTGTCAAATTACTTACTCAACTGCTTATCTGTGTACTAATTCACACGCCGGAGGGCCTTTGCAGGGAGTGCCCCTGCCCAGTTTACGTTTGCCGGTTGACATTGCAGAGTTGGGCTGTGAGGATTCAAGAACACGTTGAAAGCCAGGTGTTTGGATTGGGCTTGTCGAGTGTGTCCAGATTATCTTGGACGCATCACATAATTTATTTATTTTGTTTTTTTATTAAATTTAATTTAACAAATTTTAAATTTAAAAATATTTTAAACACAATTAATTTATTAATTAATTTGATTTAGTTACTAAACAAAATTAAATTACTAATTAATTTGATTTAGTTATACTAAGTGAAAAATTATCTTTGAGTTAGGTTTAAAATTAAAAAAAAATTTAATTTGGTTTGAATTAGGTTTAAATTAAAAAAAAAACAAGTTTTGGGTATTTTATTTATTTATTTTAATTAAATTTAAATTAGCTAAAATTTATTTTTTTGTTTTTATTAAATTTAAATTAGCTAATTTAAAATTTAATAATTAATTTGATTTGAATTAGGTTTAAATTTTAAAAAAAAAACAAGTTTTGGGTTTAGGCCTTAGGACCGGTTTTGTACCAAATCAAATGAGGAGATGGGCTAGGGGCCTGGTCGCTAGCGCACCAAATTGGGGGAATGAGTTTGGGCCTGGTTGGGTGGCAGTCCAAAAGGGGGGATGAGTTGAGGCCTGGTTTGGTAGTAGGCCAAAAAGGGGGGGTTGAGAGCGGGCAGTGGGCTTTGGGAGGAAATGAATGGGTTTAGGACCGGTTTCAATCCAGTCCTTAAACCCAAAAGTTGTTTTTTTTTTTTTTTTTTGAATTTCAAGTGGGTACAATTTTGAAAACATGTTTTCATCTAGGACCATTAATTTTTTACACATTTCATAAAACTACAAATTGCTTACCAAATGACAAAAATACAATTAATGAAAACTCTGATGCTAATCATTGGCATCAGAAATCAACGTGATGCCAAAAATCAACTTGATGGCAGGCATCAGAAATCAACCTGATGGCAAAAATCAACCTGATGCCAGGCATCAAAAATACAATTTCAACATTGTTAAATGCAAGATATATGAACAGGAAACACCATCTTTCCTTTGACTTTCTCAATTCCTCAATGGCCTGGGGAAAGAGAAGAAGAAATCCACTCGTCCCTGTCGCCGTCATCGATCCAGTGACTGTACAATCGTAGGAGATTAGGAGCAGACAGAGGAGTTTTTTGACAGGTCACAGATCAGATCTGAGACCACATACGGGGCGGTCCAACACGATACGTGAACCAGAGAGATCGGTGTGGCTGCGCCTGTTGGCTGTTGTAACGTTGTTGTCGACTGCCGACTCTCGCTCTCGCCGTCTCGCATCGCCTCTAGCTCGAGCCCTAGCCAACGTCGTTACTGCATCGAGTTCGAGTCTTCGACTTGAATCGACCACTCGACCAGTTGAAGGCTTGAAGCCTTCGTCTTCTTCTCTTCGACCAATTGTGGGTCTTTCGCCGGCGATCTGGCAATACAGTTCATTTCAGTATGAAGCTTCCAGTCCTTGAAGTGAAACTAGGTCGGAAATGGCGTTAGCATGCGATGAGTACGCTAGAATCAGTGAATCGTACACAAAGGGCAGACAAGTACTTTTGCTCAAAAATTGTACCTAAAAGAAATGTGCAAAAAATAAGTGGATTTATTTGAAAACATGTTTTTAAAAATGTACCGGCTTGTAATTTTTTCTTTTTTTAAATTTAAACATAATTCAAATCAAATTAATTATTAAATTTTAAATTAGTTAATTTAAATTTAATAAAAAACAAAAAATAAATTTTAGTTAATTTAAATTTAATTAAAAAACAAAAAAATTAAATTACCCAAAAAAATGTTTTTTAACATGTTTTTTTACCCCAAAACTTGTTTTTTTAATTTAAACCTAATTCAAATCAAATTAATTATTAAATTTTAAATGATCTAATTTAAATTTAATAAAAAAACAAAAAAATAAATTTTAGTTAATTTAAAATTTAATTAAAAAAACAAAAACAAAAACAAATTATGTAAAGGGTATTTTGGTCAAATATTTTATAAAAGTGATGTATTAAATATTTTATAGGTGCTGTATTAAGTACCTATGATAAAGTATCTTGATTAGTCAATTTAAAAAAGAATAGTTTTAGCATAGGGGTTACGTGACCTTGGGCTGGGAACGGTACACACACGGCATGTGGCTTCTTCTCTAACGTAGCTGACGATTCCATTCTCTCTCTCTCTCTCTCTCTCTCTCTCTCTCTCTCTCAATTCAAGATAGGAAATGGGATCCTCAAAAAAAGGAAGGAGCTCCCGTTTTGTAGTCTTCTCCGAGTCCTGTATCTAAATCTACTAATTCTTAATTAACTGAGTTAAGTCCGTGAGAACAGTCTCATTCGAGTCCGAGATAGACCCTATTGCATCTACTCCGTTCTCATATTTTTTAAGTCAGTTTTTTAAAAAATTATCTTTTTCAAAATTTTCTATTTTATTAAAACACTTTCATTACTATTTTTTACTTATTTTAATTATGTTCACTTACTCAAAAATATTAAAGGAAATAATATATTTCACAAATATTTATAATATAGTCAATAATTTTTTTCTTAAAATAGTATGTCGGATCAAATATGACAATATTTTAAAAACGGATGGAGTATTGTTATACTCCCCCATTTCTTAAATAATTATTCTTTTTTTTTTTAATTTCACATACATATTAATAAAATTTATAAACTTTATTTCAAATATTCATATAAAACATTAAAATTAGCGTACAACTTTTGTTCTTCCCGAATCTTTCTTTTTTCCTCGGAGGTTAAGATAATTTAATTATCAGCGAGAGCATCCTTAACTTTTTTTAAAGTTCATTTGTAAATAACAAAAAAACATAAAATAATTATAAAAAATCTGAAAAAAGAAAGGTTAGAAATAAAACTGATAAAATCAAGAAGATTATCTAGGAAGGGGAAAAAAATACTTTTTGAGTGTAAGGGCATCCACAGTGTAGAGAACTCGTTTGAGTTCTCCACAATGCCACCTAGGGTTTTGAAGAACTCATCCATTTCAAAACCAACATCTACAATATTTGGTTTTTCAACATGGTTCTTAAGTGGATCCCATTGTACTTTTTTTTTTTTAACATAAATCATTTATAATTATATTACATAATTTAATTATACTTTAATTAATATATTACTCCATCTGTCCCTAAATTATCGTCCTCTTTTATTTTTTCGTCTGTTCCAAAATAATTATTCAATTTGAAACTTACATTTTTAAAATATCACTTTTACAATTTTATCCTTACTTTTTCACCCTACTTTAATTATGGACCGCATACATATGGATTTTAAAGAAAACTACACATTAAACAAATATAAATAATCAAGTCAATTATTTTTTTAAACTGTGCGTCGGGTCAATTAGGACGATTATTTAGGGACGAAGGAAGTATATAATTTAATTTTAATTTTAATTTTTTAAATATTTCGTACAAATAAAAAATTACTTTGTTATAAACAAATACTTCTTAAAATATTTAGTAAAAAATTAAAAATAATAAAAAAGAAAAAACTTTTTTTAAAAAAGGGAAAAAACAAAAACTAATTTTCGAAAAGAAAAAAATAGGTTAGAAGAGAAAAAGAAAAAAAATGAAAGGTTACAAAAAAGAGAAAAGATAGAAAAGAAAAATGTGAGCGAGAGAGTTAGAGACTGGGGTTGACGTGAGAGGAACATATTGCGGGGGGACAAGGTTGCAGGGATGACATGAGGTGGGGTCACTGGGTCACTGGGGCTAGTTAGGTTTTAATAAAGTTTTAAACTTAATTACAAAATTAAAAACTAAAACATAAATCTAAAAGATATCGACATTCATTTGATTTTTTTTTCTTTTTTTCTTTGGTTAGATAAATTTAGGTAAACTCATATTCTAAATCATGGAAGTGACACTTATAAAGAAGAAATGAAGTTGATCTTTCAAGTTCTAATCTAGTTTAGTATGGTTGTAGTTAGTAATTTTATCGGATCTATTTAATCGAAGATCTCTATATGGTATTAGCTAATAAAAAGCCTCAATAGTATAAACTTGATAAATAAAATAAAATTAAAATGCTAGATTGTGTCGGATGAATAAAAAATGAACATTTGCTAGTTAGTATGGTTTTGCAAACTAAACCCGAAAAACTTTGTCTATCCTTAGAAAACACATATTAAAAAATTGGGACATATGATGAACTTCAATTTGGTTATAAATTTTTTGAAAAAATATCCTTCAAGTAGCACATGTATTTTTTCTTTGGTACATTATTGTTTTTCTAGAATTGTTGAAATTACTACCTTTGTTTATATTTGCTTTGGTTGCACTTTTGCTTTGTAATTGTGTAAGTTAGACTAGTAAGTATGTGTGATATAACATTTATTAGCTAATTTGTGAGTTTTATTTAATAAAAAATATTTATTTTTTGGCCCAAGAGGCCCGAAATGCGCATAGTTTTAAATATGAAGTGAAGAAGGTTAGGTTTTTAATGGATCAGATAATATAGGTAAATCCGATTCGAAACCTTATATGAAGGATCGGATCAGATTCAATAATGTGACGGATCAAATATATGTTAATCTATATCTGAATCTGATATCAGTTAACATATTTGATTAAATATCCAATCAAATCTGAAATATAAATATATGAATTAAAAACAATTAAAATATGAAAGGGAGGAAGATCAAAAGACAACATACATATATAATTGTTTATACTATATATATGTATAATAAAAAAATATATTATTTTTGGATCGGATCGGATCCTTAACGGATCAGATATAGTTAAATCCATATCCGATCCGTTAAAAAATAAATTATCGGATTCAGATTTGGGTTATTGGACCATTATACAAATTCATATCCGAAATTTCGGATCGAATTCAGATCAAAATCCAATCCATTGACAGGCCTAGGCTGCACATAAGGGAGTTCTTCACGCATTTTTTTTTCGAGCGTGTACTAATCATTGATTTTTTTTTCAAATATCTAAATGAAACAAACAAAATATCTTTTTATAGATAAAAATGTGTATTTTAATTCAGAAAAAAAAAATTAAAAATAATTTTTTTTGGCAAAAAATTGGTCAAGAAATGAAGAAAATAATGTGTCAACCACGCAAATCATGTCACATAAAAAGACAACATTGGATTTGGAGCCTTTGAGGTTCAAAAGGTGATTTGTTTTTTCAAAATCACTTATTGACTTGGGTTAATTTTTTAAAGATTTTCCATTAGGAGTGATGATTTGAATTAGATTTGGGGGAAAAAAAACCCCATTGGGCTTGCTCTTAGAGCACCACTATGGTTACAAATTCTCCACTTATTATTCATCTTCTTATTAAGAAGACAAAATATATAATGGTAGGAGTCTTCTTATGCATGTCATGTAAGAAAGAGAAAATTTTTCTTCCAATTTAGGAAGATCCCCAACAGCTAAGAAGATGAAATGTTGGGGGAGGGGAGGAGGGGCTGCCTTTTTTGGGGGTGGGTGGGTTTGTGGGTGGGTGTGTGTGATTTATAGATAATTTATTAATTTAATTATAAATTATAAAATTTAAAAATAATAATTTAATTATTATTTTTAAATTAATTTATGTCTTAATTTATTAATTAATTATTTATATATAATATTTAAATAGGAAATATATTAAATAACGTGAAATAAATTTATTTGTTAAAAAGTATAAAAATAAAAAATAAAGTGTAAAGTTAATAAGTTGATAGTAGGACTCAACTAAGAATATGTTAAAAAAATATATAATAAAAATATATTTTCTTAAATAAATAAGAAGAAAAAAATATATAAATAATAGTGAAACCAGCTAGAAAGTTATGAAAAAAAATTTCAAAGTGGAAATGCTCTTAGAACCCAAAATAATGGAGAACTCCCCATTTTTTGGGTTGAAAACCCATGGAAGAACCCACATTGTGGATGCTATTGCTAGTGCATGTTCCTTGAAATTTTGGCCCATTTATTTCGGCTGTCTTACCTTTCTTTTTACTAATTCTGCTTTTTTTATTCTGATCATTATAAAACAAAGCATTAGTCATTAAGATAGAGGGAAAAAAGGGTTAATCACACCGTTGGTCTCTTGATTTTGTATCATTCTCAGTATTAATCTCTTAATAATTTTTTGATAAAATAGGTCCTAAGAGTGTTAAAATTTTACAGCAGCGGTCCTTTTGATATATACCGTTAAAAAAATACCATTAAGTTGGCCATGTATATTTAGTAAGATCTAAAATAAATTTTTTTCAAACCTAACTTATATCAAATATATAATTGAGATCCTAGAGTATTAAAAATGATCATAAGGCCTTCTTCTCCAAATATTTTGGAAAACGCACCAATTTTTTTTAAAAATATGTCCACTAACCCAAATTTTATCAAAACCTTAAAATCATTATCAAAACCAGATTATTATTGAAGTCCCTCCCCCAATTCCAATAAGATTTTCCCCTTAAGTTTGATCCATTCCGTCGCTCTCGATCTCAGATATATTCCATGGTTGTCGATCTCAATCCATTCCATCTAAATCTCGATGAAGCCATGACCATCACTTGCCATTATGTAAATTGTTTAAAATGTTGGTGGGTTTGCCTATTTAATTTCCAGGCCAAACATATAACAAAAGTTTCCAAATGTCTTCAATCATTAATATGCTTCATTTTTACATCTGTCGAGCTATTATTATAAAATAAAAATACAAATTTGGAAAATACTTTTATGTTAGTTCACTCTGTCTCATTCAATTTATTTTATATTTTTTGTTTGTCGCGATTTTCATTTTAAAGTTTACTTCAATTAATAGGTGTTGTATTGGTGTGTGTAAGAGATAATTTTTTTTGAATGCTTAATTATACTCTTTTTGATGAGTTACAAAATTTTAAAGCGAATAAAATGTTTTATTTCTTTAATTTTCTAGAATTCGTCTTTTTTTTTGTAGTGTACATTGATCCGACCCCTATAAAATCTTAAGCATATACTAATTTATTCGCATCATGCTCGCTTCAGATATTGATCACGCCTATACTGACATCGTGTCATAAGCACGGACACGAAATCTAGTAGGGGTATACCTCTAACACCATAAATATTCCCTAAAACATCACATCATTTACTACTGCTGCTACTTCGACGACGACTTCGACTGGTGGATTTCGACTTTCTTCAGCTTTCTTCCAGTTCGCACCTATCTTGACCAGTTCACACCTCTCTTATCCAGCTTTCTTCCAGATTTCTTCATCTTTAGAGGTATGTTTCGAAGTTCGACTTCTTCACTTCTTCGATAGTTGGACAGTTCGACAGCTTTCTTTCAATTCGATTTTGTTTTGGTATTGTAATGTTACTGTTTAACAATTTGTTTTGATTGCTTCACATTCACACTTTCTATTTCTTAAAATGAATTATTATCTTTCAGTTTTTTTTTTTCGTTGATACTAACTGCTATAGGTTGTAGAGTGATGTGGATTGATAATTCTTTTTTCCCAAAATTCTTATATTTTTTATGATTCAAAATGTTTGGAATTTAATTTAAGTTCATCGAATGCTTTTGAATTTCAACTATGGATGATGATATTTATGTTATTAATATTATGTTGTTAACTTAGTTTCATCACTCATGACATATTTTATTAAAATTTCTTAAGTTATATATATAAATTTATTAATTTTTCCATAATATTTGTTTTGTAAGCGCCTTTTTGCACCTCTCACCTTAAATTTTAACCTCTTAAGTCTTACCTGTCTCTCGTCTTCCGTTTTTTCAACTATGCTCGGCATGAAACAATATATCCTCAAGAAGCTTCCAATCTATTTTGACGGGCTGCATTAGCTTAAAGAACGTCAAGCTTATGCCTGGATTGAGAAGCCCATTATTAATGCTCTGCTGGATTTGCAAAACTCGCTCGTAACAATCCACTACCCTAGCCTTTTCCTATGCTATAAATGTTTTCCTTTTTCTAATCGATTTCTCTGTTTATCTTATTTATTTTTTTGATTAGTTTTATTAATTGTGTTAATCTCTTTCTTTTTTCTACTTCAACTATTTGGCTATTTGGGGGAAAGGCCTTATAGTCATTTTTCAAACTTTCGGCTCTCGATTGTGAGTTTTGATATAAGTTACTTTTGAAAAATAATCATTTTAGGTATTACTAAATGTACATAGACAACTTAACGGTTTTTTTTTTTAACGGCAATCATCAAAATGACTGTAACTGTTAAAATTTAATACTATTAGAAACTAAGTTTAGCAAAAAATATTCAAGGGACCAATGGTTCGATTAAACCCTGAAAACAAGAAGTTGATGTTATAATTGCTATTTATAGTGTCTATCAAATATGAATTAAATGATGAATGTAAATACACCACCAAATTCTCTCCATACCAGTAGAACCAGTGGCACTATCACACTATGTGGATCAAATCTGACTCAATGATGCACAAATAAAATTGTATTCAATCTCCAAAAAAAAAGTTTTATTTTCCTTTTAGTTTGTGTCATAAAAAAATCATTTTCAAATAATTTTATAAAAAAATTCAAGAAAAATTTGAATAAATAAAATTGTACTCCCTCCATCTCAATATTATTGTCGTGCTTGACCCATTGCATATTAATAAGAAACAATTGACTTGATTATTAATATTGAAATAGTGGGTAGTTTATTTTAAAATCATGTGTATGTTACTCACAATTAAAATATGAAGAAAAAGTAAGGATAACATAGTAAAAGTATTGTATTAAAAAGAAAATATTCAAACAAGATATTTTTAATAAGGATAAAAAAATGACAATAATTTTGAGACGAATTTAATAAATAAAAAGATTAATTTATTAAATAATAGTATTATTTTTGGTGGGCAGGATTATCAAAAATAGGTATTAAAAAAAGGGGGAAAGAAGATCTTTAATTTGATACAATAACGTGGGTGTTATACAAAATATTAAAGACCTGTTGCGTCATGTTGCAATAGGATCAGTCAACCATTCCCGCTTACACTCGCGGAGATATCATTATTATAGATGTACAATGTTTATCTTAAATTTAAATTTTTTATTTTTATTTATTGTAAGTATTTCTTTTTCGAGGTCAATCTCTTTTGTCTTCCCTCTTATAAAGGTAAGACTGATTGTTCCCCTCAAGTTTGTAGTTTTATTCATATTAATAAAATCTGACTGGGTATCGCCCCTGTTTCCCTAAAAAAAATTACAAAACTAACTTTTCATTTTTTCCCACTATTGGATGATTATATTGTTTTAATTAATTATCGAAAGATATTTATTTTAAATTGGTTATTTTGAATATTAACACCGTCCCCATACTGACGTCATCTCATACTGATGCCGGATACAAAATCTAGTTTGTTGTAAAGTAAGTTTATTTAACTTTGAGACTTAAAAAGAGTGCACACGTGAAAAATTTAATTATTAAAGTGAAATATTAATATCATTGGAGTTAATTGCAATTACAAAAATATCTAAAACAAAATCAATATGCTTACAATATAAGTGGATGGTAACAATGAAATATTATAAAAATTGTAAACATAATTTTTTTTTTTAAGTGAAACATCCTAAAATACTATGATAGACTATTTGATAATTAATAATATCAAATGTAGAGTATAAAGTTGATATGTTATTGAGAATGCATATATAATTTTTAATTTTTCGAAATAGATTCGGATGTATCAAAAAAAGCATCATACCGTGGGTGCCGAAGGTAACGTCGAACATGAGTTGTTGGAATTGTGTTCTGACGGTGAAATCATCTTCGTTAGTGGATATCTGACTATAATTTGTAAACCAAAACACCGTAAGTTGGCGGGGAGGACCTTGCCAAAAACCCTTCGTTGTGTTTATCATAACAAAGAGGGCGATAGCCCCCATGTGTGTGTGAACAGTATCCCTACCAGAGAGAGAGAGAGAGAGAGAGAGAGAGAACCCCCCCTTTTCACTATGGACTAGTGGAGGGAGTGGGCCTACCTCGTGGTGCATTCGCCCGGTCCAAGCCTTCTGATATTAGGTAAAATACAATGGGATGTACATCAGTAGCACCATACTCATTATTATTCGAGATTCATCTCAAGGGTAAGAGTACTATTCTCTCGTGATTTTCTTTAATTGCTTGAGATGGCCGAAGCTTAATCACTTTCGTCTCGACAAACAAGTTAACCGATGTGCTGGGATGAGTCGAAGCTTTGGTCGCTTTAGACTGTAATTATATATTTTGATTAACCAATATGCATTATAACTTGATTGTATAAGTTCCTTTCAATAGCGAGCAAAGCGTCACTTGTGCAAAAGGCGAGTCCTATAATTTAATTTTGCGAGCGAGAGTACCTTTGAGAGGCTAGCGAGCAAAGTGCCACTTGGGCCAAGGTCAAGTCCTTTGACTCTACTTTGCGAGCAGGACTACATTTAAAAAGCTAGCGGGACCATAAGCAGAGTGAACTACTCAACCGCATGTAACACTTGAGCGGGAGGACAGTATAAAGCTCAGCCCCGAGTAAACTCAAACAACGAGCACAATCGTAGGAACACGAGCCTAGTGTCAATTCGAGTAATGAGCATAAACGCAGGAAGGTGCGCCTCGAGTAAACTCAAGCGGAGAGCACAATCGCAAGAAGACGAGACTCGAGTGAACTCGAGCGGCGAGCATAAACACAGAAAGGCGTGCCTTGAGTAAACTCGAGCGGTGAGCACAAACACATGAAAGTGAGTGTTGATCCACATGATTGCTCAAATAGGCTAGAGGGGGGGGGGTGAATAGTCTATGTTGCCGTTTAAAAACTTTTCTTCTTTTTATATATTTAAAGCATAGGTTTTAAAAGCATTGACATTTTGCACGGTGAGCATGTCTGCTGGTATCAAGGAACAACAGACTTGCTATCAGAAAAGTTATGAACTCTGCTAGTGAACTGCCGTTTAAATCTAAAGCCTATATGAAAGAGTTTAAGTAGTGGAAATAGTTAGGCTTAGATTTAGGGAAGTCTTAAGTGGCTGTATACGAATATATGATCAGAACAACAACACACTTAATCCTTCTTTCAAATGCAGATTTAGGAAATCATTTGAGAATAACTTTTCAAAGGATAAATCAATTTATAAAATCTCATAGAGAGGTAAAGACTGAAAGATAAATTATTTGAAAGAACATCTGAATTTATTTAAAGATATATTACAGATTACATCAGCCTAGACACTCTATGTACAGTTTCTGTCCTCGTCCTTTCAAGCCTTAATCTTTACTTAATTATTCTTAGACGAACTCTTAAGTAAAGAGGACAATAGGAGACGAGAACGAGAGACTGATATGAGAAGACACTATTGAAGGTCGTTCAGATATAAAATATTTTAACGATTGAGTGCAGAGCACTCGACCTTCTATGTTGATTGATTATTGCACAATCAACAACATTTGTATGTGAATACAAATCTGAAGATATGAATGCAATATTTGCAGACAACTCTTCATCTTCCTTGGGCACCATCTTAAATCAATCTTCAAATCGATCCAATAGCTTGACCTCTAGCTTTAGGAATAAAGTCCTGAAGCTTCAGCTAAAGGCTGAGTTCTTCGAAGAAGGGTGAAGAACTCAAATCAAGAACTAGGTTCTTGACCAAGATGCCGATCTCTGTCTATTGAAGTTTTTGATCTCTCTATTCTTCTTCAAAGTCTTTCTTCCTAGCAATCCACAGAGAGTGTTTTGCTAAGGTCTGGGTAAACTCACTGCAACTCTCTGTGAAGATCTGAGATGCGTTGGTGAAGACGATCTCTTGTAGATCTTACAGCTTCTTTGAAGTTCTTGTTGCAGGTGTCTTCATATTTTTGACTCTTTTTTTTAAGAAGAGAAAAGATTTCTTTTATAGACCGGGGTCAATTTGATCGTTGAGAGATGAAGATGATTTTTCTATCTGTTAGAAAAATGTTGTTGTTGAAATCCGTCGGATAGAGATGTTGTTCACTAGATCTTTGACTGTTGGATAAAAGATTTGTCTTGCAGATTCTGAATTAGTTGCCTGTCAGACTGTGTTGATAGGTCTCTGAAAAGCGAGTCTAACGTCTGATGCACTGTCAGGTGGTCTGTCCAATAAAGTAGATTCTTTTGACTTTTCCAGACCACATGAGTAAGAGAAAGTCCTGCAGCATTACTGGTGTCAGGCTTCATAAAGATTTGAATTGCTCTTGAAGCTTGAACACATTTGTCTTGTCTTGATCTAATGTGGTTCTGTCTCTTTGTAGCACGTGTAGAACTAAGTCTGCCGGTATGATGTTCAAAGGTGAGTCCTTTTGTAAGGAAGGACTAATGGTTGCTGATGCGAACATTCAAACCGTAGCAAGTCTGCTGGTAGCAAGTCTTCAAGATATTTCTGTGATGCACTTGATAAATCTGCTGGTGACGAGTCATTTGAGAAACTTTGACATTACAACACGTCTGCTGGTGGCGAGTCTTCAAAGTGTCCTTTAGTGCATATGACAAGTCTGCTGGTGACGAGTCTTTCGAAAACCTTGATGCTACAGCAAGTCTGCTGGTGCTGGTGCATATGAAGCGCTGGTCTGTTCAATCATCATTTAAAAGGTAGGATTAAATTAGGACAACCTAACCTAAGACCTATGTGTTGTTAAACAAGTTGCCACACTAATCGGTACGCAGTCCTCTTAGCCACTTATTATGACACACAATAATGGGAACAAACAAATTAAAATATTCAGAATATGCAAGGTGATAAGTTAATTATCAAGAAGCATATTCCAACAGTGAGCCTCGAGTGAACTCGAGCGGCAAGCATGAACATAGGAAGGCGCGCCTCGAGTGAACTCGAGCAACGAGCACAAACGCATGAAAGCACACCTCGAATGAACTTGAGTGACGAGCACGAACACAAGAACATGTGTCTCGAGTGAACTCGGGCAGCGAGCACGAATGCAAGAAAGTGCGCCTCGAGGGAACTTGAGCGGCGAGCACGAACGCAAGAAAGTACGCCTCGAATGAACTTGAGCGGCGAGCACAAACGGAGGAAAGCGCGGTGTACTACTCAATCGTGAGTGAAACTCGAGCGAGAGGACAATATAAATCTCAGCCTCGAGTAAACTCGAGTGGGGAGCATAAGCACAGATAGGCACAGTATATAACTCAACCGCAAGTAAACTCGAGCGTGCAATATAAGCGCAGTGTATAACTCAAATGCGAGTAACCTTCGAGCGAGAGGACAATCTAGAGCTCAGCCGCGAGTACACTCGAGTGGGGGAGTATAACTGCAGGTAGGTGCGGTGTACAACTCATCTGTGAGTAAACTCGAGCGGGAGAAGAATATAGTGCTCAGCCGTGAGTAAACTCGAGCATGGAACATAAGCGCAGGTAGGTGCGGTGTAAAAGTCAACAGTGAGTAAACTTAAGTGGGAAGACAATATAGAGCTCAGCCGTGAGTAAACTCGAGCGGGGAGCAAAAGTGTAGGTAAGTGCGGTATACAACTCAACCGCGAGTAAACTTAAGCGGGAAGACAATTTGAAGCTCAGCCGCGAGTAAACTCGAGAAGGGAGTATAAGCGCAGGTAGGCGTAGTGTACAACTTAACCTCGAGTAACACTCGAGCGGGAGGACAATGTAGAGCTCAGCCACGAGTAAACTTGAGCGGGGGAGTATAAGCCCAGGTAGGCGGGGTGTACAATTCAACCGCGAGTAAACTTAAGTGGAAGGACAATATAGAGCCCAGTCCCAAGTAAACTTGAACGGGGAGCATAAGCACATGTCGGCACTGTGTACAGCTTAACAGCGAGTAAACTCAAGCGAGAGGAAAATATCAAGCTCAACCGCGAGTAAACTCGAGCGGGGGGTATAAGCGCAGGTAGGTGCAGTATACAACTTAACCGCGAGTAACACTAGAGCGGGAGGACAATACGAAACTCAGTCGTGAGTAAATTAGAGCGGGGAGCATAAGTGCATGTAGGCGCAGTGTACAACTCAATCGCGAGTAAACTCAAGCGGGAGGACAATCTGAAGCTCAGCTGCGAGGAAACTCAAGCGGGGAACTCAACCGCAAGTAAACTCGAGTGGGAGTACAATGTGAACTTCAACCATGAATAAACTAGAGTGGGGAGCATAAGTGCAGGTAAGCGCAGTGTACAACTCAACCGTAAGTGAATTCGAGTGGGGAACACCAACGCGGGAAAGCGTACCTCGAGTGAACTCAAGCGGCGAGCGCAAACGCGGGAAAGTGCCCTTCGAGTGAACTCGAGCGGTGAGCAGAGTGTGGCTCGGGCCCAGTAATAGCGTGCTCTGGCACAAAGTACATTTTGTTCTCAGGAAGGAGCGTATCAGGCTTTAGCTTCCTTGGTGTATCCCCCCTGCTTCAAGAATGTAAGAGTTCATCTTGAAGTCGAGAAGTATCGATGGTCATTACTGTTAGGTCTCGGGTAGAGGTTTTGTTGACCTGGATTTTACTCCTGAAACCTTAGGAGCATCATTTGCAAATCAAGCATACTTCCCCCTCAAATAAAAATGGGGTTTGTTTTGTGCATTTAACTTATGTGAACAAGAAAGTAATCACATTTCTACGCAACATGACCAAAAATGATGTAATATCATTATTTTGATTCATAAGCAAATAAATCTTGACGTCTCGTGCCCAATGTTAATTGAGTAAAAAATTCAAGGTATATCAAGTGTATTTAACACAAATTACGTAACACATAACATGTATCCAATAGAGCATGTCATAATTTGTGATTTTAAAGAAAACATGGATAAATGATTCCGAGAATCTCGAAATAATTCCGAGGTTCTAACATTGTCAATAATTTTTCTCTATAGCAGATATAGACACATACATTATTGAAGTCCCGAGTAAATTTTGAGTAGTAAAATAAGTATGTAAATTACTCATGAACTTTGATTAGGATAAATCCACAAAGTATGCGGTTGCAATGTTAAATACATGATCGTGTATGCGAAATACTTTTAATTGAGCACAATCATGTAAATATAGTGTAACATTTATCATACAGTAGGTAACTTATAGTAGTTTTAACATAGCTACAAGCACAATTTAATTACAATTATTTTCATTTATGCTAAATAGTCATCGTCACGATTAATAATTCATGAGAATGTATCGAGGAATTATCCCAATATCACAACTTGGTCACACTTTTATCTCTAATATTGACATAAGCATAGTGTTCATCATTAGTTTTTTTTTTGCAAATATTTACGTCTTGTACTATATAGTTCACACATATAATGCATATTGTGATGTAATTTCACACAATTATATTCATTATTAATGAACAATGAATTATCAAGCAATCATAAGCAATGGGAAAATTTATAAACTTTAACACACGTATCGTTAAGTACTCGTATGGTAAAAACACACAAAACGAGGTCTCCCAAGAAAAATTTGTAAAAAAGGAGGACAAATGTGGAAAGAATGCACCTCAAATACGTAGGAACTAGTCCAAAATGGTCTTAAAACGCTTCTAGGTGGTTTTGAACCGGGCCATCATGGATGATTTTTATTTACTGACGTCATCCACATCCACAGAAGAGCGAATGTGCGTCAGATCCAAACTCCCCGACGACTGAAGAAATTCGGTCGACATCAGCTGCTACATGCAGCGTGTGAGGGCGCTTCTGAAGGCTGATGCCGGCTATTTTTATGGCCATATACTCGTCCAATCCTGGCGCAGTCAATAGTGGTGTTTGAATTTTCTTTTAGCCACCGGAAGGCATTGGATGTGTAACAATGGAACTCCGCCTCCAGCAGATTTAGGAGGCGCGTGTGGCCGTTGTGGTAGTCCGATGGTGATAATTTTTGCGCTGTTGGCTTCGTCTGCTCAAGGTGCATCTACTAGTGGCCCCACTTTGCTGTTTCGGTCTCCGTTTCTTTGCCTAGATCGTATGGACAGTATGTACGTCCCTTTTGTTTCTTGTGGTTCTGGCACCACCCCATGGATGGAGCTCTGCCATGGCTGACGGGGTCATTTAGTAGAGGGGAATAAAAATGTCGTCGTTCCCGGTAATGGAACCAACTAATGTTTCCAAAAAAGCATCATACAAGGGGTGCCGAAGGTAGCGTCGAACATGGTTTGCCGGAGTTGTGTTCTGGCGGTGAAATCATTGTCGTTGGTGGATATCTGCCTATAATCTGTAAAAGGAAACATTGTAGGTTGGCTGGGAGGGCCCCTGCCAAAAATCTTCTAACGTGTTTATCAGTACACTATATATAACAGAGAGGGCGCATATCCACCATGTGTGTGTGTGAACTGTGTCCCTGCCAAAAAGAGAGGGAGAATCCCCCTTCCACTATGGACTAGTGGGGGTTATTTATACCTAGAGGGAGTTGACCTAGCTCGTGGTGCATCTGCCCGGCCCTACCCTTCTTACATTAGGTAAAATACAATGAGTCACTAGACGAAGCCCAAATGCCATTGAGACAACTCCAAAATATGTACATCAGATTCCTTAATTGAAAAATATCCTACAATAGTATCTAGTAAATAAAGTTGGATCGAAGAAATTATAAAAAATATATAAATATAAAGTAAAACAATTATTTATACTCATTTGATTCAAAACCAAAAAGCCATTCCAATAATTGCACATAATCCAATACTTTTACATATCCTACCATTTTTATCTCCATTAATTTAATATATTTTTTTTCTTCAGAAAAATGGTTAAAAACTTGAAAAAATCATAGAATTTTTTTTGATATCCAAATGAAAAAAAAACCCAGTCTCTATTTATAGGTAAAAATGTGTACTTTAATTCAGGAAAAAAATTTAAAAAAATGTTTTGGCTCAAAATTGGTCAAGAAAGGCAATGTGGGAAAATAAAATGCTATCCACTAAGATGGCGACAAGTGGAAAAGGAAGGGGCATGAGTTGTCAGCGCTTGTGTCGGCCAGTAATTTTTTTTTTCTTCTCAAAATGACGTTTTGAACCATTCAAAGTTGAAACACGGTCGTTTTCTAGGCTGTTTGTGGATTGATTTGGTTTTGATTTGTATCATAAATTGATACAAATCAAATAATATTAGGATTTTATTTTTCTTTGATTCGTCGTTATCTCCTTGATTCACCAAAGATTTGGGCTTTGACATCCCGTTATTCCTACTCTTATTTTTTTTATACTCATAAAGACATTTACAATGTGGGTTCTTGGTTGAGTTTCCAACTCAAAAATAAGTTCTCCGCATTGGATGAGTTCTCAAATTCATCAATTTGGATACTAGTTCTCAAGTCAAAGCATTCTTCAAAAACCCCACTTCTCCCCTCTCGCATGAGCCACACAGCCAATAAAAATGGCGCGTGCGTAAAACGCGCTAAAAATCCCGTGTGAAGCTGAGGCCGCATCCTCACCCCTTCCCCCTTGTCACATTGTTGTCCCCTTTCTCCATTTCTCTTCCCTCAACTTTTTTTTTTCTTTTTCATCTTTGCTAGCTTTCCATCAATCCATCCCTCAATTTCTCTCTCATTTTTTTCTTTGTTCTTCACTTCTTCAAAAACAATTTGTTCTTCACTTCTTCTCCAAATCGTGGATGCTCTAAACTATTTGATGTATCCAAAATATTCAGATACACTGAGCTTAAAGTAGTCGGATATCTGGCTTAATCTATCCGTGATATGAGGCCTAAACCTGTCAAAAGGGATCACAAACAAACATGAACTGGGCAGAGACTTACCCTGCAAATGCACTCTGGTGTGATAATTAGTAAACCAGTAAGTACAAGTATATTTTGACAGAGTTTCAGCCTGAGTATTTATGAATGTACTTTCCCACTTCTGTCTGGGGGGTTTGTATAGCGTTGGCCATGAAGGCCATGATTTGAACCTTAACCGCACGAGCATAAATGACGGACACATTTAAGAAGGCCATGATTTGAACCTTAACCGCACGAGCATAAATGACGGACACATTTAAGGCCACGTCTAGAACGTGGGGGGCGGATTACCCAGCATCAAGTCCCCACGTTGTAGACGACCGTTACCCATTCCCTCTAGCAGGTGACTCGTGGGGTCCTTGCTACATTGGCTCTGGCCGATGGATCCCTACCCATTTGGAAGAACCTGGCTGAGCCAAAGATAAGCACATGCTCTGCTTGTGGAAAATGTGAACACGTGCCGAACACATGACCGTTGCTTGGGCCGTTTGGGCCAGGCAGCTTAGTGGCCCCCTGCTCCTTGTCTGACGAGCATAGCTGATTAGAGCGAGGAGCATATCCTCTAGTTTATGTGGGTATATTTCATCATTTGACCGCTCAAAGACTTGGCTTATTCAATGAGAGGTGTCGAGGAAACTGCTGGAGGATACATGAACTTAGACACCTTGATAGTGGGTGACAGCCAATGGTGTCAGGCACGTATTTGAGTGGACGTGCCGTAGGTACCCGCCGTTTGCAAGAATGAGCCTCCATGCGTACCCATTTCTCGAGGCGACATTTAATACGATGCCTCGTTTCCAACGCCGCACATACAGACAATCATAGCCCCCTTCGTTCTTTCCTTCATTTTGCCTTTCCATACCAAGTATAAAACCAAAAACCCACTTCTTTCTACCCTATTTACCAACCTTCAGATCCTCAAGCATTCCTTCGGTTTCTTCCTCTAATAAGCCAAAAGAGTTTATGAATCTTCTACCGCAACGACTCCACGGTCTTCGTCCGATTCATCACCTTCGAAACCATAAGGTAATTTCTCCCTTTAAACCCTTTCTTAAATTTGATTTCTGCCTTTCCATTCTCACCGCTAGAACCCCAAATTTGGGATTAGATGATGCCAGCTGCATACATGATGACAAATTGGTTACGATTTGGAATCCATCCCTGATGAACCTTTGGGCGTCTGACATCCCTTGGAGAATTTTGATTATTTTTGTTGTTTCTACCTGCCCTTTCTGCTTTATTGACTATCATGACCTCCGCCTTTTCTGAGTTTCTGGGTTTAACACCCACACATGCACACACATAGGTAGGAATTGAGGAATACAAAGCTAGTGCCCTGTTCACTGGTTCCAGATATAAGACCCTAATAAAGGGTTTTGCCTGCCCCTTCATACTTATTTTTCTGGGTAGTAATTAATTTGTCTTTTCCTCGATTCCTATAGGATGTCTTCTCATGAAGAGAGTGGATCTGAGATCGAGGGACGGTGTTATGACCATGGAGCTTCACTCGAACCCAAAGAGAGTTTTGAAGTTGAGCAGCAAAGCTCCGAGCATACTAACTCCATATTTTTGAAGCTTTAAGCACCCCCACTGCTGCCCTTGTTGCGCATCCCTCTGGCAGTTTAGACTCTGAAAGGACGGGTCCTCTCGAAATTACTGTCGCAACTGAAAAACTCATAACCTAAAATACCGAGCAAAAAGTTATGGCCGAAGATGGTGAATTGGTGAGGAAAGAGTTGAGGCGAGCATAGAGAAAAAGGGCTGCCTGCCGCAAAGGCAAGAAGCCTGTCACAAAAAAGGAACTCGATTGGGAAGTAACTTGGGACAAATTTGAAAGTGAAGAATATGTGATGAGGTGGTTCTACTCGCTGGGCACAAATCCCAAAAACTACCATTTGAAGTCCTTCGACCTAAATATTGAACACAATGAACATGCCACCTAGGGGGGAAAATGGTTTTTTTACTTTGTTTTTTTCTTGGTCGGGCTTAGGTTACCCTTAGACCCCTTCATTTGTGAATTCCTAAATGTGACCAACGCGCTCCCCTGCGACTGTCAGATTCCTGGTCGCATACACGGTTGCCTCCAGACTACTTGGCCATGAGCCCGATATGCTCCTTTTATGCAAACTATGCCTCTTCAAAATCGACCAGAAGACACGTCGTATTTCTGGTCGCTCCAACCCATATTTCTTCAAATTACTAAGCGAAGGCCTAAACAAAGTTGAAGCTTGGGACCATAAAGTTCTGCTTGTGGAATCACGAGTAAGCTGGCCCTTTGTTCCACATCTTGGCCAAGTGAAAGTGCCGACGTACAACCGAGATCAATTTCGGTCCGGTGAGAACAAGATTCTTGCCAACCTTAAAAAAGTTCTGGGCGTAAGAGAAGACAAAGGCGGGCATGACTTTGTATTTGACTGAGAAGCCCTAACCAAAAGTGAAGTCTATCTGCACCAAGCCGGGATCTACTGCCGTTCTGTTCCCGGGGTGGAACCCCTTGTGGAGACGAGCGAAGAGGAACCCCATCCTTATTTGGGAAGCTGCCACAGGTTCAAATTTTCGATGACTGCCCTGAGTACCAACATCTTGGGATGAATTGTACCCTACTTACGATGGTCATTTTTATGTTGCTCTTGATTTTTTCTCGACTCTGTCACTTGCTTGATTTTTTGTCTATTTTTCCTGATCTCTTGCCTTTGATTCCATGCAGCTATGAAGAGATTAAATGACACCCAAAAATTCTTTGAGGCTCAGACCAAGGCCAAAGCTGACCGGGAAGCAGAATTGGCGAAGAAACGCCCTATGAACCTGTAGGAGGTTCCTTTCGTGCCCGCTACACGTGGTTCTCAATGACAAAATGAAGGACAAGTCAGGTCGTTCCTTCTGACCATATCAAGCCTCCCTCTTCCGCTAAATTAAAAATCAATGAACCTGATGAAAAGAAAAGGGCCACTGAGGACGTCCCCGCTGAAAGGAACACATGCTCTCGCTCGAAAAGAGTTGAGCCTAGCCAGGGTACTACCTCTTCTCGCCGAACACTCGTCCCTTTCTTCCAGCGGGATCACTTTAGAATGCCACACACAAGTGTGGACGTGGATATGCTTGTGGAGGAAATAGGCGATGTCCCCTACCTAAAGAAAATCAACCTCCTCGAGCAACACAATTATGGGGCTGTCAACGAGCAAGGAATTCTCAAAAGGATTTGCCACTTGGACGTTGCTGCCAACAATGTCCGAATAGCCTCCATCATGCTGATCGGGGAAATTGGGTATGGGATGAGCGAGGTAACTTGGAATGTTTTACTTATTATTCATTCCTGCAATAAGTCTTTGTGCAACTTCACTGTTATAACTATCTTTTTAAACAGATGGGTACCAAATGCTCCCTTCTCTTTAACCGCCTAACAGAAAATACTATTACCTGCAAATCTCTGACCAAAGAGAAAAATAAGCTGGAAGAGCAAGTCAACTCCCTCCACTCGGAGCTTAAAGCCAGCGAGGAAGCGATTATGGCCAAGGTCATCGACCTGTCAAAGGTAGAAGAGGAGAAGAAAACCCCAAGTCCAATCTTATTTTTGCCAAAACCATATAGGAGAAGCTTCTAAACGAGCTCAGCGAGGCCAAATCTAATGCGGCAAAGAGGGAAGAGGGCTATTGTTTGAGATGACCCACCGCATTGCCGAGGAGAGGCTGATTGCCATGGAGGAATTTAAGGCTTCCACAGCTTTCGATGACCTCATGTACCCGTGCTACAATTAGGGTATGAATCACATCCTGCGGTAAGAAGCCCTCAGCGGTCTACCCATCATAACTCCAGCTATGATCACCGAATGAGAGATAGGTTCCCCTTTCGATCTAAAAATCCGCGAAGGCCATTCCCTTGTGCCTTATAGTGTGGAGGAACTTGACATGCTTGTTGACGAAGACGCAAAATCGGGGCTGTCTGCCTAGAACCCACCAGAGCTCGCAGCCAACAATGTTGTTGTGCTCATGACCAAAATATACCAGGCCCAACTGACCTCTATGGGTTCATCCGACCAAACGAGAACAATTAAGGATGGTGAAACCGTAGTGATTGAGGAAGCTAAAAATGGAGGCGTGAGCATGGTCGTTGACGATGTCATTCCCCGTGTTTAACTTTTATATTGGCATGCACGCCTCTTCATGTTTGATACATCTGAACAATTCAACTTCTTCCAGTAATATTTCTAACTTTGTATGAACATCGTTATGTCTCCATCTTCATTATTTGCTCAATTTTCATATGCCAACTCGCTTCACCGAGCCGGAATGCCAGCACAATTGCCTCACATAATCACTTAGATTTTAAGTACAATAAAAAATCCAAACTTGCTTAATCACTCAGATTTTAAGTACAAGCCAAGATCCGAGGTCGTGTTTCATCTACTCTTCATGAGTTTTCAAATGACAACTCGATTCACCGAGCTGGACTGATCGGTGTATTTTATATGTCGATTTCCTATACTTCTAAGACTTAAATTGAGCGATTCCACGAGGCTTTTGGCTACTGATGTGTGTTTTTCAGTGATTTTGTGAGTTTCAGGGTTTTAGGTGAAAGTATACAAATTATAAGGCTTTTTGGTGAAAATTCCAAGAAGGGGCCAGAGTGTAAAATTGAAGAAGAAACGAAGTAGACTAGACTGGGCACCTTGCGGTCGCAAGGTGGGCAGAAACTCCAGAAACAAAGCCCCGGAAAAATTGAAGACCTTTCGGACGCAAGGTGCCTTATACCTTGCGACCGCAAGGTGGTCAGAATGCCAGAATTTGCGTTTTCACTTCAGGCCAAGAGATCTAATCGCCCTACAACTCCATGGTATAAATAGAGGCCGGTACCCAAGGCATGAGGACGGCCAGAAAGTAGTTTTCTATAGCTTTAGAATAGATTTTAGGTTGTATAACATAATTAGTTGTTGTAATTACAAGTATTGAAGATCGATCCATGTATTCAATCATCTCCATGTGCTGTTCATCTTCAAGGATGAACTAAATCTTCATTAATCTAGGAGGTGGGAGGTAACTTGTATCGAAACTATGCTTTAATCTATATTTTTATTCATTCAATTCTTGTTGATTGTGGTGTTTATCAATCCCTCTATTATTTCACTTTGAACAAATGAATGTAATCGTGAATAATAAAGGCCTAGATGTGCGGATAACTGCATGATCAATGTGCATATGTCGCATAATCGGCTCACCATCACAATAAATTGAACCTATCGATGCACGAGAGTGATAAGTTAGGGCCAGGTTCCATATATGACCTAAGTGACAGTTAGATCATATGTTCTTGTGCCTAGGATATAGAATTGATGGATTATTTGAAGATGGAGACTAAACGGTAATTCAACAGGCTATATCTATATTTTGTGAACGAACCCAAGAGATTGAATGATAATTTATTAAAATAAGCATAGAGGAGATACAAGTGAAACCCTAATCCTAGATTTCCATCCACCATAAGATCTTCATAACCTATAATTGCTGCTAATTAGTTAAACACTAGAATAATAATTAGTTTAGAATAAAATAAATATAAAACCCCCCCTTAGATTAATAATTTGCTACCGATAAATTGTTCTATATGTGATCTTCTTGTCTCGTGGTTCGACCCTTGCTTCCCAAAACTATTCTCCAATAGTCTTGTCCACTTGCAAAGAAATAAATTTAAAATAAGACATCGATCAAGTTTTTTGCGCCGTTGCCGGGGACAAGCTAGTTTACATAGTCAGTTTGTTGGTAGCGTAATTTTTAATTTAATTTCAGTTTTCAGTTTTTATAAAAATAAAAATACAAAAAGATTTTGTTTTATTTGTTTTTAGTAGTTAGTTGTTTTAAAAATTGCTTTATTTATTTCATGCACGGTCGTAGATCTTTGAATCCTAAACTGGTAGAACTAAATCAAGATATAAATAATATTAGTAAGAATCAAGAAGATCTTGAAAATCTAGCAACCCAGCCTGATAATCATGAACAATTGAATCAAGAGGATCCTCTGGTTGATCCTCCAATGGAATATTAATCAAAATCCTGAAAATCCGTTCATCCAGTTAATATGAATCAAAGAGAAGAAGAACCCGCTAGAAGAAATATGGAAGTAGTCGTAAATCAAAGAACTATTAATGATTTTAGTAGACCCACACTAAATGTAGTAACATCATGTCTAATCTTACCGGAAGCAGTAAGGAATTTTGAATTAAAAGGTCATTACTTTAATGCTATACCTTCTTTTCATGGAATGTCAAACGAAGATCCAGTAAGTTTTCTTAGAGACTATGAATATATGATGAGTACTTTTCCTTTAGGAGGGTTGACTGAAGACCAAATTAAAATGAAATACTTTCCTAGTGCTTTAAAAGATTTGGCAAAGAGATGGTTTATGAATCTAACACCTAGTAGTGTTTATACATGAGCTCAACTTTATGATTTGTTTATGAGTAAATATTATAAACATGTATCTCTTACAGAATATAGAAAAAAAAAATCATGTCCTTTCAAAATGAACCAGGTGAAACATTCCATGAATCTTGGGATAGATTTAAAAATTTGCTTATTATGTGCCCTCATCATAATCTGGCTCAAGTTGTGTTAGTACTTCAATTTTACCATGGTCTTTCGCCTGGTTTACAAACTATGGTTGATAGTGCAGCCGGTGGTTCTATTAATAGAATGACACCAGTTGCACTAGAGGAATTATTTGAGATGTCAAGTATAAGTTCTCAACAGAAAAGTGCAAGAGGTAAAAATAGAGGTCTATATCAAGTTTAAGAAAAACCATATACACAAGCTCAATTTGAAAATTGGCCAATTCAAGAAGCATGTGTTTTATATGGATTATATTCTCATGCTACTAATTTTTGTCCATCAAGTGCTATGTATGCTGAACAGGCTAATGCCATGAACGTATACCCTCAAAGATCAAGGAATGATCCCTACTCAAACACATATAATCCTGGTTGGAGGAATCATCCTAATTTTACTTGGGAAGGAAATAAACCTTTACAACCTCAACAATTTCAGCCTCAACAACCACAACCTCAACAATTCCCAAATCAAGGTCAATTGAGAATTGAAGAAGTTCCAAAATCAGATGGAACAAGCAAAGGTCAAGCTGTCCTGATAAAATATTTACTTGAAGAAGTAGAAAATTTGAAGAATAAAATTGCAAATACTGATATCGAGAAAAGAGAAGAAGGGAAGTTCCCTAGTCAAACCGAGCAAGCAAAATCTATCACAACTCTGCGAAGCGGTAGAGTAATAGGAGAAGAGATAAGTGATCCTGTTCAATCTCCTAATGTGCTTGACGAAGTAGATAATTCTGAAAAAGAAATAGAAAAGGATAATAATGGAGATAATCAAACAACTAATCAAGAAGTAGAAGTAGAAGTTCAAAATAAAGAAAGTCAAGTAGAAGTAGAAAAAGAAAAAGAACAAGAACAAGAAGAAGATGAACCTTATGTGGCACCACCACCATATGTTCCTCGAATTCCGTTCCCTAGAAGACTTGTGAAAAACCGAATGGACAAACAATTTTCGGAAATTTATAATATGTTATCCAAAGTGAATGTTAACCTTCCTTTGCTTAACGTTATTAAAAGTATTCCAACCTATGCTAAGTTTTTCAAAGATCTTCACTCTAAGAAACACAAATTTTAAAACAATGAAAAAATTATTGTTTCTGAAAACGTAAGTGCTGTTTTACAACCCAAACTTCCCCCTAAGTTGAAAGATCCTTGTAGCTTTAATATCCAAGTCTCTTTAGGTAGCTCTAAAAAGATGAAAGCTATGCTAGATCTAGGAGCAAATATTAACTTGATGCCTTTTGCGGTCTATATACAATTGGGGTTAGGAGAACTAAAACCCACTAATATGTCTTTACAATTAGCTGATCGTTCAGTTAAACATCCCTTGGGCATAGTAGAGGACATCCTAGTTCAGGTTGATAAACTAATCATTCCGGTCGATTTTGTGGTCTTAGAGATGGAAAGGAAAATTTGCACAAATAACGAAGTTCCTATCCTGTTAGGCAGACCTTTTATGGCCACTGCCAATACAATGATAAATGTGAAGAATGATAAACTTACAATGTCAGTCCTAGGTGAAACTGTCGAAATCTCTGTTTTTGATGCTATGAATAGACCTAGTGGCATGAATGCATGTTTCTCCATAGACGAAATCGAAAAATTAACAACTCAAAGTTTTGAAGAAAATTGTGAAGATGACGACTATGAGAAAGATGTATTTGTAGTTTATGATGATAGACCTATCCCTCCCATAAAAATTGACATCGATGAGATAGAGAGAGAAATAGAAGAAGAAGAAAGACAAGAAAGAGAGAAATTAGAAGCTCTTAAAAATAAGAATAAAGATAATATGGAAAAAGAATTAGAATCAGAAATTGATTCTAATAAAATAGAAAAAGTAGAGGAAGAAAATAATGAAGTAGAAGAAGTGGAAATTTTAAAATCACTTTTTGAAGAAATAGAAATAGAGGATGAAAAAGAAGAAAATATTGAGGAGGTTAAAGAAGAAGAAATAATTAAACTAGAAAATTCTGAATTTATTCCATCTGTTAAATCTCCTCCCGTTGAAGAATTAAAGTCATTACCACCCCACTTAAAATATGCATTTTTAGGGGAAGGTAAAACTTTGCCTGTTATAATAGCAACATACTTAACTGAAGAACAAGAAGCAAGCTTGTTAAAAGTTTTATAGACACATAGAGAAGCCATAGGATGGTCCTTAGCAGATTTAAAAAGTATTAGTCCGTCTATGTGTATGCATAAAATACATTTAGAAGAAGGTAGTAAGCCTTCAAGAGAAAGACAAAGAAGACTTAACCCTCACATGGAAGAAGCCGTGAGAAAAGAAGTCCTTAAGCTTCTAGATGCGGGTATAATTTACCCAATATCAGATAGTAAGTGGGTTAGCCCAGTTCAGGTAGTTCTTAAGAAATCAGGAATTACAGTAGTTAAAAACGAAAAAGATGAATTAGTCCCTACAAGAACTATCACCGGTTATAGAATGTGCATTGATTTGAGAAAACTAAATGCGGCAACTAAGAAAGACCACTTTCCCTTGCCATTTATTGACCAAATCCTTGAAAGACTAGCCGGTCATGAATATTATTGTTTTCTTGATGGTTTTTCTGGTTACAACCAAATTCCTGTAGCACCCGAAGACCAAGAGAAAACCACCTTTACATGTCCTTTTGGTACTTTTGCATTTAGGAGAATGCCCTTTGGACTATGTAATGCACCAGCCACCTTTCAAAGATGCATGATATCTATATTCTCAGATTTAGTAGAAAGACGTGTTGAAGTTTTCATGGATGATTTTTCAGTTTTTGGAAATTCTTTTGATCATTTCCTAGAAAATCTTACATCAGTCTTAAAAAGATGTTGTGAAACAAATTTAACCTTAAGTTGGGAGAAAAGCCACTTCATGGTCAAACATTGAATTGTCTTAGGGCATGTTGTGTCTAATAAAGGAATAGAAGTCGATAAGGCGAAAATTGAAGTTATATTACAACTACCTCCCCCAACTTCTGTTAAAGGTGTTAGAAGTTTTCTAGGGCATGCAGGCTTCTATAGAAGATTTATAAAAGATTTTTCAAAAATCTGTAAACCTCTATGTAACTTGTTAGCAAAAGACACAGAGTTTGTTTTTGATCAAGAATGCTTAAATGCATTCAATTTATTAAAAGAAAGATTAACCACTGCCCCTATTTTAACTGGCCCCGATTGGTCTCTCCCTTTCGAGATCATGTGTGATGCTTCAGATTTTGCAATTGGAGTTGTGTTAGGACAAAGGGTAGATAGAAAACCGCATGTGATTCATTATGCCAGTAGAACATTAAATGATGCACAACTAAATTACACAACAACCGAAAAAGAATTTTTAGCAGTTGTGTATGCATTGGAAAAATTTAGACCATATTTATTATGGTCAAAAGGAATAATATTTTCTGATCATGCTGCTTTAAAATATTTATTGAGCAAGAAAGATGCTAAGCCTAGACTTATTAGGTGAATGCTATTATTACAAGAATTTGACATTACAATCAAAGATAAAAAGGGAACCGAAAATGTCGTAGCCGACCATTTGTCTAGATTAGAATTTTCACCCTTACTTGAACGTCAATTTCTTGATAATACAATTTCTGTAAATGAATATTTTCCCGATGAACAACTATTAGCAGTCAAAGATTCAGACCCTTGGTATGCTGATTTTGTCAATTATTATGTGTCTGATATCATAAATCCAGATTTTGATTTTTATCAAAAGAAAAAAATTTTGACTGAAGCAAAAAATTACTTTTGGGAATAACCTCATTTATATAAAATATGTTCAGACTCTTTAATTAGACGATGTGTTCCAGAAAAAGACCAACAAAGTATTATGGAATTTTGTCATGAATACTCTTGTGGCGGTCATTTTAGTGGAAATAAAACTGCTAGAAAAATTTTACAATCTGGTTTATATTGGCCGACTGTTTTTAGAGACTGTGACCTATTTTATAGAACTTGTGATAAATGACAGAGAACTGGTGGAATAGGAAAAAGAAATGAAATGCCCTTGCATACAAACATGGTTGTTGAAATTTTTGATGTTTGGGACATTGATTTTATGGGACCTTTCCCCGTTTCTAATAACTGTGAATATATTTTAGTAGCTGTTGATTATGTATCTAAATGAATAGAAGCCATAGCTACTAAAACTAATGATGGTAAAAATGTGGTCAAATTTGTTGAAGATCTTTTTGCCCGGTATGGAGTACCGAAGGCCATAATCAGTGATCAAGGAACTCATTTTACTAATAAATTATTAAATAATGTCCTTAGAAAACATGGTGTAACTCACAAGTTAGCTACACCCTATCATCCTCAGACATCTGGCCAAGTAGAGGTAAGTAATAGACAAATAAAAGCAGTGTTAGAGAAGACCGTTAGGCCTAATCGTAAAGATTGAGAATCTAAACGTAAGGATGCTTTATGGGCATATCGAACTGCTTATAAGACCCCGATAGGAATGAATCCGTACCGAATGGTGTATGGCAAGGCATGTCATTTTCCAGTCGAAATTGAACATAAAGCTTATTGGGCTATCAAAGACTTAAACTTAGATTTAACTTTGGCCGGTGAGGAAAGATTGTTTCAATTAAATGAATTAGAGGAACATAGGCTAAATTCATACGAGAATGCTAAAACATATAAAGAAAAGACCAAGAAATATCATGACATGGGATTAGCCAATAAAATGTTTCGTCCAGGATTAAAAGTCTTACTTTTTAATTCTAGGCTTAGGCTATTCCCCGAAAAATTAAAATCAAAGTGGTCTGGTTCTTTCACCATTGTCCGAATTTACCCTCATGGAGCAATTGACATAAGAAATCCAAGGACCAATGAAGTGTTTAAAGTTAATGGTCACCGACTCAAACCGTATCTTGAACCGATGTCAGTCGAACGAACAATTGAACTAATTCATCTCGCTGACAATGCACCACCCGATGATTAGGTTTGCAGTTGGGTCGAGCCAAAGACGTTAAACAAGTGCGCTAAGTAGGATGCAACCCACTATGATGAATTTTATTTGTTCTTGTAGTTAATTTAAATATGCTATTCTCCGTTAAATTTAATTTTGGACATTTAATTTTGAAATTAAATTTGCCAAAATCCAAGTTTGGGGGAGAAAAGCATCTTAGTGTTGTATTTATATGTTGCTAATATTTTTAGTTTAGAGTTTTTGTAGAATTTTTAGAATGCAGGAAAGTAATGGAACGTAACGGAACCTAACGGACGGACCTAAGTGTAAAATTGCTAAAAAGGATGAAAGGAAAAAAAGAAGGAACATTCTGCTTACCTTGCGGACGCAAGGTGCTTAATACCTTGCGACCGCAAGGTCCCCATAAATACGGGAAGTGTGACCGGCATCATGCAGAGTACGAGGGAATCAGAGCCAGCATAACTGCCTACCTTACGGACGCAAGGTAAAAGAGACCTTGCGACCGCAAGGTGTCTTTATAAAAGAACTCGCCAGGCTTCAGTAGCTGAACACCCGAAATTCATCCTTCTTCTCTCTCAAAGCAGCAGATCAGCTCTCCTCCCTCTAAAATTCCGGCAAGAAGCTTTCAAATTCCGGTCCGATCTACAAGAAACTCTCCCTCCTTCAAACTTTTCTCCAACCATTCATCCTCCATTACACTCCATTCAAAGGTTGAAGAAGGAGACTCCATAAAATCTGACGAGAAGCTCAAATTCCGGCGACTCTTCACCGTCAAGCTGTAAAATTCCAAGTAATTCTCACCCCTCTTTCATTTTTAGGTACAAAAATAATTTGCATGTTAGGGTGGTAGAATAATTTACGTAGAAATATAGTTTTTGCATGCTTTAGGTGATAGCTTAATTTCTAAATTTTAAAAAGAGAGTAATATTTTTATTTGTTAAAATATTTTTTTGTGCCCAAACATTATGGCCCCAAAACGTAGAAACACCGGCCCCTCTACTTCTCGCCCCGTCGAGGAGAATGAGCAAGTTTTTGACCATCGCCGCTTCATATCTTTTGAGGCATCAGAGAGCTACGCCACGAAGCTCTCCAAGTCTTTGATTCCCGAGAGGGGATTTAAGGCCGCTAAATTTGGCCTTCATAATGAATTTAGAGCGCGTAGGTGGGGATTTTGATTGAGTCTCCGGAAAAGGCAATTGTGCCTATTGTCCGTGAGTTCTATGCCAATGGGCAAATTGGCATAGATGGTTGGGTTTTAGAGGATGTTTTTGTTAGGGGCAAGGATGTTAATTTCGAGTCCCAAAGCATTAACATGTACTACGGCACCTCCAACTTTGCGGAGGGTGCCGACGACTATAGCCGCCACCTTTCTTCCCATGTCCCCTGCCGAGGTGGTCAATGCGACCATCTCCCATCCCGGTGTGGTGTGGACCCAAAACCGCAACCCACCATTCGGTCCACGCACCATGGAGGAGTCCTTCCTTTTGGACACGGCCTAGGCCGTGTTCAAATTCATTTGCTCCCGCCTTATGCCTTCCACCACCAACACATGGTGACTTGGGCTAAGGCCGTCCCGATCTACACCATCATGACCGGTGGGTCTATCGATGTCGGCCGCCTGATCAACGGCCAAATTAAGACCCTTATTAGAGGTACCACAAATGCGGGGTTCGCTCCCGCATTTGATTACCAGACTGTGTAAGGACGCGAGAGTTAGGTGGCCTTGTGATTCGGAGAGGTTAAAGGTGGTGCCCGCTATTACTAGGGCAATTTTGTTTGAGCACCAACGCCAGCCGCGAGAGAGGGTTCCTCACGAGGAGGAGCCCGAGGAGGAGGAGGACCCGCTGTGGGGATCTCCAATAGGCTAGAAGAGGTGGCCTCGAAGCCAACATGGCAAATCGCCAGCTGGCACTTATGCGTGCCAACCAAGAAGATTTGTTTGGTTGGGTCAACCTAGTGGGACAAAATGTCTCCAACTATTTTGGGATGCCACCGGCACGATCCCCGAGTTTCGGCCCTCGCTCGTTATTTCCTCCCGACTCACCGTGAGTCGAGGCCCAAGTTTCATCCTCTTTCGTTAGGTGGGCCTGCTATGTCCTTTTTATATTTGTCCTTCCCCATCAAGCCTCTCATATGTTCCTCAATTTTGGGGACAAAATAGAAATTAAGTTTGGGGGGGGATTCTAAGCCCAGAGTCTTAGCAGGTCCTAGCCTAAGGAGAAATGGAGTTGGGCTACGTTTTTAGGGTGGAGAAAATTTTCTTTTCCCTCTATCATGTCTTCTCCTCACCCGCCTTTCTTGCTTTTGAATTTTTCTTGTTTTCGGAGATGTTGCCTTGACCAGAATACTATAATATTGGATGCTCGTGGATTCCTCGCTATGGGGATCCATCATCAATCGTGTCATCATCATCTCCAATTTTCTTTATAAAAAATTTATTTTAATTCAAAATTTCATCCTCGAGTTTTGGTGTGGTAATACTAGTCGATGAGGAGTTAATGTAATGAACCACATAACTTTTTCAGTAGATCATTTTGGAATTTACTTGATTTTGCAAAACACTTAATTTTCTCCAAACTCTTCATGCACCCACACCAGTCATAATTATGGATTAATTAGAATAGTTTTATAAAGTTTATAGCACCCACTTCATTTCAACAAGATATGCACAGGAATATGATGAATAGTTGTTCGAACATGAATGTTGCATTAAATTGTAACTTATGGTCAATTGCACGATAGTTAGATCCCTTGGATTTTTCTCATTTATATATCTCAAGCACACTTTCGAACCGTGTCTGCATGTTAGTCTCAATTGACCCTACCATCTGTCTTAGCGAATGCTTATGTGAAATCCGGTGATGCTAAACATTCAACCCCACAATTCCCATAGTTGATATGAGATTTTGTGTGTCTTACTTGCTTTAAAAACTACATGAGCATTTGGCATTAAGAAATGACTTAGGCCATCTTTGGATCGTTTGAGCCTAAATATTCCCTGACCTTTACTAAAAATATCTCTAGTGTCCCCTTTTGAGCCTAATTAAAAAGAATGGAGTGTGCTAAGCACACATTAAACCCCTATTCGACATCATTTCTATTACCCACATTAACTTAACCCTAAAAGCATATACACTTTTAGCCTACCCTTTGAGAGAGTAGGATGTAGGTGGGGAATTAATTTTATGGGACCATCATCTTTTAGTCAAGCAAGTTTTCTAAAGACTTCTTCTTCCCGTCGAAAAAAAAAGAGAAAAAAAAATAGATCGACGAAAAATGAAACGGGAGAAGAAGAGTGCATGTAGATTCAAATGAAAGCATAACTTTCAAGAAAATATGTTAGAAAAATATAGCTGAGAAAAATGATGAGATGTTTTTAGATTATATATTGCCCAAAACAAGTTTGGGGGAGGGAAAGAAGAAAACTGAAAAGTAAAAGAAAAAAAAAAATACCCCCTACTTGTAATCTTTGCAGGTCCTAGCCTAAATAGGAAAAACTTCCTTTTGCTTGGAAGTATGAGGGATAAATGGTAGTCTTACTCTCTCACTTTGAATTCCAATCCCTTTCCATCAAATCCCCCAACACCATGGCCCTACATTACAAGCTAATAAAGACCTAATGATCTTCTTGCCAATGCTTGTGCGTGTTTTCTTTGCTAAGTGAGTCATATAGAATTGATCAAACACTTCATATTCATATTATTCGCCAAGAGCTCACTGTGTTAACATAATCTTAGCTATTACAAGTAATTGGGATAGGAGAGCATTGTATGTCATACATAGAAGTGCATGGGATGGATGTATAAGTTTTTGAAATCCTGGGTGACCTCTCTTTCTGTAAATAGACTCGGTTTGGATGGTAGATCTCATACTTTACGATGCATTGGTTTTAATTAAACTCTGATTTTCATATGAATGTGGTGCTTAGCTTAATAAAACTGTTTTAGTTGAGATATTCTCTAAGATTGGTGATCACACACACACGAGAAATTAAGAGTAGTAGCGCTTTTAAGCAAAAGTCGTTGGTTTTATGTGATTAAGTCAACACATATGTGGTGAACATCGGACTGAGACTGCTTTGTTATGCCATGCTATTTTAACTTGAGGTTGAAGCCAATTTTTTTTTGTTTTATTGTTAGTTTATTTTTTTTATCTGTTTTTGTATTTATTAGTTTTTTTTGTATTTATCCGCATAGTCGAGTCACTCGTTAGAGTCTTCTTGAGTTTGTGGGTTTCTAGAGGAGTGTAAATAGTGTCACCCTCCAAAAAGATTTTCGTTATTTTGTTATTTAAATGCTTTTGTATTTATAAGTATTGTTTACTCGTGACGAGCAAAGTTTAAGTTTGAGGGTATTTGATCGATGTATTTTATACGCCGATTTCATGTACTTCTAAGACTTAAATTGAGCGATTCCACGAGGCTTTTCACGATGTGTGTTTTTCGGTGATTTTGTGAGTTTCGGGGTTTTAGGTGAAAGTATACAAATTATAAGGCTTTTTGGTGAAAATTCCAAGAAGGGGCCAGAGTGTAAAATTGAAGAAGAAATGAAGTAGACCAGACTAGGCACCTTGCGTCGCAAGGTGCAATCTACCTGCCTTCGCAAGGTAGGCGTAAACCGAAAACAAAGCCCCGAAAAATTGAAGACCTTGCGGATCAGGTGCCTTATACCTGCCGCAAGGTGGTCGAATGCCGAATTTGCGTTTCACTTCGAGGCCAAGAGATCTAATCGCCCTACAACTCCATGGTATAAATAGGGCCGGTAGCTAAGGCATGAGGACGGCCGACTACGAAAGTAGTTTTCTATAGCTTTAGAATAGATTTTAGGTTGTATAACATAATTAGTTGTTGTAATTACAAGTATTCAAGATCGATCCATGTATTCAATCATCTCCATGTGCTGTTCATCTTCAAGGATGAACTAAATCTTCATTAATCTAGGAGGTGGGAGGTAACTTGTATCGAAACTATGCTTTAATCAATATTTTTATTCATTCAATTCTTGTTGATTGTGGTGTTTATCAATCCCTCTATTATTTCACTTTGAACAAATGAATGTAATCGTGAATAATAAATGCCTAGAGGTGCGGATAACTGCATGATCAATGTGCATATGTCGTACACTGGCTCACCATCACAATAAATTGAACCTATCGATGCACGAGAGTGATAAGTTAGGGTCAGGTTCCATATATGACCTATGTGACAGTTAGATCATATGTTGTTGTGCCTAGGATATAGAATGGATGAATTATTTGAAGATGTAGACTGAACGGTAATTCAACAGGCTATATCTATATTTTGTGAACGAACCCAAGAGATTGAATGATAATTTATTAAAATAAGCATAGAGGAGATACAAGTGAAACTATAATCCTAGATTTTCATCCATCATAAGATCTTCATAACCTGTAATTGTTGCTAATTAGTTAAACACTAGAATAATAATTAGTTTAGAATAAAATAAATATAAAACCCCCCTTAGATTAATAATTTGCTACCGATAAATTGTTCTATATCATTTTTGGAAACTTTCTCTCTCTAAACTTTCTCTCTCTAAAATTCGATCTAAGGTTTTGACGCCCTAATTAGGGTTTAGCCTACATGCCGCCGGGCAGAGTAGGCATGTAGGCTCCTTCTCCGGCTGGACCTTCAACATCATCAGCCAGTGCCCATTTGGCTCCCTTGTCATCTGTTCCCACTCGTCCAACAGCCACCATCCCCACTTCATATGCCAATATTGTTGGAAACCCTAAGCCTTTTGTGGGGAAGGATGCGCCTGTCCTACATGCCATACCTTTGGCTCCAAGAAACCAGACTTCTTTCAATGGTGAGCCAGGGTGTATTTTCACCCCGTTGGAGGTGGAAACAGCCGACAAGCAATTCTCTAGCACTATGGTTTTGAAGTTTTCGGCTGGACGTCCTTCGGTTCATGCTATACAGGAAGATATAGCTAAATCATGGAAGTTAAACGACCCCTTTGTTGTTGGTTTGTTAGATCCACGTCATGTAATGGTTCATCTCTCTTCATTAGAGGATCTTGTCTTAGCCCTTTCAAAGAATTGCACATGATTCGGTCCGTGCATGTTTCGCTCATTCCGTTGGTCTTGATTTCTTTTCGTAAGGATTCCACGAAGATGGCGGTATGGGTGAGGCTTCATCAACTTCCTTGACTTATTTCAACCCGTCCTTTCTACAATGTATCGGCAATTCTCTAGGCGTGTTCCCGAGGGCGGATGATAAAACACTAGCCTTAGTACGCGACGATGTTCGCTCAGATCAAGTAGAGATGGATGTGTCCTGAGAAACTCCCGCCTCGATTTTGGATTGGCACAAGTAAAGAAGATGGATTTTTGCAATCATTAGAATTTGAAGGGAATATTTTTTTGCGTTGGATGTGGCCTCCTTGGACATACGAAGGAGTTTTGTCGTAAAGGTTTTAAACGGGCTGCTAAGTCACAATCGGATCAACTTGTTGATATTAATTGTCCCCGGAATGGTGGTGCTATGCAGTCGCGGAATGTTTCAAAAGGCAAAGAGGTTTTGGTAGACTCTACTTGAGGAATCCCCTATCTTGAATGGGTCAAGCGTGGTGAGGATAAAAAATGGGTTCCAATAGAAAAGGATGATAAGAATCGAAAGGGGGAGCTCCTTCGATGGTTAAAATATCAGAGGAGGAAACAAAGCAAGGCGAGGATTGATAGCCCCCATCAAATAGCTCGGACGGGTAGTAGGAACAGTGAGGAGTCGGGGATCCCTAATACAGGCGGTGTTATAGTTAAAAATTCATATGAAGTTTTAATGGATTTAGATGATGATATGGAAATTAATTAACGAGGATGTGGATGGTTATAGGACTAAGTCGACAATGGCCATGAATGGCGAGAATGTATGGAAGGATGTTCCACATCGCTCTCCGGGTTTAGATAGGCGAGCTCTATCGGTTATTGGAGATAAAGAAATAACCTAACGCCATAGACTTGACAACATCATTGGGGATTGGGACATGTCTTTTGTCAAGATCGGGCCTTCATTCATTCGTTTGTGAGAACTTGCATAGGAAGAAGTTTCTTTCGCGAAACAAAATGTTCGATTGACTAGGGCTGCTGCTAAAGCCAGCACCAGACCCTCTCAATAATTTTAATGGCGATGTTCATTTGGAATGCTAGAGGCGTGTGTAATAGACGCCGAGTATGTATGTATGATTAAGAGACACTATAACCCCTTTTTGTGTGCAATTTTGGAACCAAAAGCATCAGGGGATCGTTTGGCATTGTTTTGTAGATGTATGCGTTTCTCAGATAGTTTACAAGTTAATCCAGTTAATCAGCACTTTTGGTTGTTATGGAATGATAGGGTGGAGGTTAATCTTCTTGCCAGCTCAATCAATTTATCACTGTACACATGTTAAAGTAGAACAACGTTTTGAAGCCAATGTTAGCTTCATTT
>CM028378.1:134261054-134326054 GCA_013146195.2 Codonopsis lanceolata
TGTTGGTCCGGGTAGGCTCAATCTAGGCTAGAAGGGGGGGTTGAATAGCCTAGTTGTGTTTTTATAAAAACTTTTTCAAACACTTCAATGATTTCTTAAAAAGATTTTACTAGAAGTGTTAATGCGTGAGAAAACTAAAGAGGTTAAAGGCTGATTGGTAGGCTGCTTAAGTAAAGCACAGATTCAGTAGTGGTTCTTGTTAAGTAGAAGCAGTTAATAGAAATATAGAAACAGATCAGACAGAACACAGAGTTTAGAAGTGGTTCGTACTGTGAATAGTACTACGTCCACTACCAAAGTGGTTAGCTTTGGATTTTAAAAGTGCACTTGTTTATCCACTAGGTTTATAAGTAAGATCTCTAATGGATCGTGTACAAAATGAGTTTTCAACCAAGTGTATAATGGTGAGAAAACAATCAATGATTAATTGTTCTCTCACGTGCTAAAGTAAAACAGTTTTAAAAGCAAACTAGATGAAGGCGAAATGGAGTAAAGATTGGCGAATCTGCTTCGAGAAGTTTGGTGAAGTGTTAGTTCTTGTCCTTTTGATCTCTTGAATGCTTGAGTGTTGAAGATGAAGCTTGAATGTTTAATGCGCAAGTTATTTTTAGATCTTCAAAACTTGAATAAATACCAGAGAGATCTTTTGGACCGTTGGACTGAGGCAGAGAGAACTGTGTCCAACGTTCTATTGCATTGAATGCAATTCGGCGCTTTGGGGGATGTATGCGGCACAGTCATCAGAGATGCAGTGTTTGCAGAGAAGACATTCCCAAATAGAGTAAGGTTTCAGGTTGCAGGCGTTGCAGCTGTGAAAGTCTTCTTAGCCAAAAGGGTAATGTCTTGAGACTTCATGTTTCGAGGAGGACAATGGGCCGGTTGTCGGTATGTAGTTGACTTCTTTTGAGTGAAATCCGATGAAGATATTTTGACTAGATATTTGAAAAAATATCTAGATTAGGACGTTATGTGACATAACTCCATGTTTTGGCTAGTCTTGATTTTTCGCTCTTGAGCGAGACTTCAAAGTCATTGTTCTTCAAGGCTTTGTTGAAGCCTTGCTTATCGCGCCTAAACTAACACTAAAACAGTTCTAAACAACCTTGATTCTAAGACCGTTGCCACACTAATCGGTATGCAGACCTATTAGCCATTGTTCAATAGAATCAGAAGATGACTCAACCAAATCTAGAACCTATGAGGATCAACAATCTCCTCCTATTTGGTTGATGTCATCATCTCAGCTACTAGAGACTTTGAATCATGCATGAGATAATAACATGTCTTAAAATTTTATTAAGAAGAGCAGACATGCCTCTCGAGGCAGAAGTCTTAGTAGAGATAGCTAGACTAAGTACTTACAAGATAAAAACATGAATATCAAGTACAAAGTAAAGCGAGTTTAAATCTTTAGAAATAAGCACATGAAATATAAAGATTTAAGCGAAGTTTAAATAGACGGATCATGATAAGATAGAGCAATTTAAACTTAAAAGAAACATAAATCATCTGTTATTAAGCAGTTGTTTAGCAAAGTTTTTCAAGCGAGTTTGAATCAAAAAAACATAGAACGAGAATACCAACATGTTCGAGAATAGATGTGGTTGGGTGCGTCGGCGTTCTAAGTAGTCACCAACCAGTTCGATTCGTCATTGAGGCGTTCTCGATGCATTACGTTCTTCAATAAGAGCTTGATTCAAAAAGTGCGTAGCTCTCTCCTCACGATGGCGGCAACCCGTCGTTGTTGGCTCGCTCATTGGCACGTTCGACATGGCGAACAGTGAAAGTCGGCAACCTCGTGCGTTGATGACGGCTCGCGCCAAGTCGGTCTTGAGCTCGTCAAAGAGGTCACGAATGCTTATCTGGCGAGAGTGAAGCATGCCGATCGAGAGGCGCTGTGGTCTTGAGCAGAAACCGATGAGTGGTGAAGGCTTGGCGGTATCGTTCACCGGTGATCAACAATCTTTCCAATATCGAAAATTGTAGCATGAGTGGCATTTAAGCCATAGTTGAGTACTTCGATCTGTTTGGGCCATGGAGGAGGCTGTGTTGTTGAGCGTTCTAGGTTGGCATTGTTGGTGCGAAGGAGGTCGAGAAGAGCGGTCGGCGGTGTTGGAAGGAAGGAAAGAAGGGTTAAGATTGGTGAGATGTGGGTATCGGTAGGGTTAGGAGCGAGAGGTGGAGAGGAGGAAGATGAAGCGAGGTTGGTGGCGAGACGGAGGAGAGGGTTTAGGATCAAGTTCAATGTCGGAAGTCGACATTGGAGGAAATAGAAGAGGAAGAAGAGGCTTCAAGAAGATAGGAGGGAAAAGGATAATCAGGTAAAAGAATGAAATTTGGAGGGGAGGCAGAAGGGTATAGAAGATCAGAGATGGAAGTGAGATTAAAGAGAAAAGAATGAGTAGCAGAAGAGATAGAGGGAAACAGAATCGATATAAGATCGGAGAGATGGAAATGGGGGTAATGTGTTGGGATATAGGAGGAAGATTTACGGTAGGAAAGCTGTTTGGTAGAGAAGAGTGGATAGGTGAGGATCAAGAGGAGAAGTTTTCGGGCATAGAGAAGGAAGGAGAAGAGGTTTGCGGGAGGCAGGAATGATGGCTAGAGAGGAGTCGGGAAGGATAGTGGAGATAGGTTCGGGAGAAGAGGGTGGAGAAGGAATGGCATCTAGGGTAAGAGAGGTGGAGAAGAAGGTGTTGGAACCACGGACTTCTTGCTGAAGCTTGCGTTTCTTCTTTTTGGAGCGAGAAATGGGCTCCTCCTCAACAACCGGGGTTGATGAGGAAGTAGGAGAGAAGAAGGGGTAGCAGAGGCTCCTCCCAACGGCCAGGCTTTGAAGAAGTAGAGAGGAGATGAAGAAGAGATAGGAGAGGAAGGAGGAATAAATGGAATGAAAGGTTCGAAGGTTCGGTGCGTTTGGACTTACGTTTTCGAGGCGAAGTGGAGTGGGCGAGTGCAGTTCGGCGGTCTCAGCAGAGCGAGGCGAGGAGCGAAGGAGCGGTCTTCTTTTTCTTCTTTGACTTGGGAGCTAGCGGGGTTGGCGGCGGCGGCCTGGAAGAAGAGATTTTCCTCTTCTTGGCAGCGAGGCTCCTCCTCAGCGGATGAAATCTTCTTCTTTTTGGATGTTGTGGAGGGAGCAGGGTCGGCGGTTTTGCTTGAGCAGCCCTCTGCAGCAGCTTCCTTTTGGAGCTTCTTGTCTAGCTGCTTAGCCATGAAGGCATCCACCGTTGTCTCGGGATTGATCTTGAGGATCACAAGAGGAGGTGGGTTCATAGCATGGACTATGAGCAGAGGAGGGAGACCTTGTTGTGCTCTCTTCTCATTCTTCAGTTTCTGGTGGTTGATGATGAATGTCTTTGGTGAAGCTGGATGGACTTGAGGACCTTCTTTTCTCAAAGTTCACTAGGTGTTTAAGAAATGACTGTTTCGATCGAAGAAGAGAGTTGATGAGGCGAGCGAATGGCGCTACGCTTGATAGAAGCTTTAACGACATCAATACATCAGCAGGCTCGAAGAGGATCGTGCCCGATTAAGGCGAATGTTGAGGATGACGGCAGTGTATTCAGTGAGTGCGTAGTCATCACGTCGTGAGTGCCATTCTTAAAAATCAAACTTTTGTCGAAGAGATGGCTGATGAAGTAGACGTCATCTTCGAATAGTGTTCTCTTCATCTTTGCTTGAGCCTCCCTTGGGGTGTTCTCCCCACGCATGTAAGACCAGGCAGAGTCTTTCTCAGCATCAGTGAGCGAAGTAGGTCCATCGAACTCAACGCCGATAGTCTTTGGCGATTCGGATGCGAGATGGTGATGGAGATGGTCCTGACAATAGCCGAGATGGAAGTTATGGATTCATTGATAATGGCCTTCTGGAAGAATTCTTCCGCTAGAAGGTTGCTGTAGTCGGCATCTTCTAACATGAATAGAGGCAGAATTCCAGATTGGTTCAGGTCATCAACAATTTTCACCCCAGAGGCATATGCTCGAACAGAAGGTTCATCAATGCACATTCCCGGATGATACATAGAGGAGGGCAGCTTCGGAATGTCAAGATCTGAGCTTTGAGCCTGTTCAGGAATAGCAGTAGAAGAAGATCCAACCTGAAGAATTTCAAGTAAACAATTAGGGCAAAATCTCGAAAACTCGAAGTTTAAGCAAAATATACCATTAAGCCCTAGAAATTTTCAAGATATCACATGAAATGTCTTAGACAAGCGGAACCTCACACAAAAGCTGAAATTGATGTTTAATAAACAGTGATCTGTAGCTAATACCAATAAGCAATATATTATAAAATTTAACGAAATATTGGGCAATAAATTTTATGAACAGTCAACAATGGCGGATTTACAGGTGAAGATATATAAAATCATGCTTACACCTTAGTGAGTGAGTTAGGGATAGATTCATCTTACCATTGAAGAAGATTTGCAGAGGAACAATACTGAAGAATTTTTCTGCAAATTTTACCGAACTGAAAAGGAAGCAAGAAATGTAGAGAGAAGAAGGAGTTATAGAGAGAAGAGTAAGAGACAGTTTGTGATTTTAGTTTTTGGCGGTTGAGGGTTTATAAATGAAAAGACGTGAAATCAGTCATAGAGACTTGTGAAAAGACTTTAAGTCAGACGCCTTTTCCTTGAAAAGACTTAATGAGTGACGGCTTTAGGAGAGAGAAAAAGTACCTTTTTGAAGAATATCTCAACCAATTTTAAAATCAGTCCCTTTCAATTTTCATAACTAACCTTCTAAAACTAGGAGTTTAGAAAACTTACCTTTGTCTTCCAGTGACTGTATAACTTCTTGACTTTACTCTTAAAGAAATAAGTCTGCTTAAATATAATATCAAGTCTGCTTAAGAGAAGTTGTCAAGTCTGCTCAAAAATTTTATGATGAAAATTAAATTTTAATTAAAATTAAGCAGTTGGGTCAAGCATACCAAGCTCTCCCCTTAGATAAGCAAACATGTCTGCTTCTAATGCTTTTGTGAAGATGTCTGCCAGTTGATGTTCAGTTGAAATGTACTTCATGCTTATGTTCCTCTTTTCTACATTGTCCCTTAGAAAATGATATCGAACATCGATATGCTTTGTCTTGGAATGCATCACGGGGTTGTAGGTGATCGAGATTGCTGAGGTGTTATCACACATGATTGGGCAGTCAGCTACTTTGATGTCGTAATCCACCAACTGTTGTTTGATCCAAAGCGATTGACAAGCGGACTACCGGCGGCTATGTACTGCTTCAGTGGTGGAGTTGGAAACCGATGCTTGTTTCTTGCTAGCCCAAGAGACAAGCCTGTCTCCTAGAAATTGACAAGTTCCACTAGTGCTTTTCCTGTCGACTTGACAACCAGCATAGTCGGCATCTGAGTAGCCAACTAAGTTGAAAGAGGATTCCCTTGGGTACCAGATGCCTAAGTTGGTGGTATCTGATACATACTTAATGATTCTTTTGGCTGCAAGAAGGTGTGACTCACGAGGGTCTGCTTGAAATCTAGCACATACCCCAACAGCATACACTATGTCAGGTCTGCTGGCGGTGAGATAGAGCAGAGATCCGATTATCCCCCTATAGTGGGTGATATCAACTTTCTTTCCTTGTAAGTCTTTTGTAAGTTTGCATTTAGCAGCCATTGGTGTATCAAAGGTGTTTGCCATTTCCAATCAAACTTTTTGACAAGTTCTTTAGCATACTTGGATTGGTGATGAATATTCCTTTGTTGGATTGTTGAATTTGAAGACCCAAGAAGAATGTGAGTTCTCCCATCATACTCATTTGAAACTTTCGGTCATGAGTGTCTCGAATCGCTTGCCTGACTTCTCATTTGTAGATCCAAAGATGATATCATCGACATATATTTGCACCAGCAAAGAGTGGCCTTTGTGCTTGAGAATAAAGAGAGTGGTGTCGATCTTTCCTCGCACAAATCCTTGTTCTATTAAGAATTTGGATAGAGTTTCATACCAGGCACGAGGAGCTTGCTTAAGACCATAGAGAGCCTTCTTAAGCTTGTAGACATGAGTCTCTTTTCCTTTTCCACGAAACCTGGAGGTTGAGTAACATAAACCGTTTCTTGAAGATCACCATTGAGAAATGCGCTCTTGACGTCCATTTGATATAGCACAAAGTCCTTGTATGTAGCATAGGCTAAGAAGATTATGATAGCTTCCAACCTTGCTACTGGAGCAAAGGTTTCATCATAGTCGATTCCTTCTTCTTGGCGATATCCTTGTGCAACGAGTCTTGCTTTGTTTCTAATGATGTTCCCATCTTCATCCTTCTTGTTTCTGAACACCCATTTTGTGCCAATGATAGTATGATCAGCAGGTTTTGGGACTAGCTTCCATACTTGGCATCTTTCAAATTGCTGAAGTTCTTCTTGCATTGCTTCCAGCCAACTTGGATCTTGTAAAGCTTCATCAATCTTCTTTGGCCCATCTTCTGAAACGAATGCAGCACAGAACATACATTCATTTCTAGAAGATCTTCTAGTCTGCACTCCAACATGAATGTCACCAATGATTTGAGAGATTGGATGGTCTTTACATGTTCTTGTGACAGCAGGAATATGATGATTCTTGTTGTTTCTTCATGACGAGGTTCAGAAGGAGGACTAGGAGGAAGATCAGCTGTGTCTTGATGAGTATTTTGTTCAGAATTTGATTCAAAGGTAAGTTGAAGAAAAGGATTTTCAGGTTCAGAAACAAAGGGTTATGGATTGGAGTTTTCTTGAGCGGGGTTGAGGTCTTACGGTGACCCATTTGATAAGAGATGATGGTCGGGGATATTTGATTGAGTTCTTTGGAGATGGATTAGGTGTATGAGAGGATGATGGTTGGGAGGTACTGTCTCAACATTCAACAAAATCATCGGCAACATTTGGAGCCACGTGTGGCTCTAATAAATCAAATTCATCAAATGAGACATGAGCAGTTCAACTATTTTTAACGATCTTTTGTTGAAAACCACGTAAGCCTTGGAGTGTAAAGCATAGCCGAAATACACCTTCATCGGCTTTGTTATCAAATTTGTACGTAGTCATTACCATTGTAGACTACGAAACACTTGCGGTAGAAGATTTTAAAAATCCAATGTTTGGGGCTTTACCTCTCCAAAGTTCATAGGGTGTTTTACCGTGAAATTTGTTGATCAAAGATCGGTTCTGAGTGAAGCAAGCTGTGTTGATGGCTTCTGCCCAGAAGTGTTTGGGTAGCTTTACTTCAGCAAGCATAGTTTTAGCAGCTTCGATAAGTGTTACGTTTCTCCTTTACGCTACACCATTACTGGCTGTGGTGTCCTTCTACTGAGAGAAATTGTGACCAATGCCATGATCATCACAGTACTTTGCTATTCCATTATTTGTGAACTCAGTACCATTGTCTGATCTAACGTCACTGATTTCATCAAGTTTTTGTGTTTGCAGTCTTCTGAACAAGGCTGTAAGAAGATCGTATGTGTGGTCTTTAGAAGACATCATCCTTGTCCAAGTATATCTTGTATAATCATCCACTACTACTAGCGTGTATGCGTGACCACCATAGGCGATAGTAGTGGCGGTCGAAGAGATCCATGTGGAGAAGTTGAGAGGTCTTGATGTTGCGAGTCTGGTTTGCTCTTGAAAAGCGTTTTTGAAAGCTTTCCCAGTTGACAAGCTTTACAAGCACGATCATGATCAGCAGAGACCTTTGGCAATCCTTTTACTAGACCTTCTTTGGATAGCTTAGATAGATATTTGAAGTTCAAATGGCTGAGTCTTTTGTGCCATAACCAGCTTTTGTCTTGAGCAGAGTTTGCCACAAGACATAGACTAGCAGCCTTGCCGTAAGCATTCAAATCTATCACATAGACATTCCCTTGTCTATGTCCGATTACAAGGTTGAGAGCGGAGGCTGGATCCTTGATATCACATGTTTGAGGAGAATTGACAAATAAGTCCTTTATCACGAGGATTGAGAAATACTCGAGAAGATTATGTTTCAAGCCTTCTACTAGAGACTTTTCCTATGGAGAGATTTCCTCGAATGATGGATCCGTAGCCAATAGTTCTTCCTTTAGCATTGTCTCCAAAGATGGTGGAGGGCCTTACGCTTGAGAGATGTTAGAGAGAAGGCAAGATTCTCCGGTCATATGTCTTGAGCAGCCACTGTCTAGATACCATACATCTTTCTTCTCTGAACTTGAAGCAGCCATGAAGCACACCTGAGATATAGAGGTAAGAAAATCATGGTCCCCTTTTATTTTTCTTATGGGTCCAAATGGTTAGCGTATTTTTGGAACCCATACTTGCCTGACTTTTGGAATAGGGGTTTCAGTAGACTTCATGATGGATTTCAGTAGACATTCATGGACCAAGTGGCCTAAACATTTGCAAAAGGTACAGTGATGGAAATTACAAAAGTCTGTTTGATCATGCTGGGTGTTGATAGGCTTTCGAACATTTTTCTTAACAATAGCTTTTGATTTAGCAGTCTTGTTAACAGCTAGCTTAGGGGCATTTGTGTGAGGCTTCTTGAGTCTGTACTCAGCAGTCTTTGCTTTGGCAGAAGTATACTTGCTGGTAGTAGACTTCAATACCTCATAAATTTTACCTTTAAGCTTGGTATCAACATTCGTAGCGGCGGCACCATCGGTAAGTCTTGTTGATGAATCGATAGGTTTGAGCGGACTCTTTGTGGGCCTTGAAAGCAGCGGCCTTTGCTTTCACGAGAGGTCTTTGGTGGAGGGCCGTTGAGAGTCTACACTACCTTTAGCGATTTCTCTCGGCAGATGATTGCTTTGCTTTTGAAGCGTCACTTGTTCTTGATAATTTGAACCTTACGGTATTTATACGGAGTAGCAGTATAACCAATTCTTTGTTTACCCTTGTTAGGCTTCTGATATTGTGCAAGAATATTATTTTGCACTGTAAAATGTTCTTTTTCATGTTCAGAGGTTACACCAGAAGTGATTTCAGATAAACCTAGCCCAGTTATATATGTCGAGGGCTTCTGATCTCCTAGAATTTGATCAAAGACAGCCGTTGAGTTATTCCACGAGTTGATGGTCTTTTGTAACTCATCTTTCTCAACAGATAGCTCTTTGGCATGATCAATAAGGCAGGCAACCTTTTCATTGAGAAACTTGTTCTCTTCTTTTAACTTGATACTTTCGTGCTGGATTCCATGGAGAGTTTTTAACTCGGCTTCCAGCATAGATTTCTCAGTTCCCAGCTTCTCATGATTTTTAGCTAACTTAACATAGGCCTTTCTAAATTCATTGAATTCCTCTAACATGTCATGAGCATCCTTGAGGATTTCTTCTTTTGAAGGATCTTCAGAAGGTCGTTCAATGTTAGCTTGAAAAGGAGAGTATTTAACTTCACTATCTGAGTCATAGGTGGGAGGTGACTCTAGAAAAACAAGGCAAATGTGTGCCTGCTCTGGTGAGTCATCACTATCATCCTCATCAGAATCAATTTCAAACCAAGTAGATACTAGGTTTTCTTCTAAGTCCTCAGCCAGTAGACCTCTATGTTTAGAAAATGATTTAGATGGTCGCCTTTTGTAGGCTTCATATTTTGGCTTAGGACATTTAGAAGCAAAGTGACCAGGCTTCCTGCAGTTGTAGCAAACTAACTCATTGTTTTGTGAGCTTTCAGCAGACTTTCTGAAAGTATGCTGGTTTGCATCCTTCTTTTTGTTAAATTTTGAGAACTTTTGAAACTTCTTAACGAACATAGCAAATTGCTCATCAGAGAGAATTTCATTCTCATTTGAAGAAAAAGTAAATGGTTTATTTTCTTGGGCATGAATTTCTTGAGAGATAGCAGAAAAGGAAGGAAGTTTAAAATGTTTGTCATGTTCTTGAGCTTGAAGCAATTCTTGCTCATAGACAGTTAAACTCGCATACAAACTTCTGAGGTGCATGGAGTTCAAGTCTTTGGACTCTTTTATAGCAGTGGTTTTAACATGCCACAAACTTCCTAAAGAAGCTAAAAATCTCATATTTACTTCCATAACACTATATTCTTTTCCTAAGGAATAACAGCTATTTACTACCTCACAAAATTTGTCGTAGGCTTGACGTAGAGTCTCCTTAGGATCATTTCTGAAGGAATCGAATAGTTGAATGTAGTTATACTTTCATGTTGTCTCTGGTGGGCAGATCTCCTTCAAGATATTCCACCAAGGCTTCCCACATTTCCTTGGCAGTTTATTCTGATAATTTGCTTATATGTGCTTGTGTCGACAAAGCTGGATATGATGTGTATAGCTTTTATGTCGAGTTCAACGAGCCTCCTTTCTTCGTTAGTCCATTCATTCATGGATTTAGGTATCTCGGGAGGTCCACTGGCTACTTCGGCAAGTAGGTTGGGCTTCATTGGAATATGAGGACCTGTTAGAACACATTGCCACAAGCGATTGTCAATAGAGTTAATGTATCTCATAACTTTATCTTTCCAGACTTCGAAGTGGCCTTCGTCCAATATTGGGACGTGGCTGGTATTCGAAGTAGGCAGCATATAGTGAGCCATAGGATCTATTCGCAAGAGGTTAATCTTAGAAAAAAATGAATTTTCAAAGAATTAGGCTCTGATACCAATTGTTGGTCCCGAAATAGGCTTAATCTAGGCTAGAAGGGGGGGGGTTGAATAGCCTAGTTGCATTTTTATAAAAACTTTTCGAAACACTTCTGAAAGATTTCTTAAAAAGATTTTACTAGAAGTGTTAATGCAGCGGAAAACTAAAGAAGTTCGATCGCTGCTTAGTATAGCTTGAAGTGAACTAAGATAAGTAGCAGCAGTTAATCGAAAGATAGAAACAGATAAGACAGTACACAGAATTTAGAAGTGGTTCGTACTGTGAATAGTACTACGTCTACTACCAAAGTGGTTGGCTTTGGATTTTAAAAGGTGCACTTGTTTATCCACTAGGTTTATAAGTAAGATCTCTAATGGATCGTGTACAAAATGAGTTTTCAACCAAGTGTATAATGGTGAGAGAAACAATCAATGATTAATTGTTTTCTCACGTGCTAAAATAAAGAACAGTTTTTAAAAGCAAACTAGATGAAGCTGAAATGGAGTAAAAACTGGCAGATCTGCAGCTTCAGGAAGTTTGGTGAAGTGTTAGTTCTTGTCCTTTTGATCTCTTGAATGCTTGAGTGTTGAAGATGAAGTTTGAATGTTTAATGCGCAAGAGTTATGTTTTCAGATCTTCAAAACTTGAATAAATACCAGAGAGATCTTTTGGACCGTTGGACTGAGACAGAGGGGACTGTGTCCAACGTTCTATTGCATTGAAAGTAATTCGGCACTTTGGAGGATGTATGCGGCACAGTCATCAGAGATGCAGTGTTTGCAGAGAAGACATTCCCGAATAGGGTAAGGTTTCAGGTTGCAGGCGTTGCAGCTGTGAAAGTCTTCTTAGCCAAAAGAGGTAATGTCTTCAGACTTCATGTTTCAGGAGACAGACTGGACAGTTGTCTGTATATAGTTGACTTCTTTGGAGTGACATCCGATGAAGATATTTTGACTAGATATTTCAAAAATATCTAAATAAGACGTTATGTGACATAATTCCAAGTTTTGGCTAGTCTTGATTTTTCGCTCTTGAGCAGACTTCCAAGTCTGCTGTTCTTCCAAGGTTGCTGTTGAAGCCTGCTGATCCGCGCCTAACTAACACTAAACAGTTCTAAACAACCTTGATTCTAAGACAGTTGCCACACTAATCGTGCACCTATTCACCTGCATAATAGAATCAGAAGATGACTCAACCAAATCTAGAACCTATGAGGGTCCTATGAGGGTCTTGACTTTATGCGTTTTCGTCGTTTCTTTTGGTTTAGGTGAAAGTATCTGATTATAAGGCTTTTTGGTGAAAATTCCGGGCCGCAAGGTGTGAAGAAGCGAAGAAGAGGCGGGCACCTTGCGCGTAGGTGAATGCCCTTCACTTGCCAAGAGATAATAAACAACTCCATGGTATAAATGCCGCAAGGCCGATAGCCAAGGCATTAGGACCAAGAGATCTAATCGCCCTACAACTCCATGGTATAAATAGAGGCCGATAGCCAAGGCATTAGGACGGCAAGGAAGTAGTTTTCTATAGCTTTAGAATAGATTTAGGTTGTATGACATAATTACTTGTTGTAATTACAAGTATTGAAGATCAATTCATGTATTCAAACATCTCCATGTGCTGTTCATCTTCAAGGATGAACTAATCTACCATTAATCTAGGAGGTAGGAGGTAACTTGTATCGAATCTATGCTTTAATCTATATTTTTATTCATTCAATTATTGTTGATTGTGGTGTTTATCAATCCCTCTATTATTTCACTTTGAACAAATGAATGTAATCGTGAAAAATACAGGCCTAGAGGTGCGGATAACTGCATGATCAATGTGTATATGTCGTACACTGGCTCACCATCATGATAAAATTGAACCTATAGATGCACGAGAGTGATAAGTTAGGGTCAGGTTCCATATATGACCTAATTGACAGTTAGATCATATGTTCTTGTACCTAGGATATAGAATGGATGAATTATTTGAAGATGGAGACTGAACGATAATTCAACAGGCTATATCTATATTTTGTGAACGAACCCAAGAGATTGAATGATAATTTATTAAAATAAGCATAGAGGAGATACAAGTGAAACCCGAATCCTAGATTTCCATCCACCATAAGATCTTCATAAATTGTAATTGCTGCTAATTAGTTAAATACCAGATAATAATAATTAGTTTAGAATAGAATTAATATAACCCCCCCCCCTTAAATTAGTAATTTGCTACCGATAAATTGTTCTATCTGTGATCTTCTTGTCTCTATGGTTCGACCTTTGCTTTCCAAAACTATTCTCCAATAGTCTTGTCCACTTGCAAGGAAATAATTAAAATAAGACATCGATCAAGTTTTTGGCGCCGTTGCCGGGGACAAGCTTGTTGCATAGTTAGTTTGTTGGTAGCGTAATTTTTAATTTAATTTCTGTTTTCAGTTTTTATAAAAAAAAAAATACAAAAAGATTTTATTTTATTTGTTTTTAATAGTTAGTTGTTTTAAAATTGCTTATTTATTTTATGCACGGTCGTAGATCTTTGAATCTAAAACTGGTAGAATTGAATCAAGATATAAATAATATTAGAAAGAATCAAGAAGATCTTGAAAATCTAGCAACCCAGCCTGATAATCAAGAACAATTGAATCAAGAGGATCCTCTGGTTGATCCTCAAATGGATAATATTATTCAAAATCCTGAAAATCTGGTTCGCCCTGCTAATATAAATCAAAGAGAAGAAGAACATGCTAGAAGAAATATGGAAGTAGTCGTAAATCAAAGAACTATTAATGATTTCAGTAGACCCACACTAAATGTAGTAACATCATGTCTAGTCTTACCGGAAGTAGTAAGGAATTCTGAATTAAAAGGCCATTATTTTAATGTTATACCTTCTTTTCATAGAATGCCTACCGAAGATCCTGTAAGTTTCCTAAGAGATTATGAATATATGATGAGTACTTTTCCTTTAGGAGGGTTGACTGAAGACCAAGTAAAAATGAAATACTTTCCAAGTGCATTAAAAGATTTGGCAAAGAGATGGTTTATGAATCTAACACCTAGTAGTGTTTATACTTGGGCTCAACTTTATGATTTGTTTATAAGTAAATACTATAAACATGCATCTCTCACTGAATATAGAAAACAAATCATGTCCTTTCAAAATGAACCAGGTGAAACATTCCACGAATCTTGGGATAGATTTAAAAATTTGCTTATTATGTGCCCTCATCATAATCTAGCTCAAGATGTGTTAGTACTTCAATTTTATCATGGTCTTTCGCCTAGTCTACAAACTATGGTTGATAGTGCAACTGGTGGTTCTATCAATAGAATGACACCAGATGCACTAGAGGAATTATTTGAGACGTTAAGTATAAATTCTCAACAGAAAAGTGCAAGAGGTAAAAGTAGAAGTTTATACCAAGTTCAAGAAAAATCAGATACACAAGCTCAATTTGAAAATTGGCCAATTCAAGAAGCATGTGCTTTATGTGGATTATATTCTCATGCTACTAATTTTTGTCCATCAAGTGCTATGTATGTTGAACAAGCTAATGCCATGAACGTATACCCTCAAAGACCAAGGAATGATCCCTACTCAACCACATATAATCCTGGTTGAAGGAATCATCCTAATTTTTCTTGGGGAGGAAATAAACATTTACAACCTCAACAATTTCAGCCACAACAACCACAACCTCAACAATTTCCAAATCAAGGTCAGTTGAGAATTGAAGAAGGTCCAAAATCAGATGGAGCAAGTAAAGGTCAAGCTGTCCTTATAAAATACTTGCTTGAAGAAGTCGAAAATTTGAAGAATAAATTTGCAAATGCTGATAACGAGAAAAGAGAAGAAGGGAAGTTCCCTAGTCAAACCGAGCAAGAAAAATCTATCACTACTCTGCGAAGCGGTAGAGTGATTGGAGAAGATGTAAGTGATCCTGTTCAATCTTCTAATGTGCCTGAAAAAGTAGATAATTGTGAAAAAGAAGTAGAAAAGGATAATAATGAAGATAATCAAACATCTAATCATGAAGTAGAAGTAGAAGTAGAAGTTCAAAATAAAGAAAGTCAAGTAGAAGTAGAACAAGAAAAAGAACTAGAAGAAGAGGAACCTTATGTGGCTCCACCACCATATGTTCCTCCAATTCCGTTCCCAAGAAGGCTTATGAAAAACCGAATGGATAAACAGTTTTCGGAAATTTATAATATGTTATCTAAAGTGAATGTTAACCTTCCTTTGCTTAACGTTATTAAAAATATATCAGCTGTGACAGCCCGACCCGGACTCCAATGCGAAATCCCAAGGTCGTGCCGTCAAGACAAGCTAAAGACGGACAAGCACCCGCTAAGCGTAGTGGTGCGAGTCAGGAGTTGAACCAACAAACTCTAAACTGGAATGTAAAGCCATAACGGCAAAACCGAATAACCAAAAACTAAAATCTGCGGAAGTGAATCATAAGTGGGACCAAAGCCTATAATTATAAACTAAGGAATACAAGCTGAGAGACGACTATCTCTCGACAAATCTACGACTCGCGTGACGCAACATTGCGCACGGACAACAAACCATCGGCAACCTAAGGCCGGCGAAGCAACACGAACCCAACCTGATAAACAACAACTCTACGGCTATAACATGCCGGAGGAATAAATCAACTAAAAGAATAAGAGATTTAAATACTAGACAACTAAACTAATATCTCTCGACTAAAGTTGTCGGAGACAGAAATAACCATAACATAATACTAGAGCATGCGAGCTAAACTTGCTCGGAAGGACAACGGAATAACTTCTAATTAATTACAACAGCTCGACCCAACAAGTCGGCTACCAAAATAAACGACAATAAAATACTAACATAACTACCCAAGTAAAGTTTACATAACTTCACATCCGTGTCTCACAAGATACAAAATACAATAGTAATAATAATAATCCAAGCTATTGCCCGGAAGACCACCTGTATCGATCAAGCGTCCGAAGCTTCAACGCGTACTAACGAGCTTACTGCAAAAACTAAGGAAAACAAACACACGAAATGAGTCATAATGACCCAGTAAGTTACTAAATGCAATGTATGGCATAGCATGGCGTGGCATGGTATAATGCACAAGCATATATAAAATCATGGCATCTTTATAGCATACCAATATTAAACTTGTATTAAATCACCAAGTAACATAAACTTCATAAACCACTTAGCAAATTATCTTTTCATATAAGTGCTTATAGTAAGCCACATAAGGGATAGAGAAGGTACCCAAATCGTGTCGTTGTGTTGCTCCTGCAATACACAATGTTATACTTTATCGTGCAACATCGATGCTCTGTGATGTCATCGACTTTTATCGAGAACCACCCGATTTAGCTAGCAGCCAATGCGGCACTTATTGTTACGGCAGAGGGGCTACTTCCCCACTGCGGCCCACAGCGGAGGGGTGTGTGAGGTCCCAGGTACGGCGATCCATAGCGAATACGAATCTTACGATTCGTATAGGCGATGTATCGTCCTACCCTGACATAAAAAACCAAATCCAAATAATGCCAGCTGGGCTTTTATGAAATGCACAAGTAGATATTTACTCACATGCTCAAACAAGAACCAAGACCGATCATAGCGGACATATCAAATCAAGTAGGACATAAAGCTCTACGCACCAATTTAACAATGCACATATTTGTACACACTTAACAAATCCAACCAACTTATAAGTTTAGTCAAGAATCATATATTGAGGTATCCATAACCCTCCAGTCACAACCCACTCACGTAGCATATAAGCTCAAGAAATCACAATGTGAGGTCTACTATAGCCCTCTACTCGGGATTTAAACCAAAGACTATTATTTAGTCTAAGAACAACCATAAATCAAGACTTAGCATTTAAGCTTTGCTTAAAGGTACACCGGACTCAACCATAGTCCCAACCGTCGTATATATTCAACTTCCTTAAAGCCAATCTCAAGGGTACCAAAACTAAGCCGTAGTCATATCCTCGCAAGTGCTTTCATGTGCACGCGACCACATTCCCTAAGAGAGAACCCATTCAAATAATAATTTCTTAAGGTAATACGAGATCATAGGTTTGTCTCAATGCTCCGTGCCCTAACGAGCACGCTCTAAATAAATTCCCAATAAGCTTCTATATCATGGGTGTCACAAATGGGACACAATTCGAGATGCTCGGGTACTCATCATCGAAACCAATCAAACCCAAACATCGTAGGATTTCAACCTAAGGCTCACTAACATCTTATTGAACCTAAAATGACTCCATGAGTCTTAATATCGCATTTCATTAAATACACATTTCATACAACCCAAAATTAGCACATCATTCAAGTTTATAGAAATTATCCCAAAAATAATCCGGGCTTATTTCCCAAGCCTAAAATCCAAGAATTCATCATAGACATAGTCAACGAAACCCAAATGACGTAGGACTTCAACCCGAGTTCGTTAGCACAATATCGAACTTATTACGACTCCGTAGAGTCTACATACTAAGTTTCATTCTTAAACCTTTCATCCATATCAACATTAACACCCGATTCAAATAACAACAATTTCTCCAATAATTTGGGGGTTGATTCTCAAGCCCTAAAATTCACAATAAAACCCAACATAGATCACAACCCATTTCATAAATCATATAATTTCAATTGAGTGATCATACTCATAATATATAGAGAGTTCACAAATCCAAATCCCCAATCATAGGCCTACTTTCATAACAAACCCAAATAAAATGTAAACATGATTTCTAGCATACTCATAATCCTAGAAACACAAGATGAAGAACAATCACATACTTCAACAATCATAGAAGTCATTCTACAAATGCCCCTAACAAGTTCATACTTCCAAAAAATCCCCAAATTAACACATACAAAGCATATCAAGTGTTCATTGCCCACAAATAGCATATAAGTTGTTTTCCTTAGGGCCAATGAACCAAAATCAAAAGGAAGTAACTTACCTAGCTTGAGTGAAAACTCAAGAGAACGCAAATCCGATCGGTGAACTTGTTCTACACGTCGAGGGCTTCAAGATTCCGAAGTTTGAAGGCAATCGGGTGGATGGATCGTCTTGGATCGAAGAGAGAAGAAGCTAGGGCTTGAAATCTCCCATAGACTCTCTCTCTCTCTCTAATACGTATGGTGGAGAATGAGAAATGAAGAGGATTTACTGATTTCTCAAAAGGGGTTTGGGTATTTATACCCCCAAAATAAGGAGGGCACAATAGACATTTCCTTTGCACAATTAGTAGAGATTAGGACTAATCAATCACTAATATAACCTTAATTAACTTCTAACTAATGTTAGGACATGATTTGGGTTAAGTATGAGAGGTTAGGAAGGGTTTAGAAGGGGTTTAATGAGGGTAGGATAGGTATAATTCGTCCAAACACAAAACAGGGGAAAAATCCCGTAACTGCAATCTGATGTTGAGGCGGGCGCCTCACATCTCTCCAGGCGGGCGCCTGGGCTTCTGTCCAGGGTATTTCATTTTGCAAAGCTCTCAGTACTTGAGGCGGGCGCCTCACTATGGCCAGGCGGGCGCCTGGGCCTCTAAACCTTCAAAACTTGGTCTAAACATGTCCTAAATGGTCCCAAACTTATGGGCAACCATTCTAAGGTCTAACCCAACTCAAAACAAGTCAGAAACACACCCGAAGAACTCCCGAGACAACTCGGAGCGAAACCGGGAAGGGGTGCAACAACGTGCAACCGGAACGACGAACGAACTCGCAATCGAACGAGCAATGAAGGGAGACCTTTAAGGCAAGTCTAAGGGCTAATGAAGAAGCTTAAATACTTCTAGGAAGTTGAACAAAAACTAGGGAAATAAGAATCCCAAAGGAGAGACGATTACACGACTCAATCCCCGAACTACGCGATAGAGACGAACGCTATCTCCAGAACTTCCAAATCATCGATAGACTTAAGGAACACCTCCAACTTGAAGTCTAATGCATCTAAACATGTTAATAAACCATCTTAAAGAGGTCTAGGACCCAAACCGAGGTCACGAACACAAAACGCAAGTAAACCCTCAATCGCGTCGCATTCCGACTATCGTCGAGTCACGACTTGTGACTTTAGGAAGTCAACAACTATATGAAGTCTCTTAACAATGTTTTGGTCTTAATATGGTCTCTCATACATATCTAGACCCTCTCGCAAACCAAACATACAGTCGACAAAGGAAGAAGTGCAAGTATAGCACGCAAACCGAGCTAACGAAGGAGCGGGGTGTCACACCAGCCTATGCCAAGTTTTTCAAAGATCTTCACTCTAAGAAACACAAATTCGAAAACAATGAAAAAATTATTGTTTCTGAAAACGTAAGTGTTGTTTTACAACCCGAACTGCCCCCTAAGTTAAAAGATCCTAGTAGCTTTAATATTCAAGTCTCTTTAGGTAGCTCTAAAAAGATGAAAGCCATGCTAGATCTAGGAGCAAGTATTAACTTGATGCCTTTTGCGGTCTACAAATAATTGGGGTTAGGAGAACTAAAACCCACTAACACGTCTTTACAATTAGCTGATCGTTCAGTTAAACATCCCTTGGGCATAGTAGAGGACATCTTAGTTTAGGTTGATAAACTAATCATTCATGTCGATTTTGTGGTCTTAGAGATGGAAAGGAAAATTTGCACAAATAATGAAGTTCCTATCTTGTTGGGCAGACCTTTTATGGCCACTGCCAATACAATGATAAATGTGAAGAATGGTAAACTTACAATGTCAGTCCTAGGTAAAACTGACGAAATCTCTATTTTTGATGCTATGAATAGACGTAGTGACATGAATGCATGTTTCTCCATAGACGAAATCGAAAAATTTACAACTCAAACTTTTGAAGAAAGTTGCGAAGATGACGACTATGAGAAAGATGTATTTATAGTTTATGGAAAAAGAAGAAGAAGAAAGACAAGAAAAAGAGAAATTAGAAGCTCTTAAAAGTAAGAATAAAGATAATATGGAAAAAGAATTAGAAACATAAATTAATTATGATAAAATAGAAAAAGTAGAGGAAGAAAATAATGAAGAAAAAGAAGTGGAAATTTTAAAATCCCTTTTTGAAGAAATAGAGGATGAAAAAGAAGAAAATAATGAGGAGGTTAAAGAAGAATAAATAATTAAACCGGAAAATTCTGAATTTATTCCATCTGTTAAATCTCCTCTCGTTGAAGAGTTAAAGCCATTACCACCCCACTTAAAATATGCATTTTTAGGGGAAGGTAAAACTTTACCTGTTATAATAGCAGCCGATTTAACTGAAGAACAAGAAGCAAGCTTGTTAAAAGTTTTATGGTCACATAGAGAAGCCATAGGATGGTCCCTAGCAGATTTAAAAGGTATTAGTCCGTCTATGTGTATGCATAAAATACATTTAGAAGAAGGTAGTAAGCCTTTAAGAGAAAGACAAAGAAGACTTAACCCTCACATGGAAGAAGCGGAGAGAAAAGAAGTCCTTAAACTTCTCGATGCGGGTATAATTTACCCGATTTCTGATTGTAAATGGGTTAGTCCAGTTCAGGTAGTTCCTAAGATGTCAGGAATTACAGTAGTTAAAAATGAAGAGGATGAATTAGTCCCTACAAGAACCATCACCGGTTATAGAATGTGCATTGATTTGAGAAAATTGAATGCGACAACTAGAAAAGACCACTTTCCCTTGCCATTTATTGATCAAATTCTTGAAAGACTAGCCGGTCATGAATATTATTGTGTTCTTGATGGTTTTTCTGGTTACAACCAAATCCCTGTAGCACCCGAAGACCAAGAGAAAAACACCTTTACATGTCCTTTTGGTACTTTTGCATTTAGGAGAATGCCCTTTGGACTATGCAATGCACCAACTACCTTTCAAAGATGCATGATATCTATATTCTCAGATTTAGTAGAAAGATGTGTCAAAGTTTTCATGGATGATTTTTCAGTTTTTGGAAACTCTTTTGATCATTGCCTAGAAAATCTAACACCAGTCTTAAAAAGATGTTGTGAAACAAATCTATATATATATATAATGACAAAGGTAGATTTTTCCCTCCAAAATCACACTTTTGAATTATTGACTTTTGAGTTATCATTATACTATTTCTCTCTCCTATCTTCTCCCTATTTTGTATCTTTTTTCTCTCTTTATCTTTCACTCTCCCGTTTCCTTCCTATTTTCTCTCTCATCACCACCATCTTCTCTATTTTAATTATGTTTAAACATTTATTCTCTCTTTAAACATAAAAAATAGTAACTAAAACAAAAATAATAGTTCCGGAGTCAAGAAAACAATAATATAAGAGGAGGTTAGTAAAATAAAAAATAATTTATGGAACAAGTCACTATTAAAATAAAAGTTACAGAATCAACAAAACAAAAATAATTTAATGCGAAGGTCAGTAAAATAAATAAAACAAAAATAAATTAGTAAAATAAAAATATTTGATGGAACACAAATAATAGTTACTGAGTCAATAAAACAAAAACAATTTAAAATGAGGTTACTAAAATAATAAAAATAATTTACGTAACAAAATTTTAAAACAAATTCTTAAAAATAGTTATGTAAAACAAACATACATTAGTAAAATAAAATTATTTGATGAAACAAAAATAATAGTTACGGAGTCAATAAAACAAAAATAATTTAAACTGATGTTAGTAAAATCATAAAAATAATTTACGGACCAAAAGTTTAAAACAAATTCTTAAAAATAGTTATGTAAAACAAAAAAAAACGTTAGTGAAATAACAATACTTGATTGAACAAAAATAATAGTTACAAAATCAATAAAACAAAAACAATTTAAACTAAGGTTAGTAAATAATAAAAATAATTTACGGAACAAAAGTTTTCCGTAAAACTAATTCTTAAAAATAAAACAAAAATAATAGTTACGAAGTCAATAAAGCAACAAATATAATGGAAGTTAGGAAAATCAAAATAATTTACGGAACAAAAATAATAGTTAACGGTAAAAATAATTTCGTTATTTTGATTATAGTTTATTTTCTTATCAGAAATTCATTTATTCGTAAAATAAAAATATTATTTAATAAAAGTAATCATCCAAAATGGAAAAATTATTTGAGTTCATATTTTATTTGCAGAGCGGAAAAAATCCAAGTTTGTTCGAATACATTTATTATACGGAGTTTTTGAATAATATTAAAGTGTTCGGGGTTGTCAGGCCATGGATTGACATTTAAAATTGGTGTTCCAGTAATGCTATTGAGAAACATTGACCATGCTGCAGGGTTGTGCAATAGAAGCAGACTAATCATCATAAATCTTGGGGATCACATTGTTGAAACAATTCTTTTTTTGAAAGGAAGCAATGTTGGAGAAAAAGTTTTTATCTCAAGATTGTTATTAACTACATCCGATGTAGACCCTAATGGGTGGTCCAGTGGTAGAGTTGAGACTTTACAAAATGTGAGGTCTCAGGTTCAATCACTTCTCATGACCCCTTAAGGGAAAGTTCTAAAAAAAAAAAACTCCATCTGATGGAAGACTGACTTTCAAGTTTCAGATAAGACAATTTTCATTACTGGTATCATATGCAATGACAATTAACAAGTGTCAAAGTCAATTATTGCACGTACGTCTATTTTTTGAAAAAACCAGTATTTAGCCATGGGTAGTGATATGTCGCAATTTCTAGAGTAACAAATTGTTTTGATTTTAAGATATTGATATGCAGTGAAGATGAAAAACCAACTAATAAAACAACAAATTTTGTGTATAAGGAATTTTTTTAAAATTTATAATGATTAGTGATATACTGATGTGTATTTGTTAATAAACTGATTCTTCTTATTTTTATCATTTAAGATTTTTTATCCTCTTTATTTGGTTTATTTACGATTTAGTTGAAAAAGAAGAATGACGTGCGTTTAACGCACGGGTTTAAAAAATAGTTTAACCTTAAGTTGAGAGAAAAGTCACTTCATGGTCAAACATGGAATTGTCTTAGGGCATGTTGTGTCTAATAAAGGAATAGAAGTCGATAAGGCAAAAATTGAAGTCATATCACAACTACCTCCTCCAACTTCTGTTAAAGGTGTTAGAAGTTTTCTAGGGCATGCAGGTTTTTATAGAAGATTCATAAAAGACTTTTCAAAAATCTGTAAACCTCTATGTAACTTGTTAGCAAAAGACACTGAGTTTGTTTTTGATCAAGAATGCTTAAATGCATTTAATTTATTAAAAGAAAGATTAACCACTGCCCCTATTTTATCCGGTCCTGATTGGTCTCTCCCTTTCAAGATCATGTGCGATGCTTCAGACTTTGCAATAGGAACCGTGTTAGGACAAAGGGTAGATAGGAAACCGCATGTAATCCATTATGCCAGTAGAACATTAAATGATGCACAACTAAATTACACAACAACCGAAAAAGAATTTTTAGCAGTTGTGTACACATTGGAAAATTTTAGACCATATCTTTTAGGATCAAAAGTGATAATATTTTCTGATCATGCTACTTTAAAATATTTATTGAGCAAGAAAGATGCTAAGCCTAGACTCATTAGGTGGATGCTATTATTGCAAGAATTTGACATTACAATCAAGGATAAAAAGGGAACCGAAAATGTCGTAGCCGACCATTTGTCTAGATTAGAATTTTCACCCTTACTTGAACGTCAATTTATTGATAATACAATTCCTGTAAATGAAGATTTTCCCGATGAACAACTTTTAGCAGTCAAAGATTCAAACCCTTGGTATGCTGATTTTGTCAATTATTATGTGTCTGGCATTATAAATCCTGATTTTGATTTTTATCAAAGAAAGAAATTTTTGACTGAAGCAAAGAATTATTTTTGGGAAGAACCTCATTTATATAAAATGTGTTCAAACTCTTTAATCAGACGATGTGTTCTAGAAAAAGACCAACAAAGTATTATGAAATTTTGTCATGAATACTCTTGTGGTGGTCATTTTAGTGGAAATAAAACTGCTAGGAAAATTTTACAATCTGGTTTATATTGGCCTACTATTTTTAGAGACTGTGACTTATTTTATAGAACTTGCGATAAATGTCAGAGAACATGTGGAATAGGAAAACGAAATGAAATGCCCTTACATACAAATATGGTTGTAGAAATTTTCGATGTTTGGGGCATTGACTTTATGGGACCTTTCCTAGTCTCTAATAAATGTGAATATATTTTAGTAGCTGTTGATTATGTGTCCAAATGGATAGAAGCCATAGGTACTAAAAGAAATGATGGTAAAACTGTGGTTAAATTTGTAGAAGATCTTTTTGCCCGGTATGGAGTACCGAAGACCATAATCAGTGATCAAGGAACTCATTTTACCAATAAATTATTAAATAATGTCCTTAGAAAACATGGTGTAACTCACAAGTTAGCTACACGCTATCATCCTCAGACATTTGGCCAAGTAGAGGTGAGTAATAGACAAATAAAAGCAGTGTTAGAAAAGACAGTTAGACCCAATCGTAAAGATTGGGAATCTAAACTTAAGGATGCTTTATGGGTATATCGAACTGCTTATAAGACCCTGATAGGAATGAGTCCATACAGAATGGTGTATGGCAAAGCATGTCATTTACCAGTTGAAATTGAACATAAAGCTTATTGGGCTGTCAAAGACTTAAACTTAGATTTAACCTTGGCCGGTGAAGAAAGATTGTTTCAATTAAATGAATTAGAGGAACATAGGCTAAATTCATACGAGAATGCTAAAACTTATAAGGAAAAGACCAAGAAATATCATGACATGGGATTGGCCAATAAAATGTTTCGTCCATGATTAAAAGTTTTACTTTTTAATTCTAGACTAAGGTTATTCCCTGGAAAATTAAAATCAAAGTGGTCTGGTCCTTTCACAATTGTCTGAATTTACCCTCATGGAGCAATAGATATAAGAAATCCAAGAACCAATGAAGTGTTTAAAGTTAATGGTCACAGAGATCAAACCGTATCTCGAACCGAGGTCAGTCGAGCGAACAATTGAACTAATTCGTCTCGCTGACAATGCATCACCCGATGATTAGGTTTGCAGTTGGGTCGAGCCAAAGACGTTAAACAAGTGCGCTAAGTGGGAGGCAACCCACTATGATGAATTTTAATTTATTCGCTTTTGTAGTTAATTTAAATATGCTATTATCCGTTAAATTTAATTTTGGACATTTAATGTGAAATTAAAAAGGCCAAAATTCAAGTTTAGGGGAGAAAAGCATCGTAGTGTTGTATTTATATGTTGCTAATATTGTTAGTTTAGAGTTTTTGTAGAATTTTTAGAATGCAGGAAAGTGATGAAACGTAACGGAACTTAACGGATGGACCTAAGTGTAAAACTGCTAAAAAGGATGAAAGGAAAACAAAAGAGGGTCATTCTGCTTACCTTGCGGACGAAAGGTGCTTAATACCTTGCGACCGCAAGGTCCCCATAAATACGAGAAGCGTGACTGGCATGCAGAGTACGAGGGAATCCGTGCTAGCATAACTGCCCACCTTGCGGGCGTAAGGTAAAAGAGACCTTGCGGCCACAAGACTCCTTTATAAAAGATCTCGTCAGGCTTCAGTAGCAGAACACCCGAAATTCATCCCTCTTCTCTCTCAAAGCAGCAGATCAGCTCTCCTCCCTCTAAAATTTCGGCAAGAAGCTTTTAAATTCCGGCCCGATCTACAAGAAACTCTCCCTCCTTCAAACTTTTCTCCATCCATTCATCCTCCATTACACTCCATTCAAAGGTTGAAGAAGGAGACCCCATAAAATCTGACGAGAAGCTCAAATTCCGGCGACTCTTCACCGTCAAGCTGTAAAATTCCAAGTAATTCTCACCCCTCTTTCATTTTTAGGTACAAAAATTACTTGCATGTTAGGGTGGTAGAATAATTTACGTAGAAATATAATTTTTGCATGCTTTAGGTGATAGTTTAATTTTTAAATTTTAAAAAGATAGTAATATTATTATTTGTTAAAATATTTTTTTGTGCCCAAACATAATGGCCTCAAAACGTAGAAACACCGGCCCCTCTACATCTCGCCCCGTCGAGGAGAATGAGCAAGTTTTTGACCACCGCCGCTTTATATCTTTTGAGGAATCAGAGAGATACACCGCGAAGCTCTCCAAGTCCTTGATTCCCGAGAGGGGATTTAAGGCCGCTGAATTTGGCCTTCATAATGAATTTAGAGCGCGTAGGTGGGGATTTTGATTGAGTCTCCGGAAAAGGCAATTGTGCCTATTGTCCGTGAGTTCTATGCCAATGGGAAAATTGGCATAGATGGTTGGGTTTTAGAGGATGTTTTTGTTAGGGGCAAGGATGTTAATTTCGAGTCCCAAAGCATTAACATGTACTATGGCACCTCTAACTTTGCGGAGGGTGCCGACGACTATAGCCGCCACCTTTCTTCCCCTGTCCCTGTCGAGGTGGTCAATGCGACCATCTCCCATCCTGGTGTGGTGTGGACCCAAAACCGCAACCCACCATTCGGTCCACACACCATGGAGGAGTCCTTCCTTTTGGACACAGCTAGGCCCGTGTTCAAATTCATTTGCTCCCGCCTTATGCCTTCCAGTCACCAACACATGGTGACTTGGGCTAAGGCCGTCCTGATCTACACCATCATGACCAGTGGGTCTATCGATGTCGGTCGCCTGATCAACGGCCAAATTAAGACCCTTATTAGAGGTACCACAAATGCGGGGTTCGCGTTCCCGCATTTGATTACCGGACGGTGTAAGGACGCGAGAGTTAGGTGGCCTTGTGATTCGGAGAGGTTAAAGGTGGTGCCCGCTATTACTAGGGCAATTTTGTTTGAGCACCAACGCCAGCCGCGAGAGAGGGTTCCTCACGAGGAGGAGCCCGAGGAGGAGGAGGACCCGCTTGTGGGGATCTCCAATAGGCTAGAAGAGGTGGCCCTCGAAGCCAACATGACAAATCAGCAGTTGGCACTTATGCGTGCCAACCAAGAAGATTTGTTTGGTTGGGTCAACCTAGTGGGACAAAATGTCTCCAACTATTTTGGGATGCCACCTGGCACGATCCCCGAGTTTCGTCCTCGTTCGTTATTTCCTTCCGACTCACCGTGAGTCGAGGCCTAAGTTTCATCCTCTTTCGTTAGGTGGGCCTGCTATGTCCTTTTTATATTTGTCCTTCCCCATCAAGCCTCTCATATGTTCCTCAATTTTGGGGACAAAATAGAAATTAAGTTTGGGGGGGGATTCTAAGCCCAGAGTCTTAGCAGGTCCTAGCCTAAGGAGAAATGGAGTTGGGCTACGTTTTTAGGGTGGAGAAAATTTTCTTTTCCCTCTATCATGTCTTCTCCTCACCCGCCTTTCTTGTTTTTGAATTTTTCTTGTTTTCGGAGATGTTGCCTTGACCAGAATACTATAATATTGGATGCTCGTGGATTCCTGCTATGGGGATCCATCATCAATTGTGTCATCATCATCTCCAATTTTCTTTATAAAAAAATTTATTTTAATTCAAAATTTCATCCTCGAGTTTTGGTGTGGTAATACTAGTCGATGAGGAGTTAATGTAATGAACCACATAACTTTTCCGTAGATCATTTTGGAATTTACTTGATTTTGCAAAACACTTAATTTTCTCCAAACTCTTCATGCACCCACACCAGTCATAATTATGGATTAATTAGAATAGTTTTATAAAGTTTATAGCACCCACTTCATTTCAACAAGATATGCACAGGAATATGATGAATAGTTGTTCGAACATGAATGTTGCATTAAATTGTAACTTATGGTCAATTGCACGATAGTTAGATCCCTTGGATTTTTCTCATTTATATATCTCAAGCACACTTTCGAACCGTGTCTGCATGTTAGTCTCAATTGACCCTACCATCTGTCTTAGCGAATGCTTATGTGAAATCCGGTGATGCTAAACATTCAACCCCACAATTCCCATAGTTGATATGAGATTTTGTGTGTCTTACTTGCTTTAAAAACTACATGAGCATTTGGCATTAAGAAATGACTTAGGCCATCTTTGGATCGTTTGAGCCTAAATATTCCCTGACCTTTACTAAAAATATCTCTAGTGTCCCCTTTTGAGCCTAATTAAAAAGAATGGAGTGTGCTAAGCACACATTAAACCCCTATTCGACATCATTTCTATTACCCACATTAACTTAACCCTAAAAGCATATACACTTTTAGCCTACCCTTTGAGAGAGTAGGATGTAGGTGGGGAATTAATTTTATGGGACCATCATCTTTTAGTCAAGCAAGTTTTCTAAAGACTTCTTCTTCCCGTCGAAAAAAAAAAGAGAAAAAAAAATAGATCGACGAAAAATGAAACGGGAGAAGAAGAGTGCAGGTAGATTCAAATGAAAGCATAACTTTCAAGAAAATATGTTAGAAAAATATTGCTAAGAAAAATGATGAGATGTTTTTAGATTATATATTGCCCAAAACAAGTTTGGGGGAGGGAAAGAAGAAAACTGAAAAGTAAAAGAAAAAAAAAAATACCCCCTACTTGTAATCTTTGCAGGTCCTAGCCTAAATAGGAAAAACTTCCTTTTGCTTGGAAGTATGAGGGATAAATGGTAGTCTTACTCTCTCACTTTGAATTCCAATCCCTTTCCATCAAATCCCCCAACACCATGGCCCTACATTACAAGCTAATAAAGACCTAATGATCTTCTTGCCAATGCTTGTGCGTGTTTTCTTTGCTAAGTGAGTCATATAGAATTGATCAAACACTTCATATTCATATTATTCGCCAAGAGCTCACTGTGTTAACATAATCTTAGCTATTACAAGTAATTGGGATAGGAGAGCATTGTATGTCATACATAGAAGTGCATGGGATGGATGTATAAGTTTTTGAAATCCTGGGTGACCTCTCTTTCTGTAAATAGACTCGGTTTGGATGGTAGATCTCATACTTTACGATGCATTGGTTTTAATTAAACTCTGATTTTCATATGAATGTGGTGCTTAGCTTAATAAAACTGTTTTAGTTGAGATATTCTCTAAGATTGGTGATCACACACACACGGAGAAATTAAGAGTAGTAGTAGTTTTAAGCAAAAGTCAGTTGGTTTTATGTGATTAAGTCAACACATATGTGGTGAACATCGGACTGAGACTGCTTTGTTATGCCATGCTATTTTAACTTGAGGTTAAAGCCAATTTTTTTTTGTTTTATTGTTAGTTTATTTTTTTTATCTGTTTTTGTATTTATTAGTTTTTTTTGTATTTATCCGCATAGTCGAGTCACTCGTTAGAGTCTTCTTGAGTTTGTGGGTTTCTAGAGGAGTGTAAATAGTGTCACCCTCCAAAAAGATTTTCGTTATTTTGTTATTTAAATGCTTTTGTATTTATAAGTATTGTTTACTCGTGGACGAGCAAAGTTTAAGTTTGAGGGTATTTGATCGATGTATTTTATACGTCGATTTCATGTACTTCTAAGACTTAAATTGAGCGATTCCACGAGGCTTTTCTACTGATGTGTGTTTTTCAGTGATTTTGTGAGTTTCAGGGTTTTAGGTGAAAGTATACAAATTATAAGGCTTTTTGGTGAAAATTCCAAGAAGGGGCCAGAGTGTAAAATTGAAGAAGAAATGAAGTAGACCAGACTAGGCACCTTGCGATCGCAAGGTGCAATCTACCTTGCCTTCGCAAGGTAGGCAGAAACTCCAGAAACAAAGCCCCGAAAAAATTGAAGACCTTGCGGATGCAAGGTGCCTTATACCTTGCGACCGCAAGGTGGTCAGAATGCCAGAATTTGCGTTTTCACTTCAGGCCAAGAGATCTAATCGTCCTACAACTCCATGGTATAAATAGAGGCCGGTAGCTAAGGCATGAGGACGGCCAGAAAGTAGTTTTCTATAGCTTTAGAATAGATTTTAGGTTGTCTAACATAATTAGTTGTTGTAATTACAAGTATTGAAGATCGATCCATGTATTCAATCATCTCCATGTGCTGTTCATCTTCAAGGATGAACTAAATCTTCATTAATCTAGGAGGTGGGAGGTAACTTGTATCGAAACTATGCTTTAATCAATATTTTTATTCATTCAATTCTTGTTGATTGTGGTGTTTATCAATCCCTCTATTATTTCACTTTGAACAAATGAATGTAATCGTGAATAATAAATGCCTAGAGGTGCGGATAACTGCATGATCAATGTGCATATGTCGTACACTGGCTCACCATCACAATAAATTGAACCTATCGATGCACGAGAGTGATAAGTTAGGGTCAGGTTCCATATATGACCTATGTGACAGTTAGATCATATGTTGTTGTGCCTAGGATATAGAATGGATGAATTATTTGAAGATGTAGACTGAACGGTAATTCAACAGGCTATATCTATATTTTGTGAACGAACCCAAGAGATTGAATGATAATTTATTAAAATAAGCATAGAGGAGATACAAGTGAAACTATAATCCTAGATTTTCATCCATCATAAGATCTTCATAGCCTGTAATTGTTGCTAATTAGTTAAACACTAGAATAATAATTAGTTTAGAATAAAATAAATATAAAACCCCCCTTAGATTAATAATTTGCTACCGATAAATTGTTCTATATCATTTTTGGAAACTTTCTCTCTCTAAACTTTCTCTCTCTAAAATTCGATCTAAGGTTTTGACGCCCTAATTAGGGTTTAGCCTACATGCCGCCGGGCAGAGTAGGCATGTAGGCTCCTTCTCCGGCTGGACCTTCAACATCATCAGCCAGTGCCCATTTGGCTCCCTTGTCATCTGTTCCCACTCGTCCAACAGCCACCATCCCCACTTCATATGCCAATATTGTTGGAAACCCTAAGCCTTTTGTGGGGAAGGATGCGCCTGTCCTACATGCCATACCTTTGGCTCCAAGAAACCAGACTTCTTTCAATGGTGAGCCAGGGTGTATTTTCACCCCGTTGGAGGTGGAAACAGCCGACAAGCAATTCTCTAGCACTATGGTTTTGAAGTTTTCGGCTGGACGTCCTTCGGTTCATGCTATACAGGAAGATATAGCTAAATCATGGAAGTTAAACGGCCCCTTTGTTGTTGGTTTGTTAGATCCACGTCATGTAATGGTTCATCTCTCTTCATTAGAGGATCTTGTCTTAGCCCTTTCCAAAGAATTGCACATGATTCAGTCGTGCATGTTTCGCTCATTCCGTTGGTCTTCAGATTTCTCTTTTCGTAAGGATTCCACGAAGATGGCAGTATGGGTGAGGCTTCATCAACTTCCCTTGACTTATTTCAACCCGTCCTTTCTACAATGTATCGGCAATTCTCTAGGCAGGTTCCTGAGGGCGGATGATAAAACACTAGCCTTAGTACGGCCAATGTTCGCTCGTATCTGCGTAGAGATGGATGTGTCGGAGAAACTCCCGTCTCGATTTTGGATTGGCACAAGTAAAGAAGATGGATTTTGGCAATCATTAGAATTTGAAGGGAATATTAATTTTTGCGTTGGATGTGGCCTCCTTGGACATACGAAGGAGTTTTGTCGTAAAGGTTTTAAACGGGCTGCTAAGTCACAATCGGATCAACTTGTTGATATTAATTGTCCCCGGAATGGTGGTGCTATGCAGTCGCGGAATGTTTCAAAAGGCAAAGAGGTTTTGGTAGACTCTACCCCCAAGGAATCCCCTATCTTGAATGGGTCAACTGTGGTGAGGGATAAAAAATGGGTTCCAGTAGAAAAGGATGATAAGAATCGAAAGGGGGCAGCTCCTTCGATGGTTAAAATATCACAGGAACAAAACAAAGGGGGGCAGGATTGAAAGAATAGCCCCCCTTCAAATAGCTCGGACGGGTAGTAGGAACGGTGAGGAGTCGGGGATCCCTAATACAGGCGGTGTTATAGTTAAAAATTCATATGAAGTTTTAATGGATTTAGATGATGATATGGAAATTAATTCTGCGCAGGATGTGGATGGTTATAGGACTAAGTCTGACAATGGCCATGAATGGCAGAATGTATGGAAGGATGTTCCACATCGCTCTCCAGGTTTAGATAGACGAGCTCTATCAGTTAACGGAGATAAAGAACCTAACGCCATAGACTTGACAACATCATTGACGGATTGGGACATGTCTTTTGTCAAGATCAGGCCTTCATTCATTCAGTTTTGTGAGAACTTGCATAAACACCGGAAGAAAGTTTCTTTCGCGAAACAAAATGTTCCGATTGACTAGGGCTGCTGCTAAAGCCCAGACCAGACCCTCTCAATAATTTTAATGACGATGTTCATTTGGAATGCTAGAGGCGTGTGTAATAGACGCACGAGGAATTATGTATGTATGATTAAGAGACACTATAACCCCTTTTTGTGTGCAATTTTGGAACCAAAAGCATCAGGGGATCGTTTGGCATTGTTTTGTAGATGTATGCGTTTCTCAGATAGTTTACAAGTTAATCCAATTAATCAGCACTTTTGGTTGTTATGGAATGATAGGGTGGAGGTTAATCTTCTTGCCAGCTCCAATCAATTTATCACTGTACATGTTAAAGTAGAACAACGTTTTGAAGCCAATGTTAGCTTCATTTACGCTAAGTGCACAAAGGAGGAAAGAAGGGAGTTGTGGGCAGATTTAGTTAATTTTTCAATTCAATGCGCTGATCCTTGGTTGGTAGGAGGTGATTTTAATGTCATAGCGCATTCTGGGGAGAAGCTCGGAGGAGCCCCGAGTGACCTTCGTGAACTAGATGAATTCAATAATTTCATTGCCCAAGCAGGTCTTGATGATTTGGGCTATGAGGGAAGCCGTTACACTTGGTGCAATAATCAGGAAGGTAGTCACTGTATTTGGAAAAGGTTGGATCGAGTTTTGGCTAATGGGACGTTCAAAATTAAATACCCTTGGTTACGAGTGAAACATCTAGCTACTGTTGATTCGGATCATGCGCCGTTACTGGTGGAATTACCATCTGGGAATAAGCCCAAAAGTAATTTTAAATTTCTTCGCATATGGGTGGATCATCCTTCTTTTCTTTCGTTTGTGGAGAGCCAATGGTGCCGGCCTGTTTATGGTTCGACAATGGATGTTCTGTTCAAGAAGCTACAGACTCTTGCGTTCAGCTTTGAAGCATTGGAATTGGGAGGTGTTTGGGCATGTGCATCGTAAGCTAGAGGCTTGTCAGGATGAGATTTTGCGATTGGATTTATTAGTTCAACAGACTGGGGATTCGAGACATGTTGATCAGTTGGTCGCAACAAGGCAGAACATGGATCAACTTCTCAAATGGGAGGAGGAGCTCGCTGCTATGAATTCTAGGAAGCTTTGGTTGCGAGATGGGGATCGAAACACAACGTATTTTCATGCATGCATGAAGGAGAGATCTCGTCGTAAACTTGTTAGCCTTAGACTAGAGGATGGATCTCTAATACAGAGGCAAATCAGATTGGTAAGTTGGCTTTAGATTATTTCATGGATCTCTTTACTTCTAAATCGCATTCGGTGACGAGGATCTTTTTAGTAATATCCAACCAAAAGTTTCCATAGAAGATAATGAGTATTTAGTTAGCAGCCTTTCGGAGGAGGAGATCTGGAATGCCATTAAAGTTTTGAATCCTGATAGTGCTCGAGGTGGGGATGGGTACACAGGTTGGTTTTATCAAAGCTGTTGGCATATAGTTAAGCATGATGTTATAGCCGCGGTTCGAGAATTCTTTGATAGGCATCCTTTGCATAGAGGTATGACGGATACTACTCTTGTGTTAATTCCTAAGATCGATAATCCAGAGACTCTCAGTGATCTCCGTCCTATCAGTCTGTGTAACTTTTCATGCAAGATTATATCCCGGATTATCGCCACCCATCTTGCCAACAAGCTTCCAGTTCTTATTTCCCCGGAGCAATCGGGTTTTGTGCATAGTCGAAGTATCCGGGAAAATATTTTATTGGCAAATGAGCTCGTCCAACGAATCAATAAAAAAGTGAGGGGAGGGAATGTAATTTTCAAACTGGACATGTCGAAAGCCTATGACATGCTGAGAATGGGACTTCCTCCTTCGCACCTTACAGGCTTTTGGTTTCAGTGGGATGTTTTGTAATGCTATTCAGTAGCTAATAGGCAATGTTTGGTATTCCCAGCGTATCAACGGCAATTCTAATGGCTTTTTTCCTTCCACGAGGGGGGTTAGGCAAGGTGATCCGCTTTCTCCTTTGCTTTTCATTCTGGCTCAGGAAATTCTTTCTATAAACATCAATAGATTTATAAGGGAAGGCTTGGTTCAACCTTTCCAACACGGAAGGAGCGGTTTAATGATTTCTCATTTGCTGTACGCGGACGACATGCTTTTGTTTTGCAACGGTAGCAAGTCCTCTATCCTGGGCCTTCGAAAAGTGCTCACTGCCTATGAACAAAGCTCCGGACATTTTATTAACATGCAGAAGAGTGGATTTTATGTCTCAAATCGCAGATCCTACAGGTCCACTCAACGTATTGCTCAATGGACGGGTTGTTCTAATTGTGCATGGCCTATGAAATATTTGGGGTTGCCGCTTTATGTGGGGCGGATGAAATGTATTTATTTCGAGGATCTTGTGGCTCGATTGGCTAGACGGATAAATGGTTGGAGTGTGAAGATGTTATCGTTTGGGGCTAAGATCACATTGATTAAATCCATTCTTTGTAGCATTCCAGTGTACGCTATGGCAGCGCTCACAATCCCAAAACACATTTTATTACGGCTAGAGAGAATGATGGCAGATTTTCTATGGAATTCTAGGGGGAACCAAGGACTCACTGGGTGGCGTGGAATAAAGTATGTAGACCAACTGAGGAGGGAGGCTTGGGAGTTCGATCCTTTGCTCAGGTCATGCAATCGTTGCATGCTAAGCTTGCATGGCGGGCTATTCAGAATCAAAGCCTCTGGGCTAAGTTTTGCAATGCTAAGTATGGTATCTCTCAGGGGCTGTTACGCATGCAAACTGCCATCGTTGCATGGAAGGCCATTTTTAGTCACATTAATCATGTTTTACAGTGTAGCAGATGGGTTGTTGACTGTGGCGAAATTTATTTTTGGGACACGAATTGGTGCGGTTTTCGTCTAGAGGCTCCATTGCCTATGGATATTAATTTATCGGTTCGGAATGCATTGAATCATATAGAAGATTTTTACAGTCTCATTGATCCGGCCCTTCATGATTCAGTGAGTCGCGTGTGTTGCTGTGAAGATGCTCAGGATAAACTAGTTTGCACGTTGACTCCTTCCGGTGAATTTCAGGTAGAATCGTACTAGAAATTCAGACGGATTCGTGATCCTATTTTAAGATGGGCTAAAAAGATTTGGCACCCGTGGATTCCGCTGAAGGTCAGTGGTTTCGTATGGCGTCTTTTCCATGATGGTGTTCCTGTTGACATCAAGATACAATCAAGGATGATAGCTTTGGCCTCAAAATGTGTTTGCTGCCCGTCCAACCCGTGTTGTGAATCAGTGATGCATCTCTTTGTTAAATCAACTACAGCTAAGGCAGTTTGGTCCAAGTTTGCCGAGGTGTTTCAGAAGGGCTCTTCATACACTTCTCTCTCGCACTTGCTAGAGACCTGGGCTAGAGGTTCTACTCGAAGTCATCTGGGGGCTTGTCTTCTGGGGGTTTTCATGTTTACTGTTTGGGAGATTTGGAAAGCCAAATGTCGCGCTCATTTCGATGGAATTCCAATTAATGTGAACTTCATATATAATCGGGTTGTAGATAGTTTGAGAGACATGAGTCTGGTGTTTCGGCCAAAGACTGCTAGTGGCCCGAGAGCTTGTTTGGCGCTGGAATCTATCCGGATTAACATATTACAGCCCCCTCTTCGCACAGGTAAATGGATTAGATGGATTCCTCCGGATGCAAATGGTTATAAACTTAATACTGATGGGTCATCGAGAAATGGTGTGTGTTCAGGTGGTGGGTTTGTTAGGGATTCGCAGGGAGCTTTTATCTCGGCTTTTTCTAATTATTATGGAGTGGGCTCTAATATGAAGGCAGAAATTTTTTCTCTTCGAGATGGTTTGGTTTTATGTCGTCGTTTGGGCCTGGAAAACGTGGACGTGGAATCTGATTCTAAGGTAGCAGTTAATGTGTTAGTTCATAATTATTCGGATCCTTGGGAATATACTTATGAGCTTCGTATGTGTCGATCTTTGCTCTCTGGCTATGCTTTATGTCATATTTTTCGCGAACATAATAAAGTGGCTTATCAGCTCGCAGAAGCTCATGCTCATCGGACTTTTAAGCACTTTGAGCAGTTTGTCTCCCTCTCTAGGGATTCGAAGCATTTGTTGCAGATGGACTCTCATGGATTTTATAATTTTCGTTATGGTCATGCTTAGTTTTTCAGATAGCCTTAGCTTTTGCATTTGTAATTGTTTTTCTCGAGGTCAGGCTCCTCCGTCCTCCCTTTTAAAGGGCAAGGCTAGTTGTCCCCCTCAAGTTTGTACTTTATTTTCGCATTTTAATAAAATTTAGCAGGGTGCCGTCCCTGTTTCCAAATTTTTTTTTTCTATATGTGATCTTCTTGTCTCTGTGGTTCGACCCTTGCTTCCCAAAACTATTCTCCAATAGTCTTGTCCACTTGCAAGGAAATAAATTTAAAATAAGACATCGATCAAGTTTTTTGCGCCGTTGCCGGGGACAAGCTAGTTTACATAGTTAGTTTGTTGGTAGCGTAATTTTTAATTTAATTTCAGTTTTTAGTTTTTATAAAAATAAAAATACAAAAAGATTTTATTTTATTTGTTTTTAGTAGTTAGTTGTTTTAAGAATTGCTTTATTTATTTTATGCACGGTCGTAGATCTTTGAATCCTAAACTGGTAGAACTAAATCAAGATATAAATAATATTAGTAAGAATCAAGAAGATCTTGCAAATCTAGCAACCCAGCCTGATAATCAAGAACAATTGAATCAAGAGGATCCTCTGGTTGATCCTCCAATGGATAATATTAATCAAAATCCTGAAAATCTTGTTCATCCAGTTAATATGAATCAAAGAGAAGAAGAACCCGTTAGAAGAAGTATGGAAGTAGTCGTAAATCAAAGAACTATTAATGATTTCAGTAGACCGACACTAAATGTAGTAATATCATGTCTAGTCTTACCGGAAGCAGTAAGAAATTTTGAATTAAAAGGTCATTACTTTAATGCTATACCTTCTTTTCATGGAATGTCAAACGAAGATCCAGTAAGTTTTCTTAGAGACTATGAATATATGATGAGTACTTTTCCTTTAGGAGGGTTGACTGAAGACCAAGTTAAAATGAAATACTTTCCTAGTGCTTTAAAAGATTTGGCAAAGAGATGGTTTATGAATCTAATACCTAATAGTGTTTATACATGGGCTCAACTTTATGATTTGTTTATGAGTAAATATTATAAACATGTATCTCTTACAGAATATAGAAAACAAATCATGTCCTTTCAAAATGAATCAGGTGAAACATTCCATGAATCTTGGGATCGATTTAAAAATTTGCTTATTATGTGCCCTCATCATAATTTGGCTTAAGATGTGTTAGTACTTCAATTTTACCATGGTCTTTCGCCGGGTTTACAAACTATGGTTGATAGTGCAGCCGGTGGTTCTATTAATAGAATGACACCAGTTGCACTAGAGGAATTATTTAAGATGTTAAGTATAAATTCTCAACCGAAAAGTGCAAGAGGTAAAAATAGAGTTCTATATCAAGTTCAAGAAAAACCAGATACACAAGCTCAATTTGAAAATTGGCCAATTCATGAAGCATGTGCTTTATGTGGACTATATTCTCATGCTACTAATTTTTGTCCATCAAGTGCTATGTATGCTGAACAGGCTAATGCCATGAACGTATACCTTCAAAGATCAAGGAATGATCCCTACTCAAACACATATAATCCTGGTTGGAGGAATCATCCTAATTTTACTTGGGGAGGAAATAAACCTTTACAACCTCAACAATTTCAGCCTCAACAACCACAACCTCAACAATTCCCAAATCAAGGTCAATTGAGAATTGAAGAAGGTCCAAAATCAGATGGAACAAGCAAAGGTCAAGCTGTCCTGATAAAATATTTACTTGAAGAAGTAAAAAATTTGAAGAATAAAATTGCAAATACTGATATCGAGAAAAGAGAAGAAGGGAAGTTCCCTAGTCAAGCCGAGCAAGCAAAATCTATCACTACTCTGCGAAGCAGTAGAGTAATAGGAGAAGAGGTAAGTGATCCTGTTCAATCTCCTAATGTGCTTGACGAAGTAGATAATTCTGAAAAAGCTAGAAGGGGGGGGGTTGAATAGCTTATTAACACTTAAAACTTTTCGTAATAATTCCTAGAACAAGCACTTGCAATCTATTAAGAAGATTGAAGTAGCGGAAGACTTGTAAGGAGGACAGACTAAGTCTGCTGATGAAGCACTACCGGTAGACTTAGCTGATTACTTAAGTTTGCTGCTAAATGGAGTAAGTAAATACAATGAAGATAGGATAAAACAGTAAGTAAGGAACACATGTATTTTGAGATGGTTCGCACTATAAAGAGTGCTACGTCCACCACCAAAGCAATCAACTTTGGATTTAAATGTGCACTATATTTCCACTAGTTCTATTCCCAAAATATCAAATGGATCGTGTACAAAATATTTGACTTGTGTTTGGGGGTGGGGAAATTGAATATCTGGAAAACAGAATATTCAACTTGCAGAAGAATAGTAAAGATTACGACAATAAGAAGTAAATGATTAATAATTGATGCAGATCTTGTTGTTGTTGTTGAGGACTTCGTTGCATGATCAGTTAATGATCTCTTGAATGCATTAAGTATAAAGTTTGATGTTGTTGGATAGATTCAGAGCATTAAATTCTTCAGTCTTTAATAGCAGTATTTATAGCTGTGCATCCTTGAGACCGTTGGAGAAGAAGAAGTAAGTAACAGCTTTATTAAGTTAATTGCATTAAATGCTTGGAGCTGCTTTGTTGACTTCATCTTCAACTGGGGCTGATTTGGGAATGGAGAGGAGTAGGTGCAGCAACTGGCAGGAGGGAGACAAACAGAGTTGCAGACCTGCAGTAGTTGGTACAGTCTGGTTGTGTCAGACTGTGCACCTGCTCCCCCACACTTAGGAGGTGAAAGTCTTCATGCTTTTTCAGAAAAGCTGGAGGGTCGTGTCTAAGAAATCAAGCGCTGATTCAAAGATGGATTTAATTCAAATTCAAACTATTTAAAAGTTGAATTAAATAATCCACTTAATCTTGGTATCTGGAAGAGCTTGACACATCATGCTTTCCGGTGCACAAGGTCCGGGCGGTGAAGCCTTCACCAAGTCTTCTCGAAACCTGTGAAGTCTAGAAAACTATTCTAAGGCAAAGTTCTATACACAGTTGCCACGCTAACTGGTACGCAGCCCATTTAGCCACTAAGTATAGAACCTAAAGTATTGAATGAACAAATGCAACTCAAGATACAATGAGAAACAACAATGCTCGCTACACTTACCTTCATGAATCTCCCCTAATATACCCTATGTCATCTCTGGTCACACGCATCTAAGTAAGGGCCTTGTATACGATCGTATATAAAGGACCCTATCCAGGAATGCTTATCTACATGTCCGCTTCTATATAACCCTTACCTTCGACTTATCCTTAGGCAGGGTTCCCCGCTCGATATAATCCTTCAGATCATCAATCCAACACTTTGGATCTAAGAATTGAATTTCTTCCTTTGCGATCTTGGAGAGATAATCAGCTTGCATGTTGACCTCGTGGTATATTCTGACAAACTCCTAGTAAACGATATCCTTCAGGATTTCCTTCACCAGCTCGCAGTATCATATCAGGACTGATTGTGAACTGCGTAATCTCCTTTAACGTGATTCACGACCAACTGTGAATCACTGTAAACCACAATCTCCCGAACACCAATGTCTTATGCGAGCTCGAGACCAGAGATCATAACTTCATATTTGGCCTGATTGTTGGATGCTGGAAATTTAAAGCGCAAGGCTTTTACGAACTCCATATCCTGTTCGGGTGGTACCAACAGCAGGCCTGCTCCACTTCCCAATTTGTTGGCTGCCCTGTCACCATGGAGTTCATAGTACTCTTGGTGAGGTCGAGGAGGGGAGGCATGGGTACGCCCAGCCTGAGGAAGGGTTTCTTCCTTGCTTGGAGTGTTTAAACTTGTTTCTGCTACAAAATTTGCCGGGCCCTGTGCCTTTATAGCTCGTCGAGGATGATAATCTATCTGGAACTCTGTTAATTCAATCGACCAAGTGAGCAGTCGACCATAGCTGTCAGGCTTGTGCAAGATTTTCCTTAGAGGAGTGTCCGTGTATAGAGTTATCACATGTGTAGAAAAATAAGCTCATAATTTCCGAGCACCAATGACGAACGAGTAGGCCAACTTTTCTGCATTAAAATAACGACCCTCCACTATAGTGAAGGGCTTGGATACATGATAAACAGGTTTTTCGACATTACCCTCCTCCCTAACAAGAACAGCGGCTGCAGCCTGATTTGTAGCTGCCAAATACACGTACAAGACATATCCCATGACCGGCTACTCAATAGGGGAGGCTTTCCCAAATACTCCTTCAGTTGCTGGAAGGCCTGCTCGCACTTCTATGTCCACTCGAAACCCTTGTTTCCCTGGAGTACCTTGAAAAAAAACTAACATCTTTCAGCCGACCTGGATATGAAGCGACTAAGAGCGATAACTCTGCCATTGAGACGTTGGATGTCCTTTATGCACTTCGGCGACTTCATCTTGAGTAGTGCCTCTATCTTCTCAGGATTTGCTTTAATTCCCCTTTTAGTAAACATAAACCCCAAAAACTTTCCCGCCTTATCCTCGAACACACATTTGCTCGGGTTAAGTTTCATGTTGTGCCTTTTGAGGTTACTAAAGGTCTCCTCTAGATCCACTGTATGATCATGGGCTTTTGATTTCACAACCATATCATCAATGTAATCTTCCATATTTTTGCCAATTTGCGAGCTGAACACCATGTTAACCATTCGTTGATTAGTGGCTCCTTCATTCTTTAACCTGAATGGCATCATCTTACAACAGTATAGGCCACCCGTTGCTCGGAATGTGGTTAGTGCCTTGTCTTCTTCATTCGTCTTCACCTAATGATATCTTGAATACACTTCAATGAAACTTAGAAACTCAAACCCCGCAATAGCATCCACCAGTTTATCGATACGAGGAAAGGATAACAATCCTTCGGGCAAGCCTTATCTATATCAGTGAAGTCCACGCATATCCTCTATTTGCCATTTGACTATTTCACCATGACCACATTAGCTAACCAAGTCAAGTATTGAATTTCTTCGATGATGTCGACCCAGAGTAGCTTCTCAACTTCTTCCTTGATTGCTTTATCTTTTTTCTGAGGAGAACTATCTAGACCGCTGCTGAATAGTCCTGTAGGCTGGATCCATACTAAGGCAATGCGCAGCCACCTCCTCGCTAACCTCTCTTATGTCCTCTGGTCGCCAATTAATTACGTCCAAGCTTTGTTGGAGCTATTTGATCAAACTGGCACGGGTTTTAACAAGAAGAACCCTGCCTATTTTTATTCTCTGCTCGGGATAGGCAGGGTTGATAACTATCTCCTCTAACTTGTCCTGAGTGGTGAATTCAGGCTCATCCCGTACTTGCAGCGTTTCACACTCCAGATTTTCCTTAGCCTCCAACTGAGTTTCCACTTGATCAACCTGGTCCAAATCCATGCTCGATGTCTGCTCGACCTGTCCCTCCGACTCTGTCGTCGGTAGAGAACAAGTTTCCTCCACTGCTCGCCCAGAGCAGAGCTTTCGCCGACCATGACAAAATGAACTAGTCCCATGGTCGTGTGATATTTTTCTTGTGACTGATGGTGATATTCTGAACCTCAGTCGACAAGGTCAACTTCTGCTTCTTCCTATGGCTATCCCGGACATATTCCAACACTACCCGGGGCTGACTCTTTAGGACCCCCACCCCCTGATCAGTGTCGAATTTTGCTCTTTGATGAGGAATGGAAGCCACCATTTGAAACTTAGTCATGCTGGGTACCCCTAAAATGATGTTATAGGGGGACTTCAAATCAATCACCATAAAGGTAATCTTCTCCACTCTGGAACGACTGCCTTCACCAATCAAAACCTCCAATTCAACTGTGCCCTTGGCCAAAACTTTATGATTGGTGAAGCCCTCCAAAGTCCCTGCATACGGCTTCAAGCGGTCATCCTTTAACTCCAACGCCTGAAAGCAGAAGTAATACATGACGTCCATGCATGCTCTTGTATCAACCAACATTGTGTGGACCAGTCATCCATCCACTAAGACTGAAACAACCAAAGACTGCTCTCCGGCCAGACCAGTACTCGTGAGCTCACTGCGAGTAAACTAAATAGTCTCCTCCCCTTCCTGTAAAGTTGTGGGGAAATCTACAACCTTTGACATGGAATAAATATATTTTCCTAGTTACGTGAGAATAGGTTCTTCTTCCAGAATCACATAGATCACTCCACGAACCTGTGTTTTTCGAGGGGAATTTCCAATCTGCCTTCGTTGATTAGTTTCTGAATGGCCTTCTTTAGTGGCCAACATTCCTCTGTGGTGTGCCCATAGTCATCATGGTAGGCACACCTCCTCGTGTGATTTCTAGTGTGTGCAGTCTTCGTGTTTGTACGTGGCACACGGGGAAGCTTATCCCTTGGCCGCTGCTTTTGCCAGTATTATCATTCCCACCAGCCTTTATGCTCTCCTTCTTCTTCTCTTTTTTTGTGGTCTCTCCCGCACACCAATATTCAGATACACTGGGCTTAAAGTGGTCGGATATCTGACTTTCAATCTATCCGTGATATGAGGTCCAAACTTGTCAAATGGGATCGCAAGCAAACATGAACTAGGCAGGGGCTTACCCTGCAAATGCACTCTGGTGTGATAATCAGTAAACCAACAAATGCAAGTATATTTTGACAGAGTTTCAGCCTAAGTATTTGTGAACGTACCCTCCCTCTTCTGTTTGAGGGGTTTATATAGCTCTGGCCATGATTTAAACCTTAACTGCGTGAGCATAAATGACGGACACGTTTAGGCCAGGCCAGTCCCCATTGAGGCGGATTATCCGACAATCATTACCCATTAAGTCCCCACGTTGTAGACAATCATTACCCATTCCTGACTTTACTCGTGGGGTCTGCTCGCTACACTCGTGGGGTCTGGCTACACTGGCTGGCGATCCCGGCGGGGATGAAGATAATCCTCGGCGTGGAAGATAATGTCGGCGAAGATAAACACACACTGTGGAAAAAGTGAACACGAACACATGCGAACACATCGCTTCTTGGGTCGTTTGGGCCAGGCAGCTCATTATTCAAACAAAGAAAATCCTCACAAAAGCTTGCCAAAAAATACAATAATTTTACATACTACACCATTTTTATCTCCAACATAAATGTTTATAGTGAAACAAACACAAAGATTAAGAAATGTAATTAATTATGAGCTATTGTGACAATAATATATATTACACACACTCTCTCTAGGATGTGCAATAATAATAGTATAAAATGAAGAGATATATTACAAAAAAATAGTATAGAAAATGTAGACCAAAAGTCTTTAGGAACATTAGCTAGGATATCTCAAAATAGAAAGTAGTAACATTTATCCGGGACGGAAGGAGGAGTATCTTCTTTCAATTTATATTAACAAATAAATTTGAAATTGTATAAATTATTAAATTCAAGATTATATTAATATTCATTATTCAATATTACTATCTATTATAATACAAATAATATTTATTATAATTCGATATTTATTACTCCCTCCGTTCCAGACAAATAGTCCACTATTCTATTTGAGATGTTTCACTCAAAGAGCCCACTTTCAAAAATTAAGGTGTAAAAATATCATTTTATTACTAATGGACTACTAAAAGTGTCATTTTCGTAAAAAGTTTGACTTTCAAACGAGGACTATTTGCTCGGAACGGAGGGAGTATAATATAATATTATTATATTTTAATAATATAAAAATTATTTTTTACTAATATCCTTTAATTAATAAATATTAATATGAAATATTTTCATTATATATAAATATTTTAAATATTTTTAGTGATTATTAATTACTAAATTGACGAGTTAAATTAATATTGTTAACTACTTAACTATAATTTGAATATTATTTATTTATTATATAATAATAAATACAATAATTCGAAATACAACGATTCATATTTGAAAAATATAATAATAATAATAAAAGCGAGGATTATTGAAACATCAACATACTAATTGCAAAAAGTCTCATTATATTTTCAATCAAATCATGCATGCAGCAAGTGTTGGTGTGATTCATGATCTCGAAGGACACACCTTCTTTTTAGATATCTTTTGTACTTTGGGATACACTCGTTAAAATATTGTCATGTTAAGCTACCATCAGTAATGTTTGATCATATTCAGAAACATTTGGCATAGAGTTGTAAGTATCTTGTTCATCTTCGACAATCATATTATGTAATATGATACAAGCCTTCATAATTTTTCCCAACATAGATATTTCCCACATAAGTGATGGGGCTCGTATAATTACAAATCGTCTCCGCGATACCCCAAATACACACTCAACATCCTTCCTCGCTACTTTTTAATATTGATAAAAAGCTTATGTTTTTCACTTTGCATGTGTCGAATAGACTGGATGAATGTAGCCCATAGATGATATATATTATCGGTTAAATAGTAATCCAAGTTATACTGATTACCATTTACAATAAAGGCTACTACCAGGGTTACGCCATTATAAATATCGTTAAAAACTGCAGATTGATCAAGGACATTTATATCATTACATGTTCGTGGAGTACCAAAGAATGCATGTCATATCCATAAATAATAGGAAGCGGCTGTATTGAGAACAATGGTTACATTTCCATCCCCTCGAGCATGTTGACCTACTTATTCAACATGTTTCCCTTTTTTCTTTAATGCTTTTTTCTTCTTCAGGAGGTCGAATTGGGTATGTCATTAAAGGTGTTTCAGCATTTGAGGATGAGATTTGTAAATCAACAACTTCATTGATACGAGATCTTTTTTAGTCACTACTTGTTGAGTTTTTATCCACTTTAACATATTTTGCACATCACTTGGGAACTTGTCGAAGGACTTTCCACGCATCCATGAATATGAATCGTTTTCCTTCATTCATAAATGATATGTGCTTGCATGATAACATCATCATCATTCCATCCACTTTGTTTGCAAGCTACTGTTTAATTGAAAGCTCCGAAAAAATTTGAAACTGCCCTAGACATTTTATAAAAATGATTTTTTGAATTGGCACAAAGTTAGCTCAATACATTCGTCACGAAACTCGTTGTAATGTGTTACCTTTTCCCAGAATTGCGTAGAACTTTGGTTTGTACCAACGTAACTATCGGTAGGAACATTTTTCCAAGATTTACACAAAGTTACGATATCGTGTGATAACCACATAGTTCTTATTATTTTTACACTTTGGGAAGTTGTTTCATCAAACCAGTCATCCTGAACATTTACCTTTTCTTCATTGTCTCGTTGTGTTGAAAATGAGGTAAATTCGAAGATAGGGGACTACCCGAAACATATTCAGAAGAACTTCATGGAACTCCCATAGGGAAGTGTCCTTGGTTGAACTGTTATTGTTGTGTTGAAAAGAGAGAAAAAATTGAAGGTAATGGAGTATTCTACTACGGAAAGTTTTGTTGCGGTAGAGGAAATGAGGTATGAAGAAATATCAGTATGTTCAAAAAATGAGAAGAGTTTGGGTTTTGAAAATTCTGAAAGCCTCCAACATTTGGAAAATTTTGCAAATCAGATCAAAAGTTATGGAGAGCTTATGGTTGGTTTTGTGAAGTGGGTTTGAGGAATTTGACGAGAAGAATGATCATTTGGTGTAGGTGGGGGTAAAAACCTTAATTTTGAGAGTTTTTGTTTTTACGAGAGAACAAACGTGAAGCCATTGATAAGGTAATTGACAATAAAAGAAAATTAACAATAAAAACTATACAATAATAACAACCAATATTACTTAATGATAATAACTAATAATAATAATAAAGGGAATAATAAATAATTAACAATAATGATAATTAGATTAATATTTAAATTATGATAATATGCAATATTAATAATTTAAGCCTTTAAGTGGTAAAGAAAATATTATGGTAATTAAACAATTTAATTATTGATTAAAAACATGAAATTAGGAGAGAGATGGAAGAGAGAAGAATTAAATAAAACTTGAAATTTTGGAGAAAATTATATTAGTATCCAAATAAAGCAAATTAAGTATGTATTAATAGATATAATTGTGTACTCTAAAAAATTCGCATAAAAAAGGGCCAAAAACAGGTTAAATAAAAAAAAAAATCCAAGTGACTGCACAACTTGTGTAAAACAATGCGAGGAGTGTCGGCCAACTTCAATTATTATTTTTAAAAAATGAATGTTTCACGCAATTGCCCGAAGGCCGAATCATCTTCATTTCTTACCCAATAAGATATCCAATAAAATCTGATGCGATCCTCTGTCTTACTGATTCAACAATAATACGTAATGAAGATGCAACTCTTCCATATAAACAATTCACCATCAATGAGCTAGCTATTAAGACGAAGCTCACCTCTACCTACCAATCGGTTGGAACACGATCCATTAAATCAATGATCAAATACGTTTAACAAGTTTCTAGAATCAATCAAATTATTAAAGGGACACAACTGGCTTCTCCCTTTTAGATAAGTAATATTTAATCAAAAGTTATCTGTATTTTTATTTAACTGCAAAAAAAAAAAAAAATAGAGGCAAAATAATTAATAGACCCTTAAAAAAAATTGAATTAAGCACACTGCATTGGAAATACAGTTGGTGCATCGGAAAAAAAATGTGTGTCACATGTAATTGTGCATCGCAAAATCAAAATTGTATCGAATTTTTTTCAAGGGTAATTCATTTTGTGCATCCGAAAAAAATAGTGCATCAGGATTAATTTTGTATGGAAAAATCAATATTATGCATCAGAATTTTCTTCACGAGTAATTAACAAATTTCAAAAATCAAAATAATTTCTTAAAAATGAAAATTTTAAAAAATGTCAATTATTTTAGAATGGACAAAAAAAATGATGGATTAAAATATAATTTAGTCCCTGAAGTTGCCAATACCGATTTATATGTTACATGATGTTGAAGATATCCTATGGTGGTTCTTCAACTTAACTTTAAGCTTTAAGAGAGTCAATCGCAACGTTATTTTTGGAAGGAACGTTAAATATTTTGTAAAAAGATGAAATTGCAATCACTAATTTTAATGAAAATCTTTGTTGTCAATTTTTGAATATCACTAATACGGTGGCACACTCACAACGTGCCATGTGTCCTCCATCTAATTCATAGCTTTTACCTTTCTTTTGGACGTGACTGCATGTTTTTCCATTTTATTTGGATACCGCGATCTAAGTTGCTTCATCTACCCGCTTCTAGCATGTTTTCCTTTCAATTTGACTCGTTTTATTGATGGATAACCATGGTTTATGTAAATGGGTTGCTCATGCCCAAACCAATCTCAATTCTATTTCCTTTCATATTTGAGGTTCTATTTTACGGATTCGTAAGATAGTATTACACAAGTTTTTGTTCTGATAAATAAACAAATAAAAAGGTTTGTAGTTTTTGGAATCGTTTTCTTCTTTGAATAGGAAAGCCAAATAAAAGTAATACTCTCTCGATATATATTTTTCAAACATGTAATTTATAGTGCGTACCAGTAAAGCACTAAGAATTAAAAAAATGCACATCAAATTAGCCTTCAAAAAAGAGTTCATTTGACTCAATGAAGTCAAAAAGGATGAATATTTAGGAATGGATAGTGTATAAATGTTCCCGAGCAGCAAATTGGATTCTACGCTGAAAGATGAAACGGTTTCTCAACCCAATTGGAAAATAAAAGAACAACATTAAAAAGGAAAAAAAATAAAATAAGATAGGGTCAATTACATATAACCCCCTCAACTATGGGTCAAGTTTGGATTGTCCCCTCAACTATCATTGAAGCTATGTGTCCCTCAACTATAATATTTTTTCTTAAGGATTCAATAATTATTTAGTCCCTGAACCATCCAAAACTGAGGGAACAAAAGCACACAAAAATAATAATAATTTGACGAAACGCAGAGTATTGGGATAGTTCAAAGACCAAATAATTATTTAATCATTTTCTTAAATTGTACCCTATGTGTTAGATATCACTTTTTGAATTGATATAATTTTTCCACATAAGACTCACATAACAATCTTTATATATTATTTTACCATAATACTCAAAATAAAGATAAGAAATCATTTCTATTGGCCATTTTTAGGCATAAACAAGGTTTTAGAGCAATATGGACTAAATAATCAATTAAAACATAAAAAAGTATTATTGTTAGAAAAAAAAAACCTAAAGATGATTGCATGTCTCAAGTGGACAATTTACGTCAATAAAAATTACAGTACCTAAACAATGATAATTAACTTGGTCAATAGGATACAATAACAACCAACCAATACTGAGCACTCACAATGATGCGATGTTTTTGTTTGGGATGGGCAAGTTGGGCGACGACCATTTCCCCCAATATTTTGGGACCTAAATTTATAAATACTAGATTTATGTATCAATATAGAGATAATCAGTGTATAAAGTGAGTATAATGCAGATAAATTAATATATGTTTGAAGTTTTATAGGGATCAGATCAATGTACATTACGCAAAACAAAATCGACATCCCAAAAAATAAATAAAAATATATATTTTATTGATTGTAAATTTTGTAACTCATCCAAAAAGAGTATAATTAAACATCCAAATATATTATCTCTCATACACACTAACACAACACCTGTAAATTGAAATAAACTTAAAAATTAAAATCCCAAATTAAAACATAAACTAAATTGTATGATACAAAGTGAACTAACAAAAGATTATTCGAAATCGAAATTACAAAGATTTCAGATCAATAAGGGAAAGTTAACACAAAATTTTTAAAAAGAAAAAAAATTAAAAATACAAATATTTAAAATTACAAAAATTAATTACAAAACTTACGAACAATTTTTTTAAAAAAAAAACTAAATTTAAGCCCTACAAAAATTATATTGAGATTTCAGTTGATTACGGTAACAATCAATTCAGAAATTTCAAACTAAATATTTGTAAAATAGTAAATCTAGGGTGCACACAAATAAAAAAATAAATTAGAAATAATTAGAGATAATCATGGAGAAGAAACTGAATAATTAAGACGATAAGTGTGGGGACCCGACCCGGATTCGAGGTGGAACTGCGAGTCGGACCGCCAAAATAGGAGGAAACAAGAAAACACATAAACATGCAAGGACTCAATTTAAGAAAACGACGTGACACAACATTGTAGACGTAACACGCCTCGGCACTAAAAGGCCGGAATTTTAAATTTTTTCTTGATATAACAGTTAAGCAATTAAATCAAACCATCGGCGACACTACATGCCGGAACCCAAGCTAACAGTTAAAAGACAATAATTAAATAAGAGCTAATAGGATGCTCAGCGGAAGACTTAATGTAGTGAACTATCAACATGATAACCAAGCTCGGCTTACACAATGCCGGCATTAAAGGGAATACAAATACTACAAGTGCTAAAACTACAAGTACTAATAAAAGGAGCAAGTATAAGTTCTATACACATTTCCAAGCATAGTCTAAATGACTTGCTTTTAAACCCATCGTCCTTGCAAAATAAAAAAGAATAGAAGAGGACATCTAAACCACCTCTTCAACTGCAACGTCGGATCAAAAGATGAATAAAAGAATCACGAACACTGCAAGCCTCAGCGAGAAGGACCTGCTTTGCTAGGATCTAAAGCAGTAAAGGGAAATGTGTAAGTCATAAAGACTTGTAAGATATTAATCATGCATGTCATGACAATATGCCACATACACGACAAGATATCATCACATAAGCATAAAGATCATATATCCAAGATGCACATTGTTTCACATAGGTGCTTGTAATTAAATCACATAGGATAAGGATATATAGAGAGCCGGTGCCGCTATGTAGTTCATGCATACAAGTGTTATCTGGAATGTGAGGTGTCAGATGGTTGTGAATACATCGACCTTCCGAGGAGATGCTCGGGATAGACACATCAATGCGCTCTAATGGTTACAACAAATGGGCTACTTCCCCACTACGACCACAGTGGAGGCTTATGTGTACAAGGACAAGTATGCCAGCTGGACTCATGCAAATGCCAAGTAGTGTTTACTTAACAAATTCTCAAGTAGAGAACGAGGTCGACAAGAGCGATCTCGTTCATGACAAGTAATTATTCTTGTCAATAAATCAAGTATGATTGAGTTTGACAAAAGCGAACTCAACATATCAAATAGGCATTCTATTATATGACATTTAAATCAAGCATGATAATCAATCCAATTCAAGAGTCTAGAATTAATATTCTTAGTGTAATGTATTTAGAACGTCGTAGAGATTGATCATTGGGCCAGTATTGTCCAAAGGCTCACTAAAATAGACTACATTGAGTCGTCTCTATAAATTCATCCAAGTAGAGATTAAACACTAATTGCATTCCAACTCTTTTCTAAGTTCTCGTATAGGATAGACTGGGTCACTAATCCAAATAATAACCAAAGCCAAGAATTATCATCAATTCATAAATTATGGAACCCTAGAATTATAATTTCTAAAAGTCATTAAAAGTCAATTGTCTAAGAACAATAGTTATTCCAAATGAGGTATAGAACATTTTTAATTCTGGGCTTAGGACCAAAACAACAAGATGAACATATCATTCAAAATTCTCAAAATCTCAAATCATCCTAAAACATGATATTAACATGGCAAAGGCATAAGAGTCATGAAAGAAATGGGATAGCATGGCATTTCTAGCATACATCCTAAGGGGAATCAATAGCTTGCCTTGTCCGAAATCCAACGGTTGCATGTTAAAACAAAGCAAAGATTATTAAATTAGGGAGCAAAAGCTTCGATTCGGTGGTCTCCAAACGAAAATCCGCTAGCCAGATCTCCGGTAATCAAGCAACCAAGGCAGGACCTCCAAGCTTTCTCTCACTAAGAACCCAACTCAACAATGGTGGAATGAGGGAAAAATGGCTGTCAAGTTAGAGGTTAGGAAAGGTTGAAGTCACAAAAGGGTCAGTCTAAGATTAGAGTTATTAGGCTTATAATTGGTGGATGCAAAAGTACCATTGATTAAAACACATCAAGGGGCTGAAAATAGGCTTAAAAGGGTCAAGGGTCAAGTTGGGGGTTGATATGGGTCGTACAAGGGTCAAGTGTGTAAGACAGAACTCATCAGAATTCAAAATCCCATAATGCTGGAACAGGGGAGGCTTGCGGTCGCATGGCCCCTCCACCTTGCCCCCGCAAGGTCTCTAGAGCTCTCTTCCCAAGCTGCTGCCCTCCATGCGAGGGCAAGCCCAAACCACCTTGCGTCCGTAAGGTCTCCAGGTTGAAAAGCTCTCAAATTTGGCCTAGAATGACCCCCAAACAACCCAAGTAATTCAAGGGGGTAAACCAACACTCAAAACACAATCAGAACAGGTCCGAACATCACCCGAAACAAGGAGGAATGAAGGGAGAAACTCGCAACGAACATCAAACGAATAAACAACGAGTTAAACAAAGATACAACAAGCATGAATGAACATTCTTAAACATGTTTAGGACTAGAATACAAGGTCTAGGATTCAAGTTAACATCACACGAGTCTCAAAGACACGAAACGAGGCAAGGAAAGACAAACCGAGAGACCGTAAGAGTCAAAAGGTCAAATGAAGCAAGAAGACTTCCGAACTCTCAACCAAGCATACAATGACCAAAATTGAAGTTATTGAACATGTTATAAAGGTACTAAGGCTCTAGGAGGACTTAGTTAAGGACTTAGACGATACACGAAGCAAGTATAATGAAGCATGCAACGTATAGAAGTCATACAAGCAACTACGATCATGATTGACCTAATGCAGGCATGATATGAACAATATGGACTCTAAAACATGTTAATTAAGGCACATAATGAACGTATTAACAAGTATAGAAGGCGTGTTATACAAGTAGGTTTTGGGTTCTCACATCCTCCCCCACTAAAAGGAATTTAGTCCCTAAATTCATACCGGAATCATCAAATAGGAAAGGGTATCTCTCTCTCTCATATCAAGCTCGATTTCCCAAGTAGCTTCCTCGATGTTATGGTTCTTCCACAAGACTTTGACCAACGGTATCTTCTTCGTTCTCAAGACTTGTTCCTTCGTATCAAGAATCCTCACCGGCTTCTCATCATAAGAAAGGTCAGGTTCAATAGTAATCTCATCATATGTAAGGACATGTGACTCATCCTTCAAGTATTTGCGTAGCATCGAGACATGGAAGACATCATGTACATCTGATATAGAAGGTGGCAATGCTAACCGATATGCCAAAGATCAAATCCTCTCGAAGATCTCAAATGGTCCAATAAATCTAGCTGAAAGTTTACCTTTCTTCCCAAATCTCTTAGTACCGCGCCGGGGCGATACTTTTAAGAATACATAATCACCAACCTGAAACTCTAAGTCACGTCTCCGGTTGTGTGTGTAGCTTTTCTGTCTACTCTGAGTTGTAAGCAATGTGCCCTGATAAGTTTCATACTCTCAGCTGACTGTTGTACCATTTCTGAACCCCATAGCTTTGCTTCACCAACTTCATCCCAGCAAATCGGTGAACGACACCTACGCCCATATAAAGCCTCATATGGGGCCATCTTAATACTAGACTGGTAACTGTTATTATACGCAAATTCGGCTAATGGCAAATGAGAATCCCAACTACCTTTGAAATCCATAGCACAAGCACGCAATAAATCCTCTAATACCTGAATCAATCCCTCGGACTGACCATCAGACTGTGGGTGAAAAGTGGTACTGAAGTTCAACTTCGTACCCATAGCCTCCTGTAAAGAATGCCAAAATCTAGAAGTGAACCTATGATCTCTATCAGATACAATGCTAACCGGAATACCATGCAATCTCACGATATCCTGAATATACAACGCTGCCAAATGACTCAAACTATTAGTCATCGCAATAGGAATAAAATGTGAAGATTTAGTCATCCTATCCATAACAGCCCAAACTGCATCAAAACCTCGGCGAGTACGTGGCAATCCTCTCACAAAATCCATGGTGATATGCTCTCATATTTCTACTCCGGTATCTCAAGTGGTTGTAGTCAACCGGCAGGTCTCTGGTGTTCAGCCTTAACCTGTTAACATGTCAAACATCTAGATACAAACTCTACGATTTCCCTCTTCATTCCATTCTACCAGAACTGTTTCTTCAAGTCTCTATACATTTTGGTACTCCTGGATGTATAGTATACTTGGCCTTGTAAGCTTCATCAAGAACCATACGTTTAACTCCATCGGTAGAAGGAACACAAACTCTATCTCGAAAAGTTAAAATACCATCAATGTTAATAGTGAACTCATGTGTCTTACTATCACCCAATCCATCAAAAATCTTCCTCAAGTCAGAATCTGTAGCTTGAGTTTTCTTGATCAAACCAAACAATGCAGGCATAGCACGCAAACTAGCAAAGATAACACTATGCTCACTCACAACTGGACTCCATTCACGTACATCCTCAAGCATATTCCATTCCCTCATCATCAAGAAAAACATATACGCTTTCCTACTCAAAGCATCCGCAACAACGTTAGCTTTCCCCGGATGGTATAAGATAGTGCAGTCATGATCCTTAAGCTTCTCCATCCATCGCCTCTGTCGTATGTTCAACTCCTTCTGTGAAAAGAGATACTTCAAACTCTTGTGATCAGTGAATATCTCGAACTTAGCCCCATAAAGATAATGTTTCCACTTGTGAAGTGCAAATATAATGACTGACAACTCAAGGTCATGTGTCAGATAATTCTACTCAAAAGGTGATAACTTCCTAGAAGCATAAGCAATAACTCTCCCATTCTTTTGAGATATTTGCATGTTTTCATGATTATGACAATAAAATTGATTTAATTGATTTTTATTTTTATTTAGGAGGAGGATGAGCCGATTCATGTCATATTGCGAACATGATGGTTGGATGCTAGTCAAATTTTTATTCAGTGTTTTTTTTAATGAATTAGACAATTGAACTTTATTTATTTATGTATTTGATAATTATTGTAGATGTTATGGATGTATTATTCATATTACTTCATATTGAAAATTTGAATACTCGAATCGAATATTCAAATAAAAAATACAAATAGTATCGAATCGAATACTCGAATCATTGTTTGATAAAAAAAATTATACAAAATAAAGTAGAAATAAAATTTTGAATCGAATAATTCGAATATTCATTTCGAATCGAATACGAATCAATTTTAATATTCGAATAACAAATAGATATGAATACGAATATTCGATAGTTTCACGAATATAAATTGAATATTGTAATATTCTATTCGATTACTTTACATCCCTACGGTCAACTATGTGTATCTCTCAATGAAGTTAAATTATTGTGGTACTTTTTCTTACAATTAACAAGTGTATTATGAATAATTTGCTAAAATATTTTTCTAAATAATAAACATTTATATTAATATTAAAACAATAAAAATAATACTGTACTGTATAAGATACAATTACTTTGGAATACAAAGAGTGAATTTTCCTTATTACTCAAGTCGAATAAACTCAATTTCCAACGAATATTAAAATAGCGCATATGAGCGGGAGCAGTTTGAATTTCCAACTAATATTAAAAGGTAAAAATTTGTGCAAAACGTTTTTATGGATATTTTTTTCTAAGACGGATCCTCTTTATCCGATCCAATGTATATTGATGGATTGAGCTGTCAGACATAATAGGATCCCTAAGAAGCTATCGTAGGAAACCTACTCATATTAAAATGGCGCATGTGAGCGAGAGCAGTTTACGGATCCTCTTGCTGTCTTTCAATTGTTGCAACCGATCATTAATATCTCAGTCTTTTGAGAATTGAGAGATCTAGTATATAATAGTAATAGCAATAAGGCTCCATCTTGGAATACTATTAAACAGGAGCTCCTTCTCTTGTTTGTTTTGAGCATCCCACTTCCTATATTGAATTGGGAGAGAGAGAATGGTTTCGTCGGAGAAGAAGCCGCGCCCGCATGCAGTTTGTATGCCGTTCCCAGCACAAGGTCACATAAACCCTATGCTAAAACTGGCAAAATTCCTCCACACCAAAGGCTTTCACATCACCTTCGTCCACACCGAGTTCAACCACCAGCGCCTCCTGAAATCTAGAGGTCCCGACTCGTTAGCCGGTCTCCCTTCTTTCGGATTCGAGACCATTCCAGACGGCCTTCCGCCTTCGGACCTTAATGCCACCCAAGATGTGACGTCTCTCTTTGAATCCTCCAGCAAAAAATGCTTGGCTCCATTTAAGAGCCTTCTTTCAAAACTCAACAGTACCTCTTTCTCGAACGTGCCTCCGGTCAGTTGCATCGTTTCGGACGGACTCATGAGCTTCACACTGGATGCTGCAGAAGAACTGGGGATTCCCAATGTTCTGTTTTGGACCACTAGTGCTTGTGGCTTCTTGGCTTTTGCTCACTATCACACCCTCGTCCAACAGGGTTTACTCCCGCTAAAAGGTATGATTGCTTCTAAATCTTATATGAGTAGGTATTGTGTAAGACGGTATTTTAATTTATAAAATGGAGTCTCATTCGCTTATATCTCAATACACTAACACACGATAGATCGAATAAGTAGATTCATTATAAAAAATATCCGTAAGACCATCCAACCTAGATTTTTGCCAACTTATAAATGCATTTTCTACTCGGATCCTAATCAATTTCTATATTATGTTCGTGCTCCTAACATCATTCAAATAGCGGTATATAATTATTTGGTTTCACCCAGGCTAATTGACTTTATTTTAATATTGGCATATTGTTTATAATTTTCATTAAAACACTTGTGCTTATATGATTCATCTTTAAGTTAAGTAGAAAGAAAAAAATAAAGATAAAATAACAAAAATATTTTTTTCTAAAAATGAAAATTATATACTATTTATTTAAGCAATAGAATTTCAATCGTTGAAACAATTAAAAAAAGAGTAATGCTAGAGCCACTCAATGAACACTTAAATTTGTGCATCAAAGGATGTGGTTTCCAATGTATCATCTTATTTGGTATTTTATGGGCTCCACAATAAGTTAAAAAGTTATATTAATAATATGACACATAAGATGCCACATCATTTAGTACTCAAAATTGAGTGCTATTAAAGTGGCCCTAGCATTACTTTAAAAAAAACTATGGATATCAACTTTTAAAATTTCAAAAAGAACATGTAAAATTTTATAATTTTGCCCAACTTTTAAAAGTTGACCCGATGAAGTCAAAATATATATAGGACTAACTTTTTGGACAGGTCTAGGAAGTAATTAGGGAGAGTTACCCAAATTGTCCCTGTACTTTTCACCTTTTATCAACTTCGTCCCAAAAAATCAAACATACTGGTTCGTGTATAAAAAGTTTTAACGCAATTGGTCATTCCATCTAATTTCATTAGTTTTTCTCCGTTAGGTCAATATATGCACATCTCACATATTATTATCAGGAGTAAAATAGTCATTTCATATAAAAAAGTACAGGGACCAGTTGTGCACAATGCTTTCTCTTTCTCTTCAAATTCCGGCCGGCCATGGAGAACACACCTTATAAGTTAGACACTACTAGAAAAATGGACTTTAGTAATGGAAATTTCCGTTGCTAAAGGAGGGATTCCAATGCTGATGGCTAGCTAGCGACGTAATTTTTTCGTCAATTGGCCGTTGGTAGCCACGCGTTGCATATGTCCGACGGGCCCATTTTTGTTGCTGCTCACCGACGGATCCAGGAATTCCGTCGTTGTCTACCAACGGAATTTCCGTCGCTAAAGGTTTTAATAATTTACTTTAAATTGCATTTCAGTGACGAAATTTCCATTGCTAAAGGTTTTATGAATTTAATTTAAGTTGAATTTCGTCTCTAATATTGGAAAAAAAAAAAAAAAAATATATATATATATATATATATATAATTGCTTTTGTACCTGATATAACAATTAATACCAAACAAACAAGACTATAAACCAATCTAAAAACCTCAAACTCTAAATGTTATTACAACAAAGTACCATTTAGCTAACAGTACCAAATATCAAGCTTGGGGTTGGGGGGGGCTGATCTTGGAAGTGATTTCTGACATGAGAAGGAGACTCGATACTACTAGAGGGAGTTTTCGAAGACCCATACATCTGCGACATTCTTTGCATCACGATCATCATTTCTGCAAATCGCCGCTCTTATTGTTCCCGATATTCCGCAGTCAAACGTTGCTCTTCAACCAAGCGTGCTTCCAGAGTCTCGATCCTCGAAATTTGCTGAGCGTCGAACCTAATAGGATGTGAGCGACCTGTCGACAATGAGCATTGCAGCCCATAGTCCCCCATCCCAAACACTTTGTATCCCCTCTTTTTCCGTCCTTCAGAGGTCATGTTTTTCCAAACTTTAGGCTTAAATGGAATGGGCTGGATAGGATAAGTGTCTTCTTCTGATATTGTTGTCTTATATGTAGACTATCAAAATAAAACAAACAAATATTATCATATACACTATATATATATATATATATATATATATATATATATATATACATATTCAAAAACAAGTCTTTCGATGAATGTTTATTTACCAAATGTAGATACTGATCTATCATCAACCCACTACGGAAGTTGATCGGCGGAGGTACCAGGTCTAGTATGTGTACTAAGAAACATATCAACAAAACCAACTGAGTCATATTCCCTTTCCTACAATCATTATAATTACTTTAATTAAACCAAATAATATAATTTCATAACATTTACATGAACATACCCTATTTGGTTTCAAAGTCAATTAAACTAACGCCCCCTTTATTTCTTACAATTTACACTAACACCCCTCACCTATATACAATTATCTTGTTTTGTACAAATTTTCTATTTATAATTTTGTTTTGAAGAAGTTTATGATAGGAAAAACTATCTCGTGGAACCAAGTCTGAGATTAAACATTTTCGTATTCTTTAAGTCAATCAAAACAAATTAGAAAGAGAAAAATCATAATTATCTGTCATTTCTAACCATAACACCGAAAAAAATATATTTAGAATGGGCCTCATACTGGTGAAAACGAATCAAGTACTTCAATGTTCAAACTTGTTCAATAACATTAGTGAACTTGAAATAATATTCAAACTTGACTTGGTTTGTTCTGAACCTATCTCAAACAAACTTTATATCAAGTGGAGCTCAAGTAGATTAATATTACCTAACTACCCTCTCTCTCTCCTTCATTCAAACTCTCTCCCATAGACAAACCAGACATTCATACCCCCTCCCAGTCTATACGCATCTCTCTCTCTCTCTCCCCAACCGAAATCACCCTACTTCACCGAGTCTCTAGTTACAAATTTTCCCACCACCTTCCTCCTTCCTTCACAAACGGTAGCTTGACTGCGGTCTTCGTATGAGCCGCTATACACAAGCAGATGTAATTAAATACATCCGCTACAACCAAGCGACAATTTATCAAAACAACTGCTTCTTTCTAGTGGCATTTTATCAAAAACTCCGCCACATACTTGCGTTATTTGAGTTATACCTTCACTAGCCCCTTAAGGTTGTTTTGCAAGAAAGCCGCTAGGATGCAGTGGCTGTTTTGCCAGTAACAATTTTTTTTTTCTCTAAAAATTGCTATAAAAATCAATTTAAAATAGAAATAAATACATTATATGAATCTTACTTGAAAATGTGAATCCACGTGAACATCATCATCTTCATTGGGATTAAAATCAATTTCTCAAGTTAATGGGAGGGAGAGAAGTTTGGAGTTAGGAGGAGAAGATTCATGAAATGAATGGAGAGAGGGAGGTCAGTTAGTTAGTTGGGCTGTGAAATTAATTGGGGATTGTTATAATTGAAGTTAGAGTTTTTTTTGTTTTAATTATAGTAAAGGTATTATTGTCATTTCGGTTATTAAATAGTGTTATGTTTCATAAAAAATGTGTTACATTTATGGTCACTCTTTTTTTTTTTATGCAGATGAAAGTTATTTTACCAATGGGTATTTGGACACTGTCGTAGATTGCATACCTGGAATGAAGGGTATCCGTTTGAAGGAGCTTCCGAGTTTCAACATAACAACCAATCGTAATGATTTTATAGTGACTTTTGGAGAGAATGAAATTAGGAGGGCTAAAAAAGCTTCCGCAATAATTCTCAATACATTCGAAGAATTGGAATATGATGTTTTAAATGAACTTTCCTCCATTTTCCCATCAGTTTACTCAATTGGGCCATTGAATCAGACTGATGATAACGATTTGAATTCGATGGGATCAAATCTTTGGAAAGAAGAGCCTGGGTGTCTACAGTGGCTTGATTCAAAAGAAGCCAACTCTGTTGTTTATGTGAATTACGGAAGCATCACAGTCATGACTCCCGAGCAATTGGTTGAGTTCTCTTGGGGTCTTGCTAATAGCGAGCAGACTTTCTTGTGGATAATAAGACCTGATCTTGTTTCTGGTGACTCGGCCATTATTCCACCGGAATTTGTGGAGTTGACGAAAGAAAGAAGTTTTTTAGCTAGTTGGTGTCCCCAAGAAAAAGTTCTTTCTCACCCCGCAGTCGGAGGATTTTTGACTCACTGTGGGTGGAATTCGACTATAGAAAGTATATCAAGTGGAGTTCCCATGCTTTGTTGGCCATTCTTCGCGGAGCAACCGACAAACTGCTGGTATAGTTGCAATCAATGGGGCATTGGGATGAAGATAGACAATAATGTTAAGAGAGATGAAGTAGAGAGGCTTGTGAGAGAGTTGATGATGGAAGACAAGGGGAAAAAGATGAGAAACAAGGTTTTTGATTGGAAGCAAAAGGCTGAAGCAGCCATAACTCCTGAATCAGGATCATCTACGATTGGTCTAGAGAGTTTGATAAGCAAATTGCTTCGCTCTCCATAGATTTTATAGCCTAATTTGAATCCTTGAAGATTTATGAATCAGATTTGTTGTCATGTTTTTTGTTTCCTGCTAGTTTGACATTGTGTCCTCTATGATTATTTGCTGTAATGCGAAAAATAATTTCAGACATCAATGCCCACTATGATTTCTTTAATTTTCTTGTGAAAGTTTAATTTTCTCTTGCAATATTATAGAAATTATGGATAAAGTTTTTGAAAGAAGATTTTTTAAGTGAACATTCCAATAGGACATTGAGACGTTTTAGTAGAATTGACATTTTTTTCTCACACTTGTAAGGTTCACGTGCGTTGTACGTGGTGTTAATGATTTTTTAAAAGTGATTTGTTTGTTAGTTCTTTTATTTTTTTGTTGACTTTTAATTATTAGATTTTTGTGTGTTTTAATCTTTACAGTTTTTAAGACTTATAAATTATGTTGTTGTGTGTTTTTCTGATACCTTGTTTTTCGGCAATTTATAATTTATAATTTATGTTTTTAGTCATTATATAACAACTTATCCTACACATTTGTCTTTTTTGTTGGTTATTTTTAAATCCATTTTTTTAATACCAAACATGAATTCAATCATTTTTATCAGTGTGTAAATTGAAAACAATTCAAATTTATTATCTTAGATAAACACATGTTGTTAGAGACTTTGCTTATTTCAATTCTGGAATTTATGACTCTTTAAAAAAAAATGTGTTGGAGAATCAAACTCTCAACCCCAAAATATATAGTTACACTAAAAAATAGGCCAAAATATGAAAAACACCCTAAAGTAACCACCCAATTTCATAATGCCCCCCAATGTTAAAATTTTCCCAACTTCATACCCAATCTTACCATTTGTCTCAGTTAGGACCCTCCCATCAATGACCGTTAGAAATGCTAACGGATGAGTGGTCATTTTGGTCATTTGATTCGGGGGCAAAGTGAGATTTGGTTATAGTTCATTATTTAATTGATATTTATGATATTTTAAGTGAAAAATGGTTTTATAACAATCAAAATATTTTTTTTGAAAAAATATATTATTTAAAAAAACTTAAAAACAATATAATAGTGAGATTTGGTTAATAATTAATTTTTATCATTAATTGAACTTGCATATGTGGGATGGGTATACATTTAGTTAATCAAAATTATTTGTAATTATTAAAAAATTATAATTCAAAATTATTTTAAAAATCAAAAGATTAACTACCACAATTATTTTTAAGTGAAAAATTTTAAAAATTATTCAAAATTATTTTTAAGTGAATATTTGATATAACTACCACAATATTATATCGAGTTTTTTTTTACCAAAATGTTGTAGTTTTAATTAAATATTACCAAACTATAGTATTTCTTAATCTCTCTTTTGATTCAACATGATATTGATCTGAGATAAAATTATCAATTAATTATTTTCTTTTGAAAAGATAAAAATATCAACGATGTAATTAGGCTAATTAGCCCTTATTATAATGTTGACCAAGGGGATTGGATTGTGATGCAATTGCCACCGACTCCGACAATCCAACCGGAACCAAGCTCCACCGACACACCTCCAAAATTGTCTTTTCTGATCCTCCCGCCTATGCGATCTGACGCCTCTAATTTACCATTTCATCCACGCCATTTTCGGCCAGCACCTTCGCTGCCGATAAGGGCTAATTTATCTGGGTTTCGGCCAACACCTTCGCCGCTGAAATGTTGACCAAGGGGATTGGACTGTGATGCAGCTTCACAACTTTAACTTATCTGTGTTTCGAAAAGTTACATCTAGATCTAATTAATCTGGGTTTCGAAAGAAAGTAGGGGACTGATCATTCATCCTCTGTTCTTACCTCCATAGAAATCAAAGTTGAAGAGGTTGGAGATAGAGAAGGGGTTTGAACTGGGAGGAGAGAAGAAATGAGATCCCAATGCTTTTAGGATGAAATCGCTGGAAAGGCTAGACTAGATGGTGGTTACTTGCTTTGCCGGATTTGTAGATGGAGAATGGAAAAATTCATCCTCTGTTCTTGCCTCCATAGAAATTGAAGTGAAGAGGCTGGAGATAGAGAAGGGGTTTGAGCTGGGAGGAGAGAAGAAATGGTATCCCAATGCTTTTAGGATGAAATCGCTGGAAAGGCTAGACCAGATGGTGGTTACTTGCTTTACCGGATTTGTAGATGGAGAATGGAAAATTGTCGGCTTGAGACTAAGAAGGAGGCTGGCGATGGAGCAAGGTCGAGGTTGTTGCATTCGGCGGTGGGTTTGGTCTGAATGAAAGAGAGAGAGATGGAGAGATGGTGGAGGCGAAGGAGCCTGTATTTGAATTATAATTTTCTAATAATTACAAATAATTTTGATTAACTAAATGTATACCCATCCCACATATGCAAGTTCAATTAATGATAAAAATTAATTATTAACCAAATCTCACTATTAAATTGTTTTTAATGTTTCATAAATAATATAATTTTTCAAAAAAAATTTTTTTTATTTTGATTGTTTTAAAACCATTTTTCACTTAAAATATCCTAAATATCAATCAAATAATGAACTATAACCAAATCTCACTTTGCCCCCGAATCAAATGACCAAAATGGCCCCTCATCTGTTAGCATTTCTAACGTTCATTGACGGGAGGGTCCTAACTGAGACAAATGGTAAGATTGGGTATGAAGTTGGGAAAATTTTAACACTAGGGGGCATTATGGGATTGGGTGGTTACTTTGAGGTGTTTTTCATATTTTGGCCCTAACAAATTACAAAATTCCACCAAAGTATCTATGAAGTCCCACTTTGCCACACTCAACCTAAGTTTTGTGTCATTTTCATATCATTTTATAACTTTTTTTTCTAGTTTACCCCCTAATCACGATGAAGGTTACCAATCTGACATTAATGTGCACATGATATTTCACGTGTAGGGCATTTTGGTCATTTTATGGCAAGGCTTTCTCAGCTTTTATAACCCAAAGAGAAACTTTTTTTTCTTCTTCTCCAACAACCCTTTCTTTGTTTCTTCTCCATCAATGACCTCTTATGTAAATTTTAATTGAAATAAAACTCAACAGTTTATGAATTTTTTATTCAAAATTTTATATTGAAAAAAAAAAAAAAAATGAATCATATCAAATATCAGAGAGATATAACTTAAGATCAGATAATCACAATCAGGTGTCAAGGCCGCCACGAATAAAAAGACACAAAAAATGAAAGCTGTTACAGCCCCCGATATTTCTCTCTTTCTCTCTCGTACAACACAATACACAAACATACACCACTAATTTCAAAACCTATATTTGAACTCATCACAAATGTATATGACAAAGATAAGACACACAATGGTTCAATCCGTCTTCATCGTCGCTAGCTTCAACTCTAATAAATTTCTCATCGACACCGCTGATATTGTTTATGGTTTGATTGGACCAAATTATCCATCTTAAACATTATTCGCCACCGTGTCTATCACTACAATTATCAGACATGATATCATCATCACCAAATTTGACATAAAATATGCAAATGCTACAAAATTATGTTGAGGGCCAAAGTGGATTTGGTAGATACTTGGGGGAAATTTGTATTTTAAACTACTTTCGATGGGGTCAAAATGTGATTATCTCCCAAAATTACACAATAAATCTCACATTGCACCCCAACCTACGAAGTGTCTCACTTTCATACCTTATTTTTCTATTTGTCCCACTTTTCCCCCTTTCGTCTATGTGTGTTGAAAATAGTAACGGAAAATGGTACGTGCATGTCACATGAATATTATTTTGATCATTTTTCTTAGGGTGCAAAATGTGATTTGTTTATAACTTCATTATTTAGTTACCCATTTCATATTTAAAATATGTTTTTAAATAAAAATAATAAATAATTGTTTCAATAATCCAAAACTAATTATATGGCAATTTACAATTCCCCCCATAAAGTATCCACCAAATTGCATAGTGCACCATAACCTAAGGTTTGTCTCATAATGGTATGTGATGCTACTTTTTTTTTCATTTTCCACCCTACCCTTGATAGACCTTAGAAAATTCACTTTAAATAGCTCGTGATCTTCCACGTGCAGGGCAAAAATAACATTTCTCTTATCTAGTTAAAGAGTAAATGTATTAAAAGGAAAAACCCTAATCTCACATCCTATCATTCTCTCATCTCCTGGTGCAATCTCATCTTCGGCTCCACCGTAATAGCCGCCATCTCCAGCCCTACCATATATAGAAGCCGCCATCTCCAGTCTAAACCCTTCCCACTCCAGTCACTCCTATCACAGCTCTGGTGCCTACCTCTTTTAATTTTAGCCAAATTCCATCTTCGATCTCCCTCATTTTGTCTCCTGCAAAAGTCGCGTCTAAAGTAGCAATCAGAGGCTATAAAGTATACTACTAAAAACCCTTATAAAAACATGAGATTAACAGAAAACCAATAACACATATCGACGAATTCATTAGAAAGAGAAACGGACATGAATTAAGAGAAATGGTAAGGGGTTTTATTGAAATACTCTTCAATTTTACTGGAGAAAATTGGGCATACGACCGACTTGTATATGACTTAAAACAAATTATCAAAATTGAGAGGATGTTGAAGAAGCTATGGTTCTAGATGATTTCAACCTTAGAGCAGCTGTTATATTGGTCAGGTTGGATTATTTAAAGAATTATGAGAGAAAAAGTAAAGTTAAATTAAATAATGTAAGAGGATGAAGGGGGGATAAGAAATTGATAGATTTCAGTGGTGGTTGGGTTTTTAAGGCTTAATTGTAAGGAAAGTTATAAAATTAATTGTAAGCCTAACAACATTGTCATTATAATTTTTCTAATATTTAAATTAAAAATTAAAAGATTGCATTACTCTCAAAAATAAAATTTAGAATTAATTTAATTTATTTTTTTATCATTCACTTTCTTCCATCAACCTCATCACTCATAAACCCACCACCATTATCACCTCAAATAACACCATTAACCCAAAAATCAAAATTTGATTTGATTTGATTTTTTTTTCTAATTCTTTACTCCTTCGTTCAAATTAACCTATATGCAAAACTCGTCATTTATAGACTCACCACCACCACAACCTTAAATTTAACTATATACAAATCCAAATTAATTTTTTTGACTTTTCAAATTTGAAGATTGATACTCAAATCCATATAAAGATTTGAAAAATTGATGATTTGGAAATCTAGCAATGTCATATTCCACCAAAACCACCACTGTTATGCTTACAATTACCCCAAATTAACACCACACCTAACCACCACTACCAACATCCCTGTAATCACCACCACCGCCATCACCAGTACCTTACTTTGCTAAAACGTAAAAATAAAATATCTTTAGCTTCCGTTAAATCACCGTT
>CM028378.1:134331054-134334382 GCA_013146195.2 Codonopsis lanceolata
GCAAATAACTGTTTTGACCAAATTATCTATATCTATATATATATATATATATATATATATATATATATATATATATATATAACAACGAAGCATTTTAATGATAAGACTTTTCATCTATACATAATAGCTTGATTCGAGTCACTGAAGGGGTAATTTGGGAATCACAACCGATCCTCTTTTACTTTGTCAATATTAATTAGTTCAACTAGGTTGAAACATTGGACTAAAAACATTCTTGACCAGTTTCTCAAAGTTTATGAACAACGAACAAGCTAGTGAATCGGTTGCCTCCTCAGCCTTTTTGCATTGCATGGTTATTTTCTCCATGTCTTTACTTTCTCTCAAACCATCGGCACCTTTACTAGGTTCTCTACTTTCTCTTGTTAGACCCGACGGGGTCTAGCCCATGTTTTGTGACCTACGGGTTTAATTTAGAATAAACTAATTATTGGTTATGGACCTTAATTAATTATATTAGCCAAATAACATTATGGGCTTATATAATTTAGTCATCTAATATACTTAAAGTATATTAAATCTTAATAGGCCCAATAAATCTCTACACCTTGATGGACGGTGGGAGATTGATTACACTTCTTTGTGGTTAGGTTCCACCTCCTATCTATTTAAAGTCTTTGGGGATTAGGGTTTCTTACGCTCTTTTACCGTAACAGCTTGCCTCCACAAAAAAAATACGCTCCATTGCATGTGAAATAGATAAGGGGGTGAAAACCTAAACCCATTTGAATTGAAGACTCGTTCCGCATTACGCTTTATCTGATTCAATTATTCCGCATTAATGGCTTCAATTGGTTCCTAGATGTCTTCAATTTACGTTCATTATGCTTATGTGAAAAACATGATCCTATTCTTGATTATGTATACAAGTCTTATGTAAATCAATGTTCTAACATTGTGGTATCAGAGCCATGTTAATTTTAGATAACCATAATGCACTGTTCACTGTTCCGCATAAGATTACATAATGTACTGTTCACTATTCCGCATTACAATTCTTTAGTGACCATTAACATAATTGCCGCCACTATCAATTGGTTCCGTAAGATGCTTCGATTTATTTATGGTTCCTATACAAATTTCATCTCTTTATGATATCTAGTTTAGTAGTTCATTGACCAATGATGTCATTATCATCTAAAATGGTTCAATTGATATTGCTTGATATATATATTTTTATTATGCTAACTCGAAGTGGTTGTCAATTGATAATGTGAAATTTGCAAATACCTAAATTGCCGAAAGGTCGGTTAGCATATCTCAGAAATCGAAACTGTTGGCTTTTTATTTTTATTTTTTTCTTTAGAAATTGCAACAGTGGATAGTACATTCTAATAATTTGACAAAGAATTCATGATTAAGATGACTATTTGATTAGTTGTTAATGGACTTCATGATTTCATTGTTTATTATCTCAACTCAAATGAATTACATACTTATGTCTCTATCGTGCTTTCGTTTGTTTTCGATTAATTCAATTAATCGATATGCATATTTTGTGACATATTAATACTATTTTAAAGAATTTTTGAGTACTTTATCAAGATTTGTGATTCTTGTTTGTTTGAAAATTGGACCGCCCAACTGAAGTTCATTTTTGACAAATTAAGCTTAAAATCACCTCATGAGATATTCATTAATTTAAAATATAAATCGCCCAACGAAGATTCGGTATTTTGGTTATTGAATATAATGAAACGAAAATATAAAGTTGCATGACTTGAATTATTTCTACGCTAACGGTGATATAATTTTTAAGTGGCTTCAACTTTTCATGATTTTCCTAATGATTTAATGAGAATCACTAGTATGTTGATAGATGCCCAACAGGCTAATATTAATGATGCTTTTTTAGTTTGAATAAAAGGTTTTTTGTATTTTACCTTTTTATAGATAAACCTTATTTTCGCTTATTTAAATATTAATGATTTGTTATTGTATTTTGTGGATTTTTCTTAAGGTCGTAATTTGGATGATTGTTTTTGTTTCCCTTTAGCATTTAATCATGCAGCTATTATTACGAGTTGTCTTTTCCTCTATTGAATCCCAGAGTGGTACAAACTTTGCCTCATGGAAAGAGCAGTTAGCATTATTCTTGAGTTTCGATTTGATTATGCCTTACGTGTGAACGCTTCCACCACCACCGGCCGAAGCTTTGAAATAAAGCGCTTCGGAGGCGTGGGAGCGTTCCATCGCATATCCCTATTGATTATGAAAGGTTCCATTAGCACGCTAGGAGCAATTCTCGATTCTAATAATGCTAAGGAGTATCTTGCTCATATCGAAGAACAATTTATGGGTTCTTCAGGCAGCGACTCTACTACTCACAAAGATGGTCACTGCAAAATGATGGTTGAGTGGTGTACGTGAGCACATTATGAAGATGAGTGACATGGTCATCAACTTAAAGCAAATGGACATGGAAGGTTTTTCTCACTCACTTCATTATGACTTCTCTTCCTAGCAGCTTTGGCCAATTTAAGGTCAACTACTCGATTGAAAGTGAAATGGAAGATGGTGAGCTAATGAAATATGTGTGCTCAAGAAGAAGAAAGACTTAAATCAGAGGATTGAAAGTGCCCATATCATCACATGGGACCATCTAGGGAAAAGGAAAAGACTTATGCCAAAAGTAACAAGAAATGGGACAAGAGTATTTCTACCACTAAAGGCATAAGGCAAACTCTTCTTACCAAAGGAAGGCCTTGGCAACATCAAGTGTCGCTTTTGTAGAGAGAAAGGGCATATGAGGAGGGATTGCCCTAAGTTTCGTGAATGGCTCGAAAAGGTAGTTCACTAATTAATGTTTGTTATGAATCTTTTTACGATTAATGTTTCTTTAAACACATGTGGTGGATTGATCCGTACAACGTGCATGTTACTAATTCATATTCAAAGAGTTCCTAAAAGTGAAGAAACTAAATAAAGGAGACCGATAATGTAATAGTAGGAAATGGAGAGAAGCTCAAGGTTGTTAGATTTCTGGATTTAGTCTTGGAGAGTGGTTTCAATTTGGTTGGATTGATGCGTTTATGTTCTAATTCATTGAGGAATAAAGGAAACTATAACTTCTTCTTTTACTCGAAGTTGTCGGTTGCTGTTGTTGGGGAAACCTTTACAAATTATGTTTCCTGGGATGTGGCATGGTGCCGTTTAGGCCTTATATCTAGGAGATGAATGGAGCGACATATCATAAAAGGGAAGGAGTTCTTCATCCTTTAGATTTCTCGATTTTGGCACATGTGTTGAATGCATTAAAGGAAAATTTGTAAAGGTATTAAACGTGGAGCTACCGTGAGTTGGACTTTTA
>CM028378.1:134334482-134359409 GCA_013146195.2 Codonopsis lanceolata
GAAGGCATGATCTGATACAGATAAATTTGAAGCTGGGCCTTGGCCATGTTCTTGAGAAGGAGTCTCGATCCATGGTGCGAGGCGAGAATGATGGGTTTTGGTTGTAGATCCAACCACATTAGGTCTTGCGATTTTTGCATTTACCACGGAGAGTAACGAGGTCCGAGGTACTTGGGGAGTGCGATAATTATCTACTTCATCATTTGGTAGCAAGTTATTAAACCTTGACATCCACACCTTGATCGGGACATGTTGAATTCGAGGACGAATTCTTTTAAGGAGGAGAAGATGTAAGACCCTCATTCCTTATGATTAACTTTGAATGGTTTTGGATCGAATTTTGTGTAGCATTGTACACACTTGGAGATTGGTTTTTGAGTTTGGTGTATTCACGCATGCCAAATACAACTTGTAGTTAAACGGCCACAGTTTTGTGTAAACAACTCGGAATCGAGATCTCTTTGGTGCGTTAGAAACTAGACTTCAAGAGCTTTCTAACCATGCCTTATTTATAATTTTCGGACTTATAGATCACCCTAAACTTGTCTTTAAAGTTAAATAAAATTATTGGACAACATTTGGGCTTTGGTCACTTTTGGCCCATTAGGCTTTGAGCCTATTTTCCTCCCTTACTTGATATTCAGCCATAATCCACCATTTATGAGTTCGAAGTTTTGAGCTCCAAACCCGATTTGTTATCGAATATTTATCAGTTTTTAATTTCGACTCCGCAAGGGTGTGGTACGTGTTTTTTTTTTTTAGGGAAACAGGGGCGGCACCCTGCTAGATTTTATTAAAATAAAAAGGAAAGAACAAACTTGAGGGGGACAACCAGCCTTGCCCTTATATATGGGAGGACAAAGGAGCCTGGCCTCGAAATAGAAATACATAACAAAAAAGGAAAGACTAAGACGATCGTCTAATATAAGGAGTGCCATTTTTGTCCAAAATGAGGAACCAGGATCTGTGAGAAGATCGAGAAATAGAGAAAAACTGGGTAGACGCAGCAGAGTCACAACCCAAGTTAGCTAGGAGATCAGCAACACTATTAGCTTGACGGAAGCAATGAGATATGTGAAGATTCATTTCCCTTTGAATAGCTTGAATTTGGAGACAAATAGCCCAACATTTCCAGGGAGGCTTGTGAGAGGACTGAAGGCAATCAACTAGAACCTTGGAATCAATCTCAATTTGAGCTTCTCTATAACCCGCATTTTTAAGCCATTGGACACCTTGAAGCAAATCTTTGGCTTCAGCCACAACATTGGAGGAGAAACCAAAGAATGAAGAGAAAGCAAAAATAAAATCTCCCGAACAGTTACGAATAATCCCTCCACCACCACTTAAACCAGGATTACCGCGAGAAGCTCCATCAGTATTAAGCTTCACAGAGAAAGAAGGAGGGCGAATCCAGTGAATCACCTTGAAAGAGGGAGGAGAGACCAAAGTGGAGGGGGGTATCAAATGAGCACTCTTGATATTAGCCAAGTCTCTGAATAGAAAGCAACCAGGCAGAAAACCATTATTATCAAAATGGAAGGCGTTGCGATTCTTCCAAAGATGCCAAAGAATAAGAGAGAATGAAATACATGCGATAGAGGGATTCTTTTGAATCCACAGGAAAAACAAGCTTCTTGAATAGAAGAAATAAATCGTCGATGTTGGGCTTAGAACCGATTCTTCCATAAATGGCGTGAGAAGAGGCGTGGAGAAAGACATGATCAAATGTTTCAATGTTACCTGAATTACAGATCTAGAAACAGCTTGGAAACAATGGAATGCCCTTTTCTAAGGGCCTCATCCATCGGGATGCGCTTGAGAAGGAGACGTCACAGCAGACTCGATTTAGACGAAGGAAGGAAATGCGATAAAAATTTGGAGGACAGAATTGCGCTGGGTTTGGAGTGCGAATATCTTTGCCAGTCGAAGAGATGGAAAATTTACCGTTAGAAGAAAGGGTCCAACAAGCAGTATCATCAACTTCAAAAATAAAGATGTTTTCTTCCTCAATGCGGTTGAAGGTCGGAACTGACGAAAGAGGCGGCAACGATCAAGGATTTAACGAGGAGGGGCCTATAAATATGTCACGAACAGATTCTGCCGAAGAAGAAGACGGTTTGGCGAGTAAACCTCCCTCAAGCCAAACATCGTACCAAGGCGAACAAAGACCCCGACCAATCAGCCATTTGGTGTGTCGCTCCACAAAGGGCCGAATAGACAGCATACGGCACTAGAGATGGGAGCCTTCAATCGAGTTTTGTTGGGTGAGAATTACGGCGTGCCAGCTTTCATAAAAACGAGCCCAGAGAGTCTTGAGTCTACGAAATCTCCACGGATCTTTGTTGAGTAGGCAAGAGCGACATCTTTTAAGGAGAGCGAATACCTACACCACCTTCATTAAGCGGGGAGTACAAGCATTTCGACCAAACCCAATGAGGCGCTTTTACACTCAATTTCCCCTAAGAAATTAGCAAGCATGCGCTCAACCAACTGTCGGAGATTTGGGGGGGATCAAAAGAGCTAAATGATAAGTGGTAATGGAATGGAGAACAAAATTAATAAGAGTAATCCTTCCAGCCAAAGATAAAAATTGCCCAAGCCAAGAATCAATCCGAGATCTGATCTTAAGGATGAGAGGATCAAAATACCTTTTGAGTTTACGGCGGAAAAAGAGAGGGCAGCCTAAATAAATCAGAGGATACTTTTTGCGAGGGAAGGCCAAGGCTGTGGAGATGGTATTGATACGATCCAAGGATGACTTAGAAGAAATAGTAAAGCTGCTCTTGTTATAATTGTGACTTGACGAACATTGCTCTTAATCAAAAGCGGCGATGCTTGGCAATAGAATGAAGGCTTCCATTACAAAAATAATGATATCATCATGAAAGATAAATGAGAGACAACCGGGCAGCCACACTCAAATAGCGATATGCGGAATAACATTATGCATCATATTCGATTGCGACTCAAGACTTCCCTTGATAATAAAGAGGCGAGGAGAGAGGATCTCCTTGTCGAAGGCCAGAAGAATGGAAAAATCCAGCCGGAGAACCATTGACCAAGACGGAGAACCAGTTGTCAGAAATCAATCGCCAAATCAAATCGATAAATGTTTCGCAAAAACCAAATTGACGAAGAACTTTGATAAGGTAATGCCAATTAACCCTGTCAAAAGCCTTTGTCATATCTAGTTTCAAAATCTAATTAGAACCAGCAATCTTTTTATCAATATTGGTCATCAGCTCCTGGGCAAGCAGAATGTTGTCTTGAATCACCCGACCCTTGACAAAACCGCTTTGATTGAGAGATATGATGGAGGGAACCACCCTAGCAAGACGAGAAGCAAGGATCTTCGAAATAATTTTATTACTGAAGTTACACAAGCTAATGGGCCGAAAATCATTAAAGGAGCGCGGATTATCAACCTTGGGGATAGTGAGAATAAGAGTACTGGACCAACTTTTAGGCAAAGAGAAGCCGGAGAAAAATTCAAGAACCGCTACATGAAGATCTAAACCAATGATGTCCCAGCAGTGAGAGAAAAATAAACCAGTGAATCCATCCGGCCCGGCCGCACTATCCCCATTCAAAGCTAAGACAACATTTTTAACCTCTTCTAAAGTAGGATCAGCCGAGAGTAAAGAATTCATATTAGTTGTGACAAGACGGGGAATGGAATGAATTAGCTCGTTATCGACAGTAGGAACTACTTGAAGCTGAGACTGAAAATGCTGAATGGCTTGATCTATAATTTCAGAAGCATTGGTGAGTTCTTGCCCATCTGCCCCAAGAATAGCATGAATATGGAGCTGCCGCCTGGTTTGTTTAACAGAAGCATGAAAAATATTCGTATTTCCTTCTCCTTCTTTGAGCCATTTAATTCTTGCCTTTTGTCTACAATAATTCTCCTCATTTTTAAGGGCATTTTTTTTTAGGGGATTGTACCCGAAAATTATGCAGTAGTGTAACCGACTCCTTTGAGGTTTGTAATTTATTTAGGGGATGATTACACCCTTATTTAAATTTAGATATAATAATAAGAAATTATTATTTGACATCTATAGACAAATAAATAATTAACGGTTGTGACCCAAAAGTGCTTTAGTATTTTAATTGACCCTACATGGTTAATTCGTATGACAGTTAAAAATATTAATTAAGAGAATAATATATTAGTCCCTACGTGTTAGAAATATTTATGTGGTATTGTATTTCACTTTACGGAGTCAAATTGGAGTTGATTTAAAATTAAGTCAACTAGGTAGTACTGGCGATTTTGAGTGCCTTGGTGAGTTGTTTTGATCGAGTAACCCTCGAAAGATTTTGTTTGGTTTAAGATTTTTTAAGGCTTTTACTTTAAACATTTCTGAGTGTTAGGAGAAAAATCACGTTGTTTAGATCGAGCGGTGTTCAAGCTGGAGCCGTTTGAAAATCAATGTAGTAATTTGATGCTTGTAGCATGTGAGGCGAATGACAGCTTTTTTTATATTTTGGAGTGAGATGTCTATCCTAACCCCCAATTAAACCCCATCCCTTTCTCTTGTGCACTACCTTGGGGGGCAACATGGTCCCTTAGCCTTTCTTTAAGGTCTAAAACTCTTCCTCCCCTTCATTTTTTTGGGCTGCACCGTGAGATCTGAGAGAGAGAGGAGAAGAGCAGAGAAACTCCATGGAGGAACCGGCGATTCGGAGATCCGACCGTCCGATTGTCGAGCCAAGACCGCCATCGCGAAGCCCTTGGCGAGTAGCACACTTTCCACCGATTCAATCTTCGATCTGAATAGTTTTGTTGGCCGAAATAGGTACGTGACTAAAACCCTTACTCCCTCTTTCTAGCTCAAATGAATGCTAGGTTATTAGAGACTTGATTCTCTTGATTTATTGTGTTATTTCATATCTACATGATGTGTTTCCTTGGGGTTTTGATTACTTAATATATGTGTTTGAATTCAAATGGTTGTTGTTGGGTTTATGGAATTGATGTGGAATGAAATTTGGTTGGAATGAGGGTGTTAATTAGGAAAATGATATTCAAAATCAGAAAATTCTCAGGTTAAGCCAAATTCAGGGAAAAAAAAAACTGGTACTAATCAACCACATAGAATTGCCTAAAAATATTATATGTTGTACATGTGTATGTTAAAAAATTCTCTGTAAATTTTCTTAAATATTCGAGTTCGGGAGGTATTTTTTTTTATAAATTACGAACCATGGCTGCAACAGTGAGTCTGAACATGGAAAACTGGTTATTAACATCATTTTAATGTGATCTTAAATAGATGAATACAAATCCAATTGGAGTGTTTTAAAATGGTAAACTCTATATCAAAGAGTCTAGTTTCTGGAAATGTAAAATATGTGTCATTTGGATCAATGAGGAATTTTTGGTGAAATTTGTATTATAGACATGCAGTACAGGCCATAACCGAAAAACAGATTTCTGACATGAATTTGGACGGGCTGTATTTTGATGAATACAAGTCCAAATAGAGTACTTTAAAGTTCCAAATCATAGTTTCAAGAGTCTAGTTTTAGAATATATAAAATGCATGAAATTTGGAGTTATGAGAAATTAATGGTCGAATTTACAAGTTGACTGGGCATAATGTGTAATAGCAGGAAATCAGATTTTAGACTTGAACTTGTAGTGACCATGACTTGATGAATACAAGTCTGAATTGAGTGTTTTAAAAGGCTTAGTTATAGTTTAAAAATCCTAGTTTCGGAATATGTAAGATTCATGAAATTTAGAGTTATGATGAGTTATTGGTCAATTTTACAAAATGGCTGCGCAGAATGAGTTATTACTAAGTTGTAATTCCAACGGTTAGAATGAGTATCTTTTGGTGCATGAACATCGAGTAGAAAAGGATTGATTTGGTTTGAGGAATGGATTACCATTCAGGGATATTGTAGAGCATATCCTCAATTTCGACGTAGAGACCCCTTTAGATGCTCTTAGAGCATAGTGGATTGTATCTAATGTACGATCCTATTCATGTGAATATGATGGAATGAGTTTACGAATTAACATGAACTTTAATGAAATGAGACAATAGAATGATTTATCATTCTAGAAATATTGTAGTGAATATAACATTGTTGATTAACTACCTAGACTAACAAAGTAGTCTTGGTCAATATATGATGGGTTAATGGTTAAGTAAATAACTTAGCTTGGTTGTATACTAGAATATGAAATTCTATGATTGATCTATATTATGACAAAATGCATAATTCCTACCTTTGTTGAGATTTGTATCTTGTATGCATTTGAGAATATGACTCATGAAGCATATATTTCCTTTGATTAATTGATGATTTTATTGGTGTTTGATGACTGTATTTTATACTTAGTTATTGGGTATTATTTCGACTTAAATTATGCTATTTCTCAAGGTTTTTGTTGTCTAATATGTGTTTTAGTGTTGTTTTATAGTTTCAGGGACTTTTGGAATAATTGTGCAAAATATAGGCATTTTATGCTGAATTGAAGAACGAGGGGACAAGCGCAAAAGCTGGAAACTTGAAGACCAAAGCTGAAAATCAGATTTTTCTACAAAATCAGCCGCCACTTTCATAGAGTTCAATTGTCTTGGGAATTGTGCAAGTCCTAGTTTAATTCTTTTTAGTGTTTTAATTATATTGTATCTCCTTTTCCTCCTTGTTATAGGATTAATTAGGTATAAATAGATCCCCTTAGTTAGGAAAAAAAGTAGAGAAGTTCGGTATTATTTTTCTTTGTCTATGAAGAAAGATTATTCAAGAATGGTTCAAGGTTTTGTACTTTCAATTATGGAGAGCTAACTCCATAATCTAGGAATTGGAGGTAACTTGTATCGAATCTATTGTTTTATATTAATTCTTATTCATTTAATTCTTGTTGATTGTGGTGATTATCAATCCCTCTATTATTTCGCTTTGAACAAATGAATGTAATCGCAAATAATAAAGGCCTAGAGGTGCGGATAACTGCATGACCAATGTGCATATGTCGTACACTGGCTCACCATCACAATAAATTGGACCTATCGATGCACGAGTGATAAGTTAGGACGAGGTTCATACATGATCTAGGTGACGAGATAGATCATAATCTAGGTGACGATAGATTACTTGTTCTTGTGCTTAGGATATAGAATGGATGAATTTTGCGGGGATGGAGGCTGAACCAATTGTTCAACAGTCTATATCTATCTTTTGTGAACGAACCCAAGAAATTGAATGATAATTATTTTGAATTAAACAATAGAATAGATACAAGTGAATCCTAATTCCTAGGCGATTTACAAATCTTTGATTTATCTCATATTTATATGCTTTGTTAGGTAGATTATTTTATTGCTTTCTAGTTAATTTAATTTATAAAAAACAAGAAACCCCATTAGTTATTAACTGTTTTTTTTATCAGATTAGTTAAATTTACTATAATCAAATTCAAATCTCTGTGGTTCGACCCTTGCTTCCCAAAACTATTCTATAATAGTCTTGTCCACTTGCAAGGAAAAAGATTAAATAAAACATCGATCAAGTTTTTGGCGGCGTTGCCGGGGATTTGTTATTTTGATTTAGTTAATTTAGCTTTTCTTTTATTATTTTCGTTTTTATAAAAAAAATTCTCAAAAAAAAATAATTAATTCCGAAAATTAAAAAAAAATAAATAAAAAAAGTTCTTAAAAAAAATGGCGTACAATAATTATCCTTGGGGTATGGAAAATTACGCACCTATGAGAGCCACAAATGAATATGCCTACCGAAATGCTAGAATAAATCAACCATCTTTTCCTAATAGCTATGAACGTGATTATCACAATCATCCATCTTTTCCGCCCTATCATAATAACTATAATGAGTCACCATATTATAATCCGCCCTTTTATAATGAATCTCCTCCTTATCCGTCCTATTATAATGAGTCTCCTTCTTATTGTAATCTTTTTTTTTTTTTTTTAAAGGAAGCAGGGCGGCACCTGCGCATTTATTAGAACAAACAAAAGGAAACAAGGAGGGGGACAACCAGCCTTACCCAAAATAGGGGGGACAAAGGAGCCTTACCTCTATAGAACAAATACAACATTATCTCCGCAAATGATACAAACCCAAAGCATCCTGTCTAATGGCCAATTGAACTGAACGAGGAAGATCACTTGGCCTAGAAAAACCACGGAACTCTCCATGCTCATGACCAAACGCTGCCAACCTATCCGCTGCAAAATTCTTTTCCCGAAACACATGCAACAATAAATAGTCTTTAGCCAGATCTCGGCAAGCACGCAATAAATATATATATCGCCAAGGAAGACTATTAACCCCTTCTATACCCAAAGACCGCGACCTTAGAATCGATTCTACAACTACCCGATCCGTAAGCAATCTTCGACATAACAACAAACCGTCACGAAGAGCTAAAATTTTCGCTAACATATTTGTGCCATTTCCATAAAAATGGGAAAAGCACCAATTACTCCGACTGACCAATCTCGAATCACCCCACCACCAGCACATCTACCCTCAATAGCCGAACCATCCGTATTCAATTTATAACATCATGTTGATGGAGGCTCCCAACGAAGCCAAGATCCAGTACGGGGGTTCACAACCGCAATGGGAACATTAAAGAATTGCATGATGTGGATACCTCTCGAAGACAAAGGACTTTTAGGTTGAAAACCAAACATTAAGTCCTCGGATACCATGAAGCACTTTCGATAGAACATCGTTATGCGAGGGCTCTCGCCTTCAAAAACCGCATCGCACCGAAATTTCCAAATTTCCCAACATCCCAAACCGAAATAACCATTTGAAGAGCACCTAGTCGAGAAGAAACCGCAGCTCCCCATCCGCATCTCAATACAAATGTCGAAGAGAGATGTAATGAGTCACCTTATTAAAAGGGCAGCAGCTTTGGACCATAGGAAAACCGCCAATTCGGAGTGGAGAAAGAGGTGTGATAAAGTTTCTACATCATGCAATATATTACAACAGACGCACTTGGAAGCAAGGCTAATGTGTTTGGTGTACAACATCAAATCCACCGAGAGCGCCATGCAAAAGCTTCCATAAAAACCACTAATCCGCTGAGGAATCCACGGCCTGCATTTTTGATGCCCAAGGAATGATGTGTTTCGCCGAAAATGCTCCAAAAAATCTGCTATAGAAAAGTGCCCATTCGTATAAGTACATATTAATCGATCTTGGCTCGAGGAATCTAACCGAATATTACACACATCCTCTTGAAACCGGCAGGATTAAGGGAAGGAAGTCATTCAGTTACGGAGAGCATCGACCACCTTCAAGTTGGCATCAACCGGAGATGGACCACGTAAAATCTCACCGCACCAATTCGACGTCCAAAAACTCACGCTTCAAAGACCTAAAATCCACCGAGAATTATCCAAAGACATCCCAAGATCCGATCAACAATAGCTTTCCAAATATGTGATGAGGATCCCGACATAAAACGGCCATCCGTGAGATCTATATTTAGCCATAAAGAATCGGGCCATTAAACTATCACCTTGTAAAATTGTCCAAGCCGCCTGCATGAAGGGCTCTCATAACTGCCCCCAGACCGAACTCCTGCACCGCCTCTTTCTTGGGACGGCTGGAAACCACCTCCCAAGAGATCCAAGGTGTGATCGACGATCCCCGAATCCCATAGGAAGTTGCTCATGATGCGCCAATAGCAAACCGGCTTAGGCATTTTGAGAACAAAGAAGGCTATAGACCCAAGCATGCTACTAAGCACCGATTGAATGAGGGTTAATTTTGCACCGAAGGACATGAGAGTAGCGCCCAACCATTAATTCTACCCCGATACGATGCTCCAAATCTTCGAAATAAGATTGGCGAAGACGGCCTTTGAAAAGCGGTATGCCCAAATATTTCACAGGAAGGAAACGTTGGTTACAACCTGACCATTGCGAAATAAGCCGGGCCTTGCTGCGAGGACACTTTGAAGAGACATGAAAACCAGATTTTTGGAGATTAATAAGTCATTCCGGCAGTTTCATACCGGTCAAAACAGTTCTCAAAGCTAGAATCGATGATTTTAGGCATTAAAAAATTAGCATATCGTCGGCATAAAATAAGTGAGATACTCGAAATCCACCCGCCCATGAACATAGGGTAATATCCTACCTGCTCAAATGCCCGATTGATATGGATTGATAACACCTCTGAGCCAAGACAAATAATAACGGAGAGGGGTCTCCTTGCCGAACACCCCTAGCACTAAGTAAAAACCATAATTTTCTCCATTCAGCTTCAACGAATACCAAAGATTACTGATCAGTCTATAAACAAGGTCGCAGCTTTTCTGATCAAAACCAAAGGCTTGCAAGGCACGGAGAAGAAAGGGCCACTCCAACCGATCGTACGCCTTCGACATGTCAATTTTGTACATAATATTACCCCCACGAACTTTATGATCGGCCTAGCAACAAGCTCATGAGCGAGACAACATTATCCTCGAATAGATCGCCTTTCACAAAACCCGACTGCTCAGAGAAATAAGTTTAGGAAGGACAACCGCCAACCTAGAAGCCAAAGACCGAGAAAGAATTTTGCCCGAAAAGTTGCATAAACTGATTGGGCGAAGGTCATTCAAATCTGTAGGCCTAGCAATCTTGGGAAGTAAAATGATTGTGGTCGCCGACATACCCCTGCATCCGACCACCCCGATAAAAGTCTCAACCCGCAATCACGCCCCTTTAATAATATCCCAAAGAACCCTTAAAAACCATCCCGTGAATCCATCGTGCCCCTGAGCGCCGTCGAGTTAAGTAACTTAATCGCATTCCATATTTCGTCGCCATCGAAGACGATTTAACAAATTATTATCCTCCGTATTAAGTCAGACTGGAACGCATCGAAAAACTCCTCATTAATTTGAGGACGGGTTGAGGTAAACAAATCCTCAAAGTGATACACCGCCATATCTCCCATCTCCTTATTATCCGTGACCCAACTACCATCTTGTCGCTGAAGACGAACCTTATTATGAGCAGCTTCTTTGATGCTCGCGTGAAAGAAAGAGGTATTTCGCTCCCCATCGCGAACCCATAATTGTCTTGCCTTTTGTTGAAGTAACTCAAAGATCCCACTTAACAAGTCGACCAAGCCGCTTTTTGGCCGAACAAAGGTCCTTAAAAGTGCCTTCCGCCCAAGCACTTTGTAATTCAACCTCCAAACGAAGGACCACATCTTCGGGGCTCCAACCTACGCCGAACATTACCAAAACCTCCCAGTTCCATTTTTTAGACCCATACGCAATGCATGTAACTTTCTATGCAAGATACCCATAGCCGAATCCTCACCGAACCTCCCAAATTGAGCGAACAAAGTTGAGAAAATCCGATGGTCTAGCCACATGCGTTGAAATCGAAAAGAAGCTTTCGGTTTGGCAAAGATCAACCAAAGAAATCAACAATGGAGAATGATCTGAAAAAACTCGACATAAATGCTCTACTTTAATAAGCGGTAACACGCCTTGCCGCCATTGACCAAGACACGATCTAACCGTTGCAAATCCGAGCGGCCCCTCTTGATTGTTACACCACGTAAACATACTTCCTTCAAAGCCAATATCATCTAGACCAGATTGCAACATGAAATCATTAAACTCACTCATACCAATAAAATCACAAGTAGCTCCACCCAACTTTTCAAGCGATCTCGAAATAATGTTAAAATCCCCGCCTACTAACCATGGATCCGATAAATTCGTAGCAAATCTATTCGAGATCCTCCCAAAGAACCTCGACGATCAACTTGACAACATTTAGCATACACAAAAGAGGCAAAAGAATTTACCAAGTTCTTCGCTTTGTAACTTAAGCGTGATGAAGCGAGAAGTGGCTGAATCAAAGAAATATTTAAACTATTGTCCCATAATAACCATATGTGAGCGTTCACCGGATTGCTTGTAAGAAATTTTTAAATTTAAGTTTGCGCGCTAAAGACTTGATCCGACGGCTAACTAACTTGGGCTCCAAAATCACACACATAGATGGCTTATGTTGCCTTTTAAGCAGCCGCAAATAATCAAGACGTAATTACCAACACCCTAGCATTCCATAAGAGAATCGACATTAAAAAACCGAACAGAGAGCAATTAATGGGTCCGAGGCGAGGACCTAGTAGCACGCCGATTTTGCATGTTAAAGGCCTCCGCCTTAGCCTTCTTCAGATGTTTCAAGAAACCAGCCACGCTCTTCTTTGAAGGAGGGAAATCAACCAGATCATCAAGAGACGACGACCTGGTGAATTTGATTTTTTCTTTGGAATTTGGGACTAAATCATCTTTGGCCCAAGAAGGTCCTTCAGTAACCGTGTCATGCACCTCAACATCCTCTTCAACACATTCTACCTCTTCCTTATCCCCCAGGTCCGATAACACCTCAAAAGCGTTCTTGGAAGCGTACGTGGGCAAAAGATTTGGAACGATCAGACTCCTCTTGCCGTTCTTGCGTACTCATCTTGACAGGGATTGATTGTTTACCGTTGCTAGGTTGGGTGGACGCTCGTAGTTTAGGACTGGGATCAACAATGTCAATAATCTCCGTGTCCTTCGTAACCCCATTCGAATCCTTCGCATTTGATATCGACCCTTTTACCGTTGTCCCACCATCGTTAATTGGAACCCATTGCTTACTACCTATTTTTGGAACTTGCTCATGAGCATTGGTGTTTTTAGGCGCATCACCCGTGCTATTAACTGGGGAAGGTTCGTCTTGGAATCTGTTAGGCTGGGGTGTAGGCATACGTCGTTTACGACAATCTGCCGTCACATGCCCTAGGAGACCACAATTCCCACAATACGCAATATTCCCCTCAAATTCTAGAGCCTGCCAAAAGCCGTTCTCCTTAGACGTGCCTATCCAAACCCTAGACGGCAATGGTTTCGAAACATCAAGCTCTAGGCAAATCCGCGCATACATAGGATGCGAAAGTGCTAAAGTGCGATCATCGGCCCGCAAAAACTGCCCCACTGCTTTACCAATCCTTTGCAAAGAAGAGAGATTGAAATATGTAAGGGGGAGTTGGTGCAAACGAACCCATACCGCAACGTACGGGCTATCTTTCTTAAATGCGAAATCTGAAGTCCACCGAAAAAGCCTATACATGCACATGTTGATCATCCGAGATTCTTTAGAAAGGGCACGCACCATGTCTTCCTCCGAGCCAAGGTGTATCATAACGTGACGTGGGTCTAAAAGACCAACAATAGCGGAGCCAACTAGTCTCCAATGCTTGGCAATGTGATCTGAATAACATTGATCTGCGGCCTACCCCGAGAACTTCATGATCAAGCGTGAACTCAAACCGCTTATCAAGAAGATCAATCTCAACGGGAAAAGCAGGCAACTGGTTCGTCCATAATGGAAATAGGCGGGCGTGGAGCAAGTGTAATGCCAGGTAAAGGCCGGTGAGACCTTGGGATTAACACCGGAGGATACTTAGGAAGGGAAGCAGAGCGAGGCATATGAGATGCCGGGTTTGAGGGAGTTATCACCCCACCTTTGGGATAGGCGAGAAGAAGATCGATCCAATGGAGGAACCCGGAGGAGCCACCGGCTCTTGCACAGGCGGCATGGCCGCGAGAAAGACGAAGAAACCCTAAACGGAAATATGTCTATCGCACCTTTAGTGTGTGCGTTAGTGTGTATTTTCGAACTATTATTCTCCAAAAGCTATCTTTCTCCTCGCATAATTATTATAATGAACCACCTTCGTATTGTCAACAACCTCCAAAGTTAGACGAAGCAAGCAAAAGTCAAGCTGCCCTTATGAGATATATATGCTAGAAGAAATAGAAAATTTAAAGGAGATACTTGCAAAATCTAACAAAGAAAGAGAAGAGGTAAGTAATCCTATTCAACCTTCTGATATGCCTGATAAAGTAGATAATTCTGATAAAGAAGTTGAAAAAGATAAAAGTGAATATAATCAAGAAAAAGATGAAAAAGTAGAACTAGAAGTGCGAGAGAAGGAGTTGATTCCTAACGATGATGAGATACCTATGGAAGTCTCTAAATGGGAATATAATATAGAAAGGGGTAAAGAAAATACAAATATTGAAGAAAAAGAATTGATAGTAGCAGAGGAGCCGATTGAAAAAAATGATGAGTTGATTTTAGAATCCCAAGATTTTCCACAAAATGATGTACCACCTCATTGTTCTCAAGAACCCGAAACAATTTCGGAGACTTTCACTGTAATTTATTTTCCAATTGATTCTCCGTTAGACACTTATGTGGAGTTAGGGACGCCTTCTTCATATTTTCTTGAAGAGAATCAAGAACCTATTTTAGAGATACATGAGGATGAGCAATGTTATGATGAAAAATTGGAGGAAATTCCGGATAGGATTACATTAGAAGATTTAGGTGCGAAACTTCCCGTCCCCAAATCAATTAAATGGCCATATAGAAAAGAAAACTTCACCAAGGAAGTGTTTGGTTTTAATGGTCTAAAATTAAGACACTACATGAATGGTGGATTTTATGGACCAAAAATGTGTGCATTCCTAAGTGATCCGGCGATGCCTTCTTAGCGAAAAGAAAGGATTTAAGTCAAGCTAACGACTATAACTTAGAACAATTTCTAACCCTTATCTCTTTGTATTTATGTTGTTGCTTTTGAGTCACTCGTTAGAGTCTCCCCTCGAAGTTTGTGGGTTTATAGGGGAGTGTTAATAGTGTCACCCTCACAAAAAGATTTTATTTATTTTTATGTATTATATGCATTAATATTTAATAATGTTATTTTAGTTTTTGTAGAATTTTTGTTTTAGTTTAAACAGGTTGAAGGCTGCTCAAAAAGATTTGATTTATGGGTTCAATTGAAATTAATAAAGCAGTTTCCAGCTGATTCAACAAATAATAAAAGTTCAGGACTTGCTTAAATTAGCTTGCGGCCCAGCGGTCAGAGCCTTTTACCTTGCAACCGCAAGGTAGACAGAAATTTGGTGCTAAAAGCCTGGAAGTGAGTACACAATTAAGAAATAAAAGAAAAAGAAAAGAAAAGAAAAAGGAAAAGGAAAAAGGCGGCTGCAGTACCCTTCTATCTCCCATCGTTCTCTCTCTCTTCACCCAGCCATCCTTCATCTGCTCCCCGCCACCAAACTGCCCATCTATTTACTCCATCCCGTCTTCAAACCACAGTACTCACCGTCATCCACTCCGCCTCTGTTCACCCCGACTCGGTTTAAGCAGTTCCAGCCTGATTACCTGCATCTCTTTCGTCGGGCATCGACAACAATCTCCATCCTAGAAGCAGGCATGTAATTCCGGCGAATACCACGTTTCATCCACGGGTCAGTCAGTGATGGGTTGAATTTCGAAATTCCCTTGCAATATTTCAAGTAAGATTGCTTCAATTTTTCTATCAATTGCTGAAATTCGAAATTTTGTTATGGGAATTTTACTGAAAATTTGTTCATAAGCATGCTCTGTTGATTCTGTCAGAATTGTTGGGTTAATTGCTGAAATTTATTTCCAGCTTGTCCAGTTCAATTATTGGGGACTTGTGAATTTTCATTGGAGTTTATGCTTTAAGTAATTTGAGTATATTGATTTTAAACAAATGATGGACAATAATCCTTGTTAGTATGATAAGTTTGAGATGTTGATCAGATTAAGAGTAGTGACCAACTAGTCAGGGTGCGATGAGATTCAGATTGTTGCTCAATTGGTTAGAACCATTGCCTAGTTCAAGTAAGATTTTGCAAAATTCTGCTAGTTAACTGCCTAAGTTTGGGAAGATTATAATTGTTCTATTTTACTGAAAATTTGTTGAAGCTGTTAAGTATATTCTGGTTATACTTCAGTTAAATGGTGAAATTAATTTGGACTAAATACTTTTCAAAATTCGTTTGGAGGATAAATCACTACTTCTAAGTTGGATGTTCTTGTGTAGTAAGAGTTGTTGATTTTGATAAATTGGAAAGAATAGGAGATTTTGAATTGTTATGTGCTGTGAGTTGGGTTGTTATGTTTGTGTCAATTGCCATGTTGTTGACATTTCTTTACCCTCATGTTTTATGTTTGATTCACATTGAGGACAATGTGAAATTTAAGTTTGGGGGTGAGAATTGTCTTGCGCTTAAATGATATTTTTTTTGAAAAGAGTCGTTTTACCTGTTTTTAGTTAATTTAGTTTTTTTTTAATTTAGTTTTAGTAGTTAGTTTATTTTAGTTTTTTGTTTAAAAAAATTAAAATTTCAAAAAATTTCCGAGTCTTTGATTTTGGTGTGGTTACTTCTGCCAATGATAACATGTTTGTTAATAGCGATGCATGTAAACTTGTCTTCGAGCCTTAGCTAGGTCTAGTTGATGGAACTTTATATCTCCAAAATTTTTTAGCACAAAAATATCATGACTTGATTTATTAAAGAATTTGGATATTTTTATTAAGTTTATAGTGCACATTTCATTCCTTTGGACCTTGCTATTTTTGTGGTTACAAACATTTTAAACAACCGTCATTACATGATTGTTGCATAATATTTGCGACTTAGGGTTGATTGCATGCTAAGTTAGATTTGTTAGACTTTTTTTGCTAATATATCTCAAGCACACTTTCGAACCGTGAGTGCATTTAAGTCTTGATTTTCCCTACCTCTTTTCTAGCGAAAGCTTATGTGAAATACTTGTGGTCCTGTGGAGCTCGTTTTTAAAACTATGAGTTAGGGAATGATTTGAAACTTTGTTGAATTTCTGTGAAAACGAAGCATGAGCATTGTGGCAGTTAGGATATGATTTAGGCCATCTTTGGAACGTTTGAGCCTTTTTATCTTACCATCCCTATTTTATATTAATCCCTAGTGTCCCCTTTGAGCTTTATTATAAAGAATGGCGTGTGCTAAGCACACATCGACCCCCATTCGACATCGTTTCTATTACCCACATTAACTTAACCCTTAAGCCTATACATTTTTGCCTACCCTTTGAGAGAGTAGGATTGGGTTGGGAATGTTGTTTACATGGTGATTGATGTAATCCAAAAATAGCCTCAGTGAGTTCTTGTATTGGAAAAGAAATATATATGAAAGAAAAAAGAACGCAAAGGGTGCGAAAATCAAAATTGCACATGCCCTTCACAAAAAAAAGAATTAAAAGAATTAAAAAAAAAAAGAAAGAAAGAAAGAAAGAAAGCAAAGAAAAGGATCATTGGGAAGAAAATCTTTATGATGGTGATGATACCTTCAACCCAAAAGTTCAAGTTTGGGGGTTGTTGAAGGAAAGTGAGTGCTTTGTATGGGAAAAAGGGAAATAATCTTACTCTCTCACTTTGTAATTTCTTATCCCTTTTATTGTTACCCCTCACCTTGGCCTTACATTACAAGCTTAATAAAGTTCTATTGATCTAGTTGTCATATTTGTTTGTGTTAGTTGACATGGTTTTGAAGCATAGTTTTTTTTTTTTTTTTTTTTTATGGAAGCAGGGCGGCACCTGCGCGTTTATTGATATGAAGAAAAATAACAAACTTAAGGGGGACAACCAGCCTTACCCTTTGAACGGGGGGACAAAGGAGCCTTACCTCAGAAAAAGAAATACAACAAAACAGATTAAGCAATTCTAATATAAGGAGTATGACGAGCATCTAGTAAAATAATGCCTCTAGTGGAACGAGGGAGCTCCGATAAATCGTGGAAAACTGAATCCGAGCGGGAGTCACAAGCAAGGTTGGCAAGGCTATCGCAGACCTTGTTTGCTTCAAGCGATGACTAAACGAGAATCGCATCTCTGACTGGAATCTGGAAATGTTGCGGATCTGATAGGAATGAACCCAAGGAAGCTTGTGGCCTCTAGAAAAACAATTATAAAGAACCTTCGAGTCCGTTTCTATAATAGCATCAAATAAACCCCGATCATAAAGCCATTTAACACCAAAATAGAGAGCTTTAATTTCAGCCACCATATTCGAACATGAATCATAAAACTGGGAGTAAGCGAAAATGCATTTACCCGTGGAGTCACGAATAATCCCACCACCTCCACTAATACCCGGGTTACCTCTGCTAGCTCCATCAGAATTAAGCTTAAGACGGAGGGGGTTAAGCCAAGAAACATGATGGATCATAACTTTCTTCCGGAAGCCATACTTAGTGGTGGAGAGACCAGAGAAAGGAGGAAGATGATAATTAGCAGCAGTGAGGAAATTATAAAGATCAGTGGAGATATTTCGAATGACAACAGCATGAGAAGGTCTTTGATTATCAAAGATAGCAGAGTTACGGGACTTCCAGATGTGCCATAAGATGATAGATGGGAGCAAATAAAAAGGGGGCGCCTTGCGATGGAACCACCAAGAGAAACATTTTTGCTGGATGGAATCTGAACAATTTGGGACTTCGAAAAGCTTCTGAAAATGAAGCCAGATGATGGAAGCAAAATTGCTTAGTAAGAAAACATGCATGAAGGATTCTTCAAAGCCTTGATCACAAAGAATAACATTTTGAAGCAAGGGAAAAACCTTTGCGCCTCATCTAGAGGCTTATGAAAAAACACCTCCACATAAAAATCTTCGATATGGTGCGGCAAAATTTTATGCCAAATGAAAAGGATGAAAGAAGCTTGGGCTGAGAATCTCGAAGCATAGGGAAAACTGAGGAGAAAGAGAATTTACCCGAGGATGAGGCAGACCAAATAGGACAATCTTCAGAATCATCAACTGAAATCATTTGAGTCTGGATAGACTCCAGGATCGCTGGAGGCAGAACTGGAGAATGGAGAGGATTCTGATCATGCCGAAGTAAATCTCTGACTGTATGAAAAGAGCAGCCCTGAGGTTTAAAAATCCGAGAATGAAGGAGCCAATTATCAAACCAGGGAGAGCAAGACCCACGGCCAATAATCCAGAAAATACAAGGATCAGCAATAGCTCGAGCCTTCAACATACGCTTCCAGATATGAGAGCCTTTGGAGACTGTGACTTGCACGGGGTGGCAATCCGAGCAGTAACGAGCTGTTAAGAAAGAAGACCAAAGGTTCTTTGTGGTGCGAAATCGCCACCAGAGTTTAATCCCATAAGCATTCGAAATATCGTCATCTTTGTGAATGCCTAAGCCACCTTCATCTTTAGGGCGGCAAAGAAGAAATCCAGGAGATCCAGTGACTTTTATTCTTACCATCTAAATGGCCCCAGAAAAAGTTCGAGCACATTCTATCAATGAATTTGCAAACAGATGCCGGGGGGTCAATGGAGGCTAAGTGATAACTTGTGATGGAATGGAGCACATGATTTATAAGAGTAACTCGGCCAGAAGAGTTGAGAAAATGTCCCGTCCATGAAGAAATCCGGTTCTGCAGTTTAATGATTAGAGGATCAAAATAGTGACGTTTTTTGCGACCCATGTAAATCGGGCAGCCCAAGTACGTGATTGGTAAAGAACCAATGCTGAAGCCCAAAATGGAGGAAACACCTGCAAGCGATCGAAAAGATACTTGAGGGCAACATAAAATGAGCTCTTAGCGATATTCACAAGCGACCGAGATTTCTTCTTAATAATCCTTTATCGCTTTGGTGGAGCTTAATGGAGTGTTTGCTACCATTACAAAAGATTATGATATCGTCTGCAAAGGCTAAATGAGAGACAACTGGACAGCCACTTATAGACGAGAAAATAGAGGAGGCAACTTGCTGCTGCAGCAAATTAATGCAGCGACTAAAATAATCAGCTGAAATGATAAATAAACTAGGTGAGAGGGGATCACCTTGACGAAGACCACGAGATGAGGAAAAGAAACCAGAGGGACTTCCATTGACAAGAACTGAAAACCAGTTGTCTGAAAGAAGCCTCCAAATCAAATCTAAGAAAATCTCATGGAAGCCAAATTGTCTCATAACTGTGATAAGGAAAAGCCACGAAACTCTATCAAATGCCTTTGCCATGTCGAGCTTGAGAACCACATTAGAACCTGTGACTTTTTTCCCCAAAAAGCTCATTAACTCTTGCGCCAATAAAATATTGTCTTGAATAACCCGACCTTTGATAAAGGCACTTTGGTTGTCTGAAATAATGTGAGGAAGGATAGATGCAAGCCGAGAAGAGAGAACCTTGGAGATAACCTTACTGCAAAAGTTGCAAAGGCTAATAGGTCTGAGATCCTTGAATGAAACTGGATTTTCAACTTTGGGAATAGCCACAATTAAAGTGCTTGACCAAGATCTCGGAAGGGAAAAACACGAGAAAAACTCGAAACGACATCACGAAATCTGACGGCCAATGATATCCCAGCAAGAGGAGTAAAACTTACCATTAAAACCATCTGGGCCTGCTGCGCTCTCACCACTTAACTGGAGCACAGCCTGTTTGATTTCCAAAACAGAAGGAGGAGAGATGAGAAGATCATTCCATTCATCAGAAACAAGGCGAGGAATAATATCAGCTTTAAGGGAAGGAATGGAGGAACCGACTGATTGAAGCTGATCGGAAAAATATTTTATAGCTCCTTGTTTGATATCCTGATCTGATTCAAGAGTATTTCCATCCATATCTTGAATAGAGTGAAGATAAAACGCCAAGCGTTCTTTGCTTGACCGAGGCATGAAATAATTTAGAATTACCTTGTCCTTCCTTGACCACTTAATATTGGATTTTTGCTTCCAAAAGCTCTCTTCTCGGTTAAGGCAAACGAAGATTGGCTTGGGCGACCATAAGAGCTTCCTATTAGAAGGGGAGGCATTAAGCTCAAAGTAAAGCTCTTTTTCCAAGACATCCTCCTCGGCTTTTTCGAGATTGTCGAAAATGTTTCCAAAAAATTCTTATTCCAAATTTTTAAAGCTTCTTTGACAGCCTTGAGCTTACGGGAAAAACGGGTCATAGGCCGGCCAGGTGGCGGTTCAAGCATCGATGGTGTTCCTTTGAAAGTAGGGTGGCTAATCCAAGCATTAAGAAATCGGAAACTAGCAGGACCTCGAGCGAACGAACTGGAAAATTTAGCGAGAAGCGGAGTGTGATCGGAGCATGTCCTATTAAGATGATTAACTGAAGAAGCGGGAAACGTGTCCAACCAAATTGTGTTACACAAAACCCGATCAATTCTTTCATAAATAGTTGCATTACCATCACGCTTATTCCACCAAGTAAAATTACTCCCAGTATAACCCAAATCTGAAAGGCCCGTTGCTGCCATACAAGCATGAAAATCTAAAGCGCCAACTCTATCCCAACCGTTTCCTCCAGATTTTTCGGAGGGATGAAGAATAATGTTAAAATCTCCCCCAACAATCCAAGGGGTGTGCTGAGATAAAGAGCTAAGGTGAAGCAAGTCATCCCAAAGAACCTTTCTATCATCAGTATTACATTTGGCATAAACACATGTCAGAAGAGCTGGGGCAGACCACGAGAAGTGTTGAATCTTAAGAGTAACTTGCTGAAGAGATTCATTAAATAATTGACAATTAAAGGCAGAATGAACAAAAATCCAAATTGAACTTGAAGAATTGGAGGCGGAAAACCTGAATCGCAGACGACGAGTAATGAGAGAAACTTTTTCCATTTGCAACTTCGGCTCAAAAACAGCAACTATTGAAATTTGATGTAGTTTGACAAGAAACTTGAGGCGGCTAACTGATGGATCGTTACCAATACCTCTGATATTCCAAAAAAGAGCTTTGATATCCATAAAACGATTAAAGCGAGGAGCCAAGGCTTGGTAGCTGAGATCGAGTGAGTCTTGTAGAGGGAGGAACTGGAGGCTTTTGCTTAGGATTAATAGGAAGCTGAGAGCTTTCAAGATTGAGACCATTAAGAGAACTAGTATCATCTTCTTCCGTTTCAAGAATCTCAAGCACAGCAAATCTGTTAGGGGAGGTCTGAATAGGATCAGAATTCGGTACCGAATTAGCAGCACTAGGAGGAACCGAAGAATGATGGCTGGAAGGATTGACTAGATCATCCGAAGGTTTTGTTTGTTCAGGGAGTTTAGATTGGGTGTTGTCTGAGGCTGTATCAGTAGGTTGATCTTGGGATGGGTCCGAAGGAGAATTGTTTTGGACATCAACCGTAATGGGGCATGGAGGCTGAGGAGGTGTTGTGTCACTCGGTTTAGGGAAGGGATTGTTACTGGGAGTTTTACTTGTCTCAACTGGATCGTTGGGATTATCACTGGGAGTATTACTTGTCTCAACTGGATCTTTGGGAGGCATATGTGGAGAAGGATCAGGTTGCATGTTTGAAGTGCATGCTGGCTTTTTGGGAGTCAGTGACGAGGAAGTATTTTGATGGGAATCTTCGGGGCGATTCAAATCGGGATTTTTAATTCGACAATTGAGTTCGTGGTGACCTTGTCTTGAGCAATGCAAACAATAAGAGGCATATTTTCAGCCTGTCGGTTGCGGCGGGGTAAGAAGAACCACAATCAATCCATATCACGAGTAGGGCAAGGATGAAGGAGATCAATTTAAACCGCATCCGAGCAACACTCGGCCGAGAAAGATTGGTTGTCGGTTGATCTAGCATAAGTGGCTTACCAAAAAGGGAGGCTAATGAGAATAATGTTGTTTTATTAAAAAGATGGATCGGGAGACCAGGTATAGAGAACCAAACCGGAACGATAGAACTTTCGACATCGGGTCTGAAGTTTGGTGACCATTTGAATACGCGCATCGGATACTTACCAATGTACCAATGGTCTTTTATCCACAGCCTTTGGTAATCTTCTTGATTGCGAGTTTGAATAAGGACATGCTTTGAATCTATGTGGCCGATAGAAAAGGAAGATTTGAGACCTATAGTATTAAAATGCTTGCGAGTAACGTCCATTGATGGCCTGCCATGTGAAAACTTTCCTACCAAGGCAAATCGAAAAGGAGCAGCCAGTGTCTCAATAATTTCAGGAGAGAGTTTAAGAGAAGGCTCACCTTTATAAGTTGAAGGTGGAATAGAAAAAGGAGGAATGGTAGAAGGAGAGGAACTTAGAAATGCCGCAAAGGATTTAGGAGTAGAAGATGAATGGGGATCGGGCGGATGAGGAGGTACTGCGGCCATGGCCGCCAAAAAAAGGAAAACCCTAATGAGAGCACTGATCGCACCTTGAGTGTGTGAGAAAGTGTGTTTTGTTTGAAGCATAGTTGATTTGACCCTTGTTTTGAATTATATACACATCCTGATATAGCTCACCGTATTTGCATAATATCAGCTATTATAAGTAATTGGGACTTGAGAGCATTGTATTTCATACATAGTTAGTGCATGGGATGGATGTATAAGCACTTGAATTCTATCAAGATCTCTCTTCGTGTTGTTAACCGGGTATTGATGGTATGTATATGTTTTGTGATGCACAAGTTTTTATTTTAAATATTATTGGGAATGAATGTTGTGCTTAGCTTGATAAAACTTTCTAAGTTTGGAGATAATCAACAAATGGTTCACACACACACATGGAGATGTACAAGTGATATTGATGATGATTGAGTGAAAGCCTAGACTTGTGACTATGTGTTGTTATTTATCATTCCTTGAGGCATTATGTGGTACCATGCCGATATTTTGACTTGTGAAAGAAAAAATATTTTATTTGCTTTAATTTAGTTTAGTTTAATTTTTAATTTAGATTAGTATTTATATGTTTTGTTTTACTCGAGGACGAGCAAAAGTTTAAGTTTGGGGGTATTTGATGACTGTATTTTATACGCAGTTATTGGGTATTATTCCGACTTAAATTATGCTATTTCTCGAGGTTTTTGTTGTCTAATATGTGTTTTAGTGTTGTTTTATAGTTTCAGGGACTTTTGGAATAATTGTGCAAAATATAGGCATTTTATGCTGAATTGAAGAACTTTAGGGACCAAACTGCAAAAGATGGAAACTTGAAGACCAAAAGCTGAAAATCAGATTTTTCTACCAAAACTCAGCCGCCACTTTCATAGAGTTCCAATTGTCTTGGGAATTGTGCAAGTCCTAGTTTAATTCTTTTTAGTGTTTTAATTATATTGTATCTCCTTTTCCTCCTTGTTGTAGGATTAATTAGGTATAAATAGATCCCCTTAGTTAGGAAAAAAAGGAGAGAAGTTCATTATTATTTCTTTGTTGTCTATGAAGAAAGATTATTCAAGAATGGTTCAAGGTTTTGTACTTTCAATTATGGAGAGCTAACTCCATAATCTAGGAATTTGAGGTAACTTGTATCGAATCTATTGTTTTATATTAATTCTTATTCATCTAATTCTTGTTGATTGTGGTGATTATCAATCCCTCTATTATTTCGCTTTGAACAAATGAATGTAATCGCAAATAATAAAGGCCTAGAGGTGCGGATAACTGCATGACCAATGTGCATATGTCGCATAATCGGCTCACCATCACAATAAATTAGACCTATCGATGCACGAGAGTGATAAGTTAGGACCAGGTTCATACATGATCTAGGTGACAGATAGATCATAATCTAGGTGACAGATAGATTACTTGTTCTTGTGCTTAATTTAATTTATAAAAAACAAGAAACCCCATTAGTTATTAACTGTTTTTTTTATCAGATTAGTTAAATTTACTATAATCAAATTCAAATCTCTGTGGTTCGACCCTTGCTTCCCAAAACTATTCTATAATAGTCTTGTCCACTTGCAAGGAAAAAAAGATTAAATAAAACATCGATCAGTGTTGATTTCCTGACTTGTATTTAAATTGTATTCCATTAACAAGTGGAACTGCGAACTTGAAATCAACTTAGGCTACCAACTCATACTTGACTTAGTGACTTGTGAACTAGGGTTCCTAAATGGAATGAGAACTTAGAAATGCCTTAAATGAAAACGTAGAACAAGACCCTATAACTCCTATAATCCATTCACTAGATTACTAGCTTTTGGACCTTGACTTGAATAGCGTGGACAACTTGACACTTGGGATTTTAGAGACTCAATGAGCTCCTATTGTAGTTTTGTGATTATTGTAACAATGTGCGTAATCG
>CM028378.1:134359509-134394741 GCA_013146195.2 Codonopsis lanceolata
TTCCTCCTCTTACGAATCGGTTTCAAACCATGTAGCAACTTTGTTTATCTTCATGTCTTGACCAACATACCTTTTTGTTTTTGAAATTTTCTATAAGAGGATTTTCGGTATGCTTCAAATTTTGGCTTAGGACATTTTGAGGCAATGACGAGTTTTCTACGGTTATAACACACAAGCTCTTCCTTGGATGAGCTTTCAATCTTCTGAAGGTTGTTGGTGAGTGTTCTTCCTTCCATATTTTGCAAATTTTTGAAAACGTTTAACAAACATGGCAAATTGTTCATCGAGATAAAAATCATTTTCCTTGGAAGAAGTAGTAGGTTTGTTTTCAACAATGATTTCTTCTTGGACTATGGTGGCGAGACAGGTTACGAAGCGTTTGTCTTGCTCTTAGCTTGATTAACTTCAAGTTCATTAAACCTTTAAACTTGCGTAGAGACTACGAAGAGTCATCTCGTTTAAGTTCTTAGATTCTTTCATTGCCGTGGTCTTTACATGCCATAAGCTACCTAGAGAGCCTAGAAGCCTCATGTTCATTTCCTTTTTGTCATACGTTTTACCAAGAGAAAAGCAACTATTTATTACCTCCTTTGAATCGATCGTATGCTTGTCTCGGGGTTTTTCTTAGGATCCTTTTTGAAAGAATCAGCCTTCTGGATGTATATATTTTCTACGTTGTCTCTGTGTCTTGGTCTCCTTTCAAGTATTCTGAAAGCTTCCCTCTCTTTCGCGGTTGTACATCGAATCACTTCTTGGTATGTGCTTGTGTCTAGAGAAATTTGGTGATTATGTTAATTGCTTCTTTGTCAAGTTGACTTGACTTTCTATCGTCCTCTGTCCATTCGATTCTTCTTTAGGAACCTGCGGGGTTCCAGCGATGGAGGCTAAGATTTGCCTTCGTTGGTACATGTTGACTGCGGTGACACATTTCCATAACTGTTGTCAATAGAGTTCATGAATCTCATTACTTTATCCTTCCATACATCAAAATGACCTTCGTCCAATATTGGGACGTGGTTAGCATTAGATGTAGGCGGCATATAGTGTGTTTGTGCCATTATGTCGTATCTCTCGAGAGTTTAATCTTGGAAAAACTTGTTTTCGAAGAATAAGGCTACGATACCAATTGTGGTCCCAATGAGCACAATAATAAGCTAGAAGGGGGGTTGAATAGCTTATTAACACTTTAAAACTTTTAAAGTAAGTTCCTTGAAAGTTACTTGCAATCTATGAAAAGAATCAAGTAGCGGAAGACCTTCAAAAGAAATTGTTCGAGATGCTGCGCCAGATAAGGACTACCGATAGACCTTTTCTGATTACTTAAGTTACTGTGAAATGGATGAAGTAAACTATGAAAGCTGAAGAGTTCAATAATTAAGCAGACGAAAGGAAATAACACAAGTATTTTGGGATGGTTCACACTATAATGAGTGCTACGTCACCACAGATGATCATTGACACTTGGATTTAAATTGTGCACTATGTTTTCCACTTAGATCAATTACAAAGAATATTCCTAATGGATCGTGTACAAAATATTGACTTGTGTTTGGGTCTAGAGAATTAAATATCGTAAATACAAGATATTTAATTAGATGCTTAATATAGTTAATGGAAGTAAACAACAAGAAGAATAAAACAATAAATGTTGAAGAAGCGACTTCTTGTTGTTGACGAGGACTTCTAGATACTGTTGAGGATCTATTGAATGCTTGGTGAAAGACTTGGAGTTACGTAGATTGAGCAATTCTTTAAGTGTTCGATTGATTACATGCGGTTGTCACTTGATCCGGTCTTCAATAGCGATATTAAAAGGTGCACTTAAAAGATCCGTTGGAGAAGGCGAAGATTTCAACGGCTCTTTCATAAATGCATTAAATGCATGGGGGCATGTCGATCAAGGATTTCGTCTTCACAGATAACTAGAGCGGATAATCATTTACGAGATCTTCAAAAGGTGGGCGATTTGGTGTCGATCACGAGAGATGAAGCGAAAGTAGGGGGCGATCTGCACTGCTTTTTGCTTTACAGCATTCGGGGCGAAAAGTATTCTGCTTTTAGGAAAGTTGCTTTCGGCGGCTTGACATGTCGAGGAAAAGACTTGGATTAATTCAAATATCAAATGAGAATAAGTTTGAATTAATCCGGCTAGCTGATGCTGGAGAGGACACGTGAAGCGATTAGTTAGCCTGGACACGAGGTCACCGATCTTAAGCTTTGGCCGAGTGTCTTAGGTGAAGCGAGAGAAGTGGTCTTCAGATGATCTGAAAGGTCCTACAAAAACTATACAAGGCAAAGTTCTATACGGTTGCCACGCTAATCGTCACAGCGACCCGATTAGCCCTTTAACTGATATAAAACTAAAGTAATGTACTGATCAGATATAAATTTAACATAAGAATCAACAGATAGTGAGGAGGATAAAACTTTAGGTTACAGTGATAGTGATAGTGAGCTATTTAAGGATAAACTGGCTGTGAATGAGGAGGATGATGCAAAAATGAATGAGCCAAATGAGGATGAAGCAATGAATGAGCCAAATGAGGATGTAGCAATGAAAGAAAGAGCAAGAGAAAAAGGAAAGGGAAAGGCAGTGTGTGAGGGAAAGGCTGCCAAAAATAAATTTGATGTTGACTCAGAAGTAGAATATAATTATGATGATTTTGAAAGTCTTAATGGCTCAGATGATTTTGATGAAGATGATCATAGACAGCTTATGGGGAGGAAATTTACCCCTTAGTTTAAGAGATTTAACCCTAAGACAAACATGGATGACCCCAAATTTGAACTAGGAATGGAATTCACTGATAGTAAAGAATTCAGAATAGCTGTGAGGTCTTATGCAGTAAAGCAAGGGAATGGTATTAGATTTATCAAGAATGAAAAAAATGAAGGTCAATGTTAGGTGTAAGGAAGGGTGTCAATGGTATATCTATGGTTCACAGCTAAAAAGTTAGGGCAATGCTTTCAAAGTTGGGACATATTTTAACAAACACACTTGTAGTAAGGTGCTTATTAACAAAATTGTGAACTCTACGTGGATTGGGGATAGATACATCAAAAGATATAAATGAAACCCCACTTGGCCAGCTAAGTCATTCTTTCATATTATTGGGAAGGAGCTTGAGATTGATGTGTCAAGGAGCAGTGCTTATAGAGCCTTAAGTGTTGCAAAGAGAAATGATGAGATCAGTGTACAAGAATAGTATCAATGTTTGTGGGACTATAAAGAAGAATTGCAAAGGTCAAATCCAGGATCAACAGTGGAAATAGTTTGTGAGTATGAGAATGACAAGCCAGTGTTTCAGAGAATGTATGTATATCTTGAAGGTCTGAAAAATGGTTCTTTAGTAAGATGTAGAAAGGTTGTTGGTTTGGATGGTTGCTTCTTGAAGGGTCCAGTAAAAGGTATGATTCTTTCAACAATTGGGGTTGATGATAACAAAGGAATGTGGCCTGTGGCCTATGGCATATGTAGTGGTTGAGGGAGAAAACTGAGAGTCCTAGACATGGTTTCTACAACTTTTGATGGTAGATATTGAGTGTGTTAATTCAAACCACTGGATATTCATGTCTGATAAGTACAAGGGTCTTGTTCCTCCCCTTGAGGCCTTAGTCCCTAATGTAGAAATCATATTTTGTGCGAAACAGCTGCATGATAACTTCAAGCTGAAATTTAGGGGTCAGGTTTTGAAACAACAGTTGTATGCTTGTGCCAATGAGTCATACATTGAGAAATTCAACATTGAGATGGAAAAAATAAAGCAAAAAAAGTGTATTGGCTTATGATTGGCTAGCTAGGAAAACACCAACTCATTGGAGTAGGGCCTTTTTTGCATGTGATTTTGTTGTGATATGTTTCTAAATAACTTATGTGAGATCTTTAATTCATGTATTCTAGAAGCAAGGTCTAAGCCAATCTTGGAGTTACTTGAGTGGATTAGACTGTATATGATGTGAAGGTTACAAAAAAGTAGGGAAAATGGGGGCATATCAGGGATTAGTGTGTCCAATGATAAATGAAAAGTTGGACATATACAAAGGGGAATCACATGGGTTCATTACATTCTGGGCTGGAAATAGAAAGTATCAAGTCACTGAAATGTATGGGGACATGTTTGAGGTGGATCTGAGTAGTCAATAGTGTTCTTGTAGAAAGTGGCAGCTTTCAGGTATACCTTGCCCACATGCAATTTCTGTCCTAAATCATAACCACCTTGATGTTGAAGAATATGTGGCTAATTGGTACAAGAGGGACACATACATGAAGGCTTATGAGCACATAATGTTTCCTATAAGAGGTAGAGACATGTGACCCAAAACCAACTTAGTTGTCCACACCCCAAATGATAGAAAGATGCATGGGAGGCCCAAAAGAAGAAGAATAAGACAGTTGAATGAAAGCAAGGGTATAGTAAACCCAATAAATTGAGGAAGTACCAAGACACTGTGAGGTGTAGGATATGTGATGAAGAGCATCATAATACAAGGACTTGTCCAAAGAAACCACCACCAGACACTGTACAAATAGAACATGTGCCAAGTCAAAGTAAAAAATCATTTGTAAGTGGATTACTTTTTTGATAGTTAACTTATTTTATATTTAGTTTATTTTATTAATTAACTTTATTAATTGTATTCCAAAATGTCTTTGTTGTAGGTCAAGAGAACAACAAGGATAGAAACAACAAAAACATATCAAATTCCCAAAAGACTCTCACTGTCTCAAGACTCTGCAATGTCCAAAGACTCTGTTATGCCATTGCTTGTAAGTGCCTTTATGCTGATTTACATTTGTTTACACTATTATAGTTATTTACACTTTTTTGTATGCTTGTGAAGAAGAAAGGACAAGCGAAACAACCAGCAATGAGAGTTGCATTATCCCAAGACTCTGCTATGCCATTGCTTGTAAGTGCCTTTATGTTGGTGACCCCCACCAATTAGGCCAAAATGTTTAGTTACTAATGTTATTCTTCATTTCATTTTCAGAGACCAGGGCAGAGGATGACCATGCCTGAGATGCCTTCTGCTGCAACAATGGTTAGTGCTACTTCAATTCCAACTAGACCTTTCTATTGGGGGGAGGCAAAGATGTTTAACTCTTGGAAGCTTGCAAGATGTAGAAATTGCAAAGAAAAAGAAGGGTGGTAAAAATGGTGATGGAGTGGAAGATGTTTGAAACGTTGGGGAATGTATATGTTAGGATCAAATTAGTTATATATTTAGTCTTTTGTATGAGAGTAGTATTTTGCCCAGGTTGGTATAGTTGAGGTGAAAATGTATCTCTTTTGGATAGTTGGTATAGGTGAGAGGAAAATGTACCTCTTTTGGATAGAGACATGTGATTGTCAGTATGGCTTTTGGACAGAGGCATGAGATGAAAATGTACCTCTTTTGAACAACAATTGTATGTATGGTTTTATGATTGTCAGTGACCTTTTTAAAGGATCAACTCATTAACTCTTTTGTAAACTATGATTTTGAATGGCAAGTATAGATTTTGAGCATGTTCTCAGTGTACAATATATGGCTTTACATTGTTTTTTACAATTATGTATGACTTAATGATTGTCATTGACATTTTCTAATGGACAACCTACCAACTATTTTGTAAACTATGAGTTGATGTCAATTATATATTTTCAGTTCATTTTGTTGCAATGTCTTTGCCAATTTCACCAATTTGAGTTGTAATGGTGGACCAAAGTTTAACTTGGACAAATACAAAACAACAAAACAGTGGACAAGTTGCCATCAACATATTATCATATTGCCAGTTGCCAACTTACACTACAACTTACAATTGCCATCAATGTGTCAGCCACATTTCCCCAGTACCTTACATTACACCTATTTCACAAAAAAGTCCTGTCATGTTTTTTAGACACAAAAAAAAAAAAAAGAATTTTTTTAGACCTCTTTCAAACAAGCAACAACAACACCAACAACATAACCAGAATAACACAACCAAACAATACAACAACAAATATTTTTTCTCTCTCGACCAAGCCTTAGTTTCAACTGCATTATCTCATTTTGACAGTGATTGATAGCCTGCAAAAGCCCTGGAATCACAACAGTGGATCAAGGGTACATTGGGGGATCATGCCAAGCAAAGTAACGACATCCTCCATCCTGCAAATCAAAAGCTAAAAAAGAATCAGTCTTTTGTGTTTTTAGGATGAAATCGAAATTACAAATTACAAACAACACTTACATGAACATAATTTGGGCAGCCATAGAACCTTCGGCCAGGATTTGCTTCAGCCCATGAAGCTACTAGCACACTGTTTACACCACATGTAACAATCAGCCATGGCTTAAGCTCTGTTGCTTCTTCCTTCGAACAGGAGGGAGAGTCCTCTGTCTACGACCAATTTTGTGTTCGTGAATTAGGGATTTGTTGGTGGGTATGGCGGGTGTCGATATAACCCCCGATTTATTTCCCTCCATTTTATAGCCAGCGGAAACGCCTATAATGCCCTGTGCGTGCTCTTTTACGTGCAACTTAACGGGACTTTATTAGCGGCCATCCTCGTCAAGGGCCGAAATGAGACAAAAGGTAACATTAACCTTATGTTAGGGTGCACTTTGAGATATGGTGGATACTTTGGAGGGGGGTAAGTATATTTTGACCTAAAAAACAAAATTTCCAGGCCAAAATATGAAAAACACCCCAAAGTAACCACTCAATCCCATAATGCCCCCCAATGTTAAAATTTTCTCAACCTCATATCCAATCTTACCATTTGTCTCAGTTATGACCCTCCCGTCAATGACCGTTAGAAATGCTAACGGATGAGGGGTCATTTTGGTCATTTGAGTCGGGGGCAAAGTGGGATTTGGTTATAGTTTATCATTTAGTTGATATTTAAGATATTTTTAAGTGAAAATTTGTTTTATAATTCAAAATTATTTGTAATTATTAAAAAAATTATAATTCAAAATTATTTTAAAAATCAAAAGATTAACTACCACAATTATTTTTGAGTGAAAAATTAAAAAAAAATTATTCAAAATTATTTTTAAGTGAAAATTTGATATACCACAATATTATACCAAGTTTTTTTTTACCAAAATATTGTAGTTTTAATTAAATATTCTCAAACTATAGTATTTCTTAATATAATTCTCAAATTGTGGTACTTTCAAAAATACTATTGTCATAAGGGTACCAATGTAATTAGCTATTTCTTAATATCATTCCCAATGTAATTAGCTAATTACAGAGAGAAAGAAAGAATCGAGGCCGGATCTGGATATTGTTGATGAGCTGGTGGCGTTGATTCGTGAGTGGACGCCGATGGCTGCCGAGAAGGTCATTGCTTGTCGACTGCGTCGAGGATTTGATTCAACAGTCTATGTTTCTTCTAGAGGATGAGTTTAAGTCGTTGATGGAACGCGGCGGTGAGTTGTTCGATCTCACTCACGGCGAGTCTACTGGTGTTGGAAACTACTTTGATTCGGAGGAAGATGAGGACGACGACGATGTTGATGGTGGCGTTGATGTTGAAATACCAATGGTGCATCCGATCTCCGGTTACGGTATTATTATTGATGTCATTCCTTCGGGAATTATTAACGATCTGCACGATATCGCAGAACGAATGGATGCCACCGGTATGCGAAAAGAGTGCTCACACGCAAAGACGTGTCGGGGGATTTCTGGAGGAAAGTTTGTCCAGACTAAGGTTTCAAAATTTGGGCATCGATGAAGTACAGAGAATGCCGTGGATAGATCTCGAGGACGAGATCGAGAAATGGATCAAGGCCGTCAATGTTGAGGTTCCTGTGACAGATATGGGCCATGACCGTGATTGGTTTGGACAAGGGTTCACATGGAAGGGAGATTGATTTCACAGTTCAGGTTGAAGTTTTCCGCCAGCAGCTAGAACTTGCAAAAGAGTTGAAATGGCCGACATCCATTCATTGTGTGCGTGCTTTTGGTGATCTTCTTCAAATACTAAAAGTAGTGGGACCATTTCCTGCAGGTGTGATTCAACACTCTTACCTGGGTTCTGCAGAGATGGTTCCGGAATTCGCTAAACTCGGTGCTTACTTCTCCTTTTCTGGGTTTCTTATGTCAATGAAAGAGAGCAAGACAAAGAAAATGTTGAAGTTATTACTTTCTGACAGGATTTTACTGGAGACTGATGCACCAGATGCGCTATCCAAATGATAATATGGACTCCCTGTTTTTGATCAAGGGAGATGATTCTGTTCCCAAAGAGCATGGGGTCGATGATGCGGTAGATTCGTCAGGGCTCCCAAATCAAATGACGCTATGACGAAATCCACTTTACCCCCCAAATCAAATGACCAAAATGGCCCATTATCCGTTAGCATTTCTAATAGTTATTGATGGGAGGGTCCTAACTGAAACAAATGGTAAACTTGGGTATGAAGTTGGAAAAATTTTAATATTGGAAGATATTATGGGATTGAGTGGTTATTTTGCGGTGTTTTTCATATTTTAGTCAAATTTCTAATATCTAAAATAAAGACTCACTCCGACAATTAATCCATACATCACATCACAGTGATCAAACAAGTGGTCAGAGAACAAGTAACAAGATTGACAATGCAATTTAGGTCTCGGGCATTTATTATGAATTTGTGATGCATGAATACAGTAATATTTTGGCATAAAGTATGGTCGAAAAGCCCACCTTGTTAAAATAGTGCAGGGCCGGCCTAAGGGTGAAGTAAGGAAGTCCTTGCTTTAGGCCTCAAAAAAAAAAATTACTATCTTTTTTTTTTTTAATGTATTAAGTGACTCTTAGTTTTTCTCATTATGTTACTTAATGAGAAATTAAGGTCATTGGATAATAAAAATTTAAAAGACATTAGGTTACTTAATGAAAAATTAAGGTCATTGGATAATAAAAATTAAAAAACAGTTGTTTTAACCTTGAACATTCACTAAAACATAATGACAACTATGATATTGATGGATTAGATCTATTTACAAAACTATTTGTAAAACAAATTATACAAATGAAAAATGATACACAAATTAACATACTTAATTATATAATAAGGTTTGATTCTTTTCCAAATGCATATATCGCCTATAGAATAATTTTAACGATTCTCGTAGCTGTTGCGGCAAAAAGAAGTTTTTTAAAACTAAAATTAATAAAATCTTATCTAAGATTAACAATGCTCAACAAAGATTAAGTGGACTAGCTTTATTTGATTGGAAAAGAATTATTAAATGAAATTGATTACAATATTTTAAAAATGATTTTGTATCCTAAAAAGCACAAAAGATGTTCTTTAAACCAAAAATGTAATAATTAAAAAATATATTATTTGATTTTAAAAAGCCTTACTTTAAAATTTGCTTTAGACTTTCATAAATATTGGACTGACCCTGAAATAGTGACAGTTCGAAGCACTAGATAAGTCAGTAAACTTAACTCCGAGGTTGTTGCACAGCACAAACTAATTAAAATAGCACAAAGTGAAGTGGACTAGTGTAGTGTAATTTTCACTCTATGTCCTCGTGTGACTGCATGGGTTTATAAGAGACTGAGCATGAAAGTACCCATGAAAAAAGGAGTTGTCATACACTCATATATATATATAAGTGGCCCTACCCCTAGACAAGCATGCTCAATAAAAAATGAAGAGATTAAAATGGATTGGTGGTGGTGGGGGAGGAACCTTAGTTCTGAACCTTCCCATCATGTCCCTATTGATGCGGTGCATGCACTTATCTGGGGTTTACATAAACTGACCAAAGTGGATCGTGATCCTACATGCACGCATCCACACCTTTCTGTCTATATCCCTTCCCGTTCGTCTTTCCAAATTATTGTCCGGTGTTTTCTTTTTTCATCGGTTTCAAAATAATTATTTTATTTAAAATATTTAATTTTAGAATAATATTTTTACATGTTTTTAAATTATGAGTCACGTATATATATATTTTCAATTGTTCCATTTTATCGTATTTTAATTATGAGTCACGTATATATGTTCTTTAAAATAAATTATATATCAAACCAATATTAATAATTAAATCAATTTGATGTAGAACAGGCAGTCGAGATGTAGTGCCCGAATTTCCTTGCATATATTATGATATTTATTTGTTAATCACAAATTGATTAATGTTAAACTTGCAATGCAAGCATGTTAGTCAAATAGTATTTTGACTTGAGTTTTGAGTTCTAATAAGAACTTGATTATATCGTGAGTTGAACTTGCGCAATAGCACGTTTGGAGTCCGATTGTGTTATTTATGTGTTTTATATTATTTATGTGTTTTGGGTTGTGAACTTGGGTAATTTCCCTACGAAAGTCCATTTTAACTCAAGATATATTGGGCTTGATGTATGTCGTGTTTTAAGTCAATATCGAACTTTAGTTATGTTAGTTATGATTTATAACGTCGAAATAGAAAATAACACATTAAAGCTAGAAAATATTTATTTTCGGCTAAATTGACCCGAAGTGTATTATACATTTTGTGTTTCTTTTATATTGTTAAAATGTATTTTTATTCTAATTCATGATAATTAGTTAGTGTTAATTGGGTCTAATTCGTGAATAATTAATTTGACTTTTGACCAAACAATAATATTGACATTTTAATTGACTAACTATTTATGGAATATTTTATTATCACCAAGTGACTAATCACTTGGAATTCGGCTAGACCAAGTCAAAACTAGCTTCTCATTTCTTTTCCTTTGTTTGTAAATTGAGTCGGTATACATTAGGGGTGACAATTTGGTGTTACCGGTTAATTTGGATAAAATTATTTTTTATCCAATATAGTTAATGGGTAGTTTTTGATATTATTCAATAACACCCATTAACCTTAATGGGTGTTATTATATAATATCCAATATTATCCATTAATAATGAGTATTATCCGGATAATATCCAATAAGGAATATCATTTATTGTTTTGAGTATTATTTGCCTACTTATATTATGATTCACTAAGCATAACATACACACACAAACTCACTCAAACACACGCACATGCCAAAAAACACACACATGGCAAAAACACACACATTAGGGGTGTAAGTGGTTCGGTTTGGTTTGGTTTATGCCAAAACCACAAACCGAACCGCCTCCTAGTGGTTCCAAAAATCTCAAACCGAACCAAACCGAGCAAGACTTGGAACCGAATCGAACCGAGTAAGACTTGGAACCGAACCGAACCACTCGGTTTGGTTTGGTTTGGTTCGGTTTTGTGGTTTATATAAATTATTTTTAATGAAATTAACCAACATTAAAAATAACAATAAAAATAATATTTTAATTTGGAATTAACATCAAAATTAGGAAATAATCTACTAACAACAAATTATCATAAATAGAACAATACAAATTTTAAAATAAACACAAAAAATGGAAGAAATACCAGTTCTCCAATAATCAAGATTTTGTTTGGTTTAGTATCCGTATATATATATATATATATATATATATATATATATATATATATATATATATATATATATATATATATATATATATATTATGAAGCTAGGTAATTGACTGGGGCTATTCAGAGGTCAGGATTTAATTTAATTTACTATCATCCTACGGCTGTCATTTATTTGAGTAACCTCCTCTTCTGGGTTTCCTAATACTGTTAGAATTAGGTTTCCTTATAAAACAATTAGGTAATTAACTAGGGCTATTCATAGGTTGAGATTAATTCTTTTACTGCAATCTCACGCTCTACATTTAATTTAATTTACTATCATCCTACGGTTGTCATTTATTTGAGTAACCTCTTCTTCTGGGTTTCCTTATATTGTTAGAATTAAGTTTCCTTATAAAACAACTAGGTAATTAACTAGGGTTATTCATAGGTTGAGATTAATTCTTTTACTGCAATCTCACGCTCTACATTTAATCTAAATTGTAAACGTATTTTTCCAATTTTACTGCTTCTTTTTCTTCCAAAAATAGATAATTGTTCCAATAAAAGCATATTCTACAGCTTACTTATTATTTACGATTTTACAGTTTTACATTTATTATTTTATGGTTTTACCGATATTGTTTTACTGAGATTTATTTCCTTACATTGTTAGAATTAGGCTTCCTTATAAAACAACTAGGTAATTGACTAGGGCTATTCATAGGTTGAGATTAATTCTTTTACTGCAATCTCACGCTCTACATTTAATCTAAATTGTAAACGTGTGAAAGACAGTTACTTTTTCCAATTTTACTGCTTCTTTTTCTTCCAAAAATAGATAACTGTTCCAATAAAGGCATATTCTACGGCTTACTTATTATTTACGATTTTACAGTTTTACATTTATTATTTTATGGTTTTACCGATACTGTTTTACTGAGATTTATTTCCTTATATTGTTAGAATTATGTTTCCTTATAAAACAACTAGGTAATTGACTAGGGCTATTCATAGGTTGAGATTAATTCTTTTACTGCAATATCACGCTCTACATTTAATCTAAATTGTAAACGTGTGAAAGACAGTTACTTTTTCCAATTTTACTGCTTCTATTTCTTCCAAAAATAGATAACTGTTCCAATAAAGACATATTCTACGGCTTACTTATTATTTACGATTTTACAGTTTTACATTTATTATTTTATGGTTTTACTGATATTGTTTTACTGAGATTTATTGTTTTAACGTGCATAACTAATCAATTTAGTTTTAGTCCAGCGGTAAGTTTTGAATATTTGTATTTTCATTTTTTTCTTTTTAATTAATATCTTAATTAATTAACTTGATCAATATAATTTTTTTTCGACCCACAATTTCGTATACAAATAAAAAAATCGTAAGTTTTGTAATTTGAAATATTTTTTTCTTTTTAATTGTTATCGTAATTAACTTAATCAATTTTAATTTTTGTCCAGCCCGTTTTTTTGTTTGGAAATTTAATTTTTTTTTCCGGTCCACAATTTCTTATACAAATAAAAAAATTCATAAGTTTTTTCCGGCCCGTTTTTTTGGTCAGCTCGCAGTTTCGTGTACAAATTATTAATTAATCTCTCCGTTCCGGATAAAGAGGCCTTTATGGTTTTACAAATATTTAGTTGTAGTTTCTTAATTAATTTTTTTATCATGCTCTCAGTTCATACATTGACCACGCTCTTACTGGCACCGTACCATCGGCATGGGCACGAGTTTATTTTTATAGAATGTTGGTCATTTTCTCATTGTTGTGGTTTCGTTTGTTGGGGTATGTGTTTTGGTTTTCATTGATTTAATTGTCATTTTTTAGCTTTTAGGATTGATTAATTTAGATCAAATGCATCTTCGTTCGCCTGTTAGATTTTGTAATATAGATATGTGGGAGGATAAGAGTTTTGTAGATGAAGCATAAAATTTAGTTAATTGAATATGTTTGAATTTTATTTGTCTCATGTGTAGGTGGATATAATGGACAAAGTTATTGCATCTCATGTTTACAAAGTTAAGCAAAACCCCCCAGAAGAAAAAGACTGAGTTTTCGTTATTGAGAAAACAATAAAATTTTCTTTTTTGTATTTTAACAGTAGTTACAATTAAAATATTTATTTCTTGGTTTTCTTAAAAAATAAATATCGAAGTAAAATATTTTATTTTGTTAGATATTTGATTTGTAGCTAGTGTCCGAAGACGGGTCACACGGAGAATGAATATTACTCAACATAATTTGTGTTATGAATTTGGTGATATACATCACCTTGGAAGAGATTTTCTGAGAGTTTAGAATACCCTATTGGTTGGTTCGGTGCTGTAGAGTACAAGTGCTAAGAAGGTTAGAAGTGGTAAGTCTTGAGTGCAGGGTCGAGTGTTCTCTTTTGATCAGTAGGAAGAACTCTCCATTGAGTACGAGAACGTGTGTTCTTTTCGACCCAGGATTATTGCATTCATATATTGCATTGCATTGTTGTGGGGAAACTTATGCATCATCCCTGGTTTGGCTTGTGTACTTGAGATGATTACCTCAGTAGAGGGTGTATGTATTGGCTATTGATGGGCCATTACTGATGGGCCATCGGTGTATTTGGGCAGGTGACATACAAGTAGGTAATCACACACTGCATGTTTTAGTTGTTATAATTATATGTGAATTCCACATGATACTCAACTTGATTTGATTCTATGTGTATAGAACACGTGGTATGCTAGTAAGTAATCACACGAAGTATGTTGACTTGGTAGTGTAACCTATGTGTGGTTTTAAATGTCAAATTTGACAAGTATGAGTTTTGCATGTGTTAATTACCATAATAAGATGGTTATTTTCTATGTGTCGAATATACTGGAGTAGCATTCATGAGTAACAAATAATGAGTGCACGCATGCTATTTTACTTAAAGAACTAGTAAATTGTTCTAACCGGGTATTGTTGATTGTCTGGAGTTTTGTTGGGTTGTAAGTAATGATACACCAAAATAGAAGATGTCATTGTTATGTCTACAGATTTAGATATGTTTTCTGCTAGATACTCCTTATCTCCGAGCAGGGAATATTTGATTGATGATCTGACAGCCTAGTGGATAACCACATGATGTTTGATGAAGTTTATCTAGAAAAGAGATATCTTGTTATGGTTAAAAGATGATGATTGACTTTCACCGGGTAATGAATAAGAATGAATATCTATTATTACTCATTGATGGATTGATTAATCAACTACAGCAATTTGTTCTGTTTTCTGAGTTTTGATTGAGAGATGATCTCCTTCAACACCGTGTGTTTGAAAAAAATGATGGAAAGATAACCCGAGTGTCTAGGTCATACCTTGATTGTTGCATTATATTTCTTATAGGATATCCTTGTTTATTTTGAGTTGTGGGATGAATATGAGTAACATCCACGAGTAAAGTTATGGATCTCTATGAGATAACGATGGTTTACCAATATAGTAAATGTGTTCCTTGCTTAGAGGAAATATTATTTTGTGACACGTGGTTTCAAATACCAGAATTACAGTTGATTTGTTGAAACTTGACATTGTATGAAATGAAGATTGTCGAGATTGACTGATTATTATTGAAACTTATTAAAGGATTTTCCAAAATAGTTATATTCATGAGTCACTTGACATAGTAGAAAATGTTATGTGTATAAAATGAAGAATGTAAAACTAATCTCAGGAATGAATGACTACGAACATTGTGTTATTTAGTGGAAAGGATGGTTTTTGTTGTCTACAGTATTGTATCCAAAGAAAGCTTAAGTGTGATATATTAATATCTCGAGGAAGTTGTCATTTGTATGAATATAGTCAACTTATTGAAGAATTGAATTAATTTCAATCTGTTTGTGATGCCTAAGTGTGAATTTTGTATTTATGGAGTTAAAATTAGAACATGACTGGAACTGACAAACATGTTGAGCAAGACGACTTAATCCTTTTCCTTGATGGATTATAAGTGCAAGATACCAAAAGACTTGCGAGATTTGAGTCCCTGTAAATTTAGATATGGTATATTAACTGTAATCATTTGAAATTGCGTTAGTTTGTTCAACGAGATTGAAGAATGCAACGAATGACCTGGAATTGTAAAGTGTTTAGTGGATTGAGCAGAGTTGAGATATTAAACCTTGCAATAGATTGTGATGGAATATAACTCGTAAAAGCTGAGTACGTGTTTCTAATTTTGATGGAATAGAACAAAGTTTCTTGATGGAATTTATAGGACTGAGTATGTGGTTTATCTAGTGGAGACTAGTGGATTTTCCTTGAGTGATATGAATACTTAACATCCAATAGATGATTGTTTGAGAGACTGGTTAAGTTCTTTAAAAAAAATTATTACATTGAATGCCTCTAAGTGGGTATTGAGATGTCGCCATATGAAACCATTACGTGTTTATGCATTGCCATCATACGAGGGGTAAATCACTGTATTTATGTATAAGAATATATTATCTCAACTTAACTTATCTTTCATGGATTGACTATTGAGGACTCTTGACATTATAGAATGAGATTTTCGAATTTCAACCGAGATAAATTGTTAAGGTGTTACAAAAAGAACCAAGTGATCTTTTTGAAGCAGGTTGTGTGTTATGCGAGGAGTACCTCCCCTTTTGTTGGATTCGGCTTGAGAATTTAGGGACTAAATTCTTTTTAGGGGGAGAGGGTGTAGTGCCCGGGAATTTCCTTGCATATATTATGATATTTATTTGTTAATCACAAATTGATTAATGTTAAACTTGCAATGCAAGCATGTTAGTCAAATAGTATTTTGATTTGAGTTTTGAGTTCTAATGAGAACTTGATTATATCGTGAGTTGGACTTACGCAATAGCACGTTTGAAGTCCGATTGTGTTATTTATGTGTTTTAGGTTATGGTCTTGGGTAATTGCCCTACGAAAGTCCATTTTAGCTCAATATATATTGGGCTTGATGTATGTCATGTTTTAAGTCAATATCAGACTTTCGTTATGTTAGTTATGATTTATAACGTGAAAATAGAAAATAACATATTAAAGCTAGAAAATATTTATTTTCGCCTAAATTGACCTGAAGTTTATTGTACATTATGTGTTTCTTTTATATTGTTAAAATATATTTTTATTCTAATTAATGATAACTAATTAGTGTTAATTGGGTCTAATTTGTGAGTAATTAGTTTGATTTTTGAGCAAACAATAATGTTGACATTTTAATTGACTAACTAATTATGAAATATTTTATTATCACCAAGTGACTAATCACTTGGAATTCGGCTGGACTAAGGCTCCGTTTGTTTCACGGAAAATCATTTCCAGAAAATGATTTCTGAAAAATGATTTCCAGAAAATCAAAAGATTTCATTTTTAGGTGTTTGGTAAATCTTTTGAAAATATGTCAGAAAACATTTACGGGTGTTTGGCAAACATACGGAAAATGTAACGGAAAACAATATATGAATAAATACAAAAATAAAAATAGAAACTAAACAATGTTTAGGATGTCCCTAGAAAATCAATAAGAGCCATTTTTTTAAAATAAGGTCCATCTTTTTTTAATATCACAATTACAAATAATTTTTTTGATAATTGATAAGAAAAAATGTTTTAAAATAGACAATAGACAATGTTTAGGATGTCTCTAGAAAATGTTACGGAAAACTATATATGAAGAAATACAAAAAAATATATTATAATGTTAAAGCACATATTGAATATAAAATAGTGTTGAACTTTAAGTAATTTTTCTCTAGTAACTCTCAATTAATCATTAGTGGTGTCAAATCAATATCTATCTTTTTTCAATCTCACAATTACAAATAATTTTTTTGATAATTGATATGAAAAAAAAAAACGTTTTAAAATAGAAAAATTGACAATGGTTAGGATGTTCCTAAATAATATAGGTGACATTAATTTTAGAACGTAGTAAGCATTTATTAAAATTATAATTTATAAATAGTATGCACAAACTTCATTTATATTTTTAAACAATTTATTTGTTGAGTGAAATATTGTGTGTGTATGTAAATATGTACAATTGTGAAAGGGGGCGGAGGGTGCCCGAACATTTGGAAAATGACTTACGGAAAATGAATCCGTAAGTCATTTTCCGGAAAAGAAGCCTTCATTTTCCGTTGACTCGGAAAACCTTTTACGTTGACTGCATTTTCCTAAGGTTACCAAACACCAGAAAATGAGGAAAACGTTTTCCGAAAGTCTTTTTCCGTGAAACAAACGGAGCCTAAGTCATAACTAGTTTCTCATTTCTTTTCCTTTGTTTGTAAATTGGGTCGGTATACATCCTCCGTCCCTTTTATTGAAAACGTGAGCGGCGGTAGTTCGTTTTCCTTATCTTCTTCGTTCTCTCCATTATTGAGTGTCAGGCGTGAGTTATACCGAGGGTTTGGATCTTAAGCTTGGTTTATTAACAAAATATTACATGTTTTTAATTTCAACTCCGTAGGGATGTTTTGTGTGTTGAGGGCTACATTTATACCCGAATATTACTTGTTTTTACCGATATTTTTCGATAGAGGTAAGTTACTATCCATTTCCCTTTGTATGTAATAATTGCATACATGAAATGGGGACTATTCCCATATGATTTGTTTTATATATGGAGTATAAATAATTTAGTTAGAAATTATTATTAATTTTAACTGGTTAATGTATTAAATAGTTTTAAACCATTATTATACCGAGTAATACGTCAGTGAGATTATGTTGGGATGAATCCTGCAAATCGTGGTGATGCCCGAAATTTATAAATATTAAACAAATAACTCAACGGAGTCGATTTAAGGACAATAAAATATAACGAGTGACGTATTGCGTATTATGTATTGGTTATATGTGCATAACAACATGCCATATAGATCACGTAGTAACTTACTGAGTTTATCACTCATCCCATTCCTTTTGTTTTCCTTAGATCCTAGTCAGGCAGGAAGTACGCGGTGAGGTCGGCAAGATTCATTAGATGTCGACAGTCTTTGGTATGCAACACTTCAGGAGGTTGTATTGTGGCTTATGAGGACAATGGTTTATAGGAGAGTTATGTAAACTCTTCCTTGGGTTTAGGTTTAGTATGATATTATTCATTTGTTGCCGACGTGTAACGTTGTGCTTGTATATGATACTATAGTGTTGGTTGGCTTTAGAGCCTTGTGTAGTCCGAGAAATGGCTCGTTGACTTTGTTCTTTTGTTTCTTGGTCTTTGGTGTAGTGGTGTTTCTATTATCATAGCAGGGATTATTGTGTTTTAATTAGGTTTTTGCTTAGCTCACTTTTAGTAGGGGCTTTGCACGTGTTTTATTTCAGACTAGTATGTTTTATTTTGAAGTTACACGCTTGACCCAGATTTCGTATAGGGATTTGGTGTCGGGTCGTGTCATGAGGTGTATTTGAGCAAGGTGTTAGGGAAGAGTTCGAAGCTCAGGGGGTCCAATGGCAGTTTCTGAAAGTTGGGTTGGCAGTTTGTTTTCACAGTTTTCTGTTAGTTTCTGTTATACACTAGTAGAAATCATTTAACGCTCGGCATAAATTTAATGGAGCATAACTTTCACGTTCGGATGAACTATGGGGCCCGCCGCATATCAAATCGAAGCTCTTGACGAGATCTACAAGACTCAAGTGGTTTACCCCATGGACAGTTCTTTTTTGGCCCAAAAAATGATGTTTAAACACTGTTACAGGCTTCGGAAGTTTTCGGGCTTTTTTCGTTTAATTTGTTTAATTCTCTTCGTTTTAGGGTTTGGTTTGTTAGGGCATATAAATACCCACTTAAACATTATTTTGGCAGTTTTTTTTGATAAAAATTGATTTTTCTTGTTTTCTTGCTTTGTGCTTGAACCCTAAAGCCGTTAAAGTCTTTGTTAAGGAATTTCTCGTGGAAAGAGTTCCTTGTTGATTATTCCGCTGCGTCAGTTGGTATCAGAGTAGATTAACATCTTGTGTGATGGCGGCTAACGACGTCAATATCAACGACATCAACCCTGCACTACTTACCCTTCTTGGATAGTTACAACAGACAATGAATGAGTTGTTTGTTTCACAGCGAGCCAACACAGAAGCGGTATAGAACCTGCAGTTTGGTGCAAACCCTAGGCAACGGGCAGGGGCTCGTGCAACAGAATCTGTAGGCTGCGGGGTGAACCCTCCTCGTGATCCGCCGGCCAGGGAGGATGTGGATTCCGATTATGATGCAGAAGATGCGCTAATAAGGAATGACGTAGAACAGTTTCCGAAAATTAAGGCTGATCTACCGTTTTTCACAGGCGATCTAGAATTGGAAGATTTCTTAGATTGGTTGTCTGAGGTCAAAAAATATTTCGATCTAATGGGGATTACGGAAGATAAGCAGGTGAAGTACATTGCTTATAAGTTACGGAGTGGTGCATCTGCTTGGTGGGAACAATTTCAGAACAACATAAGGCGCCAAGGTAAATAGCTGATACGTACGGCAGCGAATGAAGGAAGCGTTACGGCTTCGGTTCCTAATAGTAGATTATGATCAAATCTTATTCCAAAGGTATCATGATTTTCGGCAAGGAGAGTGGACTGTTAATCGGTACACTAGCGAGTTCCATCGTCTTTATGTTCGCAACAATCTGAATGAAATCGAGGGGCAACAAACTACTAGGTATGTCGGTGGACTTCGTACTGCCATTAAAAATCAGGTGCAACTGTATACAGTTAACACCGTGGATGAAGCTATTACTCGGGCAACTAAAGTGGAAGCACAACATTAGTCCACACCATTTAGAAGTCAAACAAATTTCCATAGATATGGAGAAGCAACGACGCCGACGACGTCAAGGGGGGAGTATTCTGGGTCCAAGCCACCGGTGGTCCAAGAGAAAACATAGTCTACCGGTCAGAATTCTGGGGAAGAAAAATGAGATCCGTCTAACCCCACCCAGGGTCAGTATCCTCGGAGAACGACCAGACAACAGGCGGTGGGTCGGGTGAATAACAACCCCTATGCCACGAGTTATGGAGATAAGTGTTTCGGTGTGGAGAAGATAGGCATATTTCAAATAATTGCCCTAATCGAGGTAAGGTTAATATGGCAGAACGAGGCGAGTTTGAGGAAGACAAATTTAGCGATATAGAAGAGTGCGTTGAAGATCCCAACGGAGAGGAATTTGGAGTTGAAGATGGACATGCAACTTGTGTAGTTCGCAGACTTATGCTGACAACTCCGGTAGAAAGTGAGAACTTGCAACGACACAACATCTTTCGCACTCGGGGTAAAGTCCAAGAGCAACCGGTTGAGTTGATTATAGACAGTAGGAGCAGCGAGAATCTGGTTGCCCGTAGTTTGGTAGAGAAACTGAAATTGGTAGTGTAGAAACACCCCACCCCTTACAACGTTGGCTGGATCAACTTTGTGGGTACTGTCAAGGTAACAAAACAGTATGTTATTTCCTTTTTTATTGGTAGATATAAGGATGAAGTACTTTGTGATATTGTTGATATGATTGCATGCCAATTATTGCTGGGTAGACCATGGCAGTTTGATGTTAATGCCATGCATAAGGGTAGGGATAATGTAATCATCTTCATTAAAGATAAGGTGAAGTTTACTCTGTGTCCGTTAGTTGATAGTGGATGTGCCAAGGGTAAAGGAAAAGCTATAGTTTCCCTATGTACTGGGCAAGAACTGATCAGGAAATGTCACACGTACCTGTTATATTTGATGTGGTGAGTAACGGATTACATGAGCTTAGTGTTTCGATTCCCAAGAAGCTACGCTCTTTATTAGAAGAGTTTAGTGGTGTTATGCTAGAAGAACTTCCTGAAGGATTACCACCACTGTGGGATATTTAGCACCATATTGATCTCGTACCCGGTGCCACACTCCTTAACCTTCCCTATTATCGGATGAGTCCGGCTGAACATGACATTCTGAAAGAACAGGTGGAAGAACTTCTAAAGAAGGGATTTATTCAAGAGAGCATGAGTCCTTGTACAATCCATGTTCTCTTAGTGCCCAAGAAAGATGGGACCTGGCAAATGTGTATTGATAGTAGGGCAACCAACAAGAAAATAGTGAAATACAAATTTCCAATTCCACGTCTTGATGATATGTTGGATATGTTAGGTGGAGCTAAAGTGTATTCGAAGATTGACCTGAAGAGTGGGTACCACCAAGTCCGAATTAGGCCTGGTGATGAGTGGAAAACAACCTTCAAAACGAAGGAAGGGCTTTATGAGTGGCTGATCATGCCGTTTGGGTTATCTAACGCCCCAAGCACCTTCATGTTCATCATGAATCAGGTTTCGAATCCTTTTCATGGCAAGTTCGTGGTTGTTTAATTTGATGACATTCTGATCTATAGTCGTACAAAAGAGGAGCATATCGGCCATCTCCGGTCAGTGCTGCAGGTTTTGCAAGAAAATGAACTGTATGTTAACCTTAAAAGTGCATCTTTATGCTAGATAGGCTGTTATTTTTGGGGTATATTATTTCTGCTGACGACATACATGTAGATGAAGAGAAAGTGCGCGCTATTCGGGAATGGCCTCGTCCGAAATCTATGAGTGATGTACGCAGTTTCCATGGCCTCGCCATCTACTATCGTCGTTTCATTAGGAATTTCGTACTATTTTGGCTCCTATTACAGAATGCTTGAAGAAGGGAAAATTTTAGTGGGGTGAAAAAGCTGACAATAGCTTTGCGGTGATAAAAGAAAAGCTGACCAACGCTCCAGTTTTAGTTGTGCCAGATTTTACTAAACCGTTCGAGTTAGAGACTGATGCTTCTGTGATTGGTATAGGCGCTGTTTTGAGTTCTACACAATGGTACAAGCTATCAAGCACTGGGAACAACATTTGTTTCAGCGTGAATTTGTACTTCATACTAATCATGAAGCGTTGAAGTAAATGAATGGGTAGAAATCTCTTAACCGGATGCATGCTGGGTGGGTGGCTTAGTTGCAGCAATTCACTTTTGTAATCAAACACAAGAGTGGTCAGCATAATAAGGTGGCGGATGCTTTGAGTTGCCGGGCAAATCTGTTAGTCACGATGCAGACTGTTGTTGTTGGGTTCGACTTCCTAAAGGATCTGTATGCCGCTGATGAAGATTTTATAGAGGAATGGGATAAATGCACTGCCGGTAATCATGTTGGTCTTTTTATGCTATATGACGATTTCTTATTCTTCAAGGACAGATTGTGCATTCCGAGGGGTTCGGTCCGAGAAAGCTTGATTACAGAACTGCATAAGGGTGGTCATTGTGGTCGAGACAAGACAGTTGAGTTGGTGGCGCAAAGGTACTATTGGCCACAGTTTAAGAGGGATACATAAAAATTCGTGCAGAAGTGTTTGGTCTGTCAACTCAACAAGGGGCAGTCGCAGAACATCGGTTTATACATGCCTCTTCCAGTTCCTGAAGCACCGTGGGAAGATATTTCTATGGATTTTGTGTTGGGTCTACCACGCACACAACGGTCTAACGATTCAGTGTTCGTCGTGGTCGATCGCTTTAGCAAGATGGCACATTTCATTCCTTGCCGTAAGACTTCTGATGCTCCTCACATCGCTGCTTTGTTTTTTCGTGAGTTTGTTCGCTGCATGGGATTCCCAAATCCATCACTTCTAATCTGATCGTGATACCAAGTTTTTGAGTTACTTTTGGAAAACTTTGTGGCATATGTTTCATACAGAGTTGCAGTTTAGTAGCTCTTTTCATCCACAAACTGATGGTCAAACCGAGGTGGTCAATCGTACTTTGGGTTCGATTGTACATTGTCTATGCAGTGACAGGCCGAAGCAGTGGGATCTGGTTTTGGCTCCAGCAGAGTTTGCCTTCAATAATATGGTCAACCGTACTACCAAGAAAACTCCATTCGAGATTGTGCATCAGCGTCCTCCGCGCCATACTCTCGATTTAGTCCTGTTGCCATAACTGCCAAGTTATAGTATTGCTGCTGAACACATGGCTGAGAAGATTAAAGCTGTATAGGCAGAGGTGGTGAAGAATATGGAGGCCTCCAATGCTAGGTATAAAGAGGCTGCTGACAAACAGTGACGTTCCAAAGTCTTTGATGTGGATGATTTGGTCATGGTCCATCTGCGCAAAGAACGGTTTCTAGTTGGCACTTATAGTAAGTTGCACCCGAAAAGATTGGGTCTTGCAAGATTTTGAAGAAGATCAATGATAACGCGTTTGTGGTTGACTTGCTGGATGGCTGGCACATCTCCCCTACTTTCAATGGCTAATTTGACTGACTTCTTCCCCGATGATCCTCTTTATCCTGTTGAGGACTCAAGGTCGAGTCCTTTTCAAGTAGGGGAGACTGATGTAGAATAGGAAGTTGAGACGTATTTGAGCAAGGCGTTAGGGAAGAGTTCGAAGCTCAGGGGGTCCAATGGAAGTTTCTGAAAGTTGAGTTGGCGGATTGTTTTAATAGTTTTTCGTTAGTTTCCGTTATGCACTAGTAGATATCATTTAACGGTCGACAGAAATTTAACGGATCATAACTTTCGCGTCCAAATGAACTACGGGGCCTGCGCATATCAAATCGAAGCTCTCGATGAGATCTACAAGACCAACTTGTTTTACTTTATAGACAGTTCAATTTTAGCCCAAAAGACGCCGTTTAAGCACTGTTATGGGCTTCGGAAGTTTTCGGACTTCTTTGTTTAATTTGTTTAATTCTTTTCCTTTTTGAGTTTGGTTTGTTAAGGCATATAAATACCCTCTTAATCATTATTTTGGCAGCTTTTTGATAAAAATTGAGTTTTCGTGTTTTCTTGCTTTGTGCTTAAACCCTAAAGACATCAAATGATTTGTTAAGAAATTTCTTGTGGAAAGAGTTCCTTATTGATTATTCCGCTGCGTCATAATTATTTTCTTTAATCCATATATCGAGTCAAATAAGATAATAATTTTTGGAACGAAAGAAGTATAATAATATAACACCAATTACCATATGCTTGCTTAATTAATACAACATCCAAATAATATAGTAGCAGTAGTACGATTTTAAAAAAAGTGTTTTGCCAATGCTTTTATCAAGTGTGGTAGGTAAAGTTGAAAAAAAATGTAGATTGAGAGGCAATATATATTATCTAGATTTCTAGGCACGGTATTAATATAGTATATGTTTGAGATTTTGTAAGGTTCGGATCAATGTACACTACCAAAAAAAAGACGACTTCCCAAAAATTAAAGAAATAAAACATTTTATTCTTTGTAAAATTTTATAACTTATCCAAAAAGAGTATAATTAAGCATTCAAAAACATTCTCTTTTGCACACACCAATACAACATTTATTAATTGAAATAAATTTAAAAATGAAAATCGTGGCAAACAAAAAATATATACTAAATTGAATTAGACGGAGTTAACTAACAAAAGACTATTTTGAAATCACAAATATTTCAAACTATTAAGGAAAATTTAATTAGCACACATTTTAAAAAAAAGAAAGAAATTAAAATACAAATATTTAAAATTACAAAACTTACGAACAAATGTTTTTTTAAAATAAATCTAGGTTGGACAAAAAAATATTAAAATACAAATATTTAAAAATAAACTTACGAACAAATGTTTTTTTTTAAAAAAACAACTCAGTGGATGCTCGTGATAAATTATAGATAACCACCTTGTCAACTCAAACGGGAGAATGTGGTTAAAAAATGTGTTAGAGGAAAGCATTCCTGCAACTGTAATTGGTTGTAGAGAGGATAATTCAAAAAAAAAAAAAAAACATAACTGAGGGGTTATTACATATTTATCTTACAATCTTCCCACTTGGTCAAAATGATAATCCTTTAATGGTTAATCTTGGAAACATAAGGCGCGCATAATTACTAAATTAATAACTTGATGGTTAACATAATACCTTCACAAAACAAGCTATCCACGAGAGTCATAGTAGTTCCATATTATCAGGTTTTCAACATAGTTCCTTCCATACAACATATATAACTTAATTTACTAGGCCAAAGGTATAAATAAGGGTTCAATAATGTTCTTTCTTTTAGAACTATTTATGTTATCAATCATCCATTCACATAAAGTATACAAAATATGGAAACAAAAATGAAATTCAGAATGTCATAAATAAGAGCTCAATAGAAGTTCAATGTATAAGCATAACAAACGATAAATTAATAATCAATCACTCTCTCTAGACCTATACTTGAAGTATATTCGTGAAAGGTCTTATGAGGTAATCCCTTTGTAAGTGCATCTGCAACCATAAGGGTTGTGTTTATCGGATCAATGAACAATTGTTTCTTCTGAATTGCTTACTTCATCGATAAATATTTAAGGTCCATGTGTTTTGTCTCTTTAGAGTATCTATCATGCTTAGAAAAAATACTGCTGCGACATTATCACAATAAAGTTTCAATGGTGCAGAGACACAATTCAAGTCTCTAAATCTTGAGATGAAATTTCGTAGCCATAATCAGTAATTTGTAGCTTCAAAGCAAGCTACAAATTCAGCTTCCATCGTGGAATTAGCAATAATAAACTCTTTTGCACTTTTCCATGAGATTGCTCCTCCATCTAGTAAAAAAACGTAACCAAAAGTGCTCTTTCGAGTGTCTACGCATCCATCATAATCGGAATCTGAATATCCAACCAACTCTAATTGATCTGACTTCTTGAATGTAAAACAATAATCATTTGTACCTTGTAAGTATCTCAAAACTTTCTTTCCGGCTCTCCAATATGATCCATTCCTAGATTTATTTGGTATCTTCCCAACATACCAACAGTGAAGCTGATGTCATGCCTTATGCAAACTTGTGCATACATTAAACTTCCTACTAAAGAAGCATATGGTATGTTTTCCATTTGCCTTACTCTCCAATTCATTTTTAGGACATTGATAGAGACCAAATTTGTCTCCCTTCTAAATTGGAGCAACACCCGCAGTACATGTTGCCATTCCAAATCTTTCTAAAACTCTTTTGATGTATGTTTTTTTGGGAGAGTTTAAGTAATCCATATGATCTATCACGGAATATTTCTATCCCAATCAAGTAGGAAGCTTCACCCATGTCCTTCATCTTGAAACTTTTAGAAAGATAAACTTTGGTTTCATGCATTAAGCCAAGATCACTACTTGCCAATAATATGCCATCAACATTCAGAGCAAAAAATATGAACTTACTCCCACTGATCTTGAGGTATATGCATGGATCTATAGTATTTTCCTCAACAACAAAAAATGAACTTACTCCCAATAATATTTCATCAACATAAAGAACAAAAAATATGAACTTACTCCCACTGATCTTGAGGTATATGCATGGATATACAGTATTTTCTTCAAAACCAAAAGCATTAATGGCTTCGTTGAATTTTAAATACCATTGTCGGGAGGCTTGTTTAAGTACATAAATGGATTTCTTAAGTTTGCAAACCATGTCTTCCTGTCCTTCCAAGATAAAACCTTCATGTTGACGCATGTAAACTTCTTCTTATAGCTCACCATTAAGAAATGTTGTTTCACATCCATTTGATGTAACTCTAAGTCATAATGATCTACTAGGGCCATAATAATTCTGAAAGAATATTTCTTCGACACAGGAGAAAAAGTCTCTTTGTAATCTATGCGATATTTCTGAGTAAAACCTTTGGCTACAAGTCTAGCTTTATATCTCTCAATATTGTCATGACAGTCGCGTTTGGTATTGTAGACCCATTTACACCCAACTGTTTTGTGTCATTCAGACAAATGAGTTAGTTCTGAGACTTGATTATCTGCCATCGTTTTCAACTCATCCTTCATGGCGCCAATCAATTTATCAGAATTATTACTTGTAATGGCTTGTAAATAGGAAACTGGGTCTTTCATTATCCCTATGTCAAAATCAGATTCTTGTAGATAAACAACGTAATCATCATGGACAACACTTCATTTTTCTCGTTGAGATCTTCTCAATACTGGTTCCTGTGCTTGTTCTACAATTTCTTCATTAGCAATGATTTCATTAGGGGGTTGTGGCTGATGTGGTTGTGGCTTTTCATCGTTTATCGATTCAACGATGAGTGGAGCTACAGGTGATCCTTCGACGTTTAACGGTTCAACGATGGAAGGATTTACATTGTTTGTTTGATTCTTGGGTAATGAGATTGTTACCCTAACTTCGTGAACATACTTATCTTCCACAAATATACTCCTACTAATCATGCCATCATCAATGAATTTGACATTACCAGTTTCCACAATTTGCAGCTTATGGTTAGGATAATAAATTATATACCATTTGGATTTTTCAGGAAAACCAATTAAATAACCACTTATGGGTTTCAAATCTAATTTGTTTGCTTGAGGATTATGTATATTCACTTCAACTGGACGTACCCAAACTTGCAGGTGTTTTAAACTAAGAGCATATGTCCACAACGTAATGGGCAACTTAGCGTGACTCATCATGCTTCTAACCATTTCCAAAAGCGTGCGATTTCGCCTTTCAACTACACCATTCTGCCATGGAGAATCTGACATTGTGTATTGAGCTACAATTTCAAGTTGTTCGAGGAATCTGGCAAAAGGTTCATGATGTTGTCCTGTTTCATCATACCTGTCGTAAAATTCTCCATCTCTATCAGACCTTATGATATTCACTTTTCTCTCTAATTGCCTCTCAACCTCGGATATGAATATTTGAACAAAATTCACAGATTGAGATTTGTTATGCAATAGATAGAGATAACAGTAACGTGAATAATCATCTATAAATGTGATGAAGTAGGTTTCTTCCCCAAACATTGGAACATTAAAAGGTCCACAAATATCTTTATGTATTATTTCAAGAAGCTAAGAACTTTTTGTGGCCCCTTTCTTTGTGTGTTTTTTTGCTTTGCCTTTAATACAATCCATACAGCTTGGATAATCAGTAAAATCTAGGTTCGATAAAACCTCATCTTTTACTAATCTTTGAAGTTGTTCACATGATATATTTCCCAACTTATGACGCCACAAGAGTGAAGAGTCATTTTTCATTACATGATGTACAATTTATTCATTATGATGCAGAGTCAACTGGATTTTAGGAAAGGATGGAGAAAACAAAGTAAATTTGTAAAGACCATCCACAAGAATTCCATATCCAAGTTTAATAGAATTTTTATATAAATTGAAACTTCGGGTATCCAAATCAAGCATAAATCCTTGTAAATCCAATTTGGCAACTGAAACTAAGTTGCAGTAAATAGATGGAACATAAAGAGTTTGAAATAAATCTAAATAATATCCTTTTGCAAGAAGAAGACGATACATTCCAATAGCTTCGACATGAGTTTTATTGTTGTTTCCCACAAATAAAAAATTTTCAGTTGGGTTTATGATTTGTGTTGTAAGGTATCCTTGCATTGAATTAGAAATATGAACATTATCACATGTATCCAACCACCATGTATTTGAAGGCACATTAAAGAAGTTACATTTTGAAAAACTTACGAATCCCAAAGGATTACCTTTACTTTGAAACCAGTTACGACGTTTTTCACAACCAAATATGAGTTGAATGTCCATGTCAGTTTGTGCCATAGGGCTAAACAGAAGGCTCTAAAATATGCAGTTGGATCAATGGAGAAACATTATACAAGATTGTGGGATTACAGAAAGGAACTGAAGCAGAAAAATCTAGGAAGTACAGTTGAAATTAAGTACCATCAGCCCAATCCACTTATTGCTCCTGTTTTTGGGAGAATATATATATATATATATATATATATATGTTTCCATGCCCTTGAACATGGATTTCTCTCTGGATGATGGTTGTTGAAAGGGTTTGTGAAGGGTGAACTCTTCATAGTAGTTGGTAAAGATGCAAATTATCAGATTTGGCCAATTGCATGGGCTGTTGTACCAGTAGAGAATATGCATACATGGTCATGGTTCTTATCACTTCTGATTAAGGACTTAGACATGGGAAATGGATCAGGATGGACAATTATTAGTGACCAACAAAAGGTACTAATTGTTTGCAAGCTAGTTCTTTTGATTAATATCTAGGTGGTGCATTTAACCAAGGTTTTGAAATGGGTTTTTTTTTTGTTGTCATTTTTAGGGTTTGGTGATATCAATTGATGAGCTTTTTCCTAGTATTGAGCATAGAGCATGTGTTAGACATGTTTGTGCTAACTGGTTAAAAAAATTCAAAGGTGTTTCATACTTACCTCTTTTTTGTACTCAGTTTTTCCCCATTTTTAGGGTTTGATGAAATCATTTTATGTTTACTTTGTTTTTTTTATTATGTTTTTTCTTTCAATTTCAAAGGTGTTGAATTGAGAAAATGTTTTTGGAGAATTGCTAAGGCCACACGCATACATGCTTACCAAAAAACATGTGAACATTTGAAAGATGTTGATAAAGATACATTAAGGATTTAATGAACATAAATGTCCATAAGTGGTCAAAGGTGTATTTTGAAAAGCATAGTCAGTGTGATAGTTGTGAGAACAACATGTTAGAAGGGTTCAATGGATCTATTGTTGTATCTATGTGTAAGCCTTTAATCTATATGCTAGAAAACATAAGGGTGATGATCATGAAAAGGATTACAAAGAAGCTGAAATGGATGTCTAACCATTGGGATATGTTGTGTCCTAGAATTAGAAAATAGCTTGATCAGAATATGAATGAGGGTAAGTAGTGGAAGTGTCTATAATGGGGCCTCCAAGTTTGAAGTGAGATATTTAACTGAGGGACATATTGTTGATATTAATGCCAAGACATGCACATGCAGGGAATGGGACTTGAGTGGCATACCATGTTGCCTTGTTATATCTAGTTTATATAGACTTGACAAACATCCAGAGGAGTTTGTTTCAGACTGGTGTAAGAGAGATGTTTTCATTAAGACATACTCAAATGTATTGCAGCCTATAACTGGGGACGATAACTGGGCCAAGTCTAGTAAGAAAGTTTTGGTACCTCTTAAATGTTATAAAATGCCAGGTAGACCAAAGAGGAATAGAATCAAGGATCCTAATGAACAGCCAAAAAAGAAACAAAGAGGCAATGTAAGGGATACAAATCAGAAATTGTCAAAAAAGGATAAAAAATGACATGTGGTAACTGCAATGAGGTTGGGCATAATAAGAGGGGCTGCAAAAAGTCCAAACCGTCCAAACCTCCTTTTGCAATCGCTACAAATGTAAGTGCATGAATTAGACAATTTGATTATACTTGATTATGTTTACAATTACATAATTTATGCTTGTTTGTTAAATGTGTAGGTTGAAGGTGATGGTACTTTAAGAACAAATTCTAAAAGAAAGGGCAATAAGAAGAATACCACATAGGATGATGGAGGCCCAAGCATTCCAAGAGTTTACAAAAAAAAAATGGAAAAAGGGAAAGAACATTCCACTCAGCCAAGAAAGAGAGGAAGACATGTCAAGGCCAAGGCACCATTCAACCTTAGTGGTGTTGGATTGTTTAATTATTAATTTCTTTGGTCAATTGCTTTGCATACAAGTGGGTTAGGTAATAATTGATAATATGTAAATATTTTTTTAGGCCACAGGTTCATCTACAACTACACATCTAAATGCATTTCAGACTACACCAACAAGTGCAGCTTAAAGTACTCCTCAGGTCTCCCAGCCTTCTCAAGTCTCCCAGGTTTGCCAGGTCCAAACACCATCTAGTGCAGCTCAAAGGCCAATTGAATGAGAAGACTATGGTGTTTTTTTGCTGACTAATGTATGGATTGACATGGTTTTTGGGTCAAATGTACTGACATGGATGAAAATATCATGTGGGGAAACATTAACTCTTTGTGTTATATGTGTAAACATTAGGTGTTTTAAGGTGACTTGTGTAAACAATTCAGTATCAATTAACTCTTTTAGTACAAGATTGGTGGATTATGTAAGCAGTCATGCAATATTTATGTTGATATTTTGGTGAATATATGATTTATCAAATCTTGAATGTTTATGTACAGCTTTTCTATTTACCTAATTTTGAATGTTTATGTACAATCATGTAATATCTTGAATCTTGAATGTTTATGTACCATTCATTTTCACTTTGATGGTACCATCACTTAGATTGTTTTCCCGTGCCATTTTCAATCACTTTGACAGAAAAAAAAAATCTTACACCCATTTGTAACATACATAGAACACATACACAAAAAGGCATCATTCAATAACATTTTTTCCACGCCATGCAAGGTCCACCCAACCCGCGACCTCTTTCCACCAACCCACTCGGCCCAGCCCTATCAACCTTTTTAGCCGTGCCCACCTTGTGACCCTTGCCTCCCACGCAATCCTTCCTCACTATGAAACTGATCACCCTTGGCCTTTTGGTGTTAAGCCCAACACCCTTGTTCTCTTCCATAGTCCACCATCCATCCCTTAACCCATCTTCTTGCAACCCCAATCCCTTTAGAACCCCTCTAGTCGGATAACCCCAGCCCGTGCTCACTTCCTTCTTGGTCAGACTATCCAAGCCCGTGTGCTCGCTTTTTCTTGCCCGGATGGACCCTTCCATGTGTGTACCTTCCTTACCAACCTCATTTCCTTTACACGATCCGACCTGGCTGCTCCATCCGTATCAACACATAACTAATTTGGTCTCTAAATCAAAATACTCAGGAACAACAATGGGTCATAATTCTTTAATAGAGTAGCTAATCTTTTCCTTGCTAACCTACAGACAGACATCATAGCTCATGTACCAATACACTACAATAAAATGATACGACAGAAAGAAAATCTGTTGGAAATGAAAAGAACCATTAGGTTTTCAAGCTTACCTTCTAACCCCCATTTTACAAAACAAGTGTCATTTTCAAGTGCAGCATAAAAAGTTACCTGACTATGAACATTCGAAAACCTTTGGATGTTTATTTTATGCTCCAGTTTCATTCCCATGATATGATGGCCTTTCTCTGCAGAGAAACAAACTACACTTGGTACGCGCGCACTTTTTGGGGGATAACTATGGAGATAAAAGTGATGTTAGGAGAGAGATGTTAGACCCGACGGGGTCTAGCCCATGTTTTGTGACCTACGGGTTTAACTTAGAATAAACTAATTATTGGTTATGGACCTTAATTAATTATATTAGCCAAATAACATTATGGGCTTATATAATTTAGTCATCTAATATACTTAAAGTATATTAAATCTTAATAGGCCCAATAAATCTCTACACCTTGATGGACGGTGGGAGATTGATTACACTTTAGGGTTAGGTTCCACCTCCTATCTATTTAAAGTCTTTTGGGGATTAGGGTTTCTTACATTCTTTTACCGTAACAGTTGCCTCCACAAAAAATACATACGTTCCATTGCATGTGAAATAGATAAGGGGGTGAAAACCTAAACCCATTTGAATTGAAGACTCTCGTTCCGCATTACAGTTTATCGGATTCAATTACTCCGTACTAATGGCTTCAATTGGTTCCGGTATGTCTTCAATTTACGTTCATTATGCTTATGTGAAAAACATGATCCTATTCTTGATTATGTATACAAGTCTTATGTAAATCTTCAACCAAACACCGTGACAAGTAGCCTCATAGCATGCTACGAACTCTGCCTCCATAGTGGAAGAAGCCGTTAATGATTGCTTGACACTCTTCCATGGCGGTCCTCCAAAGAAGCATGAATATGTAACTCCGACGTGGATTTCTTGGTATCGTTGCATCCAAAGGCATAATCGAATCGAGAATAGCCAATAACTTCAAGGCTATCTGTTTTTACGTAGGTAGGTAAGCATAATGTCTTTGGTACCTTGTAAGTAGCGCATTACTTTCTTGGTCGCTTTCCGGTGACCCATTCACAGGTTTATCGATAACGTCCAAGCATACATTTAGCGTGACGCTAAATGCAGGCGAGTACAAACTTGAGCATACATTATACTCCCAACTGCAGAAGCATAGGGAATGTGCTCCATTGCATCAAGCTCAAGTTGGTTCCTAGGACATTGTAGGAGGCCGAATTTGTCACCCATAACAAGAGGGGGAGCAACAGGGAGAACAAGCGTGCATGTTGAACTTTTTGAGTACTTTATCAATATAGGCTTTTGAGATAAGCCCAAAATACCCGAGACCTATCGCGGTGAATCTCAATGCCTATGACGTAAGAGGCTTCACCAAGATCTTTCATATCAAAATTCTTTGAAAGAAAAGATTTGGTCTCATGTAACATGTCTTTATCACTACTTGCAAGCAAAATATCATCAACATACAGGACTAGGATGATAAATTTGCTCCCACTAACCTTTAGGTATATACATTGATCCACAGCATTCTCAATAAATCCGAATTTACTAATCACATCATGAAATTTCAAGTACCATTGTCTTGAGGCTTGTTTTAGACCATAAATGGATTTCTTTAACTCACATACCATGTGTTCCTTGCCCTCAACCTCAAAACCTTGAGGTTGTCTCATAAAGACTGTAGGAAACAAGTCACCATGAAGGAATGCAGTTTTAACATCCATATGATGTAACTCTAAATCGTAATGAGCTGAGGGCCATGACTATACGAAAAAAGAATCCTTTTCGACAGGTGAAAAAGTTTCAAAATAATCTATGCCTTCCCTTTGAGTGAACCCTTTAGCAACCGGTCTAGCTTTATATCGTTCAACATTTCCTTTAGAGTCAAGCTTAGTTTTATAGACCCATTTACGACCTCTGACTTTGGCTCCTTCGGGCAATTCAACGAGATCCCAGACATCATTTTTCTTCATTGATTCTAACTCATCATTCATGGCATCAAGCCACCCTTGAGTTGAATGGTCACTTTTAAGGGCTTCTTGGAAGAACTTAGGATCATTTCAATGCCAAGATCATAGTCAACCTCTTGAGGTATACAAAATCATCGGATCTTGTTTGGTTTTCTAGCCCTCTCGACCTTGAAGAGGTTGTTCATTAGCAGGAGGTTCATTAGGCTCATTAATGTGGGGTTCAACATTAGGTACAATCTCAGGTGCATCAACATTCTCACTCGAATCTAAGATTTGATCCTCATCAGAAGGTATTGGTGCTACAATATTTTGAGGAACAGGAATAGAAACATGTTCTTGAATTTCCTCTATATTTATTTTTCTTGGTGTACTCCCACTATAACCAGCAGTTTCTAAAAATTCTGCATACCTTGTTTCAACAATTCTAGTGGTATGAGATGGACAGTAAAAACGAAAACCCTTTGATCGTTCAGGGTAGCCTATAAAGTAACAACTTATGGTTTTAGGATCGAGTTTCTTAATATGTGGGTTGAAAATTTTAGCCTCTGCATGACAGCCCCATACATGCAAATAACCCAAACTAGGTTTCTTTTGTGTCCATAATTCGTAAGGCGTTTTAGGCACGGACTTACTTGGAACTCTATTGAGTATATGCATAGCTGTTTTGAGAGCCTCAACCCATAGAGACTCGGGTAGAGTAGAACGACATATCATACTTCGTACCATGTCCATGAGGGTACGATTACGTCTTTCTGCAACACCATTTTGCTGGGGTGTACCCGGCATTGCATATTCACCAACGATACCATTTTCTTTCAAAAACAAGGCAAAAGGTCCAGGATGTTGACCCAAATCAAAGAATTTTCCATAATATTCTCCTCCTCTATCGGATCTTACAATTTTAATTTTAAGGTCAAGTTGATTTTCAACCCGACTTTATAGACCTTAAATACATCTAGGGCCTCAGATTTATCATGAATGAGGTAGACATAGCCATATCGTGAAAAGTGTCGTAATAAGTAATGAAGTACTTATGTCCTCAATACGGGAGTAGTGAAAGGTCCACAAATATCGGTGTGAATAATTTTTTTAAAGTCGATTACTCGGGTAGCTCCACGTTTAA
>CM028378.1:134394841-134425621 GCA_013146195.2 Codonopsis lanceolata
ATCTTTTGATCAAGGTTTTGTTAGCATGGCTAAGAGCGAGGAAAAGGACACGTTGGTGCAAGTGGAAATCTTGGTGGTGATGCATGTTCATCGAGGTTGGCCTCCAATTGGCCTAACAGAACTTTGAATTCCCGGCGACCAATTCCCATGAAATGGCCTCACCTCCACTAGGCGGGGTAATGACGAGGATCTCAGTGGCGGCACAACATGCCCCAAATGGCGAGGTGGTTTCGTCACCATGGCGATCCACCTGTTGACATGATTTGAGAAATCAATTGCAGCAAAGGGCCAATGTTGAGATTACGGGATCGAGTTGAAGCCAACGAGGCTAACTCGACTTAATTCGGTGGCGAGCCTATCCCATTGAAATGAACAAGCTCGAGGCCGAACTCTTCGTAATCAAAGCTCGATATCGAGCAAGATGTTTATCTGAATCAGCGGTTAGCCGCGTTGGGTCGTGCCAGTTCCCATAGAGGAGCGATTGATACCAATTGTACCCGATTGAGTGCTCCACCGTGGTTGAAAGGGTGGCCGCTTTGAACTCCAGGCCATCGATCGAGCTCCGGCCAGGAATGGAATGCCGAGAAAGTGGTGGCGACCACAATCAAGATGCTAATGCCATGGAAATTCGTGAGGAAAGGCAGGCGGGATAGCGTCGGGCGAAGAAACGCAAAGATGGTCGATGAGTCACAACAACAAAGAAGTAAGTCGAACGATGAGCACTAACGCTCATACCATTCTCGATCCCATTATTCTCATCGCTCTCGACCATGACATCACCACGCCGCGAACATGACAGCGAGCCGACCGCATGAACCACTAGACCCCAAGCGGTCCCCCAAGCTCGAGAACAGCCGACGAGGCACCTCGGCTACTATAGCTCAAATTTCAGAATTCCAACGGCATCATTACCGCCCAACCCCCAAACAATGGCCGAGGCTTTTGGCGATCATGCAAGCTAGAATGGACAAATTGGAGGCCGGTCGCCGCTCGATGGGTCCGCCGATCTACGCATGGAAGTCCATTCTAGACTCGATCGAAAACACACCTCCAAAGACAGGAGCCGTTTTTCCTACTTCGATAAATACTGAAAACCCGAGGTGAGATTGGTCGCGATCATTCAAGCTCAGTCGGCTTAGTGACTAGTAATGAAGCCTTAAAAATGAAGGCATTTGTGGGCTATACAGGCAAAGCCTGTAGTTGGTTAGGGCGTTTCCCAAAAGGGTCCATTACCGCATGGAAAGACTCGAGGAAAAGTTTCTAGCGTATTTGGCTCGGCCGAGCTCTTCCCAAAAGTCGATCTCGACCTGCAAAGTGGTTCAAGGAATTGATGAGTCCTCCCAGCTATGTGGAAAGGTTCACTAAGGTGCTCGAACAAGTCACTGGCATGACCGAGGGAGAGGTTACGCTTTTTCTTAAACAATATGGCTGGGCAGAATTGGCGATGCACCCACGGCCACTCAGGTGAGATGCTTGCGCGAGCACAATTGTTCACCGACTGAGGCGCACTTAAGGGAAAAGGGAAAGAAAAGGCGAAAAAGTTCGACACCAACCGCCACTCCTAGCTCAGAAATAACAACAATTTTCGAGAGACCTAACAAGACTTCGATTCCACTCAACGATTCAGTGAGGCAAAGACATTTCACTCCCTTAAACACTTCAAGACTTCAGAAATAATGATGCAAATAGAATGATCTCCTATCTCCATATCCATGAATGGATCTTGATATCGCACAAGAGGGGATAGCACAAAATTTTGTGCCTACCACAGCAAGCGTGGGGCATGTCACGGAAGAATGTTTCATTCGAAAAAGGAAATCAACGCTGATTAATCAAGGGGCGTCTTGATAGGTTCAAGCAAGGGAACAACAATGGTGGCAATCGCCAGTGATCCTCTGCTCGAAGCTTGGCGGAAACAGAGGCAATGCCCCCCAGATAAACGGGGTGGTGAATGTTATTCTCGAGGAAGAACCCAGCTCAACTCAACTGGGAAAACATATTTATTCACTATCAAAAGTGATGAATATGCCACCAGTAACTCGATTTGGCGAGCAAACCATCCAGTTCACTCGCGGTGGCACAACCAAACGTCTGAGAGCGACCTTTGGTTGTATCGGCTTTGATTAACAAGGCAAGTACACCGAGTACTCGTGGATACGGGAGCATGCCGGGACGTGCTTTACTACAGCTGTTTTAAGGAGATTGGTCTCACTGATGCCCGATTAAAACCTTACTTGGGGACTCTGGAGGGTTTTACAAATCATAGAGTCGGGGTCAAGGGCACAGTTGACCTGGAAGTTTACATAGGCGATGGGGAACATACGAGGCTTGAAGTTATCACTTTCTGGTCATCGATCAAAATCCCCATATAACGCTATCATGGGCATCCCTCCATGGCTCGTTTCCAGATGGTAGCCTCGGTTCCTCACCGGCGAAGTTTTACAGACTGGCATTGGCATTCTTCATGAGTCGACCAGGCGATGTGGGAATTTGTTCGGAAACTCTGAAGAGAAGAATCGGAAAATCGCTATCCATCCCCAATGAAGAAATTGTTGTTCCAGACAAAACTCCGGACAACATAGCAGTAATTTCTGAGGAAGAATGCTCGCGACCAGGAACAATGGAGGTCGATCAACCCAAGGACATGGAGGCGAGAGGCAGGCAGAGAAACGTCAACCCGCTCGTAAAAAGAAAACAAAAGCGGCGAAAAAATTGAAATGGACACATTGCGAGGTCCGTGAGCGGAATTCGAGTGAAGATGAGCTCGAGAAATCGTCATCAACGAGTCTTTTCGAGCAGAAGATCAAAATTGGGACAGCACTTTCTCCCGAGGAGCGATCACGGTTGATCGAACAGTTAAAGTCAAGCCTTGATGTGTTTGCCTGGACGGTGGAAGATATGAGGGGCATAAGTGAGGAAGTAGCTCTTCATCGGCTAAGTGTGGACCCAACATGTCGACCAATTCAACAGCGACCTCGCCAATTCTCCACAGAAAAAAATGAGGCTATCAAGAAGGAAGTGGAGAAGCTGCTGAAAGCAGACATCATTGAAGAAATTCATTACCCATCCTGGCTTGCCAATGTGGTGATGGTTAAAAAAAGCAATGATAAATGGAGAATGTGCGTGGATTTCACGGATCTTAATAAGGCTTGCCCAGCGATTACCCCTTCCTCGCGTTGATAAATTTGGTTGATGCAATTCTTTGGATTCGAAATGCTCGGCTTCTTGGATGCATATTCGGGGATACCATCAAGTGAAAATGGCGGCGGGATAAATCTTTGACCGCATTCGGCGGTTTGGCGGCCTCTTGTTATAAGATGATGCCATTCGGGTTGAAAGCAGGGGCCACCTATCGGCGTATGGTCAACAAAGTTTTTGGCCGACAAATTGGCGAAACATGGAGGCATACATTGATGACATGGTCATCAAGACAAAGGGAGAGATCACAAAGACTTGGAGGAAACTTTTACCAACCTAAGAAGAACAACATGAAGCTAAATCCGAGCAAGTGTGTTTTCGGTGTTCGGGCTGGGAAATTCTTGGGGTTCATGGTTAACCAGAGGGGGATAGAGGCTAATCCAGAGAAGATTCAGGCTCTACTCGACATGAAGCCGGATGTATTAAAGGCGTCAGCGCTTGAGCGGAACCATCATCGCCCTTGGTCGCTTCATTTCTCGCTCCGCTGAGCGATGTTTACCCTTCTTCAAAGTACTCAGGGGAAACAAGAAGTTTGAGTGGAATGAAGAATGTGCAGAGGCGTTCAAGCAACTGAAGAAGTATCTCGGTGAACCACCCTTAATGGCGGCCGAAAATGGGAGAAAATCTATATTTGTACTTGGCGACCCACAGACATTTGTGGCGCCGTTTAGTTAGGGAGGAGTCAAATGTTCAAAAACACATGTATTACGTGTCAAAAGCTCTCACACTGTAGAGAGCCGATATTTTAATATAGAAAAGTTGGCCTACTCTCTTGTTATTCTTTGCTCGGAAATTGCGAGCATACTTTTACGCTGCACACGTGATAATTGTGTACAGACTCACCTTTACGAAAAATTTTGCACAAGCCCGATTTTTCAGGAAGAATGCTTGGTTGGTCCATCGAGCTTACCGAATTTCACATCGATTATCAACCACGAAGGCAATCAAGGCACGGCGTTGGCCGACTTTTTGGTAGAAGCGAGCTTTTCAGGCCGGGAGGAAGAGGTTCTCGAACACAACTACGCCGTAGAGCGGGGAAAAAAGCGATCAAGATCAAACCAACTTTGTTGGGAATTGTTCGTGGATGGCGCCGCGAGTAAAGCAGGCGGAGCGAGCATCTTGCTAGTCACACCGATCGGTGGCAATTCGAGATGGCTCTTAGATTCAAATTTCTGCTTCCAACAATCAAGCCGAGTGCGAGGCCATGATTGCGGATTAGAGCTTCGCGTTGGATATGGATATTGATTCGGTCACGGTGTACTCGATTCACGAGTTAGTCGTAAACCAAATGCGGGGGAGGGGGGTATGCGATCCATAATCCTACATTGGTCAAATCTTGCGAGTTAGTCAAAGAAATTTTGAAGAACTTTAAGTTACGGGAAATCGTCGAGATTGGCCAGAAGCGAGATAATATCGGTGATTACCTTTCCAAGATAGCGAGGGCGAGGGCGAAATATCCGTGTTAAGGCTGCGGTGATGATTGATCATTTAGAAACACCTTCGATTGAAAAGACGAGAATAATGGATATTGAGCAGCGGCGAATCTTTGGATCGGCAGTATAAAGATTTCATCGAGCAGGGTATATTGCCAGAAGATAAAAACCGAGCAAGAGTCCGGAACCAGGTATGTCGATACTCGGTGGTCGGAGGAATACTATACAAACGATCAAGGGTGATCTGATGCTTCGTTGTGTTCGACCGAAATGACCCGAGCTTATCACGAGGTCCATCAAGGAGAATGTGGTGGTCATCGAGGGGCACGGACCTTAGCCTGAGAAAATCTTATTTGCGAGGTTATTATTGGATCACGTTAAGGAAAGATGCGGCCTTATATGTGCGAGAAATGTGACAAGTGCCAAGGTTTGCGGATATACCAGGCGCCTTCCAGAAGCGAGACCCGATAGTGGCGGCATGGCCATTCGACATGTGGGGAATTGACATAGTGGACCTTTTCCTGCAGCACGATCTCAGTTCAAATACGCAGTGGTGGCGATTGACTACTTCACCAAATGGATTGAAGCAAAACCATTGGCAACCATCACGGAAAACAACATCATCAATTTCGTGCATGACCACATCTGGTGCCGCTTTGGGTTACCCAGAGCCATTGTTTCTGACCATGGTACACAATTCTCAGACAAATTTACAGCAGAATGTAACAGGATGTATGTTAAGCATTGGCGGTCCTCGGTGGCCTATCCGAGGTAGCGGACAAGCGAGCGGCGAACAAACAAATCACCGCCCTCAAGCGAAATTTGGATGATCGAGCGAGGAAAATGGGCGGAGCGAGTTACAGTGTGCTATGGTCAATTAGAACAACCGTAAGGGGATCAGCAGGTGAAACACCTTTTGCTCTCACGTATGGATCGAGGCGTAATTCCAACGACGGCCTTTCCTAGTTCTGAGTGGCCCATTACAACGAGCAAAAAAATGAGGTCGCCCGGGCAATCGACCTTGACCTTCTCGAAGAACGAAGATTGGAAGCTCGCATCAAGATGGTTAACTATAAGCAGAAGGCCAAAGCCCATCACGATAGGAAAGTTCGGGGAAGAGCATTCAAAATTGGAGGCGGGTCCTTAGGAAAATCGAAGTTCGGGACGGCGACGGCGACGAGGAAAATTGTCACCTAATTGGGAAGGACCATTTAAGGTTCTGAGGAATTGTTAGAGAGGAACTTACACCTACTGAGAATCAAGAAGGCAAACATTTGAAGCATCCTTGGCATTCTGATCATTTGAAGAAATATTATCATTGATATGGGTGTTAATTTCAGTTTGTTTTGGTTGATTATGTGTTCAATAAGGCTTTCTTCAATAATAAAGTTGTTTCGAATGAAAGTAATGGCGTACATGGATTGAAATATACATGTCAAAAGGAAAGTATACTCAAACGAGTATAAACAAAACTTTGCTTGAAAAATCGAGCAAAGTGGGGCCCTGCCCGGTTTATATTTTTAAGTTTGAATGCCTCAACAAGAGAAGGGGAGCATCCCGGTATTCGATATTATTTGACGGCTTTGTTCGTTTTGGCGACAAAGGGAGATGAATCTCGCTCAAATTAATATCCAGCCTAAATAATGTTAACGGTTCGATCAACCAAGGGCCATGCCCAGTTAACGTGGCTACGCAACTCTGCCCGACAACTCTGGCAGTAGCCGATTATTTAGATGCCTGCCGAATTGGCAGAAGAGGCCCTGCCTGATGATTATAATTATTTTCAGTTAAGTACAAAACTGGAAGTAAGACAAATAACAGAAAGACATTCATACATATTTTTGAAATAAAAGTTCTCATTATAATTATTTTCATTACATAAGAAGGGAAACAAATACAAAGACCATCCAAGGTTATCTAATTCCCTCCCTGCTCAGTGGCTGTCCCCGAGGTGTCTAGCTCGGCAAAAATTCTGTCCATCTCGGACTGCAAGTTCGGGGGAAGAGGTGGCGGAGGAGGTAGCTGCTCAGTACTCTGGCCGGGAGGAAGCAAATTTGTTTCGGCGGGAGTAGCCTGATTCTCCTCGACATCTATTATCACCGGGCCAACAGGTTGGGGAGTAGGATCCTCATCCTCATCGTCGTTGGCCTCGCTCTCGAAAATAGCGTTCATTTGAACAACCACATTATTAGCCAACGGAGTCGGAGGAATCCACTCCGGCTCATCGCTCTCCCTGTCATTATTCGCAATGATCCCCAATTCATCCACGGTGTAAGGGATCAAAGCATGGCTACTCCGAGCCGCAGCACACCAGGGCGAAGCCGCTCCCCACCTTGCCATCATCTCAGGAGTTATGTCCGGCAGGCCGCTGCTCGCCAACATGCGCAAAACGTGGTTGCATCCTTGGGAGTAGTAAGGAACCAGCTTTGCATCCACGAGCTGGTCAAGCTCGGCTGAGTGCTTAAAATCTTCAATGGCTGCAGTTTTGGCAGCCGCAACCTCCCGTGTCAGCCTGGCCTGCCAAGCTCTCTCTTTCTGCTCGGCAGCAATCTGTGCATCCTCAAATTTCTTCCTCTCCTCGCTCAAGGTTTTCTGAGCAGCCACCTCCCCATTTTGAGCAAATTCCACCTGGGCTTTCAGGCGGATAACCTCCTCCTCGAGCTTGGACAGCTCGGCAACCTTTGTCAGGACTTCTTTGTCCTTAGCCAACAAGTCCTCTTTGTAGGAACGAGCAGCTTCATCGGACTTTCGTTTCTGCTCAAAAAGCGCTCCAGCCTTGTCTTTATACTCATCTGCACGCTTGTGCAGAAGAGTGACCTTGGAGGCGAACTGCAAAACAAAAATTTACATGAGCAGAAAATATAAGTTACCAGCAACAATCGTCTTCATCAAATAACAGACATGATTTACCTCGCTGATTAGCAAACCAGCTTCACCGAGCAGCACGCTGTTCGGCGTCTCGGCATCTCCGCGGACAACATCGGGATGGACAACCCTTTTCAGGATTCCCTGCCCGCAAACAGCGCTCATCGTCCCCCGGTCACGAATGTTAATTCCGTCAAGAGGGGGGACGGCAGCGAGCTCGTTCACAAGGGCCCTAACCCCATCTCGAGATACGGGCGCCACAAAATTGGCTCTCAGCCAACTAGGGGAAGCTCCCCGGGATGGCTCTTCATGACGAGGGGGGGGAGGAGGAAGCCCCTGGGCGTGGGAAGGGCAAGAGGTGCGGGATCGGCCGCTGCTGAATTGTTTCTTGGGGTTCACTACCCCTGTTAGTGGTCGGGTGCTCAGGCCTCTGCTCGAGGAATCGGGCACAATTGGTCTCTTTCGAGAAGAGTGCTCGGTGGTCGGCGCCGTCCTCGAGAGACCTCGGTTCGGAGGAACCTCGGTTCGAGGAGCACGAGATGATTTTTGCTCCTTTCGAGAAAAGGGGCCTTGGGTAGGTAGGATTCGAGGCGGGCTGGCTCGTCGGCTCACCATGGCGAGCAACAGACCTCGCCTTGAACTCGATCTTCCTTTGCCTCAGTATGTCTTTCACCACTGTCAACACAAAGAGAAAGCTGGTTAGACACCATCGAGATATTTTACATAAGATTCATAATCAACAATAAAGAATAAATACCGGCATCTTCAAAATCAAGTCGGGGTGTACAATCCCCCCCCAGGCCGCATAACTCGCACTCACTGGGGAACTTGTGACCATGACAAGTCCCCCAAAAGGATGAAATTTGGGATCGGGCGTTATGACAATCAAAGGATCCACACCCTCCACGGCATTGGATACATTCGGCGGGCAGAAACCCGTGCATCTTGCACGATTGACTTCGATCAACCAACCCTTTATTGACCTGCTCGGTCACTTCTAAAGCTCCTCGCAACATAGCCATACACCTATCCTCCCCGGTAAAAGTGGCGTATCGATCGTAACTTGGAGGTTTCATCACGTAAGGGGACGGAGCAAAGGGCCACCCAACTCGGGATTCCACAACAATAATCCGTTTATCCCACTTGTCAACCTTGTGGGGAAATTCAGTAAACAACTTCAATGCTCCGGCTTTTGATCGGCCAATAATCCTACCGATTTCTTGTCCTTAGTAAATTGAAAAAGCTTTCGAGATATGGTCATCTCTGGTTCAAACCCAACTAGCTGCAGTCGCACTAAAAGCGTCGAGAATCGGCATCGTAGTGAGTTGGAGATCACGCGGGCGGCATTGGCCTCCCTTAAGAACTTCGACAATAAAGGGATCTAGTGGAAACGCATCCGGCGAAAAGAAATCATAGAAAAAGACCATTCTTTTGGTCTTGCTCCTCATCTGAACAGGAGTCATCTCGGATTCGTAAGGGACACCTCGATAATCATCCCGGGAAATCCCAATTGAGTCGAACCAATTTCCCACCTCAACAACTGAGTCCATAGACTCCCAGTGAGCCAGCGAGCTAAGATTAAAATAATCCTCGTTGCGAGGTCTCCTACCCGCTCGAGGTCGACCAGCCACCTCCTCGTCATTTGGGCATCTCACTCGAGCTTCGCCCGTCTACCTCATCGTCGGTGGTCACATCATTCACAACCCTTTCGAGGGCACGACTATTTGCTTCTTGAATGTTCCTCCTCTCGAAATCAACATATCGGACCCGTTCTCTCAGAATCTACGGGTGAATGATGCTCCTGGGCACCATGGTCATAATCATAAGCCTCTTGCTCATGATCAGAGCTGTCATCGAAAAGTCGAAGAGGGGAAGACATCCTACAACAGATCGAGCAATAATCTGGATTAATCCCCAGAAAACGTATGACTCTTCGAAGGTTTTTCCTTGATCTCCTTGCAAACTACCCAGGCCTACACTGACAATCCTATGAATCTACCCAGAAGACCATGAATTTGAAGAACACAGGAAAAACCAGAGCCAGATAATTCAAAAAGAATTTACATAGAAATAGAAATGAATGAAGGCTGGTGAAAACTTACTTGTGCGTTGAATAGGGATCGGTTCTTGGGAAGCGAAATATTGTAATGATCGAGAATCGCCGAGAAGCAGATCGCTTATCAACTTAAGGCGATACCAATTGAAGAAACCAGTAAGAAAAACAAGATATAGAGAGTTCGAAGTTTTGAAGGCAGTAAAAAAGAAACCTATTAGGGTTTCACCCCTTTTATAGGCGTGATTTTGGGGAAAAGGCGCCCAAATCCCGCGCCCTCAAATTCAAACAAAGGCGGCTGCGAAGCACCCGATCAAGCCCGCCATTAATGCCTGCCTCGAAAACACGCACCTCATCATGACTGAACTCAGCAGCTGTCACTTCAGAAAAGTCTTTTCAGTCTCCTTGCAACCGACGTTTCAAATACACTAACTGTCACCACAGTAAAATTATACAAGTGTATTGCTCCCTGCGCCGAGCATAAATACTCACCGAGCGAGAAGCGAGGGGGCCAGCGATGAGCTCGGCCCAAACTTGGTCACGAGCCGAGCGCGAGCTCCAACACGTGATGGTCACGTGTATGACAGAGACCAGGAAAGAAACTACCCGAGCAGGATAGCCGCGAGATGATCATCACACATCTATATCGAGCAGGAATTTCTTTATCATTCAGCGAGCAGGGAACAAGGCTGCTCGATTGAGCTCGGTATAAATCCCGAGATATCCTCGCTGATCCCGAGATTTTGGTCTTGATTCCTTCGGTTACGCGGTCAACCCGCATTTATGGTATTACAGTCCTAAAATATCTCCGTGATCATAGCCTAAACCGGATCTTATTCCCAGAAAGGCTATATATACTTCATAAAATCTCATTTGAAAGGTACGCACTATTCTACATACCGAAACCCTGTTATTTTGCTTTCGACAAAGCTCAATACTTACTCACACTGAGGGGTTTTGCGAGGCCCTGCCTTGCATTTCATCTAAGGTTTTTCTCTTTTGACAGGGTTTAGGAGTTCTCACATTCAGATTAAGCCCAGATATCCTACAAACCGCAAGGACCGGCCCAAGACTAGATTGTGTAGCATCAATACCCTTACAAGGGACAATGGAGGGATTTATATTAAGGGTATGATAGGAAATTTCATCAAGACAAGTCATAAAAGACTGCTCATTAGATGGCTGCTCATTAAGAGCAAAAAGGCTGCTATTCGAGGGCTAAAGTCTTACGTTCGAAGGTACTCTTGGCTCGAAGTCTGCTGGTCAAGCAACTTCGAAGTCTATTTGGTAGAACACCAAACTCTACCTGTAGTGCAGCCCAAACTCTGTTGGTAGGCAGCTCAAAGTGCATCGGTAGTGAAACCCAAAGTCTCTTGGTATAGCAGCCCCATGTCATTGGTATAGCAGCCCCAAGTCTGCTGGTATAGCAGCCCAAATTTTGCTTGGTGGCGATGGCGAGGCTATCTTCGGCGGCTCCGTTTGCACACCGTTGCGTTCGATGAAATGGCATGATTTATTCACCAGGCTGACCTTAAGGACTTAAACTAAAAGCCTTAAAAATCTCAAATCAAACTAAAACCATATTGTATGATATCTCGAACAAAACGATTCAGCCGCGTACCATATTCGACCCGTAACTAATAAATGACAACGAAATCACGTGGAACAAACTAACTATCGAAACAATGATCGAGAAAGTATTCATACTTACTTTAAAGTATGTTAAAAGCCTAATAAAGAGTCTCAAACTCATACTCAAACTTAATTTAGAATTAAGTCCCACAAAATCTGAAAGACGAAACGTTTTAAACGCGAATCGTGAAACCAAACTTACGACGACGACGACTATACTTTGAACATCGTCACCTTATGCAAACATTATAGACATGATAATAAGGATATTAAATCTATCCAAGTGAGTACATGAAGACCTAGGATCCCTCAAAGGTCGCGAGTAAGCAATGTACGAAACCATTCTATCGAGTCAAATACTTAAAGATTCGGGGTCTTACAGGTGCGAACCCCGGATCATGGAAATGGCTTTCATATAATCTGTTTTTTTATCTATCGTTCATCATCTTCCACAAAGGGTACACGCCTTGGGTCTTGGAAATTATACACAAGTAACCTTTTCCCTTCTTTTGGTCGTTTCTCACAAGAGGTACTAATACCTCGGGACATGTGAATTGATCACACGCACACATAAAAAAATATCCTTTTGTTTCGGCTAAAATCCGAACTACGTTTGGTCTGATTCCCGAAAAGGATACGTAGGCAGCCTATTTCGGTAAGCATGACCATCACAACATAATTATTTGCATCACAACTTGTTTTTTAGCCCAGATCCGAACTATGTTTGGTCTGATTCCCAAAAGGGATACATAGGCAGCCTATTTTGGTAGGCACGACCATCACAACACAATTATGTGCATCACAGCTTGTTTTTGGCGGAGAATCGAACTACGTTCGGTTTGATTCCTGCAAGGGATACGTAGGTAGCCTATCATAATAGGTCTGATCGTCACATAATATTTTCATCAAACTTACCCTATTCCCAATAGATCCAAGCTATGTTTGGTTTGATTCCTTTTATAAGGCTACGTAGGCAGCCTATTCCGGTAAGCACGACCATCACAACGCATTTATATGCATCACAATATGTTTACATGTTCTCATATTAAATGTTTGCATGTTTCTATATCACATGTTTCCCTAGCTTTGTTCAGTAGGGCTGAACTATGTTTTGATCTGATTCCCGATAAGGATACGTAGGCATCCTATTCGGTAGGCACGACCATCACAACGTAATTGTTTGCAACATACTTACATGTTTCCATGATTGCATATGTACATGCTTCCATAGCAAATGCTTACATGCTTCTTCGGTTTTTTGATCCATTCTCGCAAGGGATGTAAATCCCGGGTCTTGAGAATTAACTATGTTCCCACCATCACAACACGTTTCTGTGCATCACATTTTCTTTATCCCTTAGTAGAGTCCCCAACAGAATTCCAGCACAGATATCTGCATGCTTGCATAAAAAAAAATGCTTACATGTTTACAAGACCCAACAAAGTTTCATCAATAAATGTTGCATCTTAAATGCATTTCATCCCCAACAAAGTTTGTTGCATCGATAAATGATGCATCATTTCCATGAAGTCTACCTTTGTGTTCTGCTAGGTATTGACATAGAGATACGACATTTATGAGTAGTCCACCTTCGTGTTTTGCTAAGTATTGTCCTAGAAATACGATCTCTGCATCATATATGTTCATGTCATCGTGTTTTGCTAGGCATTGACCAAGGGATACGACATGTATGAGAAGTTCACCTTCGTATTCTGCTAGGTATTGACCTAGGTATATGATCTGCATATCAAAAGTTTTATTCATCATGTTTCGATAGGTATTGATCTAGAAACAAGACTTTCATCACAAATCCTTGACACCACCATAGCATAAGAGCATGATCACATGAAATGTATCACCATTACCTATTGCATCATAAACTACTACATTTCATTTCTTCCTAAGTTACGATCTTCTTGAAATTAGGGAGTCTATTCTTATCAACGATGTTCATTTATTGGTAAATTTCAGTTTACTCCATTGTTGAGGGGCTTTGTAGGCACCCCAATTTCGTACCCCTATTTGTAAAATTCTATAAATGTTAAATCCAATCGAAAGGTCTAACGGATGTTAAACTTTTAGGGGGTTCAAAACGTCATAGGAAAAAACAAAGAAAAAGGACAAACATTGAACAACAGGGGGGAAGTGAAACTCTCCAAAGCGCAAAAACAAAAAAATAGCGCAACCGACAACACTTTTGGGCACCGCCTATAGGACTTTTGGGTACGGCGCCCACAATTGTAAAGGGCAGCTCCCATTTTTGTTTCTTCCATCTAATATTTCCATCTTTGTTACAACACTTTTCAGTGCATGGTACAACCAATTCAAGGACAAACACAAAATATCTCGTCTTCCTTCGTTGTTAAGACTGTTCCTTCATAGCCTATAAATAGAGGCCATCAGTGCACAAACAAACAAAGAGGAATTGAAAAGGAATATTTACGGAAGAGCGATCAAAAATTACGAAGAGAAATTCACACAGTGTTGTTAAGCTGGAAAAATCAACTCTGCTTATACACTTACACCCACCATCGAGATATAAACCTAGTTGCCCGATTAGGTTCTTCCCTAAATACCAGCACCCCAATTTCGTACCCCCATTTGTAAAATTCTATAAATGTTAAATCTAGTAAAAAAAAAAAAAAACTAACGGGCGTTAAATTTTTAGGGGGTTCAAAACGTCAAAGGAAAAAACAAGAAAAGAAAAAGGACAAACATTGAATAGTTGGGGGAACTGAAACTCTCCAAAGCACAAAAACAAAAAAATGGCACAACCTACAACACCTTTAGGTGCCGCCTATAGAACTTTTGGGAGTGGCGCCCAAAATTGTAAAGGGCAGTGCCCATTTCTGTTTGTTCCGTTTCATATTTCCTTCTTCTTTACAACCTTTTCAGTGCATGGTACAATTAATTCAAGCACAAACACAAAATATCTCGTCTTCCTTCGCTGTTAAGACTGCTCCTTCATAGCCTATAAATAGAGGCCATCAATGCACAAATGATCAAAGAGGAATTGAAGAGGAATATTTATGGAAGAGCGATCAAAAATTACGGAGAGAAATTCTCAGAGAGCTGTTAAGCTGTCAAAATCAACTCTGCCTATACACTTACACCCACCGTCGAGATATAAACCTAGTTGCCCGATTAGGTTCTCACCCTAAACATCGGCTCCAAAAAGAAACCAACACAAAAGTTACACTACTCGATTTTAGACACGACATCAACACAAAATCAACAAATACAAGCAGTTGTCTTGCCCGGATAGGGAGGTGGAAAACAATAAACACAATAGTCACCCTGCCCAAATTTTGGTGTAAAAAGGAACAAAAGCAAGCAGTACCGCTGCCCAAATTCCAACAACAAAAAAAAAAAAAAAGACTTCCTTTCTCAGGAGGACAGAAGAAGCACAACCAAAAGGCTACCTAAACAAAGTGGTTCTAGGTATAAACCCTCACACTTCAAGAGGTAGGTACCAAAGTTACTTTTATTTAGTCTAAATAATATAAAATAAGTCATTGTGCTGATAAAATAATTATTATAAATAGTTATAGAACAAGTCGTTATTATAGTCTAAATTTTATGCCTTTATTGCAATTCTAAAATGTAGTTGCTACAAGTTTTCTTTTATTTTTTTTCTATCATATATATATATATGTATATGTTTTATTTAGATTACATAAATCAAAAGAACATATTTCGAAAAAATCCATTTTGAGACTAAAAGGGCGAGTTGGGTGCCTAACCCCTTTATGACTCGTAACTTAGCCTCCAAACCCTTTAATTCTAGTATATTTGGCTTTTCTCTGTTTTATATATATATATATATATATATATATATATATATATATATATATATATATATATATATATATATATATGTTTTATTTAGATTACATAAATCAAAAGAACATATTTCGAAAAAATCCATTTTGAGACTAAAAGGGCGAGTTGGGTGCCTAACCCCTTTATGACTCGTAACTTAGCCTCCAAACCCTTTAATTCTAGTATATTTGGCTTTTCTCTGTTTAACCCTAAAATAGATGTGGCGACTCTGTTAAATATTTTTTGAGTCCACAACAAGGCCAGGCGTATTCCACGTGTTCGAAGTTTTGAAACCACCCGCTTGTCAGCAGCGCAGACAGGTTCAGAATGGGGCACTCACAGCTGGGTATACTACTAGAGGAAGATGAGATGGAAAAGAGAGAGGGGAGATCTTGACGGGTCTGTTGGCTGTAACGGGATAAATGGCTGTTGATTGATTGAGATGTGTTGAGAATGAGATGGCGGTACAGATTGTTAGGTTTTGGACAAGGCAGTCGCTTAGTGTTGGTTCTAGGTGACCGCCTTCTCTAGTTGTTTTGGACCAAGTTTTTGGAAATTGTGTTGTTGCCTAGTGTCGAGGACTAGGCGGTCGCCTGGTCCTATTTTGCTACTTTGTCCGATTTTCTTATTTTAAGGGTTTTAGGGTTTCTATTGTATCCATATATAGTTGTACCCGTAGAAAGTTTTTAAGGTTGACTCTAATAAAATTTTGATAGTTTGTTGGCCTTAATCTCTCTCTCTCTTCTTTGTGTTTGATCTTGTTATACTCTGTTAATTTGTTTTCAAAGTCTTTCGATGTGCACAACAAGATGCGTCGGAGACATAACTGACGATGGAGAGAAGAAGAGGCGGCAATGCGCCAGAGACAGAGAAGATGGAGCGGATGGGTGTGAAGTAGGCTGGATCTTGGCCGGATTCAAAGGAGGAGAGAATGAGAGATCGAAAGAGAGAGATCATTTTCATTAAAACCGAACCGAACTAAAATAATGAGAGATCGAAAGAGAGATCATTTTGCTCCTAGCAAATGATGTGGGAGCATTGATTTGGGGATGTGAGCGCATCCTTGGCGATGTGACACTTTTAACACTCCCCTATAAACCCACAAACTCAGGGAGACTCTAACAATTGATTCAAAATCATAACAAAAATAAATACAAAGAGATAAGGGTTAGAAACTTTTTCTAAGTAATAGTTGTTAGCTTGACTTAATCCTCCTTTTTCAACTAAGGAGGCATCGCCGGATCACCTATGAAAGTACATATTTTTTGTCCATAAAATCCACCACTCAAGTCGTGTCTTAAATTTTGCCCATTAAACCCAAATACTTCCATGGCAAAAATTTCTATATATGATGACCATCTAGTTGATTTGGGGACAGGAAAAATTATACCTAAATCTTCCAATGTAATCACATCCAAAATTTCCACCATTTTTTTTTATCAACACTACATTGCTCATGCATCTCTAAAGTAGGTTCGTGATTCTCTTCAAGAAAATATGAAGAAGGCGTCCATTGCTCAACAAAAATTGTGTCTAACGGAGAATCAATTGGAGAGCAATTTTTAATGTCAATCTCTGAAATTCTTCGGGTTTTTGTTAACAATGAGATGGGTCAGCTTGTGAAAAATCTTGAGATTCTATGATCAACTCCTCTTTTTCATTCGGCTCTTCTTTCTCATTGACGTTTATCTCTTCTTCATCCCATGGTGTTGAACCATTTACTTGATACCAATCAAACAAATCTTTTACCTCTTCTTGGAGATATGTCATTACTCCAAGCATTCACTCTAGTATTTTTGTAAGAACAATAGTAGCTAGGATTCACCAAATTATCAATGTAGTTCCCAATGAAGCTTGTACAGAAGCTACACTGGAAGGTACATTGGTCAGAAAATTAATAAACAGTGGAAGACTTTAATAATAAAGCAGGAAATAAGCACAAACGGTTACCAAACAATCTACAAGCCAATGCTTGTAGATCTAGCCTTATGACCAAAATGATTTCACTAAAAAAAAAGATGAATTGTTTTACAAAACTTATATGAAACCACCAAACCAAACGCTCTCAGAAGACAACAAGTCTTGGAGAGCAAAACCCACAGAAAAACAGGTAAAGAAAACGTGGGAAGAAAAAAATCAGCTTCCTAGAAACCTGAGAAAGACAAACTATTCCAGTAGCCTCAATGTAGTTCTGAATGTTATAACACTTGGAGTTGCATTCAAATTATGTAAAGGCTGGAATTCTGAACTCTCTGAATATGATGTCTTTTTCTCTACTCCGTACTCTCACGCTCTGGACGTCTTCAGCCTCTGCCCATGTCCCTTATATATACCATGAAAGAGACCTACACATCAAGAAGGAAACAAAGTCCAATATGGAAAAAGGATTCAAATTAGTAATTAAATAAACTACCATAATTACTAGATTCTATTACCAAATGAACACAAACACTAAGACACAGTTCTAGGGAAGGGTTTTTGCAAAGATTTTGTTTATATTTTTTTTCCAAAATTACTCCTAAGTTTTAGGACGAAGAAAACCAAAATATAATGAATATTTTGTTTCCAAAAATGTCTAAACTTAAGAACCAAGAAGGTGAAACAAAACCAAAATAGGCCATGCCTATTTTACCCTTAAAATCTCCCCCTTTGTTGAGGCTTTCTGGTCAAATAATATGACAAGTGTCACCACATATTCAACACAACCAAGTTCCTTTAAAACCTGCATATGTTATCAAAAATTCCCCTGAATTTGGCAATTAGATGAGAATTTATAAATGTGCAACAGACTAAAATATGCAGCAGACTACCAATCATATAATATCCCATGTCAATTGTGCAAAATCCCACAAAACAGAAGTTATTTCAGACCAAGTGTATCAAATAAGCAACCATCAATTACAACCAAGAAACAGAAACATGATCAGTTTCTGATACATCACACATCTTCAATCTTTAGACTCATCTTAAGCAGTAGCAACTTCATCAACAGAAACAGTAGCAGGAACAGGAGCAGCAGCAGCAGCACTTGGATTTTCTCCCCCTATTTGGCCAGAATACAAGTCAAGCCAAGCCAAGCCAAGAAAAATACTGGGCTGCTAAGTTCTGAAGAACTGCAGTCGGTGATTGGATCTGGGCAAGCTGTCCGGTAATAAAGGACACAGACCTAGGTGCAATAATGCCAATAGTGAAGGGAGCATGTACAGATGTAGGACCAGATGTAGAAGCATTGGAAGCTACATTTATCAAAATTGGACCAGGAATAGAAACTGCAAGCTGTGGAGCAGAAGGTGCATCAAGAGCAGGATCAGGCATTGCAGATGAGGAACTAGAAGCTGGAGGATATAGATATACCAAGGGCAGATTTAACACCCTGTCACCCTTGAAGAGTTTTATGGAAATATGAAGAGGGTCCAGAATGGGGGTCAGTCTCTAAGTCTCTTTGGGAACTAAGCCCCGGGCTACTAAAATGTTGTATATAAGAAAAGGATAGGGCAGAGCTCTTTTGTCACCTTCAGTCGCAGCAAGGGACATAATCTTCCTAAAGACAAAATCCCCAAAATTAAAAGAAAGCCCTATACCTACCTGACACAGAATTTTGGCATGGTCTTCTGTTACAACATAAGAGTTAGAGGTAGGAGCCCAATTTGCACAACATATTTTGTGCATGACATCATATAAGGAGGTGTGTTTGGAGGTGCTAACTTTGGCCCCTTTTCCAGGACACTTGGAAACCACCCCACCAGTTAACTCCTTTACACATAGGTTCAGGTCATAAATCAGACCAACCACACCAATATTAGGGGAGCCAAAATGTTTATTGATCAGAGATGGGGAGAAGTCAAACACCTTATTTCTAACAAGCACCTTTTCATAACTAGGATCACAAGCAGTTGCTATCCTCTTCTCTTGATTAGCATAAAATTCAAAAATAATTTCCCTAACATAGGGAGAAGTAGAAGACAATGTGGCTAGGAGACCCCTATCAAAAAAGAACTAGACTAGATTTTGAGCAATCAAATCATCCTTGGGAATAATTCTTTCATCCATATGTTTCCTAGTAGTATTAAACCTTAAAGAGGTAGCAGAAGAGATAAAAATATTAGAAAAATGGTTACCTTACCCAACTCCAGTTGGTGCAGAAAAGAATATAGCTTCCCTAGTTACTACATTGGGAGCTCCATTTGAAGCTACATTGGTCATAGTAGCAACTCTTCTTCTGGTGAATCGTAAGGGGACCTCTTCAGACTCTTCTTTCTCAACAAAATCCTGATCAGAACTGTCATCAAACTCTGAGGAGCTTGAAGATTTGACAGGGCTAGGAGAATGAGATGGAGAGACATGAGGGGATGTATTTTTCAGGTGAACCAAATAGTTAGCAACAGTCCTCTATTCATCTGTGTAATTCATATATGAGATATCCACTTTAGGGTCAACAGAGGAAACAGTAGGAGAAACCTCAGTATGAGCAGAAGATTCATCAGGGAATACCACCTTTGCAGAGGGTATAGGATAATCTTCATCTAAAGTTTCTAAGGGAGAAGGAATAGAAGGGCTTCTATCAATGGTTTGAGCAAACAGACTGGGTTCAGCAACAGATTTACCCCTAGCATCAGGTCCAATGAAATCATCATCATCACTGTCACTTGCTATTGGAACAGCTTCTTCAAATTGGCCTGGTGTGACCTTGAATTTCTTGGCTCTTTCGACCTCAGCACCACTTGGATTATCTTAATTACTTGGAATCCCTCTCAGACGTTTGGATTTACGGGTGCTAGGGTTTCCAATTTGAGGGAAACTAGACAGATCTCCAGGGTTCTTAACGTCAATGGCGTTTCCTCGTTCCCCAGGCAGTATGTAGGAGAGGGGCTCAGGAAGGGGGTTAGCAAGCACAATTGCATTACCTGGATGATTTGGAGATGAGGTTGGTGGCAATATAGCTTTGGGGAAGTAGCACTGGAAGCTACATCAGTAGAGGGATGCTTTTTCAGAGATTCAGTAGAGCTGGTAGAAGCCATGGAGGACTTAGGGTTTTTCAAGGAGGTGATGAAGAGAGAGAGAGAGAGAGTAGCCCTGAACCTTCAATTGGGAATGGGAGATTATGAGAGGGGAAGAGACAAGCTGCAACCTATTAAAATCACTTAACAACCCAACACTAAATAAATTAACCGTTAGCAACTAAATACCAAGGAATGTGAGGGGGCGGTTTGTGATAAGTCCCAAACAAATTTTAGAATTTTGGATTAAATCAGGGTTGACCAAAAACACTCACATAAAATGCAAGAAATCTTATTTTTGACATGCAATTAGTGAGAGATAACCATGATAGTACTGGATATGGATAACAATTATCATTTCAAACACTTCATTTTTTTTTGAATATCAAACATCACCAAGGATTCATAACAAACACACTAAATGGTTTACCAAAATTGTACCAACCCAAGCATAATAGACCAAAATTGTACCAACCCAAGCATACAATAGCAACCATATCTATTATCCAAAAACTCCTAGAGTATCACACAGATTAGACAACCACATAAATTTTTTAACATGGAATACTTTGGCAATTATTTTGTAATTTTTGAGATAAGGACAAAATTTCAATAGACTGATATTTTAAGAAGAGAATATGTCCTAAAACTTATGCCTATCATATGTCAATAGCAGATCAGGCATAATCTAGTCTAATGCAGTCACACACATGTAAAAAATGTATAGATCATCTGAATGTAGTTCCCAATGTAGCTGCATTGGAATATGTATCCACCAAAATTGTGATTTTATGTACAATTTCTCATATTTTGTTCATAAAAACAATACTTGATCGATGTCTTATTTTAAATTTATTTTCCTTACAAGTGGACAAGACTATTGTAGAATAGCTTGGGAAGCAAGGGTCGAACCACAGAGATTTCGATTTGATTAAAGTAAATTTAACTAATCTATTAAAATAAAACAATTAATAACTAATGAGGTTTTTGGTTTTTATAAATTAAATTAACTAGAAAGCAATAAAATAACCTAACTAACAAAGCATATAAATATGAGATAAATCAAAGATTTGTAAATCGCCTAGGAATTAGGATTCACTTGTATCTACTCTATTGTTCATTTAAATAAAATATCATTCAATACCTTGTGTTCGTTCACGAAAGATAGATATTGTAAGTCCAAATGGCAACAGTTAAGGCTAGAGGGGGGTGAATAGCCTTTAAAAAAAACTTTGGGGGTTGATTTGTAAAGCTTAAAATATTGGCAGCGGAAAATTTAATTTGTCAGTCAACTGAAGAATTGGTCAGCTGACTGATAAATTGAAAACCCTTAGACTGATGAAGGTTGGTCAGCTGACTGACACAACTGTTTTCAAAAGAAGTTTACTGTTATTGTTTGATCACTGTATATAGAGAAGTAATTGAAATACACACTAACTGAACAATTAAGTAAGCAATTGTTGTTAACTGACTGACACTTAATTAGTTTGAAAGACTTCTTAAGTGTTGAGTCAGTTTGCAAGAGTATAAGAGACGGCTGACAAATCAGTTGAAGTGGTTCACAGATAAACTGCTACGTCCACTACCAAGTTGGTCAGACTTGGATTTTGAAGTGCACTAATTTTATTAAAAATCTATTTGATCTCTAATGGATCAGTGTACAACAAAAGACCGGTGTTTGTGGAGAATGATTGAGAAACAATCAAACTCGTGAGACAAACTGACTGATTTCTAAATATTTTGGAATGAATCACTCAGTGTTTGCCTAAACAATAACTAGAAGAAAATATTCAATGAGAAATATCTAGCTAAAGTTTTCTTGGAAGACAACGTCACAGAGAAATTGAAAGTATATGAATTCTTGACTTCTATGAAAATTGTTGTCTTCAATAATGCTTCCAGTGGGTATTGATAGATAGTCTTCAAAAGCAACTCGTTAGGAACACATTTTGAATTTGAAAATGTGTTTGGCTAGAGGCAAGATCTCAAAAGATCCTGGGAGATATAATCTAGCAGTATATCTACCAAAAGCACAAAGTAGGAAAGTGTTAGTAAGTATATGATTAAACAAATAAGGAAAGACAAACTGACACTAAATATATTAAGGTCAGCTAAAATGAATGGCTGACAAAATAATTTCGGGCTGACCACGGATTAACTTAAATTTCTTGGCTGACAATCAAGTGTAATGATTTTAAGCAAATCTAATTAAGTGCAAGATTCAACAATCTCCTCCTATTTGCTTAAAACCATTCACTTGAAAGCAGAAAGCCAAAAAAAATTTATAGTTCCTGCAAAAGTGATGTTAGTACAACAGACAGATAATCTATGAGAAGTGACTGAAGACTTTAAGAAAAATCCCAAATGTAAGCTACAAATAAAACGAGAGTTTAAAAGTTGTTCAGGGTTTAGAGAGATTTGGCTGATGTGGATCCTTCAGTTGTTCTGGATTGCTTCAACTGATGGACCAACTTGAGCTTCATTTTCGATTCTTTTTGCTTTCTGCACTTGTGCTCCTTCAGCTTGGTTGCCTACTTCAGTTACTGGTTCTACATTGCCTTCTTCAACTTCTGCTTGTGCTTGCGTTTCTTCTGCATGTGCATCAGCTTCTGGTTCTATGTCGACTTCGGTGTTCTTGGTGATCTTGGTCGATCGCATCGGTTCGCCTAAGAATCTTGTTTTCTGCCATGTAAGCATCAGCTCTTGCTTTCTGCTTCTTCTCCTCCTGAATGGTTTGAAGCATTGCTGCTTCAGCATTGAAGGCACGATTGGACCACTCTTGCTGGTAGAGTGATATGGTCCTCCAGTCATCCATATGAGCTTCACGAGGGGCACCAGCAGCAATGGCAGCTTGCACCTCGGTGGTGATGATCTGGGTAAGGTTCGGAAGCAGAGAAGTAACTTGTTGTTGAAGTGTAGCAAGCTGATTGGTCTGGTGTTTAAAAGCTGACTTCATGTGCAAATGATGGGTATATAGGAGGTCTAGCTTGGCTGACAGAGAGAGGGAACCAGGGGTAGCAGAATCTGGAGCAGGTGGCTGAAAGGATGCAGGCTCATTAGAGAATAACTGATGAGTATGGATATTAGCATCCTCAGGGTCAGGAGGGAAGAAGATATCCATGGGATAGGCTGGAATTTGGGCTTCATGTTCAGGTGAAGGGGTAGGCATGTCTTCAGGAAAGACAATTTTGGTGCCAGTAGGATGAAGCAAAGCCTTGGAGACAATCTTTCTTTGCTTTCTGGCTTTCCTACTGGCTAACTGAGAAGGGCTGAGAAGAGATTCATCCTCAGAAGTGGACTTGGAGGAGTCAGATGATGATTCTATGGTGGTTTGGTCCACAGATTTTTCAGGAGAGAGGGAATCAAAATCTTCTTCTAGGGAAGGCTCAGGTTGAGTAGGTTTGAAGGTAGACACAGGACCGACTAAAAGGGTAAGGGATGTGTGAGGAGAGAGATCAGGGAGGACAAACAGAGGGGAGGCCTGGTTTAGGTGAGAGGGTATGTCAGTTGTGGGAAGAAGAAGAGAGGCAGCTATAGTGTCAGCTGAAGAGATAAGGATAGCAGCTGGGACATCAGCTAGAGGAGCAGGTGCAACTGACACAGTGGGGATAGGAGTAGGAATGGTATCAGTCAAGAGAGGAATGGGAAGTGATGGAGTGACTGACACAAGTGGGACTGGTAGAGGAATGGCTGACATTTCTGGAGCAGAAGAGGGAGTGGCTGACACAGGTGGAACTGGTTGGGGCAAGACTGACATAGCTGAAACAGGAGTGGCTGACACATGTGTAACAGATGGTAGACTGATTGGCATAGGAATGGATGGTTGAGTGATTGGTATTGAAGTTGGTAAAGTAGGGAGAGGAACATTAATAGGAGGAATGGAAGAAGAGGCATCAATGGTTGGATTGAAGGAAGGTAGAGAGATAGGTTGCAAAGTTGATGTTGAGATTGCAGTTGGCTGGGGTGAAACTGTAATGGGTACGGTTGTGGCTGACACTACAAAAGGAACAGAAAAAGGAGTGATGTATGGAATAGAGGGTATGGATTCAGTAATCAATGGGGCTGGCTGACTTGTCATTGCATCGGGAAAGACAGTGCTCATGGAAGCTCCTCCTGGCATGGAGGCCATCCGTCTGTGGAGTTCAATGTAAGCTTGGTTTGTAGTGTTAACTGCATCCTGAACATACTTGTTCGCAGCTCTTTGGATTCTGGCTAATTTAGCTGGGTCGACTGAAGGTTGTTCCCAGTCCTGGTTAAGTTCATCATCTTCAGGCAGTGCAAGTCTGCCAACCAGGAAGGGATCATTGGAGGGAAGAGATGGTAATTCATGGACCTTGCTATATATTGTCCAAACCAAATAGACAAGCTCATCTTGAACAAATCTATCATTAGAGAGATAGAATCTGTTCCAGAGCAGAGGGAGAGGGTCAAAGTACTTGCCATAATTAGCCACTAAGTCTTCTTGACTGAGGTTTGGAGTGGCAGGGTATAACACATAGGGTCTCCTTTTCATGTTGTGGTCAATGTACTTGACTGGGTTGACAGGGGGCTTTTCAGTTTTCTTCTCCTCATGGAAAGAGAGAAGAAACTGAACAAAGTAAGGTAAATGATCTATGGGGAAGACCCAATTGGGAGGAATGGGAACTGGATTGGCTTGGTAGTAGGAATGCCTAGGATGGAAAGTAGGATTCCTAATTGGTGGGAAGAATTTAATAGGAGCAGTGTTTGGAGATCTAGGATTGGAGGGAGGAGAGGTTGGAGCAGGATCAGTTGTATTAGGAGGGGAGAAAGGGACAAAAGTACCTGGATTGAGTTCAGGGTTCCTTCTCTGTCTTTTTGCAGCAGTATCAGCTGCCAATGTCAGTCTCCTCCTCCTTGGTTGCCTCCTTTCAGGGACTTCAGCCTCTTGCACATCAGCTGGCTGACCAATCGCTGTTGGAGGTGCATCTTGACTAGGCGACCACGTCTTTGGTGACAGTTCTTGTCGACCACTGGTGACCGACCTTGGCGGTGAACTCTCGTTGGTGAGCAACTTGACTTCGACCATCATCAGCTGGCTGACTAGATGACACAGCCGTAAGAGCTTGGGTTCTTGTCCTTCTTGGCCTCCTGCTTGACTGAACTAGTGGTGTTTCCAGACCAAATCTGCTAGAAATACTAGCTCTCTTGATATCAGCAGCAACATACTTCTTGATCTTGACTGGTTCAAGATCACCAACGTTGATGAGTAGATGCTGAATAGTCGGAATTGATCGAAGGAACTGATTTATGATCAGGTGATGAGTGAGCCTTGGGTTTCCAGTTGCCATGTTCTCTTTGTACTTGGAAATGTTCACTTTTACACACTCCACCAGAATAGCTCCCCAGTTCATCTCACAATTTTCTACTATTCCTTCCATTAGAAACATTTGGGCTTCAGTAATCTTGTCATGGCCCCCAGACTTGATTATGAGGCACTTATCCAGTACAGTGGCTAGAGCATAGTGGAGTGGAGCAAAACGATGCTTGTGCCTGTCGAAGGCAAGCTCCACTGGTACTTCACCCCTCATGGTAATCCAGCCTGCTCGCTAGGTGACATCAGGGATGGTGTAGGTGGTTGAACCATCATCATAAAGGTTAGGAAAGGCTGTCGAGATGGTTTCTGAGTCAAACACCACAGGGACGCCCCTGATGTTGCCAATGAGAGAGAAAGGGTCGGCTGGGTTTTCTTCCATACCCATGAAGAACTCTTCAGTTAGCTGGCAGCTGAAGGTTCGAATGTCGAAGGAGAGCAAAGGCATTAACCCGTTTGCGGTGACAAGGTGAATCAGCTCCAGCCCTAGAGGTTCCGCATTCAAAGAGACGATGTCTAGAAGACATCCTACTGCTGTGTTTGAACCCATTTCCTGAAATAACAACAAATTTGTTAAACACCCAGATGAAAAAGACAGGGAAAGAAAGAGTAGAGATGAACAATACCAGTGAATCTAGGGTTAGGGTTTTGAATATAAAAAGCTTTTGATGAAGACGAGGTTATTTGAGAGAGAAAAATTTTTGGAGAGAGAAAGGTAAGAGAGAAGTGAGAGTGAGTGTGTTTTAAATAGAAAAATAGATAGGTACGGATGCTTATAAAGGTTAGTGGGTTTTAAAAGTGAAGATATGGAGTGTAGTGATAAAGTACACAGAATTTTGGTTTTTGTGATAAAAATAGCAATTTATGACAGAGAGTCATTATCACAATGATGAGCCATTTTTGTGAAAACACGTCATTTCAACCGCCAGAGTTGGTGGGATAGTGGAAAGGTCATTTTGGCTTTTCAAGAAAGCTTCGCGAGTTCCAAGGAAAAATAAATGGCGGGAAATAAATGAAGAATTTTCAATAAATTATAGATTAAGTCTTGGCTGAGATACGATCAGCTTTGACTTAAGGCTCGGAGACTTACCTGGACAGTGACCGTTAATCACTGTGTTATTAGCTGAGAAATAGAGATATGTCAGCTGAACAATTGTCAGCTAATAAGTCTCAGCTGTGAAGGTTTGTCAGCTAATAGCTGACATTATTTTATAGCACGAATTAACCAGGTATGAAGAGAATTTTTGTCAACTGAAGGTTGTCAGCTGAGGAGCTTTGTTGCTTAAGAGCTTCATATGTCAGCTACTGGCTGACAAATTTTTGCTGTGCTACCGGCTGACCATATAGATTGTCAGCTTAATACATAAGGCTGAAGTATACCCTGCACATAGGTTAGACAAGCCAAATACATCTTTCTATGACATAATAAGCATTCCTAATTCTCCTCTTAAGAATTCAAATCTGTCAGCTTTCAAGGCTTTAGTAAAGATGTCAGCTAATTGAAATTCAGTAGGAACATAATCTAACTGAACATTGCCTTTTTCAACATGATCTTTCAAAAAATGATATCTGATGTCTATGTGTTTGGTTTTAGAATGCATGACAGGATTTTTAGAAACTGATATAGCAGAAGTATTATCACAATAAATAGGACATGTTCCCATAGGCATTTCATAATCCAATAGTTCTTTCATCCAAAGAATCGAGAGCAACAGCTTCCAAAGAAGAATATATTCAGAGTTGAAGTGGAAACCGAGGCTTGCTTTTTGCATGCCCAAGATATCGATCTGTTTCCAAGGAACCGACATGTTCCAGGGTGCTTTTTCTATTAACTCGCAAGCCGCAAGGTCAAGATCTCGAATATCCCGTGTTAAATTAAAAGAAGAGTCTCTGGGATACCAAATGCCAAATTTTTCAGTATCAATCAAATATCTAATGATTCTTTTTGCTGCAATCATATGAGATTCCTTAGGATTAGCTTGAAAACGAGCACATATACATACTGCAAACATGATATCTGGTCTACTAGCAGTTAAATAAAGAAGGGATCCAACTATACCTCTGTACTCAGTTGTATTAACTGGCTTACCCTTTTCATCAGTGACTAGATGACATTCAACTCCCATTGGAGTGTTTGCTGAATTGGCTTCTTGAAGATTGTATTTCTTGATCAGCTCTCTAGTGTATTTAGATTGATGGATAAAAATTCCTTCCTCGGTTGCTTTGATTTGCAAACCTAAGAAGTAAGTTAGTTCTCCCATCATACTCATCTCAAACTTTCCTTTCATAAGATGCTCAAATCTCTTGCACAAAATTTCATTAGTAGATCCAAAAATAATATCATCAACATAAATTTGAACTAGTAAAATATTACCTTTGTGCTTCAAAGAGAAAAGAGTAGTATCGATTTTACCTCTTTGAAATCCTTTTTCCATAAGGAATTTGGATAGAGTTTCATACCATGCTCTTGGGGCTTGCTTGAGACCATAAAGAGCCTTTCTTAGTTTATAAACATGGTCCTTCTTTTTAAGATCAATGAAACCGGGAGGCTGCTCAACAAATACTTGTTCTTGTAGGTCTCCATTCAAGAATGCACTTTTTACGTCCATTTGGTATACCTTGAAGTCCTTGAAGGTTGCATAAGCAAGAAATAATCTGATGGCTTCAAGTCTTGCCACAGGAGCAAAAGTTTGATCATAGTCAATTCCCTCCTCCTGTCTATATCCTTGGGCTACTAACCTTGCTTTATTTCTTGTAACATTTCCATCTTCATCCAACTTGTTTCTGAACACCCATTTTGTTCCAATGACTTGTTGATCTGTGGGTCTAGGCACAAGTTCCCAAACTTTACATCTTTCAAACTGATTCAGCTCTTCTTGCATGGCCTCAATCCACTGAGGGTCTTCCAAAGCTTCATCAATCTTTTTGGGTTCAATGGAAGAGACAAAGGCATGAGAATCAAGAGTTTCATTTCTGGAGCTACTTCTGGTTCTTAGGCCAGCAAAGGGGTCTCCAATGATATTTGAAACTGGATGATGTCTAGCTTCCCTAATTTCTTTAGGAAGATCTGCAAGAGGCTCAGTTTGTAAAGTTGGAGATGGATGAATGTCAGTTGGCTGAATGGCTTAATTGACTAATTGTGTCGGTAATTGATCTATTGTAACAGGTTAGGTTTCATGGTCAAGATTGTCACTTTGAGGTTCAATCTGAATATCTATAGTTTCTGCAGGAGGAGTTGAAGATGAAGGATTGTTTTGAATTGAACCTGTACTGTTACCTGTCTCAAACATTTCAAAGTTGTTAGTAGTATCAGGAGTCTTATAAGACTCAAATAAACTTGATTCATCAAAAGTAACATGCATAGATTCAACAATTATTTGAGTTTTTCTATTATAGACTCTATAAGCTTTGCTATGCTTAGCATAACCAACAAAAATACCTTCATCAGCTTTTTCATCAAATTTACCTCTGTAATCACCACCATTGTAGTGAATGAAGCATTTGCACCCAAAGATTTTAAAGAAAGCAATGTTAGGGGTTCTACCTCTCCATATTTCATAAGGAGTCTTACCATGAAACTTGTTTATGAGAGATCTATTTTGTGTAAAACATGCCGTGTTGATGCCGCCCAAAAATATTTTGGCAATTTTGCTTCAGCCTATCATTGTTTTACCCGCTCAATCGAGTCCTTTTTCCTTTCAAACTATACCATTTTGCCGAGGTGTTCTAATTGTGAAAAGTTATGATCAATTCCATGATCATCACAGTATGTGTCCATCCCAAGATTTTTGAATTCTGTACCATTGTCTGATCTAACACTTATAATCTCACTCTCCTTTTGAGTTTGAAGATTTCTGAATAGAGAAGTGAGAATGCTATAAGTTTCATCCTTGGATTGCATCATTTCAACCCATGTGTATCTGGAGTAGTCATCCACAACAACTAAAGTGTACTTGTTTCCTCCTAGACTTGCAGTTGTTACAGGGCCAAATAAATCCATGTGAAGAAGCTCAAGAGTTCTTTTGGTAGAAAGACATGGTTTTGGTTTGAAGGAGGTTTTTGTTATTTTTCCCAAAATACAAGCATCACATTTTTGTCACCGGAAAATTTATGGATGGCGCACCTTTTACCAAATCTCCTTTGAAAGTTTTGAAAGATACTTAAAGTTCAAATGTGAAAGTCTTTTGTGCCAAAGCCATGAATTTTTGGAAATATTATTTGCTACTGCACAAATTTGAATATCGCTATCTAAAGAAAGTAGATCTATAGCAAAAACATTTCTTTCTTGAACCAAGGAGCAAAATTTCATTTGTGATGCTATTTTTGATAAAACAAAGGTGTGGAGGAGAAAGAGCAACATACCTTTATCACGTAATTGTGAGATACTTTAAAAGATTGTGTTTCAAACCTTGTACCAAAGAGACATTTTCAATTATTATAGATCCTCCGATAATGGATCCATAGCCAATAGTTTTTCCTTTTGAGTTGTCTCCAAAATTACGTAAGGTCCTTTGCGCAATAATGTTAGTAAGAAGTTCACCGATCCACCATGTGTCCGAGCATCCACGCCTAATATCCATGTGTCGCTTGAATGATCATCTGCCATTAAGCATACCCGAAATATGAATATTTAAATCATGGTACCCTTTTATACTTTTGGGTCCAAAGGGTTAGTTTTCTTAGGTATCCAAACTTGCCTCGAAATTAGGCTTCTTAGTTCTCACAAGAGGTTTAAATCTATATAAGCATTCATGTGACTGATGACCAAAAGTAGAGCAAATATTACACTTGTGATAACCAGTTTATCACTCATTTGAGGTGAATTCTTTGATTCTTTATGGTTCATTTTAGAGGTCTTAGAAGAACAAAATTTATTGGCTTGAACTTGTCGCCCCCTTCTTCCGATCCTCTTTTGTCGCCTAGTGACATTTGTCGGGCTATCATTTATCGCTATTGAGTTACCGACCGATTTAGAGGCTTTGACTGAAGACCGACAACGTCATTAGCCTATCCTTTTTGTTATTGCACTTTTGTGCCGATTCATCTTTTGGATAAGTGAATGGCACCAGATTATAAGCTCGATCCCTTGTTTTAAGTAATCTTAGGTTCAATTCATCATCCTTTTGAGTATCCAAGACCATATTGGTCTTCATGATTTTTCGTTGATCGATGATGGTTTCTACAGTTTTTGACTTTGAGTAAGTATCAACAACATTGGTCGGGCCGAAGATTTCTTTCCACAAGGTCAACCGGGCATCCGAGATTTTTGCTTGAATCTCATATTTTCATTGAGACTTTAAGTTGCAGAATTCTTTTTGGTGAACTTTGTAAAGCCTCATTGATCTTTTGAAGCTCACAATTTTCTTCGAAATTCCTTTAAAATCACCGGATAAGGAAACATGAATTCTTTTAAGTGTTTCAAACTTGGAATACATTTCTTGCATTTG
>CM028378.1:134425721-134462024 GCA_013146195.2 Codonopsis lanceolata
GCGGCCTAAGAACAGGTAGCTCCAGAAATGAAACTCTTGATTCTCGCCCTTTGTCTCTTCCATTGAACCCAAAAGATTGATGAAGCTTTGGAAGACCCTCGGTGGATTGAGGCCATGCAAGAATCAATTTGAAAAGATGTAAAGTTTGGGAACTTGTGCTAGACCCACAGATCAACAAGTCATTGGAACAAAATGGGTGTTCGAGAAACAAGTTGGATGAAGATGGAAATGTTACAAGAAATAAAGCAAAGGTTAGTAGCCCAAGGATATAGATAGGGAGGGAATTGACTATGATCAAACTTTTGCTCTGTGGCAAGACTTGAAGCCATCAGATTGTTTCTTGCCTATGCAACCTTCAAGGACTTCAAGGTATACCAAATGGATGTAAAAAGTGCATTCTTGAATGGAGATCTACAAGAACAAGTATTTGTTGAGCAACCTCCTGGTTTCATTGATCTTAAAAAGAAGGACCATGTTTATAAGCTAAGAAAGGCTCTTTATGGTCTTAAGCAAGCACCAAGAGCATGGTATGAAACCCTATCCAAATTCCTTATGGAAAAAGGATTTCAAAGAGGTAAAATCGATACTACTCTTTTCTCTTTAAAGCACAAAGGTAATATTTTACTAGTTCAAATTTATGTTGATGATATTATTTTTGGATCTACTAATGAAATTTTGTGCAAGAGATTTGAGCATCTTATGAAAGGAAAGTTTGAGATGAGTATGATGGGAGAACTAACTTACTTCTTAGGTTTGCAAATCAAGCAAACTGAGGAAGGAATTTTTATCCATCAATCTAAATACACTAGAGAGCTGATCAAGAAATACAATCTTCAAGAAGCCAATTCAGCAAACACTCCAATGGGAGTTGAATGTCATCTAGTCACTGATGAAAAGGGTAAGCCAGTTAATACAACTGAGTACAGAGGTATAGTTGGATCCCTTCTTTATTTAACTGCTAGTAGACCAGATATCATGTTTGCAGTATGTATATGTGCTCGTTTTCAAGCTAATCCTAAGGAATCTCATATGATTGCAGCAAAAAGAATCATTAGATATTTGATTGATACTGAAAAATTTGGCATTTGGTATCCCAGAGACTCTTCTTTTAATTTAACAGGATATTCAGATGCTGACCTTGCAGCTTGCAGAGTTAATAGAAAAAGCACCAGTGGAACATGTCAGTTCCTTGGAAACAGACTGATATCTTGGGCATGCAAAAAGCAAGCCTCAGTTTCCACTTCAACTACTGAAGCTGAATATATTGCTGCTGGAAGCTGTTGCTCTCAGATTCTTTGGATGAAACAGCAACTATTGGATTATGAAATGCCTATGGGAACATGTCCTATTTATTGTGATAATACTTCTGCTATATCAGTTTCTAAAAATCCTGTCATGCATTCTAAAACCAAACACATAGATATCAGATATCATTTTTTGAAAGATCATGTTGAAAAAGGCAATGTTCAGTTAGATTATGTTCCTACTGAATTTCAATTAGCTGACATCTTTACTAAAGCCTTGAAAGCTGACAGATTTGAATTCTTAAGAGGAGAATTAGGAATGCTTATTATGTCATAGAAAGATGTATTTGGCTTGTCTAACCTGTGCAGGGTATACTTCAGCCTTATGTATTAAGCTGACAATCTATATGGTCAGCCGATAGCACAGCAAAAATTTGTCAGCCAGTAGCTGACATATGAAGCTCTTAAGCAACAAAGCTCCTCAGCTGACAACCTTCAGCTGACAAAAATTCTCTTCATACCTGGTTAATTCGTGCTATAAAATAACGTCAGCTATTAGCTGACAAACCTTCACAGCTGAGACTTATTAGCTGACAATTGTTCAGCTGACATATCTCTATTTCTCAGCTGATAACACAGTGATTAAACCTTTGTCGTCTGTAGTCTCTGAGCCTTAAGTCAAAGCTGATCGTATCTCAGCCAAGACTTAATCTATAATTTATTGAAAATTCTTCATTTATTTCCCGCCATTTATTTTCCTTGGAACTCGCGAAGCTTTCTTGAAAAGCCAAAATGACCTTTCCACTATCCCACCAACTCTGGCGGTTGAAATGACGTGTTTTCACAAAAACGGCTCATCATTGTGATAATGACTCTCTGTCATAAATTGCAATTTTTATCACAAAAACCAAAATTCTGTGTACTTTATCACTACACTCCATATCTTCACTTTTAAAACCCACTAACTTTTATAAGCATCCGTACCTATCTGTTTTTCTATTTAAAACACACTCACTCTCACTTCTCTCTTACCTTTCTCTCTCCAAAAATTTTCTCTCTCAAATAACCTCGTCTTCATCAAAAGCTCTTTATACTCTCAAAACCCTAACCCTAGATTCACTGGTATTGTCCATTTCTACTCTTTCTTTCCCTGTCTTTTTCATCTGCGTGTTTAACAAATTTGTTGTTATTTCAGGAAATGGGTTCAAACACAGCAGTAGGATGTCTTCTAGACATCGTCTCTTTGAATGCGGAACCTCTAGGGCTCGAGCTGATTCACCTTGTCACCGCAAACGGGTTAATGCCTTTGCTCTCTTTCGACATACGAACCTTCAGCTGCCAGCTAACTGAAGAGTTCTTCATGGGTATGGAAGAAAACCCAGCCGACCCTTTCTCTCTCATTGGCAACATCAGGGGCGTCCCTGTGGTGTTTGACTCAGAAACCATCTCGACAGCCTTCCCTAACCTTTATGATGATGGTTCAACCACCTATACCATCCCTGATGTCACTCAATGAGCGGGCAGGCTGGATTACCATGAGGGGTGAAGTACCAGTGGAGCTTGCCTTCGACAGCACAAGCATCGTTTTGCTCCACTCCACTATGCTCTAGCCACTGTATTGGATAAGTGCCTCATAATCAAGTCTGGGGGCCATGACAAGATTACTGAAGCCCAAATGTTTCTAATGGAAGGAATAGTGGAGAACTGTGAGATGAACTGGGGAGCTATTCTGGTGGAGTGTGTAAAAGTGAACATTGCCAAGTACAAGGAGAACATGGCAACTGGAAACCCAAGGCTCACTCATCACCTGATCATAAATCAGTTCCTTCGATCAATTCCGACTATTCAGCATCTACTCATCAACGTTGGTGATCTTGAACCAGTCAAGATCAAGAAGTATGTTGCTGCTGATATCAGGAGAGCTAGTATTTCTAGCAGATTTGGTCTGGAAGCACCACCAGTTCAGTCAAGCAGGAGGCCAAGAAGGACAAGAACCCAAGCTCTTACGGCTGTGTCATCCAGTCAGCCAGCTGATGATGGTCAGCAAGCTGAAGTTGCTCAGCCAAGTGTTCAGCCAACGAGAGTTCAGCCGCCAAGGGTCATGTGGTCGACAAGAAGGTCACCAAGACGTGGTCGCCTAGTCGAAGATGCACCTCCAACAGCGATTGGTCAGCCAGCTGATGTGCAAGAGGCTGAAGTCCCTGAAAGGAGGCAACCAAGGAGGAGGAGACTGACATTGGCGGTGATCGCCGCAAAAAAGAGAAGGAACCCTGAACTCAATCCAGGTACTTTTGTCCCTTTCTCCCCTCCTAATACAACTGATCCTGCTCCAACCTCTCCTCCCTCCAATCCTAGATCTCCAAACACTGCTCCTATTAAATTCTTCCCACCAATTAGGAATCCTACTTTCCATCCTAGGCATTCCTACTACCAAGCCAATCCAGTTCCCATTCCTCCAAATTGGGTCTTCCCCATAGATCATTTGCCTTACTTTGTTCAGTTTCTTCTCTCTTTCCATGAGGAGAAGAAAACTGAAAAGCCCCCTGTCAACCCAGTCAAGTACATTGACCACAACTTGAAAAGGAGACCCTATGTGTTATACCCTGCCACTCCAAACCTCAGTCAAGAAGACTTAGTGGCCAATTATGGCAAGTACTTTGACCCTCTCCCTCTGCTCTGGAACAGATTCTATCTCTCTAATGATAGATTTGTTCAAGATGAGCTTGTCTATTTAGTCTGGACAATATATAGCAAGGTCCATGAATTACCATCTCTTCCCTCCAATGATCCCTTCCTGGTTGGCAGACTTGCACTGCCTGAAGATGATGAACTTAACCAGGACTGGGAACAACCTTCAGTCGACCCAGCTAAATTAGCCAGAATCCAAAGAGCTGCGAACAAGTATGTTCAGGATGCAGTTAACACTGCAAACCAAGCTTACATTGAACTCCACAGACGGATGGCCTCCATGCCAGGAGGAGCTTCCATGAGCACTGCCTTTCCCGATGCAATGACAAGTCAGCCAGCCCCATTGATTACTGAATCCATACCCTCTATTCCATACATCACTCCTTCTTCTGTTCCTTTTGTAGTGTCAGCCACAACCTTACCCGTTACAGTTTCACCCCAGCCAACTGCAATCTCAACATCAACTTTGCAACCTATCTCTCTACCTTCCTTCAATCCAACCATTGATGCCTCTTCTTCCATTCCTCCTATTACTGTTCCTCTCCCTACTTTACCAACTTCAATACCAATCACTCAACCATCCATTCCTATGCCAATCAGTCTACCATTTGTTACACATGTGTCAGCCACTCCTGCTTCAGCTATGTCAGTCTTGCCCCAACCAGTTCCACCTGTGTCAGCCACTCCCTCTTCTGCTCCAAAATGTCAGCCATTCCTCTACCAGTCCCACTTGTGTCCATCACTCCATCCCTTCCCATTCCTCTCTTGACTGATACCATTCCTACTCCTATCCCCACTGTGTCAGTTGCACCTGCTCCTCTAGCTGATGTCCCAGCTGCTATCCTTATCTCTTCAGCTGACACTGCAGCTGCCTCTCTTCCTCTTCTCACAACTGATATACCCTCTCATCCAAACCAAGCCTCCCCTCTGTTTGTCCTCCCTGACCTCTCTCTTCACACATCCCTCACCCTTTCAGTCAGTCCTGTGTCTACCTTCAAGCCTACTCAACCTGAGCCTTCCCTAGAAGAAGATTCTGCTTCCCTATCTCCTGAAAAATCTGTGGACCAAACCGCCATAGACTCATCATCTGACTCCTCCAAGTCCACTTCTGAGGATGAATCTCTTCTCAGCCCTTCTCAGTTAGCCAGTAGGAAAGCCAGAATACAAAGAAAGATTGTCTCCAAGGCTTTGCTTCATCCTACTGGCACCAAAATTGTCTTTCCTGAAGACATGCCTACCCCTTCACCTGAACATGAAGCCCAAATTCCAGCCTATCCCATGGATGTCTTCTTCCCCCCTGATCCTGAGGATGCTAATATCCATACTCATCAGTTATTCTCCAATGAGCCTGCATCCTCTCAGCCACCTGCTCCAGATTCTGCCACCCCTGGTTCCCTCTCTCTGTCAGCCAAGCTAGACCTTCTATATACCCATCATTTGCACATGAAGTCAGCCTTTAAACACCATACCAATCAGCTTGCTACACTTCAACAGCAAGTTACTTCTCTGCTTCCGAACCTTACCCAGATCATCACCACCGAGGTGCAAGTTGCCATTGCTGCTGGTGCCCCTCGTGAAGCCCACATGGATGACTGGAGGACCATATTACTATACCAGCAAGAGTGGTCAAATCGTGCCTTCAATGCTGAAGCAGCAATGCTTCAAACCATTCAGGAGGAGAAGAAGCAGAAAGCAAGAGCTGATGCTTACATGGCAGAAAACAAGATTCTCGTGCAATGGCCCGATGCCCGATCACCGGTCGACATTGACATAGAACCAGAAGCTGATGCACAGGCAGAAGAAACGCAAGCACAAGCAGAAGCTGAAGAAGGCAATGTAGAACCAGTAACTGAAGTAGGCAACCAAGCTGAAGGAGAACAAGTGTAGGAAGCCGAAGAACGAAAATGAAGTCAAGTTGGTCCATCGCTTGAAGCAAACCGTAACAATCAAGGATCCACATCAGCCAAATGGATATTTCATCTCTCTAAACTCTGAACAACTTTTAAACTCTCGTTTTACTTGTAGCTTACATTTGGCATTTATCTTACGCTTTCAGTTACTTCCTCTCATATATTATCTACTTGTTGTACTAACATCACTTTTGCAGGAACTTTAAATTTTTTTGGCTTTCTGCTTTCAAGTGAATGGTTTTAAGCAAATAGGAGGAGATTGTTGAATCTTGCACTTAATTAGATTTGCTTAAAATCATTCCACTTGATTGTCAGCCAAGAAATTTAAGTTATCCGTGGTCAGCCCGAAATTATTTTGTCAGCCATTCATCTTAGCTGACCTTAATATATTTAGTGTCAGTTTGTCTTTCCTTATTTGTTTAATCATATACTTACTGACACTTTCCTACTTTGTGTTTTTGGTAGATATACTGCTAGATTATATCTCCCAGGATCTTTTGAGATCTTGCCTCTGCCAAACACATTTTCAAATTCAAAATGTGTTCCTAACGGGTTGCTTTTGAAGACTATCTATAAATACCCACTGGAAGCATTATTGAAGACAACAATTTTATATAGAAGTCAAGAATTCATATACTTTCAATTTCTCTGTGACGTTGTCTTCCAAGAAAACTTTAGCTAGATATTTCTCATTGAATATTTTCTTCTAGTTATTGTTTAGGCAAACTCTGAGTGATTCATTCCAAAATATTTAGAAATTAGTCAATTTGTCTCACGAGTTTGATTGTTTCTCAATCATTCTCCCCAAACACCGGTCTTTTGTTGTACACTGATCCATTAGAGATCAAATAGATTTTTAATAAAATTAGTGCACTTCAAAAATCCAAGTCTGACCAACTTGGTAGTGGACGTAGCAGTTTATCTGTGAACCACTTCAACTGATTTGTCAGCCGTCTCTTATACTCTTGCAAACTGACTTAACACTTAAGAAGTTTTTTTTTAACTAATTAAGTGTCAGTCAGTTAACAACAATTGCTTACTTAATTGTTCAGTTAGTTTGTATTTCAATTACTTTTCCATATTCGGTGATCAATTTTGAAGAAAACTTCTTTTGAAAAATAGTTGTGTCAGCCAGCTGACCAACATTCATCAGCTTAAGGATTTTCAAAGTGTCAGCCAGCTGACCAACACCTCAGCTGACGGATAAAATCAAGTTTTCCGCTGCCAATACTTTAAGTTTTTACAAATCAATCCTCAAAGTTTTTAAAGGCTATTCAGCCCCCCTCTAGCCTTAACTGTTGCCACTGGACTTACAACAAGTCATGTAGCCACAAGCCAAAGGGTTTGTTTGGTAGTCGGACAAGGATAAGCAGTAGTATTAATTCCAGTACTATTAGTGTCCTCCCTATTAATCCTCACTCGTATATAATGGGGGTAGTTTTGATATTACAAATGTTAATCCCAATTTTTTTTAGTGAGAGTGCTAATAATACCACCCTCTCCCTTGGTATTAATAGTGAGGGGATAATGACTTTATCCGGATAACTCGTGTTATTAGTCCCGACCACCTATTGCGTACCAAACATAAGACAACTCGGCTTATTAATCATATTTGGCCTTGATCATGGCTACCAAACGGCACCAAAGAGACTAATTTTACTCCAATTTTAGTGTGTAATACATAGTGTTTAGTGTTTGTAATTATAGTTAGAAGATCGTTCATGTATTCTTTCATTCCAATGATTTGTTCATCGATAAGGATGAACTAACCGCTCCATAATCTAAGAATTTGAGGTAATTTGTATCGAATCTTTTGCTCTGTTATATATTTTTATTCAATCAAATCTTATTGATCACAGTGTTTATCAATCTCTTTACTATCTAGCTTTTTCCTAATGAATGCTATCACAAGTAGTAAAGGCCAAGAGGTGCGGATAATTGCATGGCCATATACATATGTCGTACACTGGCTCACCATTGTGATAAATTGACCTTATCGATGCACGAGAGTGATAAGTTATGGTCATGTTCATATATATGTTCTAAGTGACTGATATGAAATTCATATGTTCTTGTTCTTAAGGGTATAGATTTGATGAATTATTTAGGATGGAGACTGAATTATAATTTGGCGATCTACACCAATTTTTAATGAACGAACCCAAGATTAAATTGATTGATACATTAGGCAAAAGTGCATTAGAGTAGATTCAAGCGAATCCACATTCCTATATTTCCCTCCACCATAAGATCTTCATAACTGTGACTGTTGCTTTAAACTGTTAATTAGATTACGTGCTTTCTATTAGAATAAATTAGATAAATTAATAAAAACCTCCTTAGTTTCATTGTTACCGGTTTACTTGCTCTTAGATGTTTCTTGTCTCTGTGGTTCGACCCTTGCCTTTCGTATGCTATATTGCAATTGATTCATATACTTGCGAGGTTAAAAAATAAGGCATCAGGTGCATTGTATCATACTTTGGAATTAAACACTAAAAGACCCCAATTTTTGAATTGATAAAGGAAAAAAATCAGATAGAGAGATGAAGAGAGAAACTTGCGAGGACCTCTACAATCAAATCGCTGTAAAATCAACAAAGGTTTGTATTGTCCAGCCGCGAGCTCTACTTTCGAAAAGGATATGTCAGACTTGACTTTTGTGCCAATCCTTAAGCGACACTAATGCCACTCTACTACGGAGGCCTTCTGAATCATTAACCATCCTTTTCGCCCTGAAAGAGCTCAAGAAATGAAAGTGTTCAAATATTTTTTCAGCGTGTCACACAAATAAATATATTACCTTAGTACAATTTGAAGGAAATACATAGAACTAAAAGGACATATTAAGTGCTCGTTTGTTGCAGCTTATTTGGAGTGACTTTTGGCTTTTGGCTTTTGAAAAGTCATATTTAAAGTGTTTGTTTCAGCTTATAAGCCAAAAGCCAATAAGTAAGGTACAACACCTTTTATGCATTGAAAAGCCAAAAGCCAAAAAGCCAAAATTTTAAGTTTTTTTGGTTTTTTTTAAACATGAAGACAACTATTCATTAATAAATATTTGATTGTCTTCATTTCATCCTTTTATGAAATATACATAAAAATATGAATACTAATTTTCAAGTTTTTTTTTAAAACAAATAATTATAACGACTCATAAGCAGCTTTTCAACAGCCGTAACAAACAGTCTATCATGCAATCAGCCAAAAGTCATTCAGCTACCAGCTTAAGCTATCAGTCATAAGTTATAAGCCATCAGCCACAACAAACGAGCCCTAAAAAGGTTTGACTTTTCAAATGTAACCGTTTTTGGGACGAAGAGATCATTATTTTGTAAACAGTAAATTCATTCAAGTTTATATGGAAAATATCAAAATAATATATGCATTCACCATTCCATGACATTGTGCACTGAAACAGTAGAATCTTCCCTGAAAAACCTTACCTTTAAACCCACATATTTAAAAATTGGAAGGGAACAACTCATGTACTTGTCAATTTTAAACATGCACCAAAAGGAAGCAGCCCAAAATTAGAGGGGGATAAACCCCATCATTAATCTAAACGAACACACAAAATCAAAACCCAATGCATCATCAATACCCAATATAACCCTTAATTCACATTTCAATAAATACTGTGAATTGAACATTTTCTCCACAAACAAAAACTGTAACCTAGAGTCAGAGAGCCTAATCACCTAAGCAAAGAATCGAGTTCATCGAAACATAAATGAGAAATCAAATTAAATTCAAATCAGAATGTTATTTAATTAAGAACCCCATGTAAATAATAGAATTGATTATCAAGAAATTGATTGAAAATTTGGAAAATAAATGAAAATCGAAACGAAAAGATCGAGATCATCACCTCAAAGAGAGAAAGAAATAGACGTATTGGGTGTTGAGTACTCTGCTTTGGAAATTTGCAGATTGATGATGCCAAAAGAAAAACCTTAGGTCACCTTTGAAATGTTTGTTTGTTTACTAGTTGTAGAAAAGAGGAAACATCAAAGGGATGAATCTTTTCTAGAAGGAGCAACAATTGAGCCTGAAACACCTGCACATGAAGGGAAACTGCCAACACATCGTCAAATGTTTGTTCCTGAGGTGATGCAAACCTACCTAAAAGCATATGTTACTGAAGCACTGCCAGAAAAGTGTGGCCTTCTTGACGGCAAATATCTATGGAATCAGAATGCTTGTCTTGCTAGCTCAACAAAGAAACAAGTCGTGAATGTAGAGCCTGAAACTGCGAAAAGTGCAGTATTTGTTGACTTGAGTAGCACCTACAAAAGCAAAACCCCAATTTTTGAAAAGTGAAAATTCTGGAAGATCGATCTAGTTCTACTTGAAAGTTTTCATAAAAGATCTTCAGTTCTAGGGTTCGGCTAAGAAGGAAGAAAAATTACATCAAAATCAAAATGCCAATTTTTTTTTGAATTGAATAATATAGATGAAGAGAGAAACTGTAAAATTAAAGATAAAGAGATAGAAAGATGAAGAGAGGAACTTACGAGGCTAGCACCTGCAAAATCAAAACCCCAATTTTTGAATCAAAGAAGAAAGATGAAGAGAGAAACTGATGTTGGAAGCGGTGGAAATTAGAAAGGGCAAGGAGAAGAGAAGAAAGCGGCTCGGGGAATTGGGGGAAAATAACTAGTGTGGTACATGGGAAAAGTAAGAAGAGCGGGAAAGCAAAAAGGTTTGTGTGCCAAGGTAAAAACAAAATTTGCGTTTGTGAATTGTCAGGGCGGCAACAAAAATTGGGTTGATAGCGAAGTGCCTCAATACAATACTTAATTAAATAACACTTAAAAAGGCCCTAATAGACCACTTTATAAGGGTTTTCGAAAAATAATTTGGTATTTAATAAAATGACACTTATAAAAGGCCCAAAAAATAACTTTATGAGACCTTTCAAATAAAAATTGATAATTTGTAAAATGACACTTTTAAAATCCCCGATAGATAGTTTTATAAGGCATTTCAAAAAGAGCCTCTTACAAAGTGTCACAAGAGATCATTTTTCTTGTAGTAGCAACCACATTTCTGTAAAGTAAATAATTTGAAAGCCAAAATACAAACGTTACCTGAGAAGGCATGTGCATCGTCGTCTTGACATTTCACTTATTTGTTACTAGGTTTCGTCATTGGCGTCTTCAATTCCTATCAATACTCGTCTTCTGATCAAAAACCTTAACCCTAATCACTGGTTGACGTCTAAATTTGGCCCTATAAATTCCTACCTCAGTCGCTCGTAACCACCAAGAAGAGAAATTAAGGATTTGTTGGTGGGGTGTCGATATAACCCCCGATTTATTTCCCTCCATTTTATAGCCAGTGGAAAAGCCCATAATACCTTGCATGTGCTCTAGCACTTGCAACTTAACGGGACCTTATTAATGGCCATCCTCGCCAAGGGCCGAAATGAGACAAAATGTAATATTGGATGTCATTATAGGACAAACCTTATGTGGGGTACACTTTGAGATTGGGTGCATAGTTTGGGGGTAAGTATTTTTTGGCCTCTTTTTTTTTTAAGAAGAAGAATTGATAAGATGGATTATATTGAAAAGAAAAGGAACAAAATTAAAAAAATAAAATAAAAATAAGCTCACTTAAGTATTTCGTTCCAGCAAGAACATTAATGGTGTAAAGTACACATGTACATACGCTAGGTGTTGACAAATGTTTAAACAATTTAAGTTGAATTACATTTAGCTAGCCACGAGACAGGCTGCATGCCATGTTCTATCCCAACATTAAGCTCGTAGGTACTTGTATTGAAGGAATTTGTCATAGAATTGATTATGAAGAAATCAACTACATATTCATGAATTCCAACGCAAAGAAAAAAATCATCTTCGTTACAATTGTGAGCTATATGATAATTTTGAATTTTACTTTCTTTACCAAGAAGACTAGGTCAAAATATGGGATGCAGATTGCAGAAGGATGCATCATGCATGGGAGGTGATCACCTAAGAGGGAACATTGACAACATACACTTTCCAAGTTACCAAAAATATTCTTGCTGTCTCTCCCTGCATGCGCAAGACTTTATTTTCTTTCTATTTACGACTTGTTCAATTGTTATATCAGCCGATTTAATATTCATAATTTATATTTTCATCTAATTCCACTTTCACTTCTTTATATCAGCTTGATTCATCTGCTTGAACTCACCCTGTAATGACTTAATTATTCTTTAGCTACTTATTCAACCCTTGAAGCTTCGTTTTTTAGATCTTGATTTAAATCAACTTCAAACAGAAACATCTACTTACTGTATTAAGCAATAATATAGAGTAAGTCTCCTGTAAGATGGAGCGTCACTCTCTCACGGCTTAATCCGCTAACACACAATAAGTTGAATAAAAATGACAAATCTTACAAAACATATTCATAAGATCATCTTACCTAATTTTTTGTCAAAATAGCATAGGGTTAAATAAGTTGGACTTTTGAAATAAACTTCGTTTCTTTTTCGAGCTTAGTGCCAGATATAGTACTTCATTATGTTGCTAGATTGAGCAATATAATGATTTGTATAGAACTAATGCTATCTACGATTGCTGAGATAAGAATGGTTGGGAAACTTTTAGACAACGTACTACAGCTATGAATGAAGATTAGAAAAAATAATCCCAAAAATTACTTGAAAAGGAAGTCAAAGCTCTACTAGTTAGTTGACTCAATTTATAGACTTATTAGTATTCTTGTTCATGCCGATGACACGGCGTCAGTTTGAGAAATTGTCATTAAATGAAGCAGATAATGTGGAAATGAATTAATATTTACTTATAATTTGTCTAAGTTAAATATGATAAAAGTTAAAAAGAAAAAAAAACAAATATTTCAAATTACAAAATTTATGATTTTTTTTAAAAAAATTATTTGTATACGAAATTGCGGGTCAGAAAAAAATTAAATTGATTAAGTTAATTACAATAATAATTAAAAAGAAAAAAATTAAAATATAAATATATTTACTTATAATTTATCTAAGTTAATTATAATAACATTTAAAAAGAAAAAAAAACAAATATTTCAAATTATAAAACTTTCAATTTTTTTAAAATTATTTATATACGAAATTGTGGGCCTGAAAAAAAATTAAATTGATTAAGTTAATTACGATAACAATTAAAAAGAAAAAAATTAAAATATAAATATTTAAAACTTATACATAAATTAAATTGGGATTCTGTTTCAAAAAATAAATTGATTAAGTTAATTACGATAACAGTTAAAAAGTAAAAAAAAAACAAATATTTCAAATTACAAAACTTACAAAAAAAATTTAAAATTATTTTTATACTAAATTGCGAGTCGAAAAAAGATTTAAATTGATTAAGTTAATCACGATAACAATTAAAAATAATGAATTATCACTTATGACTGCCTTTTTTTCTCTCTTGCCCCACAAAATAAGCCTTTACAGTTATAATACAATTTGGATTACAGTTATAATTACAATTGGATTAACATGAATAGGAATATGTTTACAATTGGATTAACGTGAATAGAAATAGGTTTAGATACAATTTGGATTACAGTTACAATTAGAAAACGTGAATAAGAATAGGTTTAGATAAAAACGGTTAAGATTAGATTAAATCATGGTCAGTGATTACCGCGAACTGTCGTTCACACATGTGACATGAGGAAGAAATTGCGACCGTAAGATTAAAATAAAACAATAAATCTTAACCGTTACTTATCTCAAGTTAATTATACACATATAAACTGACATCTATTGTGTTATAGATGAAATCGATATTATCCCAAAACGTATACACAAAAGTTTGTATTCTAATCATTATTCATTCTGAAAAATACAAATAAATTGATGAGTTTGTTTCGATAATAACTTAGATTAAAAATCCTTAATAATTGTCATCATAAAATAAGCTTTTAATTTATTTTCTTTCTCTCTACTTGAGATCCAAGGTTATAAACTTACAATAAACGGTTAATTGATCATGTGCAAACTTTCAAATTTTAAAATTTTGTGTCCGACTTTATTCAAATAAAAAACCCAAAAAAACTTAAAAAGTGAACATATGATATAAACTTAAAGCGCATATTACCCTCTCTTTTCTAGTACTAGTATTCTTCTTCGATGATTATGCAAATTGGAATTTATCAATAAATGAAGTAGATAATGTCTAAGTTAATTATGATAACAATTAAAAAGAAAAAAAAACAAATATATCAAAATACAAAACTTAAGATTTTTTTTAAAAAATTATTTGTATACGAAATTGCAGGCCAGAAAAAAAAATAAAATTAATTAAGTTAATTACAATAACAATTAAAAAGAAAAAATATATATAAATATATTTACTTATAATTTTTCTAAGTTAATTATGATAACAATTAAAAATAAAAAACAAATATTTCAAATTACGAAACTTACTATTTTTTTAAAAACATTTATTTGTATACGAAATTGCGGACTGGAAAAAAATTAAATTGATTAAGTTAATTACAATAACAATTAAAAAGAAAAAAAATTAAAATATAAATATATATTTACTTATAATTTTTCTAAGTTAATTATGATAACAGTTAAAAATAAAAAAATAAATATTTCAAATTATAAAACTTACGATTTTTTTTAAAATTATTTGTATACGAAATTGCGGGCCGGAAAAAAATTAAATTGATTAAGTTAATTACGATAACAATTAAAACGAAAAAAAATTAAAACATAAATATTTAAAACTTAGACATAAATTAAATTGGGATTCATTTTCAAAAAATAAATTGATTAAGTTAATTACGATAACAGTTAAAAAGTAAAAACACAAATATTTCAAATTACAAAACTTATGAAATTTTTTTTAAAAAATATTTTATACTAAATTGCGGGTCGAAAAAAAATTAAATTGATTAAGTTAATTACAATAACAATTAAAAATAATGAATTATCACTTATGACTGTCTTTTTTTCTCTCTGGATTACAGTTACAATTACAATTTGATTAACGTGAATATGAATAGGTTCAGATAAAAACGATTAAAATTAGATTAAATCCTGGCCAGTGATTACCGCGAACTGTCGTTCACACATGAGACACGAGAAAGAAATTATGATCGTAAAATTAAAGTAAAACAATAAATTTTAACCGTTACTTATTTCAAATAAATTATATACGTATAAATTGATCTCTATTGTATTATAGATTATAGCTAAGAGCGTCAGTAGTGACTCGTGAAGAGAAGTTTATACTAGTAATGTAAATTCAGATTAATTAAACCAAGGCAATGTCTGGAAAAAATGAAACAAGACAGCTAAGGGTGTTGCAACTAGACGCATTACAGAAACATTACCATATAATTAAATCAAATTAGTAGCATTATACTAAGATTGGTATCTTAGCTTAAATTATGAATTTAATGGCACCGAGGTTTTTTTGACAATACATTTTTAACATAATCCAAGCAGTTGTTGGCTCGTGAATTTAGGTCTACGATAGGATGACGTTAGTTGGTTATACTCTCGAGAGAAGCACCGTTGATAATTTAATTGAGTTGCATGACAGGGTATTTTTGGAAAATCATGTTAGGGTAAGTCTAATGGTAGGAGTTAAAATTAAATTTTGATATATATTAAAAGTATTAAACTCTTTAATGGTGAAAATAAAAGTATCAAAATTAGATGTGGTACTAGAGAAGATATCAAATTTGATACATCTCTTAGTATCATACCTAATTTTAATATCCTTTATTTTAAAACCTATGGTTGAAGATGATTATTTGATACATATGAATAATAACCAATAGATATCAAAATTAATTTTGATACCTATAGACAAGTACCACTATTGAATTTGTTCTTAGTCGATGCAAATGATGCTATGAACAATGCCAGAATATTGACCTAGTACTGTAGAGAACAAATATAGATATTTATTTGTGCCCAAATTCAAAGGATTAGCATTTAGCATGCACTACAAGTCTACAATGGCACATTTTGTTAGGAATAAAGAAACCAGAAAGTTTTTATTAGATATCAGCGCGCGGTTTGGTAATATTTATTCTTCCAAGCTTAGACTTGATTCCCATGAATTGTATGAAATCGCGCTTTTAAATCAACCTTTTTCTTTTCGCTTTCGTTAAATATTGTACAAAAGCTCGTGCTATTGTACCAAAAAAGTTTATATTCTCTCGGTTACGAAAAAAGAGTCAACTATATTATTTTAAAATATTTTACATTAAGATTTTATTTTGAAAAATTATGCTTCTTATTTTTTATAATATTTTATCTTTATCATACATTTGTGTTATAAGCATGTTGTTTGTGCTTAATTATTTTTTTAATTATGATTAACTATAATGACAATATTAATGTATTTTCCTTAATAATTAGGACTTTTCAAATGGCAACATTTTAACTTTTTTTTTTGTAATTATGCTATTATATGTGAAAGGAAATTTGTTAATCTTACATGCATAGTCTAAGAAAGTTTAATGACTAAAATTGATACATTTAAAGGCAAAAATAACACAATTAATGTCGAAAAATTTGACGGTTTTCATTCATAAAACTTGAGGGTAACATTTCAAAAGTTGAGCGAAGGCGCTGAATTTTTTTAAATCTTTGACTCATTTGACATGTCACATGGATAACTCTATTTTACGGATTAAAATCCATAAAATCATTTTACATGAGACCTACTCATATTTATAATGCATGTAATTATTTTTTTCTTAAATGATATATCGAGTTAAAAAAACGATTATTTGGAAATGGATGAAGTACTACTTAGTACGAAATTGACATTTACTTTTTTTTTCTTTTTTTTTTTATCATTTTCAGTTCAACTTGGCAATCAAGGCTTATCAACAATTCCTATATGACGAGTTAGCCAATGGGGTAGCATAATTCTGTATTGATAATACAATGATCTTTTTTATTTGTAAGAGCATGTACAATGGGGGAGCAAATGTTGCTCCCCCAAGCTACCCAAATTATTAAAAATAAATAAAAAATACCTTTAAGCTATTCTAAGCTACCTAATAAAAAAACACTTTACAGCGGTGGCACAAATCAAGTCTTTATTTATAGATAAAAATGTGTAGATATTTTTTAAAAAAATGAAAAATTAATAATTTTTGAGGTGAAAAATAGGCAAAAAAAAAGGATAAAAAAGAAAATTTTATCCAACTAGTCATAATCTGCCACGTGGAAAGGTGGCTGGAAGGAAGATGTTTACTATTCTTGAATTGGGTAGCCTCCAAAGCTACTCATACATCATTTTCCTAATTTGGCTATTGTTAGCTCTCCCCAATGTATTAAAGAATCCCTTCAATGCTCCCAAATAATCCCTCATTGTACCTTGTCTAAGTGAGGACATGACCATTTTTTCCAAGATATCTTGTAACTTGTAAATAACATAAACCAGTTGAATTAGAATCACGAATATCAATAAGTTGGAATGCAAATACTTCTTATATCATGCATTCAAATCTATTAGCTTTTAATCAACTAAGCTAAGCCCGTAAGGACTACTTCCTATATCCCAAAATTATTAACAATCGTTCCTTTTCATCCGTTTCAAAATAATTTTCTTGTTTGTACTTTTTTTTTAGAATAATACTTTCACCACTTTACTCTTATTTTTTTTTAATATTCTACCATTTCCATGGATGAATAAAGTTCACATGGTGCGTTATAAGTTATTAGGATTAAACTTTGGTTTCACCTAAATAATGTAGGTTTGAAAAATCTAATAATTAAGAGATATATTAATATCATTGAAGTTGGTAATAATTATAAAACTATTTATGAACAACTAATATGTTTACAACATAAGTGGATGATAAAGATAAAAGGTTATAAAAATTTAAACATTAGTTTTTAAAGTGAACTCTTTATTGAAATGTCTAAAAATGAACCGACGTATAGAATCTTTTTTACAAAAGTATAGTCTCAGTAACATAACACGTGTCCGATCACAATAAAAACATCAAGACAAAGATTTTAATTGACACATGTCATGTCCAAAGACTAATTGCGTAAAAAAAGATACTACCCTATCAATAGATAAAAACTTTACTCAATAAAATAGTAGATTTTTTTTTTTCTAAAATGAAATGGGTTACCGACAACAAATAGAAATTTTAAAAAATATATCAATAGTTGGTCGAGATACGCTCTCCGTTCCTAAATTATTGTCATAATTTTCTTTTTCGGTCGTCCTAAAAAATTGTCTTGTCTGCAAAATTTCCTGTTTTGGAAATCATTTTTATCATTATTTGTTTATTTTTATTTTAATTAGAGACCACATTCACATGCGTTATTAAAAAAATTACATATTTTATTAATATTAATAATAAAATTAATTATTATTTATTAATCTGTATGGCAGTTTAAAAATGAGGATAAAATACAAACGGATGGAATATAGATTTTAATTTTCAGCTAAAAAAAAATTTGTAGAAATAAAAAATTATAAAATTATGGTATGATATGATGGCTAACCTTTAATAGTTACGCCACTCCGCATGCTCCAAGTAAAAAGCTGGTGCTGAAAATTACCGGACTCTAAAGAGGAGGTTGAGTGGATGACGCGGTATTTGAAACATCATTTGTAAAGCATATAGTTGGCGCCTTCGTAGGTACAAGTGGATGGAAGTGGGTGGGTGATGTGGCAGTACAGTTGTCACGTGTATTGCTTTAATCCAGCTGGACAAGTCCTCCTCCCCCTGACCCACAGTTCACGTGTACTGTGTGTGTTTACTAATCCATTGCGCGTATGGATCACGTTCTCACCTCGGATCCTATTGCCTCCCTCGCATATTCCCTTTCCCGAACCACAGACGCCCAGCTGTCACTCTTTAGTCTTTGCGCTGTACACTTACGTTTCCCCATACATAAAATTTACTAGCCCCACAGTCTCCACTCTCCAGCTGTTTGCACCTCTCAAGTCTCAAGTAACGTCTCTCTTCCAAATTTCTTTCTCCCCCAACTACCCTTGTAAATACTAGAATGCCAAGGGCATTTTGGTCAGTTAAAAAATCCCACTACTGCTGTAACTAAGCTGTAATGCTTTTTGTTCTGTAGCCTAAAAAGAGGAGGCGTTCTCAGTTCTCACACACTTTAATTCAATTAAATAATACTAACCCCAACTCAGAACAATCGCGTGTTGTTCACGTTGGTTATCCGTTGGACGGGTTGGTAAGTGGGGTCTACTTCAATGACCCGGAGCGTCTTCTTTATTTTTGAAAAACCGCGTTGGACAATGCCAATTACCACTCGTCACTTTTTTTTCTCTCTCTTGCTTTTACTAAGCAAATGGATGGGTTGGGTTATCTGCTTTTTCTCCTCTCTCTTTCTTAGCAGTTTCCCCATACACTATTTTACATGTAATAAGTCAAATTAATTAACTAACTCATACATAAATGAGAAAGTTAACACCCTAGTCACCCTGTATAAATTACCCACTTGTATCTTTCCATTTCGTCACAACAGGCAACAGCTACAAAATCATAACCCCTTTCGACTCTTATCTTCTTCCAAAATGGCTTCCGCCCATTTCATAACCCTGGTTCTTGCTCTAATCTTTCTCTTCAATGTGTCTTTTGCCGCCCGGAAACTCAGTGAGTTGGTCCAAGACCCCTCCAATCTGTTGCAATACCACAACGGCCCTCTTCTTTCTGGCAAAATTTCAGTGAACCTCATTTGGTATGGCAAATTCAAGCCCTCCCAAAGAGCCATCATTTCCGATTTCGTTACCTCCCTCTCATCCTCCAAGCCCCAAAGTCAACCATCCGTTGCCTCCTGGTGGAAGACAACCGAGAAATACTACCATCTCACCAAGAAATCCCCTTCCCTTTCCCTTTACCTCGGTAAACAAGTGGTCGAGGAGACCTACTCGCTCGGAAAGTCGCTCTCTGAGAAACAAATTGTGCAGCTGGCCTCAAAGGGTGACTTTAGAAACGCCATTAACGTTGTATTGACGGCGTCGGATGTCGCCGTTGATGGGTTTTGTAGCAGCAGGTGCGGGACACACGGGTCATCTAGAAGCGCCCGTGTTAAGGGGAAGAATTACAGGTTTGCCTACATCTGGGTTGGTGACTCGGAGACACAGTGCCCGGGTTACTGCGCGTGGCCATTCCACCAGCCCATTTACGGTCCACAAAGCCGACCATTGGTAGCACCCAACAACGAGGTGGGGCTGGACGGGATGGTGATAAACCTTGGTATCCTAATGGCTGGGACGGCGACTAACCCATTCGGAAACGGTTATTACGAGGGTGACGCGAGTGCACCCTTGGAGGCTGCGTCGGCTTGTCCAGGGGTTTATGCGAAAGGGGCGTATCCGGGCTATGCTGGAGACCTTCTGGTGGACCCGACAAGTGGTGCAAGCTACAATGCGCACGGTGCAAATGGAAGGAAATACTTGCTCCCTGCTTTATATGATCCATCGACGTCATCGTGTTCTACTTTGGTTTAAGAACGAACGGACGGCCTACTAATAATATTACTGTAGGATGTATAAAATGATTAAATTGAAGCAAGGGAGATTAGTGAAAACGAAAAAACGAAAAGCAAAAAAAACCCCAAGACGGTAGCTCTACTGCCTACTAGAATTGTAACTCATTCATTCATTCATTTCCGTTTCAATATTATGATTAATGATAAAAATCAGCAAATTACTTTGATTTGCTTTTTCTAAACTGCATTATTGTAACCATAATCATTTTTATCCCGCCCATCAGACAACAGTTGCTTACATAGAGCGATCGAGAGGTTTAATTCTAAATTAATCTCATTGTGTGTTGGGGTTCCTTCCACGGTTTCTCACCTCTCTGATAGTCTTAGTCTGATTGATGGTGCTTCAACATTTTCTTCAACTCTCGACTTTCTCAACCTAACCATATTAAACATTTTTTTTGTTGTTATTTTTAAATTGAAATGAAATTGGTACTTTTGAAATTATACATATTAAACTTTGTTACTGCATATGCATTTTGCTAAAACCGATTCCCATCGTGTGAAATTACTAGAGTATTTAGAAATCGATGGTCTGTCTTACTACGTTTTTTAATCTGATTCCGAACCGACTATTTATATATATCTATTAGATTATCTGCACGACGTCAATATGAGACGATGTCAGTATGAGACAGTGTTAGTATTGAATAAATCAATATAATAAACAATTTAAAATTAACATATCTTGTGCCAATTCAAACAATATGATCATCCACAACAATTTACGGTTTTGAAGCGTGAGGCTTGATAACTACATCAGGTATTTCATCTACACGTGAGACAAAGAAGATTGTGACAGATTAATTTAATTATATTTTATGCATAAAAGTGATTAATTAATTAAAATATTAAAAAAAACATACCGCCTTATTTACAAAACTCAAATCATCCCACATATCATCGTACAATAGTATTTGAGATGGAGGAAGAGGGGGTGTCAGAGTTGTAGGTGGAGGTGCAGGTGGGGTTGCTGGAACCTATTTTGGAGCAATATGTAAGATAAAATTTATGTAATTGTAAAATGTGTATTATATGTAATTATTAACATTTATCTAAACATGAATTGGGTACTTACAAATTCCTCTTCAGAATCAGAATCATAACAATTAGGTGGAGGGGGAGTTGGAGATGCAGGTGGAGTGTCAAATGGAGTTGCATTGCCCTATTTGAAACCATGTATGTGTTAGATAAAAACTATATAATCGTAAAAAAATATTTTTTAGAGTTGGAAATTATAGGGATTTATACCTGTGGTAGAATCACTATAAAAGAACTTCATGATAAACTATATTTATTGTCGAAATTTCTTCTTGTGATGGTAAAAGAATTGTTATCCTGCCGAATGTAGTACATCGGGAAAATGCAACGTATAATTGACCATGAGTAAACAACGGGAATGCGAAGATCAATGCCTTGACAAATTTAACCGATTGACCTTGTAATTTATTTTATAGTCATTGCAAACGCCAACCTAATAGGAAATTGACGTCTTGTAATAGGAATAGTAAGCTCAGAAGCAGAAGGAGTAAAAGAAATTCTTGATATAAATACCAAATTTTCAGTTTTATCTCCAGTTAATATTTCAGCTTCAATAATCCACTGCGCACATCTCACCACCCTCAGTCTAATTCCATTACAGAGACCATCCTTTGGGGCAAGATTCCTGAGCAAAATAACTAGACAACTGATTTTCAATTACAGGTCCAAAGGGGGGAGACCAGGAGGATTCAAAGAGTTCAAATATTCGATTGAGAATCGATTTGCCATAATCGGATCACTTGTATCATCTTCCACGTTTTTGTCTGTCGATAGATAACTAATGACATTTTTGGGGAATATCTTCAATGCTTCAACATTTATATTATTAACATCATCATTGCGTGTAGATAAAATAGTACGTTCTGTTAAGAATTTCGCAGAAGAAGTCTCAGTCTATGCAGTTGTGGATACACTTCTCTTATTAATTCACCGAGGTCTTTACACTTTCGAATTGTAGAAGGTAGTTCAATGGTTTCATATGGATTGGTTTCTACATGTTGATTGAAATTAAATTAATGTTAATCATAAAATATTTATTAATTTAAAGTTTAAATGTAGATGTGTAAAATTGATATTACCTCGTTCAAGTATGTAGCGAATTCAACATTTTCTGAATCATTTGGATTCAATCGCATGTTTTGTGATAGAGTCAAAATGTGTATCTGGTTCCAAAGTGTTGATTTTTGAATAGTTGATCCCACAATTTGTTCACGATATCCTTTTGATACAACGGGTAAAGTTTGGCGAAAATTCCCACCAAGTACAACGATAATTCCACGAAATGGTTGATGTTATCACGAACATCTTGAAGGGTGCGATCCACGGCCTCAGCGCAATGACGATGTTGTATAGGGACCTCATCTCATATAATCAATTTCGCCTCCCAAAACAATTCTACATGAATTGATTGTTTAGTGAAGGAACATATAATGTCTTTCAACAAATTCAATGGTAAACAAAACGTAGAATGCACAGTTCTACCGCCTACCAACAACAATGATGCAATTCCAGATGATGAAACACAAATGACGCTATGACCAAGGCTTCGATAGTATCCTGCAATGGTATTGTATAAAAATGTTTTGCCCGTACCAGCACCCCCATTCAAAAAAAAGGTCTCTCCATGACTCAAAACCACTGAAGAGATTACAGCTTCGAAGCAGAGTCGTTGACTGTCATTCAAACAGTTATTATTTTCTTCTGCACCAATTGTGCGGGCATCGTATCGAAGTTGTCTATGTTCCCACAATAGTCTATTGTTTCCTGCTATTTGTGTCCAATTTTCATTTGGGAGGGGCATCGGTGAAAAATCTTGTAAACTTTTTCCAGATTCTTGTAATATTTCGTTCAAGAGGTGCAAACCATAATCTGTTACTTGACCATCAGTCGGATTTGTAATTTTGAAATTCGTACGCAATTGGTGTGGAAGATCATCACATATATTTATTGCAAACTTATTCCACAACTTGTCAGGCTGTATTGGAAAACATTGTGTTAAAATAAGGGCAAATAATCTTCTCAATTTGTATCCAGACTTCATAACCGAAGTTTCTTCTAAACATTGCGCTCATTATTCGTCATTTTCTAAAAGACCTCGTGCAACACATGCATCTTTAAACGTATCATATTGAATACCATTATATGTGCGTAAATTTTCCGAAAATGTCGGGCCTTTCACGGTAATTAGTAATAGTCGCAGGTAAAATCTCTCTCCACTTGAGGGGCTAGCAAAGTATATTCTACCAATAGCATTGCTTGGATAGTTAGGATGCCTTCGTTTCCAAAAATTTTATCCAAGTGTAATTCTGTGGCATTTGTTGATATGTTAAATCTCGAACCATTCTATCAGAGGCACAACAATTTTAAAAAGCCATTAATTTCGTTACTTTCTCCTCAGCTTGTTGACCAATCTGATCTCGTGACTGTCTTGAATCATACAAAACATTATGTTCTCTAAGAAGATGGAGATCCAATCGAATAATATTAGGACATTCTTTTATGTAAAGTGTTGCCAAATAACCGTCATGCGACTTAGGCGGTCCAATATACCTTGTGCATCAAGATATTGTTTGATCTCATCACCCCTCCCCAAAACCATTGTAGTTCTATCATGTCCTTTGTAGATGTACTTATTAATGTACTTGACACATCTCATTCCAACACAAACCTTCACATTAATATGACAGTTAAACATTTCTGTTAGATAAGGATTATACTGTACGACATCTCTATTATCCAGTTGTTTCCCCTTCACCATCAATACCAAGTCATTGTTGCGTCGACGATAGACTGGGTAGCCGTCAACATCAATAGAAGTAGTTTCAACCCATAGTTTTGGGTATCGTTTCTTGCAAAAATTATTGTCCATACATTGTGCATGTGGGTTTCTCGGCCCGCATGGTCCATGTATCATGCATCTCTTAACTGTGTCGAAAAGTGCAGGCTTATTAATCGGATCAGGTAACTCTGCCGAGACCACCCTATCAACTTGTTCGGTGTTTTCATCTTATCCTGGTTCGAGAAAAAATAGAGCATGCATATGAGGCAATCCCGTTTTGAAACTCAATCGTGAAAACATATGCTTCTATTCGTGCGAACACCCTCTTTTCTTTTACCATTTTCATCAATTGTTTTCTCTTTAATTTAAAAACTTCGAGCAACAAAATGCAGTCGATCAGCAGCAGTTTGATTAGGTAGTAGAGCATCATTAATTTCAGGCCACGTTGGGTTGACTGTCATGGTTAAGAAAATATCTGGGTGTTTGTATGTGGGAGTGATAGCCATAGAATATTGAAAAATTTCATACATGTGCCTCGGTCCACCAGTAAAAGATGATGGAAGAATATATCTCTTGCCAATTTGATCTCCCTCTTGATCATGAATTTCTTGGAGGTCTTTATATCGTTCAACACGAATAAACTCAACTTGGTTTTTCTAATGTATTTAGGTTTTACTCCGTAGCGGCCCAAACATCCACCAAATATTCCTGAAACAACTTTTGGGCTCTCAAAATGGTTGATTACTCGAAGTTCGTTGGAATAAGCGATAACTATAGTAATCCATCATTGTGAGTCGGTTTCTTGGGTTAGTACTTGGGGCATCTTTACCCACATAATCTGCATTCACTAATCGCATCAACCCTCCGTCTCCTCCGAGATATACAACAATATCTATTGATCCCTCTTTTCGGTACCATCACCAGGCAATATTACTGCAATCTCATCTACTGTCGGTGCATTATAACGTCGTCGATCAGTTCTCGGATTATACCGCAAACACGCTAGTAAATCTTGATTAGATTCATCTTGGTTTTGTTGTTGTAATATTTCGTGTGCTTGACGAAATTTAGATACAAATGGATTGTTTTGTAACAAACATTCTTGAATGAGGGCCAAGAGTTTCGATCTAATGTAGGATTTTGTCGTTCACGATTGTTTAAAGCGAACAAGTCGTATATATAAAGTTGAGCATACACGGGATCTGTACCCGACTGTAGTAATAATGCACCATTACGATGTCGCAATTCACCATTGATAGTGAAGCTATAAGGACCCCTCTCTATTAGGACACTGCGATCTATTGTACATTCAAGACTTGTAGAAAAGAGTATGTGCATGTTTGATTTAGCTTATTGATATGTGTTGATGACTTATTGCTTATGACTGATAATTTATTACTTATGACTTATAACTGATGACTAATAACTGGTGATGTTTGATTTAAATTTTTAAAAGTGCTGATTAGCTTTCATAAGTTAGTGTGTGTTTGATTAATAAATTGAAATAATGCTGAAATCAAATATAAAGACTAAAATAGCATTATCAAAAAAATGTGATTTACATAATAATTAATATTAATATTATTACTATTAATAATATTAATTTTAATCGTATTATTATTATCATTATTTATTTATTTATTATTATAACTTTTTTATTATTTTATTAATATTAATACAAATTTTATAACTATTATTAATTATTACTATTGTCATTATCATTATTATTACCTTTATTATTATTATTATTATTATTTTATTAACTTAAATATTACTTTTATTATTATTACTTATTAATTTTAGTATTTATTTTATTATATTAATAATAATTATTATTATTATTATATTTATATTTATATTATTATTTATTTAATTAATTATTATTAATACTATATTTTATTATTATAATATGCTATTAATATTACTTATTATCATTACGATTATTTTTAATATATTATTATTAATATTAATTTTTAGTATTATTATTATTATTAGCATTAATAATTATTATTATAATTATAATTGCATTTATCATTATTAATACTATATTTATTGTTTTTATTATTATTATAACTATTATCATTATTCATATTATTATTTATTAATATTATTATAATTCCTTTTATTATTATTATTATTATTTATAATAATAATAATAATAATAATAATAATAATAATTATTATTATTATTATTATTACTTTTTGTTTTTATTACTATTATTAAGAAGGGTAATCTTGGAATGTATATATTTTCAATAAAGAAGATGACTCACATGTTTTTGAAAAATAGAATTAAGCACTAGACTTAGTGCTTACAACTAAAGGCTTTACATGTGTTTTACGTGGTTTGTACATGACTTATGACTTATCTTAACATAAATAAAATCAAACGCTTCAAAAACAATTTATGGTAAGTTATAAGTTATAAGCACTTCCAGATAAGTCATATCAAACATGTGTTATATTGTGGTAATTAAATACTTGTTTGGTGGTGTTTTTACCAAAACGTTGGTAAAAAACGCAGTGTTTTAAAAAGACAAAACCCTCTATTTGGTCACCTAACTTTTCAAAAACTTGAAAGGTGGTCAACGAAATTTTAAATCTTGCAATGAGACTACTATACATTAGTTAGGCTGCAAGCGAACCTATTTTTTTGATGGACGTTAAATTTGGCCGTTAAATTATGTCAAATATCTACTTTACCCTTCTAAATAGAGTTGGCTGTTAAAGGGGTCAAAGTGCAATAAAAAATAAAACCAAATAACAGATCTAGATCCAGACGACGGTGAGCTCGTCATCATCAACATCTACATCCTTGAAAATAAAAATCTAGATCCGAATCTCTCTTTCAAAATCCAAATCCATCAATATTCAATCATAAGCATTCATCATCTTTAACAGTTATTACTAAAATACTAATAATTAATCACTACATTCTTGCATCTTACAGTCAAATCAACATTTCCAATCTGATTTGTACAAGAACAGAGAAAGAGCTTCAATAATCATCGATCACCATGTTTGATCCATCTATAACCGTAATACTAACCCAATTAATTAACCACAATCCTCGACCAACAGATCCGTACAAAGATCCATTGAACTTAAATAAACCTAAAATGAGGATGGAAGACGAACCAGATGGCGGTGAGTTCCATCCAATTGGTGATGATCTAGAAGACGGACCAAGGATATTACGATCCAGTAAGTATCGAGAAATCTGAGCAACTATACACTGTCACGACCAAATTGAGAACGCCGCTAAAACTACAGGATGGGCGACGAATATTAATGGCTGAGAACGCGAGAGTTCCGTTTGAAGTGCCGAAGTTCCATCCTTGATGCAGCCGACGGCATAGAATTCAGTGACGACGCTAGAAGTTTCCCCGGCGATGAACAACGAGAATACGCGAAAGAGGAACTTTTCGTTCCAGGTAGAGTTCTCGCTGCCGACATTGTCGATCTTGGTTCGGAGCTTGGCTAATAGGTTGACTCAAGTGAGTGCGTAGGTGTGAGGTTCCCGGGATGTGACCCGCGCCCATGCGCCCTTGTTTAGGGTGCGTGCGTGCGAGATGCGGGACACCACTTGCCTCGTTCCACCCTCCCTTGTTTAGGGGAAGACGAAATCCAAAGTGCGAGAGGAGTGCTGTCTATATTAGCACGTTGGAATGTGCCTCGGTTGCCTTGAGTGGATTTTGTATCCAAAATGGGAACTAAAGGTTTCCACATGTCAGGTTATCCCTTATTTCGTGGATAACAGGATATGGGAATGCATTACCTTTCCATTCTCATTCTCCCTTTTTTTCGTCGGGGATAATAGAAGTGCAAGAAAAGATATTGCGACGCGCCCCACTTATGGATTTATTAAAATGGCCTTATGGTCCAATCAGATCGCTATGGGAGCTATTGTTTTCCGCATCAAGTTATCCCTTGTTTAGGGGATACCAGGATATGGGAATACATCACCCTCCATTCCCATGATCTCCCTTTTTTGGGAGAACAGGAAAGTGCAAAGAGGGAATGTTGCGTGGCCCCACTGGATCTGAAAGTTTTAGAGTCGCCACCTTTATTTTAAGGCAAAAATAAAGGAAAACCGAAAGAGAAAACCAGAGATTTTAGAAAACGGGTTCGGGGCTAAGTTACGAGTTGGGAAGGTGCTAGGCACCCAACTCGCCCTTCGGTCTCAAAGCTTTTGGCAAATATGCTCATTGTTATATTAATCTAGCAAATAAATAAGGTCTTATTTTGACAAGGGAAAATTAAACAGATACATTCGTGGCTACATTATTTACTGACTCGCAGCCTCCTTCCAATAATTACAAACACATTTAAGATATTTGGCCATTATAATGGCTCTTTTACAAAATATTTCCTAATCTAATCCGGGCAGCACAACGGCTTATATCGGCTACATTGTGCCGGATTTAAAATACAACTTTTCGAAAATAAATAAAAGGAAAAAATGCAAATGAAATAAAAATACGCCCTTAAAGGTATTACCTTTTAGAGCGGTGGTGTGCTCGCTCTGTCCTCTGCGGGAGAGGGAGTCTTTTTTTGTTTTGAATTGAACTGGACTGGAATTGAACTGGATTTGAACCTGGATTTTAACCGGGTTTGAACCTGGATTTGAGGCGGGCTAGTCAACTCGGGCAGAGTGACGGCTTTTATTTGGGTAGGTTTTGGCCTTTTCAGTGGGGCGGAACCTAGACTTAAGTTTTGACTTTTTTTAGCTCGTTACTCGGGCAGAGTAACGACAGGGTGTATGTTTATGTGTATTTTTGTGTGTGCGTTTTTATATATTTGTGTGTGTGTGTGAGTGCGTGCGGGTTGAGTGTGTGTGGGTAGAGATAGAGTATATGTGCGGGTGAGTGGCGGCTGGCAGGGAGTGATTGAGAGAGAGAGGCTGGGCGTTTTTTTTTTCTTTGTTGTGGGAGTGGGTCGGCTGGGATAAAAATGAGAGAGAGGGATTGTGTGCGAGGGATTGTCTGAGAAAAAATGAGGGATCGATTTGTTGGGAAATGAGGAGTATATATAGGTGGGGTAGCTTAGTGATTAAGGAAATGGGGAACCGGCGGCTCTTTTCTTTTCTTTTTCTTTTTCTTTTTTGTTTCCTTTCTTTTGGTTTGTTTCTTTTGCTTTTTTGTTTTCTTTTTTTTTTTTTTTGTTTCTTTTCGATTTTTTTTCTTTTTTTGTTTCTTTCTTTGTTTCTTTTGTCTTTTTTTCTTTTCTTTTTGATTTCTTTTTTTTTTGTTTCATTTCATTTCTTTTTGTTTTATTTTCTTTTGCTTTCTTTTTTTATTTCTTCTTTTTTTTTTTTTTTTATTCATTTTCTTGATTTTTTGTACCTTCATTCCTGAAACATACAAAAGATAATTAGTAGTCTATTTTGCAACATTTATTAGACAAAGATAAAGCAGTACGAATTTGGGGTGTCTCTGAGCCCTCAACGATGGAGTTTACGGGTAACCCGAAGCTTACTGAGTAAACGAACATCGTTGAAAAGATAGACTCCCAAATTCGAGACAAGAAAATATTTTTATGTTGCAATGGTCGGACCTACTGATGTAGGCTGCCTACGTATCCTTTTTCAAGGAATCAGACCAAGCGTAGTTCAGGCCAAAACCTTAAACTACAATGGAAAAAGATTTTTTTTGTGTTTTCAAAAGCCGTATTCTTCCGGTCCGAAACCGTTGTCAAATACGGTATGAAGATTTGAATGTTTCGTTACCACCTTTCAACCGGTCAATACCTTGGCATTGAAATGTGTTAAGAAAACTTTCTAGGTATGTCTGGGCCTTGATCGCTGTCTTGTTTCCAGACATAATCCGAAAACTTTCAAATATCAGAAAACTGTGTTTGACTAAAGATCCGTTGTCGAGCATTTCAAATCTGTTACCACAATTTCAACCGGTCAATACCTTGGCATTGAAATGTGTTAAGAAAACTTTCTAGGTATGTCTGGGCCTTGATCGCTGTCTTGTTTCCAGACATAACTCGAGAATTTTCAGATATCAGAAAATTGTGCTTGACTAAAGATCCGTCGCCGAACACGACGAATTGATCATTCTTCAAGTTTTTTCGAAAATTGTGCAGTGGAAAATATTCTTTTTCCTTCCGTTTTTTTTTTGTTTTTTCTTTATTCCTCTTTTTTTGTGTTTTTGAAATATTCTCTTTTTTTGTGTTTTTGAAATATTCCTCTTTTTTTGTGTTTTTGAAATATTCCTCTTTTTTTTTTTTTTTGTGTTTTGAAAACTCATTTTGAAAAAGAGTTTTTCTTTTATTTGAAAATAAAACATTTTTTTTCCTAAAAAGGAAATTATTCTAAAGTTAGGATAGAATCTTGTGCAGACCGACTTACCTTTTTGCGCCTGGTGGTCGCAGATTCCGATTCGACATTTACGCCACTCTTTGCTGGGGAATTTCTCTTTTTTTGTTTTTTTGTTTTATGATTGTGATGGTCGGACCCACCGAGGTCGCCCACGTATCCTTTTCAAGGAATCGACCAAACGTAGTTCGGCCTGATGCTGGGAATCTTATTCTTGCTTGCTCTTTTGTTTTTTTTTTTTTTGATATGGGATTTTTTCTTTTTATTGCTTCGGCCTTCTTTGGAAAGTCTTTTCTTTTGTCTCACTTTGTTTTCGGCTTTAGCTGGAAGATTTTCTTGATGCTGCTGCATTTGTTCTTGTTGCTCCTTCTAACCTTGGTCAGAAACTCCCTTTTTTTCTTGCCGTAGCATCTTTTGGTATCAGCGGTGATGTCATCTTTTCTTTCTTTGTTGTTTTCTTTTCGCTCCATTTTCTAGCTTCAGTCGAAAATTTCTTCTTCTGCCGCCGCATTTTTCTTGTTGCATGTACCTGAAAAACTTTCTCTTCTTGTACATACATCTTCCCCTTTCCCGATTTTTTTTTTATTTTCTGTTTTTTTTTTTTTTGTTTTTTTTTGTTTGTTTTTTTTTTTTTTTTGTTTTTGTTTTTTTTTGAAAACTTGTACAAATATTTACAAGCGTCTAATTTTATATGATGTAAAATGAAATAAAACACGTCGCAGACTCAAAACACACGCACAAAGCAAAGCTATATCGACCTAATGGGTAACAGACGCAGCGTATTTTAAATGAGTCTTAAAGGGGTATACTTTCGGACTCGGCGGGCTCTCTCTCTTTTTCTCTCTCTTTTTTTTTTTTATGAGTATATGCGGGGAAAGGAGAAGTCACCTTGCTTGGCCATATAATTGTTGGCTATACTTGACATATGGCTATTCTCAACTCGATTTTCTTCATAATCGATTGAGGCAGCGGTGAATGATCGGGATTCAAGTCATCGATTTGTTTCAGGACAATGGCAACGTAGATGATGAATAGGGCGCAGATACTTCTGGTGTTTCTCATCCTGATGAGACTGAGCTTTTTCTGAGCCTTGCAGAAGAAGTATATGGGGATGAGGTTCAGGGATGTTCTCGCGCCCGCGCCCTTGATAGGTGCTTGGCGACGCGCGGATGCGGGACACCACCGCCTCGCTCCACCCTCCCTTGTTTAGGGGAAGACGAAATCAAAGTGCGAGAGGAGTCTGTTGTCTATGTTAGCACGTTGGAATGTGCCTCGGTTGCCTTGAGTGGATTTTGTATCCAAAATGGGAACTAAAGGTTTCCACATGTCGTTATCCCTTATTTCGTGGATAACAGATATGGGAATGCATTACCTTTCCATTCTCATTCTCCCTTTTTTCCGCTGGGATAATAGAGAAGTGCAAGAAAAGATATCATGACGCCCCACTTATGGATTTAATAAAATGGCCTTATAGGCCCCGATCACTCATGGGAGCTTGAGGCCCCAACCGATCTGAAAGTTTTAGAGTCGCCACCTTTATTTTAAGGCAAAAATAAAGGAAAACCGTAAGAGAAAACCGAGATTTTAGAAAACGGGTTCGGGGCTAAGTTACGAGTGGGAAGGTGCTAGGCACCCAACTCGCTTTCGGTCTCAAAGCGCTTTTGGTGAAATATGCTCATTGTTATATTAATCTAGCAAATAAATAAGGTCTTATTTTGACAAGGGAAAATTAAACAGATACATTCGTGGCTACATTATTTACTGACTCGCACCGCCTCCTTCCAATAATTACAAACACATTTAAGAATATTTGGCCATAATAATGGCTCTTTTACAAAATATTTTCTAATCTAATCCGGCAAAGACAACGGCTTATATTGGCTACATTGTGCCGGATTTAAAATACAACTTTTGAAAATAAATAAAAGGAAAAATACAAATGAAATAAATAAAAATACGCCCTTAAAGGTATTACCTTTTAGAGCGGTGGTGTGCTCGCCTCGTCCTCTAGAGGGAGTCTTTTTTTTTTGAATTGAACCGACTGAATTGAACCGATTTGAACTGGATTTGAACCGGATTTGAACCGATTTTGAACCGATTTGAGGTTGGGGCTTGTCAACTCGGGCGAGTGACGTTTTATTTGGGTTGGTTTTGGCCTTTTATTGGGCGGAACCTAGACTTAAGTTTTGCTTTTTAGCTCGTTACTCTGGCAGTAACGGCAGTGGTATGTTTATGTGTATTTTGTGCGTGCGCTTTATATATTTGTGTGTGTGTGTGCGTGAGAGAGGGTATATATATGTGAGTGTGTGTGAGAGGGGGATTGCCGAGAGAGAGAGGGAGTATATTGTGCAAGTGTGTGTGAGTGAGGGAGTATTTTATGGGTGAATGGGCCGGCTGGGAGAGGGGGTCGCTGGAGTGGGAGTGAGAGAGGGCGCTGAGTGGGGAGAAATTGAGAGAATGAGGGAAATGAGAGAGAGAGTTAGTCGGGAGGCCTTCTGCGAGAATGAGGGAGTATAATATATATATATATAGGGTAGATTAGTGGTTAAGTAAAGGGAAGGGGGGTGACTGGCGGCTCCCTTTTCCATTTTCTTTTTTTCTTTTTCTTTTTCTTTTTGTTTTTCTTTTGCCTTTTTCGTTTTTCTTTTGCTTTTCGATTTTCTTTCTTTTTTTGTTTCTTTTGTTTTTTTTGTTTTTTTTTTTTGTTTCTTTTCTTTCTTTTTTTTTGTTTTGTTTTCTTTTTGATTTTTGTTTTATTTATCTTTTCGTACCTTTGTTCCTGAAATATACAAGAGATAATTAGTAGTCCATTTTACAATATTTATTGGACAATATAAAATAGGGGTACGAATTTGGGGTGTCTACAGAGCCCCTCAACGATGGAGTTTATGGGTAACCCGAAGCTTACCAAGTAAACGAACATCGTTGATAAGATAGACTCCCAAATTCGAGGTAAGAAAATATTTTATGTTGCAATGGTCGGACCTACTGATGTAGGCTGCCTACGTATTCCCTATTAAAAGGAAATCAGACCAAGCGTAGTTCAGGCCAAAACCTTAAACTACAATGGAAAAAGATTTTTGTGTTTTCGAAAAAGCCGTATTCTTCCGGTCCGAAACCGTTGTCAAATACGGTATGAAGATTTGAATGTTTTTCTGTTACCACCTTTCAACCGGTCAATACCTTGGCATTGAAATGTGTTAAGAAAATTTTCTAATTATGTCTGGGCCTTGATCGCTGTCTTGTTTCCAGACATAATCCGAAAACTTTCAAATATCAGAAAATTGTGTTTGACTAAAGATCCGTTGTCGAGCATTTCAAATCTGTTACCACAATTTCAACCGGTCAATACCTTGGCATTGAAATGTGTTAAGAAAACTTTCTAGGTATGTCTGGGCCTTGATCGCTGTCTTGTTTCCAGACATAACTCGAGAATTTTCAGATATCAGAAAATTGTGCTTGACTAAAGATCCGTCACCGAACACGACGAATTAATCATTCTTCAAGTTTTTTCGAAAATTGTGCAGTGGAAAATATTCTTTTTCCTTCCCTTTTTTTTGTTTTTTCTTTATTCCTCTTTTTTTGTGTTTTTGAAATATTCTTCTTTTTTTGTGTTTTTGAAATATTCCTCTTTTTTTTGTGTTTTTGAAATATTCCTCTTTTTTTGTGTTTTTGAAATATTCCTCTTTTTTTTGTTTTTGAAAACTCATTTTGAAAAAGAGTTTTTCTTTTATTTGAAAATAAAACATTTTTTCCTAAAAAGGAAATTATTCTAAAGTCGGGGTAGAATATCAGACCGACTTACTTTTACCGGTGGTCGCCGCAGATTCGGCTGATTCTGACATTTACGCCACTCTTTGCTGGGGAATTTTTTTTTTTTGTTTTATGATTGTGATGGTCTGACCCACCGATGTAGGTCGCCCACGATCCTTTTTCATGAATCGACCAAACGTAGTTCGCCCTCGATGCCGAATCTTGCTTTTTTTTTTGCTTTTTTTTTTTTTTGTCGATTTTTTCTTCTTTTATCATCGTTCGCCTTCTTCACCGGAAAGTCTTTTTCCTTTGTCCCACTTTGTTTTCGCTTTAGTCGAAAATTTCTTTGATGTCGCCTGATTTGTTTTGTTGTTCCTTCTAACCTTGGCCGAAGCTTCCCTTTTTTTTTCTTGTCAGCATCTTTTGGTATCACCGATGTCATCTTTTTCTTTGTCGTTGTTTTCTTTTTGCTCCATTTTCTAGCTTCACCGAAAATTTCTTCTTCCTCATTGCCGTCGCATTTTTTGTTGCATGTACCGAAAAATTTTTTCTTCCTTCCAGTACATACGCTTTTTCTCCCCCAATTTTTTCATTTTCTGCTTTTTTTTTTCTTTTTTGCCTGAAACACTTCAGATTTGTCGGGATTTTGGCAATCGGCAGCACTTTTGAAGTATCCCCTCGACTTTATTAACGATGTATGCAAACAATGTCCTGTTATGCCTCAAATGATAATTTAGTGATAATGCATGAAATTTTGTGATTTATTTTTGCGATGCACGATTTGAAATAGTGGTCACCATTTATCTCTACTATGCATGATTTATGTTCTAAAATGCAATCGGGGTCGATGACGCATGTTTTACACTCAATTTACATTTTTGCATGCAATAGAATGGCTTAAATGGAATATTCTGAGTATATTAATTTTTCTCCGAACGCTTTTGGCATATTATTTTTCGGATAAAAACATGACAAACGTATATTTTCATGCCCTTAGCTTATTTTTCCAAGCATGCAAATGTGGGTATAGTAAATACCACAAAGATATTTATATTTTGATGATTGGTGATATTTTACCTTTCTTATGTCGACTTCCATGCGCAACATTTTATTGACAAACGAAATGCACAATATGAATGCGTGAATTTTATGCGATGCGATGCAATGCGTAACATGTATGAGAATGATGCACGAATTTTTCACATTTTATTATGCATATGACAAATGCAGCTTATAATATGTATGTTAAGATGCAAAATTAATTACATATATGAATTGCTTTTTTTTTTTTTTATGAATGAAAATTTTTATTTTATTTTATTAATTTTGAAAAGAATGATTTTGAGAAAGAATTATGTTTATTTACATGTAAATTTATGCACATGTATGAAAATAGTATGTGACAATCTAAAGAATTATTTTTTTTTTTGTTATGAACAAGATTTTTTTTATTTTTATATTAAAAGAATTTATTGTAAAAAAGTGAAGTATAAAACATGTGATATGTTTATTATTTACTTAAAGGACTCAGACAGGAAGGAGATAAGGGTAGAGAACTTACCCCAGTTGTTTTTTCTGTGTTCGCAAGGAGCCACTGGCGGTAGCCCTGACGCCAAGATGACGACGATGATGATGATAATGATGATGATGATGTCGACGGTCAAGCCGCCGGGCCGGGCAGAGGTCGAGGATTAGCAACGGTCCCGTGAGTCGGTGGTCTCTCCCGTAAGCCATTCGTCCCGAGCACATTAGCTTTGAGTTCTCGCAAACATTAGTATCTCTTTTCCTTTTTTTTTTTCTTTTTTTATTTTTTTTCCGTGGAAAGAAATCAGACAAACATTATGAAATAATGCAATATAATGTATATGATGCAAGATGTTACACATGCAAAAATAAATTCAATAATTTAAAATAAAACTATGCCAAACATCTAAAATGTAATAGCACTCAGACTTTGCGTAAAGATTTTGAGAATACACCTTTGATAAGAGCCGGCTTTTTTGGTGATATTGAACGGAAAATGGCCGACCTCTTATTCTTCGGGTGCATTGTGG
>CM028378.1:134462124-134563648 GCA_013146195.2 Codonopsis lanceolata
TTAAATCAAAGAACTATAAATGATTATAGTCGACCTACACTGAATGTAGTAACATCATGTCTAGTCTTACCGGAAGCAGTAAGGAATTTCGAATTAAAAGGTCATTATTTTAATATGATACCTTCTTTTCATGGAATGCCAGCCGAAGATCCAGTAAGTTTCCTTAGAGATTATGAGTATATGATGAGTACTTTTCCGTTAGGAGGGTTGACTGAAGACCAAGTAAAAATGAAATACTTTCCAAGTGCATTAAAAGATTTGGCGAAAAGATGGTTTATGAATCTAACACCTAGTAGTGTTTATACTTGGGCTCAACTATATGATTTGTTTATGAGTAAATATTATAAGCATGCATCTCTTACAGAATACAGAAAACAAATCATGTCTTTTCAAAATGAACCAGGTGAAACATTCCATGAGGCATGAGATAGATTTAAAAATTTACTTATTATGTGTCCTCATCATAATCTGTCTCAAGATGTGTTAGTACTTCAATTCTATCATGCTCTTTCGCCTGCTTTACAAACTATGGTTGATAGTGCGGCCGGTGGTTCTATTAATAGAATGACACCAGTTGCACTAGAAGAATTATTTGAGATGTTGAGTGCAAATTCTCAACAGAAAAGTGCAAGAGGTAAAAGTAGAAATTTATTCCAAGTTCAAGAAAAACCGGAGATGAATACACAAGCTCAATATGAAAATTGGCCAATTCAAGAAGCATGTGCCATGTGTGGATTATATTCTCATGCTACTAATTTTTGTCCATCTAGTGCTATGTATTCTGAACAGGTGAATGCCATGAACATGTACCCTCAAAGACAAAGGAATGATCCCTACTCAAACACATATAATCCTGGTTGGAGGAATCATCCTAATTTTTCATGGGGAGGAAATAAACCATTACAACCTCAACCACTTCAACCTCAACAATTCCCAAATCAAGGTCAATTGCGAATTGAAGAAGTTTCAAAATCGGATGGAGCACAAAAAGGACAAGTTGCCCTTAACAAATATTTGCTAGAAGAAGTAGAAAGTTTAAGGGAGAAACTTGCAAAAGTTATGAACGAGAAAAGAGAAGAAGGGAAGTTCCCTAGTCAAACCGAACAAGCAAAATCTATCACTACTCTGCGAAGTGGTAGAGTAATTGGAGAAGAGGTAAGTGATCCTATTCAATCTTCTGATGTGCCTGATAAATTAGATAATTCTGAAAAAGAAGTTGAAAAGGATAAAAATGAAAATAATCAAACAAATAATCAAGAAGTAGAAAAAGAATTGCAAAACAAAGAAAGTCAAGAAGAAGTAGGGCAAGAAAAAGAACAAGAAGAAGAGGAACCTTATGTGGCACCACCACCATATGTTCCTCCAATTCCGTTTCCTAGAAGACTTATGAAAAACAGAATGGATAAACAATTTTCGGAAATTTATAATATGTTATCCAAAGTGAATGTTAACCTTCCTTTGCTTAATGTTATTAAAAATATTCCAGCTTATGCTAAGTTTTTCAAAGATCTTCACTCTAAGAAACACAAATTCGAAAACAATGAAAAAATTATTGTTTCTGAAAACGTAAGTGCAGTTTTACAACCCGAACTTCCCCCTAAGTTGAAAGATCCAGGCAGCTTTAATATCCAAGTCTTCATTGGGTAGTTCTAAAAAGATGAAGGCTATGCTTAGATTTAGAGCAAGTATTAATTTGATGCCTTTTGCAGTCTATAAACAATTAGGGTTGGGAGAACTGAAACCCACTAATATGTCTTTACAATTAGCTGATCGTTCAGTTAAACATCCTTTGGGTATAGTAGAGGACATCCTAGTTCAGGTTGATAAATTAATCATTCGGTTGATTTTGTGGTTCTAGAGATGGAAAGGAAAATATGCACAAATAATGAAGTCCCTATCTTGTTAGGCAGACCTTTTATGGCCACTGCCAATACAATGATAAATGTTAAGAATGGTAAACTCACAATGTCAGTCCTAGGTGAAATCAGAAATCTCGCTTTTTGATGCAATGAAATAGACCGAAGTGACATGAATGCATGTTTCTCAATTGATGAAATAGAAAAACTAACAACTCAAACCTTTGAAGAAAATTGTTGAGGATGATGATTATGAGAAAGATGTGTTTGTAGTTTATGATGATAGACCTTTCTCTCACATAAAATTTGACATTGAAGAGTTAGAAAGAGAACTTCGAGACCGATGAAAGAAAAGAGAGAGAAAGATTAGAAGCCCTTAAGAATAAAGATAAAGATAATTTGGAAGAGATGAATCGAAAAATAATTCGATAAAATAGAAAAAAGAAGAGGATGAAAATAATGATGAAAAGAAGTGGAAATTCTAAAATCTCTTTTTGAAGAAATAGAAGTAGATGAAGAAAAGTAGAAAACATTGAGGAGGTTAAAGAAGAAACAATTAAACACGAAAATTCGAATTTATTCCGTCTCATTAAATCTCCTCTTGAAAGAAGAATTAAAGTCATTACCACCCCACTTAAAATATGCATTTTTAGGGGAAGGTAAAACTTTGCATGTTATAATTGCTGCAGATTTAACTGAAGAACAAGAAGCAAGCTTATTAAAAGTTTTATGGACACATAGAGAAGCCAGTAGGTTGGTCCTTAGTGATTTAAAAGGTATTAGTCCGTCTATGTGTATGCATAAAATACATTTAGAAGAAGGTAGTAAACCTTCTAGAGAAAGACAAAGAAGACTTAACCCTCACATGGAAGAAGCAGTGAGAAAAGAAGTCCTTAAGCTTCTTGATGCGGGTATAATTTACCCAATATCTGATAGTAAATGGGTTAGTCCAGTTCAGGTAGTTCCTAAGAAATCAGGAATTACAGTAGTTAAAAATGATAAGGATGAATTAGTTCCTACACGAACTATCACCGGTTATAGAATGTGCATTGATTTGAGGAAATTAAATGCGGCAACTAGGAAGGACCACTTTCCTTGCCATTTATTGATCAAATCCTTGAAAGACTAGTGGTCATGAATATTATTGTTTTCTTGATGGTTTTTCCGCTACAACCAAATCCTAGCACCCGAAGACCAAGAGAAAACCACCTTTACATGTCCTTTTGGTACCTTTGCATTTAGGAGAATGCCAATGCTACTTTTCAAAGATGCATGATTTCTATATTTTCAGATTTAGTGGAAAGGTGTGTCGAAGTATTCATGGATGATTTATCATTATTTGGAAACTCTTTTGATCATTGCCTATAAAATCTTACGTCGGTATTGAAAAGATGTTGTAAAACTAATTTGACCCTAAGTTGGGAGAAAAGCCATTTCATGGTTAAACATGAAATTGTCTTAGGTCATGTTGTGTCTAATAAAGGAATTGAAGTCGATAAGGCAAAATTGAAGTTATATCACAACTACCTCCCCAACTTCGTCAAAGGTGCTAGAAGTTTTCTAGGGCATGCGGGTTTTTATAGAAGATTTATAAAAGATTTTTCAAAAATCTATAAACCTATATGTAAACTGTTGGCAAAAGACACCGAATTCATTTTTGATCAAGAATGTTTAAACGCATTCAATTTATTAAAGGAAAGATTGACAAATGCCCCAATTTTAACCGGCCCTGATTGGTCTCTCCCTTTCGAGATCATGTGTGATGCTTCATATTTTGCAATTGGAGTTGTGTTAGGTCAAAGGGTAGACAGGAAATCACATGTAATTCATTATGCTAGTAGGACATTAAATGATGCACAACTTAATTATACAACAACCGAAAAGAATTTTTAGCGCTTGTGTATGCATTAGAAAAATTTAGACCATATTTGTTGGGATCAAAAGTCATAATATTTTTTGATCATGCAGCCCTAAAATATTTATTGAGTAAGAAAGAGGCAAAGCCTAGACTCATAAGGTGGATGTTATTATTACAAGAATTTGACATTACTATTAAAGATAAAAAGAGAACAGAAAATGTCGTAGTCGACCATTTGTCTAGATTAGAATTTTCACCCTTACTTGAACGTCAATTTCTTGATAATAAAATTCCTGTAAATGAAGACTTCCCAGATGAACAATTATTAGCAATCAAAGATTTAGATCATTGGTATGCTGATTATGTTAATTATTATGTGTCTAATATCATAAATCCTGACTTTGTTTTCTATCAAAGAAAGAAATTTTTAACAGAAGCAAAGAATTATTTTTGGGAAGAACCTTATTAATATAAAATGTGTTCCGACTCTATAATTAAGAGATGTATTTCAGAACAAGACCAACAAAGTATTATGACATTTTGTCATGAATATTCTTGTGGTGGTCATTTTAGTGGTAATAAAACTGCTAGAAAATTTTTGCAATCTATATTATATTGGCCTTCTGCTTTTAGAGATTGTGACATTTTATAAAACTTGTGATAAGTGTCAAAGAACTGGTGGAATAGGAAAAAAAGAATGAAATACCCTTGCATGTAAATATGGTTGTTGAAATTTTGATGTTAGGGGTATTGATTTCATGGGTCCTTTCCAATCTCTAATAATTGCAGTATATTTTAGTTGTTTGTTGATTATGTGTCTAAATGGATAGCGAAGGTGTATGGCAAGGCTTGTCATTGATTGAATTGAACTAACCGAAATTGCAATGATGGAAAAATGCCGTAAAGACTGTCAAATTTGTGGAAGATATTTTTGCTCGGTTTGAGTACCGATAAGGTTGCCATGGTTGGTAATTCTCTAAATTGTTAAATAGAAATCAATGGAACACACTTCACTAATAGCAATGCTAAATACGGATATCTCCTGAGAAAATATGGTGTAACTCACAATCGTTAGCTACACCCTTCATCATCCTATCCGGCCAAGTGGAAGATTTAGTTTTGAACCGATGCACAAATCATAAAGTAGCGCTTTTAGAGATTCAGGTATTCAACTGATTAACCAAATTTGTTTTTTGACGTAAGCTTGTAGATTGGCACCGCCTAAACTTAATGATTTCTTGCTTTATGGGCATTGTATCCCGCATATAAGACCCCAATAGAATGAGTCCTTACCGAATGGTGTATGGCAAGGCTTGTCATTTGTACAAAAAATATATTATAATATTATAAAATATGTACTTTATTTTTATCTTTTCGAATTAGATTTTATTAATTTTGGGCCTAATTTTAAATAGAGCCTATTGGGCCAAAGAACTTAACTTAGATCTAACCTGGTGGTGAAGAAAGAATGTTCCATTAAATGAATTAGAAGAATATAGGTTAAATTCGTATGAAAATGCTAAAACCTATAAAGAGAAGACCAAGAAATACCATGATATGGGATTAGCCAACAAAATGTTTCGCGAGATTAAAAGTGCTTCTTTTCAATTCTAGACTCAGGTTATTCCCCGGAAAATTGAAATCAAATGGTCTGGTCCTTTCACTATAGTCTGAATTTATCCTCATGGAGCAATTGATATTAGAAACCCAAGGACCAATGAAATATTTAAAGTAAATGGTCACCGACTCAAACCATACCTTGAACCCATGTCAGTAGAAAGAATAATTGAACTTATTCGTCTTGTTGACAATGAACCACCAAATGATTAGGTTTGCAGTTGGGTCGAGCCAAAGACATTAAACAAGTGCGCTAGGTGGGAGGCAACCCACTTTGATGAATTTTATTTGCTTTCGTAGTGTAATTTAAATATGTTATTCTCTGTCTTATTTAATTTTGGACATTTAATTTAAAATAAAAAAAAGTGCCAAAATTCAAGTTTGGGGGAGAAAAGCATCGTAGTGTTGTATTTATATGTTGCTAATGTTTTAGTTTAGAGTTTGTGTAGAATTTTTAGAGTGCAGGAAAGAAACTGACCTAATGGAACGTAATGGAACATAACAGAAGGACTAAACTGCGAACCTGTGAAAAAGGTTGGAAACAGAAAAGCACCAAATGTTCTGCCGACCTTGTGGACGCAAGGCATAAAACACCTTGCGGCCGCAAGGCCCTATTCAATGCAAGAAGTGTGATCATCAGGCAGTACAATAGAATCAGTGCCCACGCGTGACTGCCGACCTTGCGGACGCAAGCCTTAAAGGACCTTGCGGCTGCAAGGTCCCCTTTTTAAGCAAACAGCCGGGCAGCAGCACAGATCACTCCGAAATTCCTCTCTCTCTCAAAGCAAGGCAGTAGCAAGATCTCTCTCTCCCTCCCAAAATCCGGCGAAGCTCTTCTATTACCGGCGAGGCTTGAAGAAGGAGTGTCTTCCATTTTTTCGACGAAAAGCTTCTAGAAATCCGGCCACCCCTTCATCTTCTAAAGCGCAATTCCAAGTATCTTCTCACCCTCGCATTTAAATTTTTGACGTATTAAAAATATCTGCATGCTAGGGTGTTAGATATTTTACGTAAAATTAATTTTGCATGCTTTAGTTGTTAGGGTGTAATTTTAATTTTTAGAGAAAGAGTAGATTTTTGTTTGTTAATTTTTGTGCTTAAAAACTTAATGGCCCCCAAGCGTAGAAATACAGGTGCGTCCACTTCCCACTCCCAAGAGGAGGAGCAAGATTATGATGTTCACCGCTTCATCTCTTTTGAGGCGTCGGAGAGCTACTCCAAGAAGCTCTCCAAGACCATAATCCCTGAAAGGCGATTTAGGGCTAGCGACTTTGGCCTCCACGATAACTTTAAAACCTGTAGGTGGGGCCCTCTTATTACTTTTCCGGGCGCGGCCATCGTGGCTATTGTCCGTGAATTCTATGCCAATGGCCAAATTGGCATAGATGGTGGTGTCCTTGAGACCGTTATTGTTAGGGGAGTAGACGTTAGTTTTTCATCCCATGACATTAATGGTTGCTTATGACACCTCTAACTTTGCGAGTGGTGCCGACGACTACAACCGCCACCTTTCTGCCCCTATCCCTCTCGAGGTGGTCAATGCGACCATGTCAATGCCTGGTGTGGTTTGGACCCAGAACCGAAACCCACAATTTGGTCCCCGCACTATGGAGGAGTCTTTCCTGACGAACACGGCCAAGGCCGTGTTCAAATTTATTAGTACCCGACTCATGCCTTCCAGTCACCAACACACGGTGACTTAGACTAAGGCAGTTTTGATCTTCACCATCTTGACTGGTGGGTCTGTCGATGTTGGCCGCCTGATCAACGGCTAAATTCAGACCCTGATTAGAGGTATTACAAATGCGGGATTCGCGTTCCCACATTTGATTACCATACTGTGTGATGAGGCTATAGTCAGGTGGGCTCCATATTCTGAGAGGATTAGGAAGGTGCCCGTTATTACTAGGGCTTTGTTGTTTGAGCACGCTCGCCAGCCGCGAGAGAGAGGCCTTCGTGAGGAGGAGCCGAGGAGGAGGAGGATCCGTTGGAGGCGATCTCCAACAAGCAGGAGGAGATTGCCCTCGGAGTTGATATGGTGAATCAGTAGTTGGCACAAATGTGTGCCGACCAGACTGACTTCTTTGGTTGGGTTAACCAGGTGGGGCAAAATGTCTCCACATATTATGGGATGCCATCGGGCACAATCCCCGAGTTTCGTCTTCGTTCGTTATTTCATCCTGACTCGCTGTGAGTCGAGGCCCAAGTTTCTTCCTCTTTCGTTAGGTGGGCCTGCTATGTCCTTTTTATATTTGTCCTTCCCCATCAATCCTCCCATATGTTCCTCAATTTTTGGGACAAAATAGAAATTAAGTTTGGGGGGAAGGGGATTCTAAGCCCAGAGTCTTAGCAAGTCCTAGCCTAAGGAGGAGTCGAGTTGGGCTACGTTTTTAGGGTGGGGAAAAATTTCTTTTCCCTCTATCGTGTCTTCTCCTCACCCGTATTTCTTGCTTTTTAATTTTTCTTATGTTCGGAGATGTTGCCTTGACCCGAATACTATAATATTTTGCTCTTGTGAGTTCTTTTTTTTTCTTTTTTTAAAGAAGCAAGGCGGAACCTGCAGAATTTATTAAAAAGAAAACAAGATATAAAACAGAGGGGGACAACCAGCCTTACCCCAACACGGGAGGGACAAAGGAGCCTGAACCTCGAAATAAATAGCCAACAACACACGGACCAAAAAGGTCTAGAAGAAAAAGACAAGCAAGAATGAACATGCAACTATTTCCTAAAACTATGTAATCCAGAATCATCAAAAGCCATAGCGCGCTTAACCATCCCAGGTAAGCTGGAAAAGTCCGAAAAAATAATCTGGCTCCCATGATCATGACCAAAAGCAGCCAAGCGATCCGCTACCATATTCTGCTCCCGAAAAACATGACGCAACCCAAACCCACCTAACAGCTCCCGACAATCGCGAAGTAAATACATATATTTCCATGGCGCCTGATGGCCTCTAGAAAAAACATTGACTGCCGTTAACGAATCCGACTCCACCACTACATTGTCAAGCATAAAGGAACGACACAACTGCAGCCCCTCCTTAAGAGCCATGATTTCTGCCTGCATGTTTGTACCCGCCCCATACGCACTAGAGAAAGCACAAACTAACACTCCCTGGGCATCACGAACAACCCCACCTCCTGTACATCTCCCGTATTTAGACGAACCATCGGTATTGAGCTTATAACCAAGCTAAGGAGTCTGCCACCGAACCCAGCTCCCTCTCTTAATAGGGACAACCCGAATTGGCAACTAAAACGATTGCAAAGCTGTACAAGCAACATGATTAATAAAGGATTTCAGAATGAAATTAGACATCGCATCTCTAACACCTTGCAGAACCCGAGCTCTAATCTGAACCACACTCATCTTATTATTATCAAAAACATCCGCACACCTAGCCTTCCAAATTTCCCAACACGTGAAAGCGAAGACACTTAACATTGACGCCCCTAGCTGAGATCGAAGGGAAACTGAAGACCAGCACTCTTGTGAGTTCCCATTATGGGGATCCATCATCAATTGTGTCATCATCATCTTCAAATTTTTTATGAAAAAAATTGAAAAAATCAAAAAAATATTTTAATTCAAAAATTTCATCCTCGAGTCTTTGTGTGGTAGTACTAGTCGATGAGGAGTTAATGCAATGAACCACATAACTTTTTCATAGATCCTTCTGGAATTTACTTGATTTTGCAAAATTCTTGATTTTCTCCAAATTTCTGTGCACCTACACCAGTCATAATTATGGATTGATTAGAATATTTTTATAAAGTTTATAGCACCCATTTCATTTCAACAAAATATGCACAAGAATATGATGAATAGCCGTCCGAACATGATGGTTGCATTGAATTGTAACTTAGGGTCAATTGCATGATAAGTTAGATCCCTTGGATTTTTCTCACTAATATATCTCAAGCACACTTTCGAACCGTGTATGCATGTTAGTCTCGATTGTCCCTACCATCTGTTTTAGCGAATGCTTATGTGAAATCCAGTGATGCTAAACATTCAACCCCACAATTCCCATAGTTGATATGATATTTTATATGTCTTACTTGCTTTAAAAACTGCATGAGCATTTGGCATTAATAAATGATTTAGGCCATCTTTGGATCGTTTGAGCATAAATATTCTTTGACCTTTACTAAAAATATCCCTAGTGTCCCCTTTTGAGCATAATTAAAAAGAATGGAGTGTGCTAAGCACACATTAAACCCCCATTCGACATCGTTTCTATTACCCACATTAACTTAACCCTAAAAGCCTATACATTTTTAGCCTACCCTTTGAGAGAGTAGGAAGTGGGTGGGGAATTAATTTTATGGGACCATTTTTTAGTCAGGAAAGTTTTCTGAAGACTTCTTCCCGAAAAAAAAAAAGGAAAAATAGATCAACGAAAAATGAAACGGAAGAAGAAGAGTGCAAGAGGATTAAAATGAAAGCATAGTTTTCAAGAGAAAAATATATTAGAAAAATTCTGTTGAGAAAGATGATGAGATATTTTTAGCTTGATATATTGTACAAAACAATTTGGGGGGGGGGGAGAAAAAGAAAAGTAAAAAGAAAAAGAAAACACCCCCCCCCCCACTTGTGGTCTTTGCAGGTCCTAGCCTAATTGGGAAAAAAAAACTTCCTTTTGCTTGGAAGTATTAGGGGTAAAGGGTAGTCTTACTCTGTCACTTTGAATTCTAATCCCTTTCCATCATATCCCCCAACACCATGGCCTTACATTACAAGCTATTAAAGACCTAAGGGCTTGTTTGGTAGTTGGATAAGGATAAGCAGTATTATTAATCTCAATACTATTAGTGCCCTCGCTATTAATCATCACTTGTATATCGGGGGTAGTTTTGAAATTACAAATGTTAATCCCAATTTTTTTTAGTGAGGGCGCTAATAATACCACCCTCCCCCTTGGTATTAATAGTGAGGGATAATGATTTTATCTGGATAACTCGTGCTATTAGTCCCGACCACTTATTGCGTACCAAACATCAAGCAACTCGGCTTATTAATCCTATCTGGTCTTAATCCTGACTACCAAACGACACCTAAGGATCTTCTTGCCAATGCTTGTGTTTGTTTTCTTTAATAAGTAAAGCATGTAAAATTGATCTAACACTTCATAATCACATTATTCGCAAGCTCACTGTGTTAGCATAATCTTAGCTATTACAAGTAATTGGGATAAGAGAGCATTGTATGTCATACATAGAAGTGCATGTGATGGATGTATAAGTTTTTTGAAATCCTTGGTGATCTCTCTTTCTGTAATAGATCGGGTTTGGATGGTAGATCTCATACTTTATGATGCATTAGATTTAATTAAACGTTGATTTTCATATGAATGTGGTGCTTAGCTTAATAAAACTATTTTAGTCAAGATATTCTCTAAGACTGGTGATCACACACACATGGAGAAATTAAGACTAGAAGCTGAGTATAAGTCAGTTGGTTTTATGTGATTAGTCTGCACATATTTGGTGAGCATCGGATTGAGACTACTTTGTTATGCCATGCGACTATGACTTGAGATTGAAGCCAAAAAGATTTTTTGTTTTATTTTAGTTTAGTTTTATCTGCTTTTCTATTTATTAGTTTTTGTATTTATCTGCATAGTCGAGTCACTCGTTAGAGTCTCCTTGAGTTTGTGGGTTTCTAGAGGAGTGTAAATAGTGTCACCCTCCAAAAAGATTTTTGTTATTTTTGTTTAATTGCTTTTGTATTTATAAGTATTGTTTACTCGTGGACGAGCAAAGTTTAAGTTTGGGGGTATTTGATTGATGTATTTTATACGTCGATTTCAGGTACTTTTATGACTTAAATTGAGTGATTCCACGAGGCTTTTGGCTACTGATATGTGTTTTTCTGTTGTTTTATGAGTTTCAGGGGTTTTAGGTGAAATTATATGAATTATAAGGCTTTTTGGTGGATATTCCAAGAAGGGGCCAAAGTGTAAATTGAAGAAGAAACAACAAAGGTGAAGTCTGAAGACCTTGCGACCGCAAGGTGGCCAGAATCAACTTTCGGAGGTTTTCAAGCCAGACTAAAATTCCTAAACCCCCTACAACTCCTTGGTATAAATAAAAGACGGTAGCCAAAGCTCAAAGACGTCCAAGAAGTAGTTTTTGATAGTTATAGCATAGGATTTAGAGTGTATAACATAATTTAGTTATTGTAATTATAGTTTTGAAGATCGATCCATGTATTCAATCATCTCCATGTGCTGTTCATCTTTGAGGATGAACTAAACATCCATTAATCTAGGAGTTGGGAGGTAACTTGTATTGAATCTATGCTTTAATTATATTTTTATTCATTCAATTCTTGTTGATTGTGGTGATTATCAATCCCTCTATTATTTCACTTTGAACAAATGAATGTAATCGTGAATAATAAAGGCCTAAAGGTGCGGATAACTGCATGATCAATGTGCATATGTCGTACACTAGCTCACCATCATGATAAATTGAACCTATCGATGCACGAGAGTGATAAGTTTGGGTCAGGTTCCATATATGACCTAAGTGACAGTTATGATCATATGTTCTTGTGCCTAGGATATAGAATGGATGAATTATTTGGAGATGGAGACTGAATGGTAATTCGATAGACTATATCTATCTTTTGTGAACGAACCCAAGAAATTGAATGATACTTTATCAAAATAAGTCATAGAGGAGATACAAGTGAAACCCTAATCCTAGATTTCCATCCACCATAAGATCTTCATAACCTATAATCAATGTTCTAAAACTCCCCGCCTAGACCCCGCCTAGGCGCTAAACCCCTATCTACGGCCGCGACTTTCTTAGTCGCCGCCTAATCGACCAAGTCGGTGCCTACGCCAAACCTCGCCGACTTTAATTTATTTTTGTAGCTTTGATTTTGTGGCATGCGGTGGCTAGAGAAGGAAGGGAGGTGAATTGGAGAAGGAAGGGGGAGTGGTAATGGTGAGGCAGAGAGGGAGGTAGAAAGAAAAGAGGTTTGATTTTGTGGATATTCGGTTGGATGAGAGAAAGGATAGATTAAAGGGTTAGATCTATGAGGAAAGAGATTGGAGGATGAAAAAATGAGGAGAGTCGGTCTGCCGAAGAAAGAGAGAGGAAAAAAAAAAGAAAGGAAGTAAAAAAGGTTGTCGGTCTGCCAGATAAATAGAAGAAAGAAGAAGAAGAAAAGATGAAGAAGAAGGGGGCTGTCTCGAGACTCAGAATTTAGAATGAGAAGAGATTAGAGAGGATATGTTAGACCGTGGGTTGTAGGGACAGTATGTATGTGGAGTAATATATATATATTTTAGTTCTAAACTTGGCTGGTTTATTGCTTTGGGGTTGTTGAGAATTGAGATTAATGGTAAATTTTTATATTTTTGTTTATTTTACAAATATAGATAAGTGTTTGATAAAATGACAAACATAAAAAAAATTAAATTTGTAGTCAATGTGTTTGATCTTTGATGTAAATTATCAAAAAAATGGTAATTATGTCTTAATTCTAGGCCCCGCTTAGGTCCCGATTACGCCCTGACTAGTCCCCTAGGCGCTAGGCGCTAGTGTGCCGCCTAACGATTTTTAGAACATTGCATGTAATTGCTGCTAAATTAGTTAACTTTATAATAATAGTTAGTTTAGAATAAAATCAATATAAAACCCCCCTTAGTTTAATAATTTGCTACCGATAATCGTGTTATTCGTGATCTTCTTGTCTCTGTGGTTCGATCCTTGCTTCCCCAAACTATTCTATAATAGTCTTGTCCACTTGCAAGAAAAATAATTAAAATAAGACATCAATCAGTTTCTAATTTATTAATTATCTATTAACTATTATTAAAACAGAAGTCGTTGCTACTACATGACGAGTTTCTGTTGTACGCTTAAAGTTTTAAAAGAATTATGTGTTTCACGTGTCACCTTCTATACAAGTTTATAATTTTTTTTCCTACCAAAAATTAAAACCGGATAGATTTTAAAATCGGTGTCTCCTTTATACTTGGTAAATTTTTTTTTGTTTTTTATACCATTTTTTGTTGCCAAAATCGGTTAATACCGGATATATTTTATAACATTTTATTTAAACGCGTTTCACTTGATCAAAATTCCAAATTTTTATGGTATTTTTTTTTTGCGGATAGATTTTATCAATTCTCATAGATTTTAATCTTTCAATTACATGACTACATGATCAATTTTGAATATTTAACTTATTTTTTATTTTTTTAAATATTTTAAATAAAAAATTATTTATTTATTACAAGTTTAGAAAAACATCTTATTATAAACAATTTTTGCATATAAAACAAAAACTATTAAAACCAAACATATGGTACTAAATATATCTATATAAACTCTTTTTTTTCCCTGCCAAAAATTAAAATCTGATAGATTTTAAAAGATGTGCCTCCTTTATACTTTGTAAAAGCTTTTTTTATTATTTTTTTTGTCAAAATTGGTTAATATCAGATAAATTTTATCACAATTATTTTAACGAGTTTCACTTTATTAGTACTTAAAATTTTCATGGTAATTTTTTTTATTTGTGGGTAGATTTTATTACATTTGATTTAGACATGTGTCAATTAATTAAAACTCCTCAATTTTCATGGTAATTTTTTTATTTACCATTTTTTTCTTACAAAATTGGTTTGTAACTGATAGATTTTATCATATTTGATTTAGACAAGTTTAATTTGATTAGGACTCCTCAATTCTCATGGTAGAAGTTTTTTAATTTTTATTATTTTACTAATACTCGGTCAATTTAAAATAGATTTTATCAAATTTGATTAAACGCGTTACACCAACACCACAAACAACCACTACGAAATAGCTTGCAAATTCTATCTACAAAATTCGCATGAATTTTTTGTTTGATTGTTCGGTGTGATCTCATGTTTTTTTTTTATATATTAATTATATGGACATCTTGCTGTTGTTGATTCATTCAAATAGCTTGTAAATTATATCTACAAAATTAAGTTTCAGAAACAACACTAAGTCAACTGTCTAACGTACGGTTAATAACATATTAGATTACTATTTCAATTTTCAATTCACAAACAGACATGACACATGGCATTTCGAGTCCAACGCATGAAGTACGTACAAAATGGTTATATGGGCATATTAGTAATTTAAAAATTAGTTGTCATTACAAAAATGTTTGTGCACAAACAAAATATTTATATAATGTTGAAAAATCATAGAGATTGATGATGTAATTTTTAAAAGTAAAAATTTTTAATAAAAATAATTATTAAATAGTTAACTCACTATATGAAAAAAAAAAAAAAAAAAAAGAGGTAGAGTAATTAGGTACACTTTGTTTGGGTGCTAAGTGCTAACTAATAACATCCAAATGGACTAATAATAAATAAACCGATAGCACAATTCTCTGAAATAAAAGCAAGCAAATCAATTCAAAACATTTATCAAAGTCGTCAAATCATATCTTTCTTGTGTAACATTTTATATTTATTTTTAAAGTTTGGTTGGTACTCAATTCAATCCAAAAATAAATAAATTTTCGTATATGTCAATATAAGAAAATATATAAGGGAAAAATAAATAAGACTTGGCACACGGGTTGTATGTAAATCATCATCCGTCCGTCCTATTCGTTCACACGAGTGGCTTGCAAATTAATGTCTTTGGGTCCCACATAGCCGGTAACAAATACTTGCGCCCATTTGTTCCTTGCGCATTATAGCTAGCACCCGTCGTCTTTTCAACCAAAAGGGTTCCGGGAAACCTGGGAATGCACCCGACCCGAATATGCCAGTGCAAGCCGATACGGCTTCTAACGGCGCGCTAGCCGGCCCCTGAAAATAACCACCATCATACGGGTTCGTCACCGTTCCCGCCAAAACAGTTGCCAAATTGATCACCATTCCGTCAACTCCAGCGTCGCCGTTAGGGGCCACGAGCGGGGGAGTCTGTGGACCAAACAGAGGCTGGTGGAAAGGCCAGGCGCACTGACCGGGACACTGAGTCACCGAGTTACCCACCCATGCGAACGCAAACTCAGTCTTTTTCACCCGGGTTGACTTGTGGCTCCCACAGCGACTCATGCAGAACCCTTCAACAGCAACATCAGCGGAAGTCAAAACGACGTTGACAGCGTTCACCTGCCTGACTCTAGAAGCTAAGGAAATTACTTGGGAGTTCTTGAGTGATTTTCCAAGAGAATATTTAGTGTCAAGGACTTGTTTCCCAAGGAGGATAGTGGATGGGCCACGAAGGTAGTTCCGGGTGGTTTGCCACCATGATGCGACGGAGGGTGGTGGGGTACTGCGGGTGTGATGAGGGTTGAGAGAATGGAGAAAGTCGATGATTACGGAGCGTTGGGCAGGTGAGAATTTTCCGTACCAGATGAGATTGAGGGTGATGTTGCCTTTGAGGAGAGCGCCTTTGTGGTATTTGAGAAGGAGTGGTGGTTGTTTAACGAGTGCGAGTTTGCGCGCAGTGGTGGCAGAACATGAGTCGAGTAAGGTGGTGGTGATTATCAACATAAGTGAAATAAATATTGCGATAGTTTTGGATATGGAAGACATAGCTACTTTTTTTGTAAATGAAGTTCGGGAAATAGTACGTGGGATAATATATAGACAGCGGGTCCGGCCTTTGCAGCTGGATCACCAGGAGATTTTGTGAAAAAACAAAATATATAAAATATTTTTTTAAAAATATAGAGTTCATTTTTATTAGTTAAATAATTGGGTAACTAAAATATTTGTTCAAAATAATATCATCGCCTCCATCCCCACATCACATGAAATATACACTTTTACATCTTTTTAAAATAATATAATACTCCTCCGTAAAATAATCATGTAGCTCTTGATTATTTATATTGGTTTAATGTGTAGTTTCCATTAATGTCCATCATGTGGCCCATAATTAAAGTAGAGTGAAAAAGAAAGATAAAGTGGTAAAAGTGATGTTCTAAAAAGTAAGTTTCAAAGTCAATTATTTTGGGACGGAAAACGATAATTTAGGGACGGAGGAGTAGTAAGATGTAGCTCGTCCATCAAAACATAGTGAGCCGATTACGGAAATTCGTTTTACAAAAAATACTTATAAGATCGTCTATCATATATTCATATGTTTATCTTTATCAATTTGATATTTGAGATTGGTTATTTAACATAATTTTATTTAGTTAGAAAAGATAAAACTAGAATAATTATATAAGTTGTGAATTTTACAATAGATACTACTCCATTCGTACCAAAATAATTAATGTAAAAATACTATAAGCTTGTAATAATACTATAAGCTCTAACTCGTATATCATATGTTTATCTTATACAAGTTTTTACCTATTTCAAACAATTAATAATTTAATCATTTAATGGCTCTAACACTAAAGCTAGTAATAATATTATAAGCTCTTACTTGTAATATTATTTATATTATTATTATAACTCATTGTTTATTACTAAATATTGCACTACCTCACCTGAAATCTTTAATCTTTAATCAGCCACTCAATAAAAAGTAGGTCAAATTATTTTTTACTTCTCAAAGTTTTCACAAAATCTCAGTTTCCCACTTAAACTAAGGTTTGTCTCATTTAACACTCAAGATTGCCATTTGTCCTATTTAACCTTCTCTCGTTTGTTGTCGTTTGAATCAAGACGTTAAATCGCACGTGGAAGACCACATGCAGGTTATTTTCATATTTTTTTCAATTGGCTTGATAGCAATGCACATCTGAGAAAATCTCTATTGATTTTGTGAGTGGCAATTTCACAAGCCCACGAATGGCAGCGACAATTTCACAAAGTCAACAACTAAACCTAATTTCACAAAATTGTTTGAATCGAAAGTATAAAAACCGAGAATGGGAAAAAGTATCAAACTTTTTCAAGAAAATCCAACACTGATTCCCTTGACCAAACTCGAAAAATCACATTGTAATACACAAAATTACGATCTAGGTATTGAAGAAAACCCAAGAAAGAAACCATTGATGAGTACAACTAACATGAGAGGTACAATGGTGAGGATTAAGAAGCAATTTACCATTTTTCCAACTCAAATTCCCCATCAAGCCTTCTTCCCAAAAAAATAAAGCAATCAGGCAAGAATCATTCGATTTCAAGGCGGTAAAACCGATTACAACACCCAAAAAATCCTGAAGATTTCCCACGTAAGTAGGTAACGAACTCCGATGGTTCGATTTCAAGGACGTTGGCTGTGGTCAATGGCGGACTCCAACGAGCTTGTCAGACCACAAATCTAGCATATCACAAGCACCAAAATCGCAAACTTTGATGAGTTTATTTTTATGACTATGAACCGGATTTACCCAAAACAAATCCAGATCTATCATTGAATCCACAAAAAACTGCCATTGCCATTAAATACCTCTTGTTATCTCTATATATCTCTCTCTAGGATGGATCTGAGTGTCGAGAGAGAAAAAATTGAAACGAAATGGAAGTAGAAGGGGGACGGAGGTGGAGCTAACTACGAATAAGCAACTAGGTTATGAAGTAGTGTGTCGGTGGTGGAGAAGAAGAAATCTATCGGTGGTGTATTTAGGTGAGATTCAAATGGGAGAGAGAGAGAGAGAGAGATAACAGAGAGTGAGAACATATGTGTGTGTGTGAAAAGGAATTAAAGAATAAAATCAAATCAAATATTAAAAGTACTAAACTAGCCCTATCTGAAAGTTTAAAAGTACTAATATAACCCTCACGTGACATGTACATACCCTTTTCCGTTACTATTTCTAATGCCCCTCACGGAAAAGTGGGCAAACTTAGACAAATGAGAATCTTTGGTATTAAAATAGGGTAAATCTTAGTTTAGGTGAAAAACGAGATTTAATAGAAATTTTGAGAGATAAAAAGTAATTTGGGTTAAAAAGTAATTTGCGCGTGTGTGAAGAAGAAAGAGGTGGGGACTGGGGAGGTAAAAGCCGAAAGAGTGACATGCATGTTGACATGTTGTTAGGTCATGGGTGGGAGCTTGGAAAAGGAGATTGCCGCGTTGGTTTGAATTAGTCTAAAAGTAGATGGAGGAAAAAATTATTAATTGAAAACTGGGGTTGGGGGAGTTTGTTATTTAGCTAGATTTGTCCTTTGCCAAGTTGGTGGTGGCTGAGAGAAGGCGTTTGCTTAGGGAGAACGTACTAAATGGGGTTGACCTCATAAATATGGTTGACCTAAATCGCGATAGATTCTGAATAATGAAAAGTGAGCAGGTCTCGGACCATATTGGGGATCTAATTCTAACTTAACCTATAAACAGTATGTTACGTTAAAAGATTAGTTTTACAGAAAATAAATATTTTTTTAAATATGATTATTTTTTAGTTTTTAATCAATTTATATTTTATATTTTTTCGTAATCAGAAAAAAATATTTTTAAAAGGTTAGGGGTGTAAACCTGAATCATCAAATCGATTAATCGATTTAACGGTTTGGTTCGGGTTTTAATTCTAATGGTTGGGTTTTGTTTGAAAAACCGAACTGAAATACCCTTTAAATATATTATATATGTATATTCTAATACTATACATATATATTATTTATTAATTGATATTTCTATTTTCAAACTTTTGTTATTATTTGTTGTAGCTCTTGTTTATTGTTGGTGATGTTTGTTTGTTGTTGCTAACTTGTTACTACTTGGTGCAATTTGTTTCTCCCACGTTTTCATTGCATTTATTTATAACTTGTAATTTGTAAGAAATTTGTGAAGAAAGTAAACACTAAACATTAAAATCCATGTTTGTTTATGGCTGCTGCTACTTCTAGCATCTTAGGCTTGTTTGAAAAATGACTATGTCAAGTGTGACTATATATATATATTTTTATCTTGTATAAGTTGATTAATTTTTTTAGTTGAAATCATAAAACCGATTCAAATCTAATCGAATCGAGTGGTTTTGTTTGGTTTAGTTTTAGACTTCGGGTGGTTCGGTTTTAGAAATTTGGAATCGGTAGAGTGGTTCTGGTTTGCGGTTTTGGCCTAAACTGAATGAAATTGAACCACTTACACCTCTAACTTTAATGCGTCGAGATGCACAAAATTATGCATCGTGATGTATCATTTGTACATCCGAAGCATGAAAATGTCTTATTTTATGTATCACGAGGCATGAAGTGTCTTTTTTCAGTTACGAAAAAAAATATAGGTTTATAAAATGATTGAAAATTGTGGAGAAGGGAGCGGTCAAAATTTCTCCCAAATACCGTGTGTTCGGCAGCACCATTTCCATTTTCCAACCCATGTTGGCGTAAGTTGCAGTTTTGATGATATTTTGGCCCACGTTAGCCACATTAAGGATTGACATGGCTGGCAATTTATTGGTTACAATGTGAAGGGGAGCCATTAATAAATGTAGTATTGACAAAATATATCAAAATAAAAATATAAATAAAAATGCTAGTAAGCACGTCCAAATGCATAATTTATTTTGTCATCTCACAAAATAACACCAAAACGGAGAATGCTAAAATGATACGTCCAAACGGGATACAGCTACTTGTTCCCCATGACCCTTAATGTAGCCATAGATGACCATCAATTGTATTAATTAGCAAACGTATGCAATGATCATTTGAAATTGTATTGAAGGTGTTCTTCTTCCTTAATTTCAACCTAGTTTTTTAATTCTTTCTTAATTCTCAAAATTACATTTTCTTGTGCAAATGTTAAACAATTACCTGTGCATGTACCAGTGTTCTAAAACTCCCCGCCTAGCTCCGCCTACGCCTCGCCTAGGCGTTAGGCCCCTCTCTACCGCTGCGACTTTCTTAATCGCCGCCTAATCAACCAAGTCGGCGCCTACGTTGCCAGTCTGTCAGATAGATAGAAGAAAGAAGAAGAAAAAAAGATGAAGAAGAAGGGGGTTGTCTCGAGACTCATAATTTAGAATGAGAAGGGATTAGGGAGGATATGTTAGACTGTGGATTATAGGGGTAGTAGGTAGGTGGAGTAATATATTTTTTGTTTTAGTTCTAAACTTGGCTATTTTATTGCTTTGGGGTTGTTGAGAATTGAGATTAAAGGTAGGTTTGTATATTTTTGCTCATTTTACAAATATAGACAAATGTTTGATAAAATGACAAATATAAAAAAATTAAATTTGTAATTATGTGTTTGATCTTTAATGTAAATTATCAAAAAAATGGTAATTATGCCTTAATTCTAGGCCCCGCCTAGACCCCGATTACGCCCCGACTAGTCCCCTAGGCGCTAGGCGCTAGTGTGACGCCTAGCGGCCGCCTAACGATTTTTAGAACCTTGGCATGTACATTAACACTAACCATAGTCAACTGTCATGACTCAAGACTAGCTTCAAAGTATTAAGCATCTAATATACAATAGAGCTCATACTAACACATGTGCAATTGACTAAAGCTATTTAGAAGTTGAGATTAAATTATCTTTAAAAATTTAACAGTTGTGATTCACCCTTACATTCACATGTGTGAGAGTAGTTATCCACTTTTAACTCACTATTACAAAGTCATCCCCTATAGTTAATATTATGAGCAGTCACTCATTTTTTCTCCTGAACAATCACCTCTTATAAAAACATTACTTCTAGATTAATATATAATCCCACAATAAAGCTAATTGAGGGTATTTGGCAGTGGGGATTGATTCCATCCAAGATCAAACGGTCATAGGTCAATTACATATAACTCTTTACAAATAATCCCCTCAACGATGGATCGAGTTTACCGTGCCTATGGCACGGATACGAAAATCTAGTTTTTGGCTATAGTAAGTGACATATGCAGTGTACTTTTACCTAAGTCACTTATTTGTCAATTACGATGCCCAATTATGTTGATATTTGGTGGCAGTATTCAATATATTCATTTCGATGCCCAATTTTCCTATTACGATGCCTAAAATTGAACATACTTCAATGTGTTTTGTGATGCCTAGTTTTCATTGTGATGCCCAAATTTGGGTAGTGGTTGTTTGAATTTTGATGCCCAAATTTAGGCAGTGACTTTGTCCGTGCACTTTCCTTCATTAAGGATGTCTTCGACATCCCCCCCCCCAAAAGTGTAATTTAGTGATTTAAACAAATATATAAAACTTTTTCGGTTATAATTTCATTACACACTACTAGAAAATGTGGTTACAACGACGGAATATGCAGAAACGTAAATATTTTGTCGCTACAAAGCAACGAAAATGGAGCAGCAGCAACAGAATTGATTTGATAACGCTTATAGTGACGGAAACAACTTCTGTCGGTATAATCTGTCATTAAAAACAAATATTCAACGAATATCCCTTCGCAATTATGTTGATAGTGTAGCAATGGTCCATTCCGTCGCTAGAATCAGACAGGCGGACGCAGGAATTTTCCCAACGGGGTGCCCAAATTTAATAAAGTTACAAATCATAATTGTCCCCTACGCGTTTTCATTAGGGCTGGCAAAAATCTTGTTTTTCCCGACCTGATTCCGTCCCGACATTTCCCGATCCCAACAAATCCCAATCCCGATTTTGTCAGGATTTTTCCCGTCCCGACTTATTTTGGGATGGTATTTGAGATAATTATCAATCCCGTCGGGATTCCCGAATCCCAATCCATCCCGACTATTTTTTATTTTTTATATATATATATTGTGAGTGTTAAACAATGTCTATTTTGTGTTTAATAAAATTACTTAATGATGTTTGTTAAATTTATTTTCACAATGTTGTGGTTTTATTTTTGTCTATCACGTTTCTGTAGTTAGTGTAGCTCCTATCTTGCGAGTGAGAGGTGCATTTTATTCATAATGACAGATTCAAAATATACACCATTAAGTAAATATTCAAGTATACTTGTAAATATACATTCTGAAATCTTAATTATGATGGAGACATTTTAAAAATATTTTAATGTCAGAAAATATTGTTCATAAATATTATCCAGAACTGATCGGGATCCCGATTCGTCGGGTCCCGACACTTATTGGGAACGAGATCGGGAATGAAATTGAAATTCCGAATTATATCGGGACGGGATCGGGATGAGGGGTATCGGGACAGGTCCTGTCCCAATTCCACCCCTAGTTTTCATACTTTGAAATCGTTTAATTACATCATCATTTGTAACGTTCCTAAGCAAATATTTTTCAATAGTAAATACAAGACAATCATTTATAAATTGATCACAAATTTGGTTTCCGTTTAAAAACTTTCTCCATAATCACTAAAACTAAATTCTTTCAAATCAACCACAATTTGGAAATCTACACAAATAAAAAAAAATCTCATAAATCAACTACTTCAACCCCCAAATTAAAATGCCCTAATTTCAGATTAAATAAATATACATTTCCTAATATCAATATATCATCTATCACAAATTCACAAATCACAATTCACAACAATTACATAAATTAAATACTCAATTAAAACTATTTCAAAATTATGATTATTTCAAATTAGGGCTATTTCAAAATAAGGGTTATTAATTTTTTAAAAAAATTAAATCACAATTATAATTTGTTTTTTATTTAGGTGGGGGCAAATTGTAGAAATTAGATTCAGGTGGGGGCAAAATGTACAATATAACATATAATTATTTTTTTAAAAAAAAATTCCTTCACAAAAAAAACCCCCAAGTGGGGGCAACTGCCCCCATATACTTTGTCTTGTGTCCGCCTTAATCAGTCTGTAGCAACGGACGGTTCCGTCGCTAGGTTTATTAGTGATTTGCTGCCTGATCGTCTATTAATTATGTCACTGTTGTGCAATCACTAAGTTCAAATATATAAAGCCTTCCTGTCCAGACAACCATATCGTCTCTCACTCTTACAATCGGTCTCTCTCCAACCAAACGCCGCCGCCCTCTCCCTCTCAACCAACCATCACCGCGATCACAGACATCCCTCTTGATCACTCGGTATCTCTTTCTCTCTCTCTCTCTCTCTAAGACTGTGACGAGGCCACCATCGCCGACGCCGTCATCTTCCTCTCAAGCACGGCTGCCGTCGCCTCTTGCTTTCAAGGTTAGTATTAGATATCATTTTTTAACTTATTTATGTTTTTTTTCATTGTTTTAGCATATTGTTTTATTTTCGATCACTTTTTTTTGTGTTTAGGAATCCATCCACCGCCGGCTAGTCCCCAATTTCCAGGTTTTTTTTTTGTATTTTATTGTTTTGCATTGTCCCTAAATTGTTTATAGTATTTTGATAATATTCAGAAATGTAACCCTGAAATTGTAAAATTCTGTTTTAAAATTGTGGGTTTAAAAAAATTGTGATGTAATATTATGTTTTTTTTAAAAAAAATTGTAACAATTTCTGCATATAATATTATGTTTTAAAATTATTTATAATCTGAAATTTATATTTGAAAATTTTGTATTGATATTTTTATTATTTAATTAGTAAATATTGATTAATGGGATTATTGGTATAATTGTTTTTTTTAAATTTGTGTTAAGTATTTAATTTCAATTTTAAATACTTGGTATGAAAACAAATAAGCTAGAATTCTAGAACGCCTAATATCTAGAGAGTAGAGACCATGTGTAGTGAGAGCAGGATTGCGAATAGATAACAAAATTCTAGAAAACTTGTCGTTAAGGGTAAAATGGACCATTAGATAAGGCATTTTGAATAGACAATAATGAATAATTGTGTCATTCTTCTAAATGAAATTAAGCATGGAACCTATAACTTGAAACAAGCTTAAAATGAATAACTACACATCAGTTTTCTGTGATACATGAATTTTGTAGTAGTGTCTTTGTCATGGTTCTGGAAGAAAATTGATAAATTACATTGTTGTATGAACCGAGAATTAGTATCAACCCTACTCCTTTGTTGTGCTCGAGTGCTGGGCTGTCTGCAGACTGCAGTTCTACTTATTCGAGTTTTAAAGAACAAACCATTTGTGTTTGGCACAGCCATACCACCTGCCATATCCTTTTCCCTATAGGGCGAAAGGCAGGTTCTAGCTTATTTGTTTTAATTGCTATGGAGTATAAAATTTCCCTAACCCAAACCCTAAACCCCTAAAAATTAATCTAAAGCTAAACCAAAACATTAATCCTAAATCCAAAACCTAACCTTAATCCTGAATTAAACCCCAAACCTTGAAAACATGGACGGAGGACTATGAGGAGGGCATGATAAAATATGTTTTCAAAAATTAGTGCAGCAATCAGTTTATGGATCATATCGGTAACACATTTATCTATCCTTAGCTTAATTTTATAATGTTATCATTATATGTTTATGAGATAGTTATATTTTTCAGAGGTAACAGAGAGAGAGAATGTTAGAAGAAACTGACAACTCCCGTGAGACCGATGTGGATGGCCGAGGAAGTGTTTGTTCAGTTTTGCGCTTTTTGAGCGTCGAAAAAGGTGGCTGCAATCGCCGAACAGGCTAGGAAAAATAAGGCGATCTCGTCGGGAACTGGCACGAAGCATACGATGGGGACGATAAATGTAGTTGAGCATCATATGCATATGGTACGTATGTTAGTGTAAGTTTAGTGTATTAATACTTAAACATCAATTTATGTACGTATGTTAGCTGGGTAGCCTGTTGATGTTATGAAATCCATGATTTTAGTGTAATTGACTTTGAAACCAAACAAGATAATTGTATGTACGTTGAGGGTGTTAGTATAAATGGTAAGAAATAAAAAGGGTGTTAGTGTAAATTTAGTGTATTAATGCTTAAACATCAATTTATGTACTGAGTTGCCATGTTAATGCTATAAAATCCATGATTTTAGTTTAATTGACTTTAAAACCAAACAAAATAACTCTATGTATGTTGGGGGTGCTAGTATAAATGGTAAGAAATACATGGGGTGTTAGTATAAATTTAGTGTATTAGTGCTTGAACAATAATTTATGTACTGGGTAGCCATGTTGATGCTGTGAAATTATGGTTTTAGTTTAATTGACTTTGACACAAAACAAGATAACTATGTACGTTGGGAGGGTGTTAGTGTAAATGGTAAGAAATAAATTAGGTGGTAGTGTAAATTTAGTGTATTAATGCTTAAACATCAATTTATGTACTAGACAGCCATGTTGATGCTATGAAATTCATGGTTTTAGTTTAATTAACTTTGAAACCAAACAAGATAAATGTATGTACATTGGGGGTGTTAGTATAAATGGTAAGAAATAAATGAGGTGTTAGTGTAAATCTAGTGTATTAATGCTTAAACATCAATTTATATACGTTTGTTAGCTGGGTAGCCATGTTAATGCTATGAAATCTATGGTTTTAGTTTAATTGACTTTGAAACAAAACAAGATAATTGTATGTACCGGGGAGGGGGAGTGGTGTGTTGGTGTAAATGGTAAGAAATAAAAAGGGTGTTAGTTTAATTGACTTTGAAACCAAACATGATGTGTTTGTGTAAATGATATGAAATTATATTATTTGGTTTAACTAAAGTAATTATAATGATTGTAGGAAAGAGAATATGGCTCCGTTGGTTTTGTTGATGTGTTTGTTAGTACACATGCTAGACCTGGTACCTCCGTCGATCAACCTCCGCAGTGAGTTGATGATAGATCAACATCTACATTTGTAAGTAAACTTTCTTTGAAAGACTTGCTTTTGAATATGTAAATTTATTTATGTATATTGTGTATATGATAATATTTGTTTGTTTTATTTTAGCAGTCTACATATAAAACAGCGGTATCGAAGGAAGACACTGATCCTACCCAACCCATTCCATTTAAGCCTAAAGTTTGGAAATACATCACCTCTAAAGGACAGAAAAAGAAGGGAGACAGAGTGTTCGGGATGGGGGACTATGGGCTGCAATGCTCACTGTTGACAGGTCGCTCACGTCCTATTAGGCCCGACGCTTAGCTGATTTCGAGGATCGAGACTCTGGAAGCACACTTGACTGAGGAACAACGTTTAGCTACGAAATATCGGGAATAATCAGAGCAGCGATTTGCATAAATAATGACCATGATACAAAGCATATAGCAGATGCATGGGTCTTCGAACGCTCCCTCTAGTAGTACCGAGTCCCCTTCTCATGTCAGAAATCTCTTCCAAGATGAGCCCCCCCCCCCAAGCTTTGATATTTGGTACTGTTAACTAAATGGTACTTTGTTGTAATAACATTTAGAGTTTGAGGTTTTTAGATTGATTTATAGTCTTGTTTGTTTGGTATTAATTGTTATATCAGGTACAAAAAAAATTATAATTGATAATGTAATGTTTGTATATATATATATATATATATATATATATATATATATATATATATATATATAATTTTTCCAATATTAGCGATGAAAATTCCGTCGCTAAAATTCAATTTAAATAAAATTCTTAAAACCTTTAGTGACGGATATTCCGTCGCTGAAATGCAATTTAAATTAAATTCTTAAAATCTTTAGCGATAGACATTTTGTTGCTGAAATTCAATTTATATTAAATTCTTAAAACGTTTAGCGACAGACATTCCGTTTGTAGACAGAGATGAAATTCCTAGATCCGTCGGTGAGCAGCAACAGAAATGGGCCCACAGATATTTGTGACGCGTGGCTACCAATGGCTAACCGACGGAAAAATTTCGTCGCTAGGTAGTCGTCATCGACAAAATCCCTCCTTCAACATAAAAAATTTTCGTTGCTAAAGTCCATTTTATTAGTAGTGACAGGATCGGGCCGAATTTCTCCATAGAATTAAGCCTTATTCACAATACTTAGAACATTAGTACTCTTGTCTGTGCCGATGATACGACGCCAGTTTGAGAATTTATTAATAAATGAAATAATGTGGAAATGAATCTGATAAAATAAAATATTTTACTTTGATATTTATTTTATAAGAAAATCAAGAAATAAATATTTTAATTGTAACTACTGTTAAAATACGAAAAGAAAATTTTATTGTTTTCTCAATAAAGAAAACTCAGTCTTCTTTTTCTTATGGGGGTTCTTGCTTAACTTTGTAAACATGAGATGCTATAACTTTGTCTATTATCTCCACCTACACATGAGACAAATAAAATTTAACATATTCAGTTGACCAAATTTTCTTCTTCATCTACAAAACTCGAATCCTCCCACATATTATCATACAAAATCTAATTGGCGAACGAAGATGGATTTGATCCAAATTAATCAACCCTAAAAGTTTAAAAAATTGTAATTAAATCAATGAAAACCAATACACATGCCCCAACAAACGAAACCACGACAATGAGAAGAGATGCAACATTCTATAAAAATAAACTTGTGCCCGTGTCGATGGCACGGTGCCAATATGAATGTGATCAATGTATGAACTGAGCATAATGAAAATAAATTAATATATCCTTGATATTTTGTAGGGGTCGTATTGATGTAAATTACACAACAATATCCCGAAAACTAAAGAAATAACACATTTATTGGTTGTAAAAGTTTATAACTCATCTTAAAAGAATATAATTAAGCATCAAAAAACATTCTCTCTATGTGTGTGTCTCTCTCTCACACACACCAACCCAACACCAATTAATTGAAATAAACTTAAAAACGAAAATTTGCGCAAACAAAAACCACAAAATAAATTGAATAAGACAGAGTGAACTAACAAAATACTATTTCGAAATCGAAATCACAAAGATTTCAGACCAATAAAGGAAACTAAGCACAACTTTTAAAAATAAAGAAATTAAAATACAAATATTCAAAATTACAAAAGTTGATTACAAAACTTACAAACAAATTTTTTTCGAACAAAAATTAAACTGATTTAGTTAATTACGAAAACAATCATAAAGAAAAAAATTAAAATACAAATATTTAAAATTACAAAAATTAATTACAAAACTTTCAAATGATTTTTTTATAAAAAAAAATAAATCTAAGCCAGACATAAATTAAATTGAGATTCAGTTAATGATAGCAATCAATTAAGAAACTACAACTAAATATTTGTAAAACCGTAAAAGCCTCTTTACCCGGAATGGAGGGATTAATTAATAATTTATATACGAAATTGAGGGCCAAAAAAAATTGCCGAACAAAAAAATGGGCTAGACAAAAATTAAATTGGTTAAGTTAATTAGGATAACAGTTAAAAAGAATAAAAACAAATATTTCAAATTACAAAACTTACAATCTTTTTTATTTGTATACGAAATTGAGGGCTGAAAAAAAATGAAATTGATTAAGTTAATTACGATAACAATTAAAAAGAAAAAAAATAAAATACAAATATTCAAAACTTACCACTTGACTAATATTAAATTGATTAGTGATGCACTTTAACGGAGAAGAAACTTGATAATTACAGACATAATATATCAGTAAAACATTAACGATAAAACGATAAATCTAAAAAAATAACGGTAAAAGTGTAAAACAATAAATGTAAAACTGTAAAACAGTAAACACACTCTTAAAATCTAGATTAAATGTAGAGCATAGGATTGCAGTAAAAAAAATTAATCTCAGCCTGTAATTAGCATTTATCAATTGCACACGTGTTTTGACATCTCTATTTAAAATTACAAAACTTACAAACATTTTTTTTGTATAAAAAAATAAATCTAAGCCAGACATAAATTAAATTGAGCTTCAGTTGATGATAGCAATCAATTAAGAAACTACAACTAAATATTTGTAAAACCGTAAAGGCCTCTTTGCCTAGAACGGAGGGATTAATTAATAATTTGTATACGAAACTGCGGGCCGAACAAAAAAAAACGGGTTGGACAAAACTTACGAATTTTTTTTATTTGTATACAAAATGGTGGGTCAGAAAAAAATAAATTGCCGAACAAAAAAAATGGGCCATACAAAAATTAAATTGGTTAAGTTAATTAGGATAACAGTTAAAAAGAAAAAAAAACAAATATTTCAAATTACAAAACTTACGATTTTTTTTATTTGTATACGAAATTGCGAGTCGGAAAAAAATTAAATTGATTAAGTTAATTACGATAACAATTAAAAAGATAAAAATTAAAACACTAATATTCAAAACTTACCGCTTGACTAAAATTAAATTGATTAGTTATGCACGTTAACGAAGAAGAAACTAGATAATTACGGACATAATCTATCAGTAAAACAATAACTGTAAAACAATTTATATTATAAAAGAGATCAGGGGTTAACTGTGGTCTCAGATCTAATTGTTTTAAACACAACTGGCGGTCCAGATTGATTCGTAAATATGTGAGTTACATATAAACCTCTCAATTATGAGTTTTGTTTGAATTATCCCCCTCTACAACCAATAAATATATAATAACCTCTCAGTTATGGTTTGTTTTTTGAATTATCCTCACCACTATGTACCAATTACAGTTACATGAACATTTTCGTCTAATACATTTTTTAACCACATCCTTCTATTTGAGTTGACGAGGTGATTATCTATAATTTATCCCGAGCATCAATTGAGTTGTTTTAATGAGATATTTGTTTGTAAGTTTTGTAATTAATTTTTGTAATTTTAAATATTTGTATTTTAATTTTATTATTAATATTTGGTTTGAGTTTCTTAATTAATATTTGGTTTGTAATCTCAATTTAATTTTTGTCCGACCTAGATTTATTTAAAAAAAAACATTTGTTCGTAAGTTTTGTAATTTTAAATATTTGTATTTTAATTTCTTTCATTTTTTAAAAAAAAGTGTGCTAAGTTATCCTTAATAGTCTGAAATATTTGTGATTTCAAAATAGTTTTTTGTTAGTTCACTCTGTCTCATTCAATTTATTTTATACTTTTTGTTAACATGTGTTGTGTAAATGTGTTGGTGTATGTAAGAGAGAATATTTTTGGATGCTTAATTATACTCATTTTGGATGAGTTACAAAATTTTACAGCGAATAAAATGTTTTATTTCTTTAATTTTTAGGAAATCGTCATTTTTTTTGTGTAGTGTACATTGATCCGACTCTTACAAAATCTCAAGCATATATTAAGTTATTCGCATCATACTCGCTTCATACATTGATCACGTCTGTATTGACACTGTGCCATAGGTACGGGTACGAAATCTAGTAAATCTAAAACAATAACGGTAAAACTGTAAAACCATAAAACAATAAATGTAAAACTGTAAAACCATAAATAATAAGTAATCATGTAACTGCCTTTCACACGTTTACAATTTAGATTAAATGTAGAGCGTAGAATTACGATAAAAGAATTAATCTTAACATATAATTAGCATTTATCAATTACATACGTGTTTTGGCATCTCTATTGTAATATAGACTAGTACTTTTGCCCGTGTCGATGGCACGGTTTCAGTTTGAAAAGTTATCAATAAATGAAACAGATATTGTGGAAATAAACTACTAAAAATATTATTTTCTTAAAAAAAATTGACTTTCAAATGGAGCCTCTTTACCCAGAAAGGAGGGATTAATTAATAATTTGCATATGAAATTACGGGCCGAAAAAAATGGGCAGGACAAAAATTAAATTAATTAAGTTAATTACGATAACAGTTAAAAAGAAAAAAAAATCAAATTACAAAACTTACGATTTTTTTTAATTTTTTAAATTTGTATACGGAAAAAATTAAAAAGAAAAAAATACAAATACAAATTTTGCAACCATAAAACTGACCGTTGGATTACCGTAAAATAATAAATCATAACCCTTTTTTTTTTTAATCTCAAATCAATTATAAACGTGCAACATTAAATTGTATTATATTATAGATGTTTGACACTCCTTTTGCTATAGAGAACCCAACCAATTTGCAAGTGGCTTGGCATTAAGCATAGCCGTTCTTCACATACACATATATTTTCATTTTAAAGATCCGTTTGTTTCCTTTTTTTTGTTTGGAGGGACCAAACTTGTGGCAAAACTGTCAGATCACTATCATCTCTTAGAGCATCTCCAATGTGGGAATTCTTCCCATAAATTTTTAATTGGGTCTCATTGCCACCTATACATTTTTCTCTTTTTCTCTATTTAAGAATCCATCTTCCCATTGTATACGATTCTTAACATATTCTTAACTAGGTCCCACTGCCACATCATTAATTTTACATTTCATTCTTATTTTTATACTTCTCAACAAATAAATTTATTTCACGTTATTTTATATATTTCATATTTAAATATTTCGTATAAATAATTAATTTATAAATTAAGACAAAAATTAATTTAAAAATAATAAATTACATTATTATTTTTAAATTTTATAATTTATAATTTAGTTAATAAATTATAGAGATGAAGGAAGATAATTAAAATTAAAAAAACGTTTTTTTAAATGCCCTTTGGACGCACCCCCCCCCCCAACAGTTACATTTTGCATTTTTTAAATTTTTTTTTGATTTTTGTTTTAACAAAAAAGGGTCGAAACTTGAAGATTTTTTTAAAATTTAAAAAACATTTTTTTTAAGTTAGTGGAGCAGCCGGGACCCACCTTTTGTTGGCTTGGACGCGCCTATAGCGCGCGTGTCGCACACGTGCCTTATTTGAAGCGGAGGTGTATGCCACTCTCCGGTTGTGCGGCTGGAATTCCTTGAAGCAACTTTGATTCTTTGTGAGGAATTTTGATTTCTCTCTCCTCCGAATTCTTGGGTTAGAATCCAACATTGGGAACAATTGTTGGATTCTTAATGGAAGAATCCATTAAGAAACCAACATTGGAGCTGCTTTTAGGAAGTTAGGACTTAGAGCATCCTCGATGTTAAAATTTATACCAACTTCTTATACAATTTTTTAACTGGATCCCACTATCACCTACACATTTTTCCTCTTCTTACACACTTAAGAATAAATCTTTCCATTATATAATATTCTTACACAACTTCTTACACAAAAAATATTAAATTTAACATCAAATAAAATAAAATAAAAATTTCTTCCCTTCCCCCACACAAAACAACCCGCCAGACCAACCTTCCTTCCATTTTGCAGGTTCTTAGTGAAGAACTTAATCTCTCTTTGTCTCTCCTAATACCCCTCTTCTCTTTCCTACTTGGCTCTTAGGTGGCCACTAACCCAAAAACCAATGCATAAGAAGTTGGCTAAAAACTACAATGGAGATGCTTTTAGAGCATGAGCAACAAAGCTCCCCATTTTGGAGAGCTTAAGCTCCATTTTTTTTTATTTTATTACAAAAATGTCATTAAGCTTGCCACTTAAGCTCCCCAATAAAAATACTCTTTCAACAATGCACAAACTCCAACACTTTTATATACCCCATCATATTTATCTCCAATAATTTAATATTTTTATAAAAAAAATGGCTAGAAATTTGAAAATTTCATAGAAATTTTTTCTGATATCCAAATGAAACAAACCAAGTCTTTATTTGTAGGTAAAAATATTTACTTTAATACAGGAAAAAAATATTAAAAAAATATTTTTTATGGCTGAAAATTGACAAAAAAAGGAAATGGAGGAAAAGTAAAGTTAAGTCAACTTGGAAAGGGAAGAGGAGCTGCATATGGTACAGAATTCACGCAGGTTGTCGGAGGAAATTTTTTCAAAACGGTTGTGTTTTGGTCACTTTTATCATAAAGTAATGTCGTTTTGGACGAAATTTTTTTCTTAAGCGGGGGAGCTTAAAAAGCTCCTGAAACATCTTTTGCTTAATTAGGCAATCATTTGGCTCCCTTGTTATTTTGCAAAAATCTGATAAGCTCCCCTTAGGAACCTTTGGTGTATGTACTCTTAGGAGCCATGTTGATGTAATTAAGTAAACTTTATAAATATCTTTTTGGTTGATAAAATTTATGCAATGTATTTTTATTTTTTTTTAAGCAAGATTTCTCAAGTTATAATATTAGATGTGTCTGGCTTTGCGATTTTGATGAGTTTGGTTTCTAATTTGAAATTTTTTTTATAATTAAAAAATAAAGTAATACAAATCAAATTGGTGAGATAGAAGAAAGATAAAATTCAAAATCACAAACATAAGTAATTGAATAGTGATGGAGAATCGACCTATTGCATATATACTAGTTTTTGTACTCGTGCCTATGACACGGCACTAGTATGACTTGATTGAAGTACGGAGAAGACAGTATGCGAATATTCCAATATATACTTATGATTTTATTAGTGTCGGATCAATGTAAACTAAACAACGAAAGAGAACAAAACCCAAAAACTAAAAAAAAAACATATTTTATTTGCTGATACGTTTGTGACATCATGTATAAGACTTAAAAGATGAATTTAATGTAAATCAATCAAAATCAAATATTACAATTGAGACATTTCAGGAAATAGTTCATTGGATATCGCATGGAAAGAAACAAAATATTGAAATAATAATTTATTATAATTCATTAATTTAAAAGGAAAACCAATTATGAAATATTCAAACTTTTAGTAAAATAAATGAGATTGTAGCAATAATATTTTATTGTTTTCAATAACAACTTAATCTTCCTCTTGAGGCTCTTGCTTCACAACAATAAATGGATTAGAAACGCGACTTGCAATTAACTACTCCCTCCATCCCCAAATAATTGTCTTGTTTGAAAATTTCCCTTTTAGGACAATACTTTAACCACTTTACCATTACTTTTTCATCATTCTTTAATTATGAGCCACATATACATGTGTTTTAAAATAAACTACACATCAAACTAATATTAATAATTAAGTCAAATGTGTTTTCTTAAACAGTGCGCCAAATCCACCAAGACAATAATTTAGCGACAGATGGAGTATAATTTTTAATCATACCAGTGCGATAGTTTTTTTTAACTACATTGCACCCCCTTAAATTTATGAGTACATTATGGTTTAATCCACCAACACAATCAAATAAAGAAGATATGTTTTACAAAAAAAATACTCTTAAGACCGTTATGTCACGCCCTGCACCTAGAATTTTCCGGAGTATTACTAGAAACTTCCGGAGTCCTCTAGTATGTCCTAGAGTACTCCGGAATGTTATGGAAGTTACTAGAGTCTTCTAGAGTCCTCTAGTTTGTTCTAGAGTACTCTAGAATATTCTGGAAGTTACTAGAGTCTTCCGGAGTCCTCTAGTTTGTCCTAGAGTACTCTGGTATGTTCTAGAAGTTATGAGAACTTTTTAGTATATAATAGAGTGTAGTAGAGTATTCTAGAATATAGTAGAATACTAGGAAATGGTAGGAATACCCTAAACTTGTATAGAATATTCTAGAGGCTTGCAGGATTAAAGGTGGTAGCCTATAAATAGGTGATGCCTCATTTGTAACAAGACAACTTTGGAGAGCTCAATAAACATTTGTTTCCTTCTTTGAGTCTCTTTGAGTGATCTCTTCTTTCCAACTTAGTGCCTTCAAATAGGTGTGAATCCTAGTGGGTGGGATCGTCACATAATTTAGGGTTGGCATTTGGGGATAGTTGGTAAGCAAGAGTGGAGTAAGGCTGACTAGGACTAACGGAATTGTCTTAGTGCCGCACGGATTGGGCAAAGTTAGGGCAAAAACTCTAAGTCCGTGACAGTTAGCTAAGTATTTGCCTAAATCAATAATATTATCCCAACAGTTTTAGATTTTTGAAATGTATAACTTTTTCGAGACAAACAGACTATTTTCAAATGAAAATTTGATAAACACTCCATCCGTCCTAATATTATCATTTTCGTATCTTACTATTATAAGTAACATGTACATAAATTTTAAATAAAATTGCACATTATACTAAAAAAAATTAAATTCGTGTGGTAGGTGAACCAAGATAATAATTTTAGGAGAAAGTGCGTACTCATAATCAAGATAATTTTTTTTATAAATAACAAAAAATGTTAAATGAAAATTTGATAAACACTTCATCCTTCCTAATATTATATTTTTCGTAACTTACTATTTTAAGTAAAATTACACATTGTATTAATTTTTTTAAAAAAAATTACACATTATACTTTTTTTTTAAATTCGTGTGGAAGGTGAACCAAGGAAATAATTTTAGGAGAAAATGAGTACTCATAATCAAGATAATTTTTTTTCAAAATAACAAAAAACGTTTTCTGTATTACCAAAAAATTAATCAATTGATGTGGCTATAAAAGATGAAAATTTTTCAAAGCCTGTGTCAACCAATTGGCTATCATATAAAGATAGAAAAGAAATTGGGTGACCGAATGTTTTAACTCCTACGACACAGTCCTACCCCTGTTTCTCCTCAACTACTTACATTTACTTTCATTTTACATTCTTTGCTCATTCTTTTTCCGCCCCCACGATTAAACCTTTTTCATCAAATTTGAACATCCAATTCCAGACACCTATTTTAATACTCACGTAGTTGGACTGAGAGCGAGGACGTCGTTGAGGCAAGGCCATCAAATTTGATCGGAGGTTGTTATCTTTAATGGCGGTTTCCTTCAGCTGGTCTTCCACCTTCCGTGTCTCTCTTTTCCTCACCATCCTCGCCACCGTCGAAAAGGTTAATTTCTCTCTCTCTCTCTCTCTCTCTCTCTCTCCCCGTTAATTCACTATTTAGCTTATTAACTACTTTTTGATTTTTTGTTGCAGACACCCATTTCAATACTGAGTTCTTTTAACGAAATGCCCTTCTCAAAGCTGTGCAGGGCCAATTGTGATTTTATGGAACTCAAACAGAAAGAAAAATACATAAAAGAGAGCAGAAAGAAAAGAAAGCGAAAGAACAGAAAACTCGAACAAAAAGATATAGAGACAGGCTTGTGAATTTGATTATTCTGGAACTCAAACAGAAAGAAAAATGCGGAGAGAGCAGAAAGAAATGAGACAGAACATAAAGCAGAAGAAAAGAAAAATACGTAGAGATATTTGGATTTGTAGTAACCAAATTGGAGGATGAAAAGGAGGAAGAAGCGGAAGAATCGGAGGATAAAAGCGGAAGGAGACAACCTTTTACACGCTTGGAATTTATATTAAATCTAGACAGTAGGATCATAGTATAAAAATAAATCTTAACCTCTAATAAATCTTTACTAATTATACATATGTTTTGAGATTTCTATTGTAATATAGATTGAAAAAAAAGTTTAGTTTGGCCATTAAGGTGGTATGTCTGGCGAGCTCCCACGCATTTCAACTCAAGCCATCTCCCAAGGCAAGCTCATGCTGCTCAAGTGTGCACCCTTACTACGCTCAATGCATTCGAAAATTATATTCCAATTAAGTACTCGCTATAAAATTTGAATCCTAGCGTATATTGCAAAAGAACAATTTCAACTACTACTCAAATTAACTTTGCACTCTCTGTTCTACCCAAAAGTCTACAGTTGAAAAGTCTAATGATTAAGAGATATACTAATGTCATTTGAGTTGGTCATAATTACAAAAATACTTAAATATAACCAGTATTCATACAATACAAGTGAAGGATAGACTTGAAAGATTACGAAATTTATAAGTATAGTTTTTTAAAGTAAATTTTTTATGTGAAATATAAAAAAATAGTGTGATGAGTTTTTTGGGTGAAAGTCTACGGATGGAGTTTTTATTGAGTTTTCATCAATGAAGCATAGGTTAAAGAAAGTTTCAGAAGTGGATTCAATGTTGGGCAAGTCACAGATGTTACCTCATACTCAATTGTTTTCGCATAAAATAGGAAAATATTTCAACATCAAAACCAAACATTGAACAAACTAACAATCGAAAAAATTGGTATTATTAATGTAAATCGTTATAACTTATAACAAATGAATGAATCAATGAATTGGTCCTATGATTGCACAAATATTTTTTATAAACTCTATTTTTCTATACATACATACATACATATATATATATATATATATATATATATATATATATATTATTGATTTTGTCTCAAACCAAAGTGGAGCACGATGAAGTCGCGGGGTCAACCAATGCTGGAAGTAGATATTTCCGTCCATTGGCACCGTGAGCATTATAGCTAGCACCGGTTGTAGGGTCCACCAGGAGTCCCCCAGGGTAGCCAGGGTAGGCCCCGGTACCATACACCCCGGTACAGGCTGAAGCAGCCTCCAATGGTGCACTTGCTGGTCCCTGGAAGTAGCCGTTTCCAAATGGATTCGTAGCGGTTCCAGCCAAGAGGCTGGCCAAGTTGATGACCATCCCGTCGAGACCGACGTCGTTGTTGGGTGCAACCAAGGGTGCAGTCTGTGGTCCGTAGATGGGCTGGTGGAATGGCCATGCGCATTGACCCGGGCACTGAGTCTCCGAGTTGCCAACCCAGATATAGGCAAACTTGTAAATCTTGGCCGCCTTAATGTGAGCCTGACCAAAATTAGAACCCAATAAAGATCCGTGGGTGCCGCACCTGCTAGAGCAGAAGCCATCAACGGTAACATCAGATGACGTCAACACAACATTAATGGCATTCTTTTGAACACCTTTGGCTGCCAACTGTTTGATTTGTTGAGTTTTAAGCGATTTGCCAAGAGAGTAGTCTTCATCCATAATTTGCTTACCCAAGGAGAGGCGCAAAGGAGATGCATGATTCTTGGACTTTAACACATGGTAGTATTTCTCGGTAGCCTTCCACCACGTGGCAACAGATGGTTGGCTGTTTGTGGGAGAAGAAATTAGTGAGGCGATGAAATCAGTGACAATGGCACGTTGGGAAGGCTTGAACTTGCCATACCAAATGAGGTTGATTGAGATATTGGAAGTAAGAAGAGGGCCATTGTGGTATTGGAAAGAAAGTGATTCCTGATCATGGGTTGAGCCAGTGAGCTGCCTCGCTGCCAAGGATAATTGAAGGAGAGAAGTAAACACAAGGAGGCTTGGAAATAGATTGATGTAGTGAAAAGAAGGCATGTTGATTTTTGTTGTGAATAATAATATATCACAGTTTAGAAGTGAGGAATAAGGAAGGATAGGGGGATTGTTATTTATAGAGGAATAAGAAAAGTGTCCAAGTTAGGACTTAGGAGAAGACTCGAAAGACAGCTTGATAACGCGGCATAATGATTAATGAGTGGGTATTGGGTCTACCAGTTTGTGTGTGTGTGTGTGTTAGATAACAGCAGTTTACAGCTAGTTTAGGTTTTGCGGCGACCGACTTGGTGGGTTTTAAGCCAGTCAAAAATTGTGACAATTAGAGCTGAAAGTGACAAAACCGCAGTGCCAATTATGTTGGACTTTTATTCCCAACAAAATAAAATTCAAAGATTGGGTGATTGGCTCCATTTCATTGTAAAGTAATTATTTGAGCAGCTGTTTGTTTTACTTTTTTGGGGCAAACTTCTTTCCGGTCATTTTTCCAAAATTTTTAACCCCTACAATATTCCCCCTTTTTTTTTCAATTGCAAAAATGTTATTTTTTATGAAATATTGTTTCGAAAATATCATCATCTCCTTAAACAGTTCTAGTAAACATATTAGATTCGAAAAATCACAATTGTTGGGTAGCGAAATAGGGATCGAGTGGGTAGCGTCCCTTCGTGGGGGTTTGGGGGCAACGCCCTCGAAAGGTAAACAAATTTTCTGATTCATTTAGTATGAAACTTTAATGAAAATGCATTGGATTTGAGGATTTTCACATTAGGAACGAAAACAAAAGAGGAGGAATAAAAAGGCTTACTGCGGAGGAGAAAGATGAAGAAGGATGAGGATATAGTCTTGTTCATTACGTCATGAATCGCGGTGCAAAATTAATGCAATTAAGTTATTGAATCATGGTGCAAACATTGATGTAGCGCAATACAAATAGACTAGACAATTAAAATAATGAATCGCAGTGTAAACATTGACGTGTCACGATACAAATAGACTAAACAATTAAAACGATGAATCGTAGTACAAATAGACTAGACAATTAAACCGATGAATCGCGGTGTAAACATTAATGAATCGCAGTGCAAATAGACTAGACAATTAAAATGATGAATCGCAGTGCAAAATGTAATGCAATTAAACTGATAAATCATTGTGTAAACATTGACGTATCGCGGTGTAAATAAACTAGACAATTAAAATGATGAATCACAGTGTAGAAATTTATGCAATTAAACCGATGAATTGCGGTTCAAAAGTCAATGAACCGTGATGTATTTCCGTAGCGCACCTCATGATCAGTAAGAGTATCGTAGTCTTTTTATTCACACACACACACACACACACACACACACACACACACACACACACACACACATATATATATATATATATATATACTGGTCAATATCCGCGCGATTCACAATTTTAATAATATTTTTTTGTAAAAATTGTTTATAATAAGATAGTTTTCTATACTTGTTATAAGTAATTAAATTTTACAATTAGAGTACTTTAAACAAAACTAAAATAAGGTAAATATTGAAATTATAAATAAGTAATTGAAAATTTTGTGTAGGAATTTTCTATAGAAACAAGAACTTAAAAATTAAATAATTAATATTTTATAGATATATTAATTAGCAGTTTTCTATTGAAATTGATTATTTTAATAGAAAGTCGCCATGTAGAAGTGATGACTTCTGTTAGTAATAATTAATAATTAATAGATAAATAGATATAAAAAATTAACATTAAAATTGTCTTATGAATAATTTACATGAATCAAATATTAGGGAAATGAAAAATGATTAGAATTGACAAATGTCAATCATGCTAAACTAATACTCCCATCGCCCCGAATAAATGTTTCTACTTTTTATTTTAGGATATCTCAATTAATGTTCCTAAAGACTTTTGATTTATAAATTTTCTACAATTCTTCCAATTATATCTCTTCATTTAATATTATCATTATTGAACATTTTAGAGAAATAGTGAGTGTAATAGGTACATAATTAATGAGAGAGAGTGTGTGTAATGAGTATTATCGTCACAACATATTTTACAACTCATTATTAATTACATTTCTTAATCCTTGTATTTTTTCCATTAGAACATTTATCTGAAATGGAAAGAATATTATTAAGCCATTTTTATAATTTTATCTTTGCTTTGTCCCAAAAAGGGCGGTCATACTTTGAAGAAACGATACTTCGCAACTTTAGACGAGGATAACCAAGAAAAATTACCATTTGAAAAAAAATTATGCTTAAATCGTAATTTGATCGCCCTAATTTGATGGAATATTGGTTAAACTCAATTTCTTATTTTTTTTCTCACTTTAATCATTATACTTGACATGTAAAATTAATAAAGTCATTACTGGTAATCATTTCAGTTTCTGAAGCTAAGTTAAACTCACTTTCATCCAAAAAAATGTTGATTTATCTTTGGCAAGATCTCTTTATTTATCAAATAAATAGTAAGTTATTACTCCTCCGTCTCGGATAAATGTTCTTACTTTTTATTGTGAAATGATCTAACTAATGATTTTTAATACTTTTAATGTACAAATTTTCTACCATTTTTAATAATATATCCCTAAATTTAATATTATTATTATTGCAATCATAAGGGAGAGAGTGTAATGAGTACATAATTCGATAAAACATACCCAATGTTTTAGGGGTGCATTGGCTAACTTAAAAAATAAGATATTTGATAGGATGTCCATTATGGGTATAAAAAAAAGTAAAAAAAAACATACTTTAAAAATGTTTTAGGATAATGGTAAAGAAAACTACTGTTTCATAACGAAAAGGCGTTGAATTTAAAAAGGAGAATTTCAAGTGGGTATAATTTTGAAAACATGCTTTCATCTAGGATCATTAATTTTTTGCACATTTCATAAAATTACAAATTGCTTGCCAAATGACAAAAATGTCATTAATGAAAACTCTGATGCCAAGCCAAAAATCAACATGATGCGCATCGAAATCAACGATGTCGGCATCGAAAATCAACGATGCGACATCGAACCTTCAAAATTTAAAATCAAAACTCAAAACCCAAAATCAATAACCGTCATCGCCATAAATGCGTCTTAGTCCTCAGAACCGTCATCGGTCACGAGGCGTGGCTCTGCACCACCTCATGTACATCATCGTCATCAACCTCATCCTCCTCGTCTTAAATCGCCGTCTTCCTCCTCGCCGTTAGTCCTCCACTTCACTATCGGTATTCTCGGTATCAATAACCGTCGTAGCCGGCAGCCGTCATCGACGATCGTCACCGGCGACAACGTCGTCGACGGTCGTCACCTTGACTTCAGTCTCGACTTCGAATTCAACCTCGCCGTCCATGAATTTCATTTCTATCGCTCGCTCGCTCTCTCTCTCTCTCTCTCTCTCTCTCTCTCTCTCTCTCTCTCTACAGATTATCACAACAAATTTATTTCGGCCGGAGATACACTCCATCAAGTTCTCCGGCATCGTCGATGCGTATGACCGCCACTTGTTCCTCTGCTACAAGACGAACGAGGATTGGCCTTCTTATGTTGAAAACTCCGAGTCCTATCCGCTTCCCAAGCTTCTCTCCGAAGCTCTTAAGGCTCGCAAAGCGACATCAATGGCAAGACTTCGTCGGCGATATGCGGCGGTGAGGCGAACGAGTTATCGGATGGAGATGTTTTGATTTTTCCGGAAATGATCGTACACAAAGGGTATAGACAAGTATTTTTGCCCAAAAATTATACCTAAAAGAAATATGCAAAAAATAGGTGAATTCATTTAAAAACATATTTTTAAAAATGTACTGACTTGCAATTTTTTCAATTTAAAAAGACAAGATTTTTTCAGTCCTAACACTCATTTTGCAGATATAAATATTATAAACGGTCTGCTCGTCAAACCATATGGTTCATATTAACATCTCTAACAATCTTGATGCATGATTATGGTTACATTTCTACCTTAATAGTTTTAACATTGTCATAGTACACACTGTACTACACCATGTGACGCGGTATCAAATGTTTCATTTTGTGCAACGTTTTGAAAATGTAACTTTTTTAAAGCGAAATATTTTAAAAAGTAACATTTTCAAAACATAAGTTTTTTCTTTAAAAAAAATTGGGGAACTATTTAAAAGTCTATTTTCATAAAAAGAGTAGTTGTAAACGTAACATATTTTTAAAACACTCTAAATTAGAGTGTGTTTAAACGCGTTGCATATTTTAAAAGGCAAAACCTTCCATTTGGCCACTCAACTTTTTAAAAACTTGTAAAGGCGGTTAGAAAGTTTAAAACTTGCAATTAGGCCACTTTGTATATTAGTTAGGCTGCAAAGCGAGTCCATTTTTTTATGGACGTTAAATTTGATCGTTAAATTATGTCATTACCTATTTTACCCCTCTAAAACTTTGTGGGATTTAGAAATTCAAGGGGCCCAATCGAACTTAGAAATTCAACATGGTCTAATCGAAAATTTAACAACAACATTAATTTCGAGACAAAAACTAAACACTTTGATCATTCGATTAATCGGGAAGAAAATTAATTACTCACATGGGAGACCCGACGAGGCCGAATCCTCGAAATTACCTTGATTTCGCTCAATCTCTAAAAACGCCATCGGCTAAAGCTGCGTCGGTTGCAAACCTACTGTAGACACCCCAAATTCGTACCCCTGTTTTATGTTGTCTAATAAATGTTGCAAAATAGACTACTAATTATCTTTTGTATGTTTCAGGAATGAAGGTACAAAAAAATCAAGAAAATGAATAAAACAAAAAAAAAAAGAAGAAATAAAAAAAGAAAGCAAAAGAAAATAAAACAAAAAGAAATGAAATGAAACAAAAAAAAAGAAATCAAAAGAAAAGAAAAAAGACAAAAGAAACAAAAAGAAAAAAATCGAAAGAAACAAAAAAAAGAAAGAAAAACAAAAAAGCAAAAGAAACAAAACCGAAAAGAAACAAAAAGAAAGAAAAGAAAAGAAAAAGACCATAGGTTTCCCCCATTTCCCTTAATCACTAAGAGCATCTCCAATGATGCCACCCAATAACACCCCCTAGCTACCTCGTTTTTGTTCTTTTTACACTTTTTAACACTCTAAAAAAATTCACTCCAATAACCACCCTCTATACAATCCTTTAAAAAGCCTCAAATATCTTTCTCTCAACTAACAAACCTAACTACCAACATAATTTTCATTTTTTATTTATATTATTCCACCACACTTGAAATATTTATATTATAAATTTATATTCTATGAAAAAATATTATCTCATATATTAATCAAATATTCTATGAAAAAATATTATCTCATATATTAATCAAATAAACATGTAGCATTTTTTTTTTGGGCAAATTTCGAGTTAAAACGGGGCAAACCGTTTAAACCCAACTCAATTCAACAAAACTCATTTTATCCGTTTAATGTTTAGGTTTTAATGGGTTCCAGATTAGTTACCTATTCCAACCCACCGAATTGTCAGGCCAACCGAATTGTCAGGCCAAGTCTCCACACACCCTTTCTACCTTCGTTTCCTCCCTTTCTACCTCCAGCTCTGTGTACCATTCCTACGTTAGCACACAATTTGAGACACTACCCTTTAACATACTGACTTTTTGTATAAAAAAATAAAAAAAAAATTCACTATCGACCGGGAGTTGGTTCAATTGATAGAATGCATAATTTTTTTTATAAAAAGAGATGCCTAGAATTAAGAGAAATCATTCAAAGGAAGAAGAAAGATCATTTGAGAACATAGTTCAAACATTATGAAGAAAAATCATTCGATAACAATTTCAAGCATTATAATTAAAATATTGAGGAACCAAACGGAAGTAAAATTTTACTGAAGGATTATGTCTATTTATGCAAGATGTATTTATAATATTAACAATTTACCTTATGATTATCACCAACAAACAAGAAAATCATACATACAACTATATTAGACTTGAATGCTTGATAATGCTACAATTAGGAAACCGTGACAACAAAGCTAAAATGTTACATAGTGAGCTTCTTCACACCATGAATTAAGACCTTCTTTGACCTGGTGAAGGCCATCAAACAAGAATGGAGTAAAGAAACAAGAATGCCACCAACTAATAGGATGGGGATACCTACAGAGAGCAATTTTCAAAATATGAAGAGGGTGCGATTCTAAGCTGAATTTTTTAATGAAGAACGTCATACAACTCGAGTTCTAAATATGAAATAGTTCAAGCACCAACGTCTACAAAGATGGAATTTCAATTTTCATGTTTCCTAAAGTTTATAGAGTAGATCACATAGAGCACAAAGTCCATTGGCAACATCACTATTGTCGGACTTCAACCTTCTACTGCCAAAGCCTATCAAGAGCATTGTCGGCATCGCCCTGCACATATGGATTACCAACCAAATTCAGTAAAGCTACATGTAAATCAACATTTTATTAGTATGTAAGAGTTACTAAATAACAAGGTCCACACAATAGCATCCATCCGTTGATTTGTGCTTTGAACAGGTTTCAAGTGTTCTGTATGGGTTTCTTGAGCTTTCGCACTCACTTTAATATTAACAATGTTTGTTACCTTTACTTATCAAAAAAAAAAATTAACAATGTTTGTTTTGGCAAATCAGAAAAAAGAAGTAAACTAAGTAAGACGCATGATTATAGAAGAACCTTCTCCTTTAAAATACTCCTCACATTAACAATGATATATAGTACTAAAATTAATGAGTAGAATGTGGCTACGGGTTCAACGTCAAAACTATAGGGAAAGAAGAGAATCGAGATACTTGGTTAGAATTGAAGCGAAGATGAATAAGTACCTTGTCAGGGCTTGAGATTTCACCACTGCCAACATAAAGATCAGTCCTCCCTTGTGTCTCCTTCATTCGGTATTGTATACACAACATTTTTGTTGATCACGTAACATAAATAATCATCCAACTTTATAGAGTGTCAATAGATACAAATAATGTTTTGTTTAACGAAGCGAGCTTGATTGAGTGCCTAACTCACGAGAGAAGATATATAATTACAATACGAGCGGTTGCCACTTGTAAACTTTTGTACAACATGCTTGGGGAAGTCACGTAAACCCTTCAACTCATCGACATGTAAATGCGATGTGCGGGAGATTTGTTCAGAAGAAACGAGAATGAATTGGTTGAATCGGCGAGAGATGTTATATGGTCCGATTCATGTGCGATACATATTGACCAACAAAGGAATGGCTGCAATGGAATGATTTTAAGTTGGATATTCTCTCATCTGTTTTTATTGTTTTCTGATTTTGAGCATCAATGTTAATTTTTTTCCATGGCATAACTTCCTAGTTATACAGTCTTATATGAAATTCTGCAGTTAGAGAAGTACAAAAACTACGATTTTGGAAGGTGCAGAGTTTCTGCTGTGGACAGCCATGCCTTCCGTTGGCGATCGGACATTCCGCGGTCAAGTACGGTGAAGATATCTTGCCCCAAGTGTGAAGATATTTACTACCCTCGATCCAAGTACCAAGGCAATATCCTTTGTATGGGTTGGTGCCACTGGCTACTTGTTTATTCATTGCTTTAGAATGGCTTTCTTATCTTCAGATTTATTTTAATTTATTTGGAAAGGTTTTTCTTAAAGCTTTTATCATGTCCCTGTTTTTTAACTCATAAGAAGTTTGATTGGAAATCTGTGGCCTATATATTTGTGGTTTTGTGAATTGAGTAGCACTACGGCATGTGGTCGTTAGACTCCTTTCATAAGTCATAAGTAATCAGGTAACTTGAGTTTTTTTTTTCATGTGGATATGTTTATATGGCTGTACCTACTCAACTTGACTCAATGCAGTCCCTATTGCTTAAGTAGGCTTGCATGAATCGTTAACCATTGTATAAAGAACGATTCTATCCCTGATGGATAATCAGACTTCCCAATAGCAATCAGAGGATGTTTGGTCTAATCCAAATTGGCCAAAACGTCTAGACAAGAACTTGTTGATTTGTTGATTGAGGAAATGAGAAACATAGGGATGATGAGAAAAAATAAAGCTTAGTTACCTCATCCCCTGTTGATGAGTTAGAAGGTAGGACAAAGAATAATAAGTCAGACTTAAGCTTAAGAATACCCAATATTATCAAAGAAAAAATCATCCTTGCTATTTGAGTCCAGAAAAACAAACTTGGTTAAGTCCTACACCATTCGTATTACATCTCCTTCATGATGTAGTGTTACCTCAACATCATTTTATTCATAACAATCTAGCAATGGTTGGTCAAAGAATGAAGAGAATGGACAAAATTTTCTGTTAACGGTTCCTGATTTTGGTCTACTTTGATTGCAGAACTGTTTCGTTCTAGGAACCAAAAAATTACAAGACTTGTATGGTTGGAAAGATCTAGAAGTCTACTTTCCAGTCCAAAAAACGGTTCCTGATTTGGGGATCTCTAGAGAAAGTTCTGGCCATTTTACCAAGACGTGTCACAGTTAGCTGTTCTGTCCTAGTTATCTGTTTTCTATAAGATTAACTTGTCTTCGAAGCCTCGTTTTGACTTTCCTTTTGTATTACAGTTCCTTCATGATGTAGTGTTACCTCAACATCATTTTATTCATAACAATCTAGCAATGGTTGGTCAAAGAATGAAGAGAATGGACAAAATTTTCTGTTAACGGTTCCTGATTATGGTCTACTTTGATTGCAGAACTGTTTCGTTCTAGGAACCAAAAAATTACAAGACTTGTATGGTTGGAAAGATCTAGAAGTCTAATTTCCAGTCCAAAAAACGGTTCCTGATTTGGGGATCTCTAGAGAAAGTTCTGGCCATTTTACCAAGACATGTCACAGTTAGTTGTTCTGTCCTAATTATCCGTCTCCATAATTTTTACGAGTTTGGGCTTGAAAATTCTGCTCCCTTTGTGAAATTCAAAGAGAAAATAAGAGATGTCGTCAAGGCCTGAGCTACAAGCACCTCCTGAGATATTCTACGATGACGTTGAAGCTCGCAAGTACACTTCTTCTTCTCGCATCGTCAGAATTCAGGCAGAAATTTCAGAAAGAGCTTTAGAACTTCTTGCATTTCCTGATGATGGAGTCCCTAAATTGCTACTCGACATTGGTTGCGGATCTGGACTTAGTGGTGAGACCTTATCCAAACATGGACACCAGTGGATTGGTCTTGATATATCCCAGTCAATGCTTAGTATTGCATTGGAGCGAGAGGCTGAAAGTGATCTTATACTCGGTGACATGGTTCTCCCATTTTTCCAACACAACTGAACTTACTACGATTGCTTCAACCAGTGCAGTCTCGATACCTTACCAAACTATCTATATATACTTTATAAAAAAAACAGAAAACCTCATGATGAAACCAAATATGTGGTCCTTCTAAGGGCGGGACAACTGTCTGCCTCTTCTCTCTTTTCTTTTTTTTCTCTCTGTTTTTCCTTTTCACAGAAGATAACAAAGAATAGGCTGTCTCCCATCTATCACAACATTCATATGAATCGTATTGATAAAAAACCAGAGCAGCACGAGCAGGGCATGGCAGCACCAATAGATAGAGCTGGCATAATAATACGTAGACTTAAAAATATTTTACCTTGATCTCCTCAAGAGCAGCACGAGCAGGGCATGGCAGCACCAATAGATGTACAAATTGCAACTTCAGTTCTTCATTCCCTCCCTTAATATGAAACATAACCATATTTCAAAACAGAGTTCTATAGGGTATGGTTAAAAATTGAGTTTATATAAGGAATAATAAAGTAAGAACTAAATCAATACCTGCTAAGGCTACTGCTCGCGCCCTTGCCACAGCTACTACCAAGCTCACATGGAATGTAAATCATTCCACTTGGAATACAATCTTACATTGCCAATACTTAAGCCAATGCCAAACGTGAGAAAATGAAAACCATGGTATGTGTGTGTGTGTCGGCTAAACATACATACAAGTATATAAAACTGAAAATATAAAGACAGTAAAAGTACATACATGGTATACAAGCAGTAACAAACTAAATAAAGGGGAAGCTATTCATTAAATTTACAAAAGAGTATCTAACGAGGAATTATGCCAGAGCACCAACAAAAAAGGCTTTGGATGACCACCTCCTTCAATCTATTCACTAGTAATTATGCACAGAGCACAAACAAAAAAGGTTCTAGGTGACCGACTCCTTCAATCTATCCACTAGAAATATGTATTATCAAAGGCTCTCTACGATTCCTCTCCAAGTTTCCAACCACACGGTCCAACATACTGCGAGACGAGTCGCATCCCAAACAATACTCCTTCCCCTTCTCTCGTAAAGTTCATAAATAGTGGAGAGAGTGCACAGCATACTGAAACATAGATTTCAAAAAATAGTGCACGACATCGTCCTTCAAAAATAGTGCACGACATCGTCCTTCAAAAATAGTGCATGACATCGCCCTTCAAAAATAGTGCACGCCATATTTGGACCATTAATCTTGCTCACCGGAGTTCAATGAAGCATTGAACCTATTTTCAAGGTTACATGGATTTATATTACCCCTATCATCATTGAGCCGTCTGCTTGCACTACCTCCCGGGGAGTACTCCAAATGCCGAATCACTGGAAAAAACTAATATGGAATTTTGAGTAACACATAAGAAACATTAAAAGCAATTATGAGTAACACATAAGACACATTAAAAGCAATCTGGTAAAATGTTAATGGTATGAAATATACCATTGTGCTCCCTCTCAAGCTCTCGCAGCGTCTTAAACCTCGCAATTTGATCATCCATAACCTCCGATGTGAGAAGATGTGGGGCTCGGTTGATCATTTTCTCCTCCGCTTCCCCTATGGCATGAACAATTGCAATGCTAGATTGCAATGCTTCAAGCTTAGTCTTCCTCATCAAATGGAAGGCCTGAGCCTCATTCGCTGCTTTCAAGGTCTCAAATTGAGCTTTATTAGTTTCTTGCATCATCTGAAATTGACTATTTTGAGACATCCTCCATTCATGCACTTGATCACTCAACCTCTTATTGCGCAAGGACGCTTCATCTGACGCATTGTTGTCGCGACGACGTTTCTCCTTCGCGGATTTCCTTCCTAAAGGTCGTTCTAATGGATTATAACTTGGAGTGGGACCAGTAGGTATGACAGGTGAGGGAGAGTCATCAGTTATGTCAATGTGTGTAGAAGGATTGGCACCAGCTTCAGGCAAGCCATCAAGACCGGTGGCATCATAGTCGTGCATAGGAGATGGAGGTGGGGGAGTTGCATTGAACTTATTAGTTCTTGGAGAAGGCTGGATTTTACTTTTTTCACCGGGAGAAATGTGCCACTTGGCTGAGTCTTTAAGTATCTCCCAGCAGTGATAGAGCTTAAAATCGCGGTCATGGTCATTCTTGAATACTTCGTAACAAGCTCCCCACTACAATAACATATAAAACAAAACAAAGGTTAAATAAGTAAGTGTTATTTCAACGATGCATAGTATTATCAACAAATCGGTAACAAAAATACTTCAAAAAAGAAACAATTAGTGTCAAACTATAAACCTCATCAGCCACATTTGCACCGCTTTGATGATTTCTATTAACTCTGCTCACGACGGCTTTCCATTTCGTAACATCGGCTTGAATTGAACCCCACCTATTCTCCAATCCTTTTTTGTATGCGTCGTGTTTCTGGTTGTTTTTTACAAAAATCCTCAAAGATGTAAGACCACAAAGTTTCGCCAGTCTGACCATTACCGACAATCGGATTCTCTGAACGTTTCACCCAAGCCTCACAAAGTGCCACATCTTCGGTGTGGTTCCAATTCGGTGATTTTCTATTAGCGACTTTGGGTGGCACATTCGAAGCAGCAGTTGAATTTGATTCAATTTGGGATGTAGGAAAATGAGGTCGATAAGATGTAGAATGCGGTGGTGTACTAGATATGGGATGTTGGGTAGGTGGCTGGTTGCTTGTTTGCATTTGTTCCCTAAAAAAAGATGCATACGTAGCCTGCGCAGCTTGACTTGCTTGAGCTTGTTGGAGTGGTGTAAGGGGAAAATTGAATCCAGCTGGTGGCCAGTTCAACGTACTTTCTTGCGTCGGAGAGTGGTTTATATTGGGTTGAACCGGGGGCAAATTTTGTTGGAAAGGTGACCAGGAAGGATCCATTAAACCTGTACACACGAACACAAAAATTTCATATATGACAATGGGCAGTAGTTGTTGTAACATTTTATTGCTCTTTTAAACTTCAAAAATGGGACAATAGTTGCTGTAACTACTCAAGGAATGAGATATGTTAGCACTAACAGCAAGTTGTTTATGGTGCAGAGGCATATACTGTAAGGGAGAAATTACCGTCTCAGTTTTTGATATTTAGAAGGAAGGTGGGATAGCAAAGCCTGCAACAACACAAGTGAAATTCAATTGAAAAACATCTCTGAGAAAAACACTCACCAATCACAAATCTATAATATATCATTGGGCTCATAGATAACCACATCTTTTCAAAACTTAAACTTACCTCAGAAGCCACCGTTCTATTAGGAAAAGAAGATGGCAATACTTTGTGAGATGCTGGAAGCCTCTGAACGATCTCTTACATCTTTTCAAATCCTAATCCAAACATTTGACAAGTTAAACTTTATTTCGACCAAGCAGCGAAATGTACTGTTACTTTTGCATCAGACACAATCCTTCATATAGTTTAGGATTAGACTGTATTTCTATACGAGAATCAATATTAGCACTCCATTTAACTGCATACTCCACGATACAGTTTTGTGAAGCATGCATTTGGTACAAGCAGTTATAATTTAGAGCGCTAATGAATGGTTCTACTGCTTTGTTTTCATAATTTGACAGTAAAAAGATAAATTACTGATTCAAACTGCCAGTAAATGTGTTGTTGACTTGTTTATAAATACAAAGCCTGTTGCATGCCTACCTGCCCATATGGTTAATACTCCATGAAAACTGCTTGTGGATTATGTTGCCATTTTGGGCCATTCATTCACTGTAAAATTAGTTTATAGGACAGTCTTTTGTTTTCTTCATGTGTTTTAGGACAGAAGAAGAGAAAAGAAGCAAACAGCTGAAAGCCTTCAGGGGAGATTCAGTTTGAGAGTTTAATGAGTTGGCAGCTGCAAGAGGTTGAGGTGAGATGATGGGAATTATAAAAAAATTCTTAAAACCTTTTCAACTCCAAGGTGCATGGACTTGTAAACCTTTTCTACTGAGCAATAGTTTCCAATTGTACATACTACATACTGTTTATTTTAAGCTTATTAAACACATAATTCCATTTTCCTGTTACGAATATCTGCTCCCTCCTAACTCCTAAGTAACCTTTTTTACATGATTTGCCTGCACTCTGCTTAGCTTTTTAAAATCGACTTTAGAGGTGTCTTTGCTATTCTCTGGATCCTGTGTCGATAGAAGAATTCAAGCCATTAAATTGAATTGAAGCTTCCAACTTCAAGGTATACCATAGGTCCATTGCAGGTCATAAGAAGGCTATTACATTTACATCAACTTGTACGGATCCAGTATTCCAGCTCCTCAATGCAGCCTCAGGAACTTCGTCACCAGACCAACCCACTGCACGTTACTGTTAAAGCTCCAAAAACAACGGGGGCAACACATTTTTTCGCTGCCTTTTTCCTCCACCCTAATCAACTGATGCATGCGCCTCGGCCGATGCATCTCGACGGTCTCATAACTTTTGCTCGACTCGTGGATCTCGTTACCGTTTGGACCGGGCGCGGAAAAGTGCAAACTTTTGACTAACGGGTGGAGTGAACAAAACTAACGGGCCCGCCACATATCAAAACGAAGCTTCGAAAAGATTTAACAAAACTAACGAGTGAAACCAAAAAAAAATGTCATTTAGATAGTGTTACGGGCCATTGAAGTTTTTTTTTTGTTTCGGGTTTTTTTGTAATTTCAACTATTTATTGCTTTTAGGGTTTTGGTCATATTTAAACACTTTTAGGGTTGTTTGAGAGGCAGTTTTTTGTCGTTTATGAACAAGTTGTTTTTCTCTCGATATCGGCCAGAGCCGATAGATGTGCGAGAGAACTCAATGCTCAAAGAGGACATTCAGTCCTTGTTATGCATGTGGAGAAGTGGACCGGTTGCATCTAATGATCAAATGAAGAATCTTTGGTGAAGGAGGCGGAATGTATCGGCTAAATATGGAGGGGTGAACTTTGTAGAGCCTACGAGCGAAGCCCCCAAGATAAGTTCGATGGGAAACATAGTAAGGACTCGAAGCTTTGGAGCAAAGTGTTTCATGATTGTTAGTATAAAGATTGGAATTCAGCATTGCGGATATGATTGTTAGTGTGTACGTGGAGATGGTAGATACAAACTTTTAGGAATACCAAGCAGGGTCTACTAAAAAGATACCAATGTATCTTTTTCAAAACACCGAACGAACGTCCTCACAAGGTGGACTAAATGTCAAATGACATTTAGATTGCCTAGTACTTTATCATACTTTACGCCCACATTTATCTCAACATTATTCATTGGTATGTCATTTTTGAATCCTTGTACTTTACTACACTTTCGGCTTTATGTTATTTGATTGGAAAGTTGGATTACGATGGATTGGACATGTTCTCTTATGATTACGAGTTGAAATCTCTTCATTTGGTCGAGACAAAGAAATTGAATGTGAGTTGGTATGTCTACACGCATGAAAGTCGTTTGGTGCTTCTTGCCTCGGGAATGCAATGCAAGAGCTTTCTTGGATATCGGTATAGCTACACACTTTCTATGGTTTTCTTCAAGTCTGTCTCGTAGGTAGCCTTAGTTTCCGTATCGAAACGCGGAGAATGGTGTGTAGTTCTCGGCTTTTGTAAAAGTTATATTGGCGGTTTAAGTTATGGCATGCATGGGTCCAAGCTGTCGGCTTACACAAGCTTGAAATTTTGTGATTTGCATATGTTCTCACGTACTTTGTATAGTTATATAGCTCCAAAGAGTTGTCCTCGAATTAGGGATTTCGATGCATTTTATTTACGCTTCCGTATCGAAGCGAGAGAAGGGTGTGTGGTTCTCGACTTTTTGTAAAAGTTATATTGGCGGTTTAAGTTATGACATGCATGGGTCCAAGCGTGTCGGCTTGCACAAGCTTCAAATTTTGTGATTTGCATTTGTTCTCACATACTTTGTATAGTTATATAGCTCCAAAGAGTTGTCCTCGAATTAGGGATTTCGATGCATTTTATTTACGCCTTCTGTGTGATGGTTGATGGTTAAATATTGCTCGCCTGGTGACTTTGTGGCATGGCATCGTAAATCTGGTTAAATGATGTAGTTTCAAATTTTCATGTGCGACTTTCATCCATTGGGATAATTCGTTTGCCAAAGTTTGAGATGGTGATGGCTAAATCTGAGGCAAACAGAAACTGTTATTCTTCTTTGAAGATGTCCATATTATCACCGTGTAAGTTGATTATTCGTTTATTTGTCTTCATTGCTGAGTTCAACATCTCCCAGAAATTTTAGTCTGTTTTGGTTGTGAATTTGCAGATATGGAAGGATTTACTGCTTCCAAGTTGATAGAGTTGCGATGTTACTCCATTCATATAGATTTTATCGGGATGCGATTGTACAACAGGTAACTAATGCTTAATCCCTCTTGGTTCAATGTGATATATACCATATTTAATTCCATGATTTCTCTCAGATCTATTCTCATTTTCATCTATAAAAGGTGGTGTTTTTATTAAGGTTGAATGGAATAGAAACCAGTTTTTTTATTAATTTCTAAAACAATTAACGGTTTTTGCTTGTTAACATCGAAATGAAAACACACTGAACAAGACCTTCCTATACTAACAAAAATGTAATTAGCAAAGTCATAATCATCATAAATCATAAATTACCTAAATATGAAAGCTCTTAAATATGGGTAGAGCCACACTTTCCGAAGTATTGCCTAATTTCATAGTAAAAATGACCCAAGCACATGATTCACACAATAACCAAGAGGACCCAATTAGGGTTTTTTTCTTTTCTATAATGAGGGCTAGGATTTACTGAAAATCTTACCAAAGGACCTTCTCTTGGACCATCCGAAGAAATGGAGCAACTCAAGCTGTTGCTGCAAGAGAAAAATGTGCTTCAAGACCAAATTTTCAGAATGTTGAAACCTAGAAAGTGAAATAAATTGAAAATTGGAATTAATGTGCAATGAAGAGCAATCCATCTACCTGAATCCGGTGTAGCTACGAAAATTTATTCTCAACAGTGCCTTTGGTTGATGGAAGGAAGGAGAATGGCAAGAACTGGTGGAGGGAAAAAAGAGCGGCAGATCATCCAGCGCAGAGAGAGAAAGACGCGGGAGTGAGGCTACTGTTCGGCTAAGTGAATCGCAATAGATTGCGATTCACTTGATGGGTTATTGCGATCGGGTGTTGAATCGGGGGTTCACTGTGGACTCCAGTTTTGTTAAAAGACTGCTAACAGAGTTTTAAAGGGTTAATAACAGTGTCCATTGTGGACACTCTTAAAGGGGGAAAGGGTGTGGGCTGGGTAGAGGGACTGTGCTTGCAGCAGGCAGTGGGCTTGTCGACCGGGTGTGGTGGCAGCATGGTGGCGGCTAGGCGCCCGCCGACGGTGATTTGAATTTATTTTTTGAATTTATTTTTGTTTTGATTTTGTTGTTTATATATATGTGACTAAGGGTAATACATTAATTTCACAACCAAAAGTGTTGTATTAAGTATTTTGTAGGTGTTGCATTAAATGTTCCCCTTATTTTTAATGCAAACTATTTCAGTAAATGGAACCATAAGAAGTAAAAAGCCTCCAACTTTTCATTTGAATTCATTAAAGAAGTATGATATTACGAACTAGAGCTTGTGGTATTATTACAAGGTTTAGTATTAGTGTTATTAGATCAAATGTCGTTAGATCTCTCTACACCAGTACATCAAATATGTTCTTTTTTAAGTAATGACATAAACACTCCATAACATCACAAACTTAATTATTCAATGACTCTAACATTAAAAGTTCATAATAATATAAGAAACTCTAGCTCATAATAAACGTAACACCATTTAATGCATAAAATGACCTAAATACCCCTTTTAACATTTAATAGATACTCACTTTTGGTACACACTAGTGGATGTTTTATAAAACATCCGCTAAACACTTGCGGATGTTTTATAAAACATCTGCTACGCCCTAGCGGATATTTGAGAAAACATCCGCTAGTTTGTAGCGGTTGTTTTGTCCAAAATCGAAAAAAAATTACAAATCAACGGTTTTTTGTTTGTAATTGAAAAGAAAAAAAATCGAATCAAAACCAATCTAATTCACATGTGATATCATGTGAATTAACAATAAAAATCAAATCAACAATGACACGTAATCAAAATTACATGAAGGGGGAGGGAGGGGGTAGTGTAGTTTAAATTTGAAGATAAGTAGTGAAGTAATTTTATCTTTTAAATGCTGTTACGTTTAGAGATTTTGTTGTTACGTTTAGGTATTATGTTTACTTTTTTATTTGTAACCTTCGCTCATTAAATGCTAAAGAAAAATTTACCTAAAGTAGATAAATTAATGGTTCAACAAACAAACCTGCAACTGAATTTAGTTGGCCACAAAGAAAAATACAACAATTTGCCCATATGAAGTACTCATTGCAACCAACGAGCTCTAGCTCAACTGGTACTGCTCACTTCTCCTAACGAAGAGGTTGGGTGTTCGAGTCTCACTAGAGACACCCTGGACTTTACAACTCTCAGTAGAGAGGTCGGGTGTTCAAGCCTCTTCAGAGGCATCGTTGTTGTTAAAGCCTTATCCAAAGGCCTCATTTAGCTACTCACTTATCTTAACGGAGAGGTTGAGTATTCAAGCCCTACCAGAGGCACCCTGGGACTTAATTACTCTCAACCGAGAGGTCGGGTGTTCAAAGCCTCCCCAGAAGCACCAATTGTTCGAGCCATACCAAAGGCATCATATATGTATAATTGTAGCCTTTCAAGGCATAAAAAATAATATAAAAAAAATTTAAGGGTTGGGATACGGTCTATGTCCCCTCCAACCTTTAAAACTAAAAAAAAAAAAAAAGTACTCATTGCAAACAAAGTGACAAATTTATCCTCAAAAAGTGGCATGTGCTTCACACTTATCTGTGGCATTAGTCAAATATAGTCATTTGACTAATGACTATATTTAACTCCATCCATTTCATGGTAAGTGATATGTTGAGAACTTAATTGACTTTTAAACTATAAATTCAAGGAATCATATGTAATTGTCACTATCATATGTAATTTTCCTTATTATGGTAAACCAGCTACATGGTGTTTTCCTTGATAATGAAAAATATGAATTGCTCTTTAGAATACTTAGTTTTGAAAACAAGTTCCTTTGTAATGAATTTTACATTCAAAACCAACATCGATACAGTGAGCGTGATAATTATTTTTTTATGTAAACGTTACTGTATGTGGAACCGTAAGAGCATGGTTAATGGTGGATCAAACACCGAATCAAATCAAATATTAGCTTTCAACGATGTATTTAAATAAAATTTAATCCAATTCTCATTTGATTTGGTTTGATTTATATCAATATAGGATACAAATTAAAACCAATCAAACCAACCGGCTGTTGTATAAAACGACCATGTTTTAGGCAAAAATGATATGAAACGACGTTGTTTCATACCGAAAAAAATAAAAAATAAAAATCTGGTGGTAGACATGGGACTGCACGGGGCTGACAAGGGCGGCTGCACGCGTGTCAGCCCTTGGGTGGTCCGCCATATTTCGTAATTATCCACGGTTTTTGGGTATTTTCGGTAATCAAAAAATGTTTTCATTTTTCAATTTAAAATGTTCACATTTTTATCTATAAATAGAGATTAGGTTTGCCTCATTTGGACACCAAATTTTTTTGGGGGAAATTTGATATTTCTCTCATTTCTCTCTCCAAATTTCATATAATTAACGTTTTTTTAAAAAATTATTAACTAAATTATAACTAAATTGCTACGTAAATATTTTAATTTTTAGTATTACAAATTATTAATATTATTGGTAGTATTTTTAATTTGAATCGTTGTATATCTATTTAATGTTCAAATTATTGTAGTTATTTTTAATTTATCAATGAATATTAATATAAATATTATTCGAATAATAAGTAAATTATATTTCTAATATGATATTATTATATTATAAAAATATAAAATTATTGTAGTTATTTTAAATTTAATATTATTATAATTAACAATTTTGAGTTATAAAAAAATATTATAATAATAATTAATTAATTATTTAGGATTTAATAATTTCTTCAATATTATTATGTAGATAAAGATGATGAAGTGTGTAAAGTTATTGGAAATAAAGATAGTGGGGTATGAAAAAGTATTGGATTATGTGTCACTATTGGAAGGGTTTTGTAGTTTTGAATTAAATGAATATCAAATTAATTATATATTTTATTGATTTTTAATGAGTTATGTTTGATTTGTGAGTATTTGGTTTGACTATTAACCATGCTCTAAGAAGTAAAATTCAACAACTTTTAGTTAAAAAGACATTAAATATGCTCAACTACTGTTAGGAATACTAATTGCTACGTCTATAGAAGCTTTACAACATAATTTTTAGAGAGTATTTAAAATCTTCAACCAACTTTTGAATTTTGAAGGGAATACAAACAAAATGAAAGGTGGAAAGATATACCAAAAGTTAAAAGAATTAGAAGATGCTACAAACTTTTGGTAATAACATAATTACAAGATGGGAAACAATAAAAATCTACAATTAAGGGAACCATTAATGTCATCCACTTATGATAACAATTTTTCTTGTTATGCACAAATTATTACTCCATCTGTTTCAAAATAAGTGTTTTTTTAGCTACATTTTTTTGTTCCAAAACAAATGTCGTTATAAGATTTCATGAAATATTTGTTCATATTTTGTCAAAACTGCTCTTATTTATTAATTACTCTCATATTAAGTGATGCATATATAAGGGTTGTTAAAAGAAATAGTAGTGTAACTTAACTACATTAAATAAACTTAAATAAGGGTGGATCAGTCTTTTTATAAGTTTATTTAATATGTGTGCAAATTTGCTAAAACGACACTTATTTTGAAACGGATGGAGTATAAAACCTTATTCCAAGATGTACGTAAATAAATCAAAGAATTGGCTTTGGCACTCGTTTGTATATCTGGTTCCTTTTATAGAAAATAAAATCTTCAATTATTTACCTTGATTGAAAAAACAAATAGGAGATCACAAGCTGAAGATGAACTAATCAATCAGAAACACTTACTAGGTATTCTCCCTTGATTTTTAGCTTTTTGAAGCATTTTTTATATTTTTGCTTTTGAATTATGATATGCCCGGCCCAAGCCAAGTCACGAGCAAGGCACGAGCTACCATCACGTGCCAGTCACGAGCATAATCAATGTGGGGCCCGTCGGCCTGGCGAGCAAAATAATGGAAGTATTAAGCAGCGGGCAGTGCAGCTCCCGTCCAAACCTGGACGGGCACACCTTGCCCGTCCGGTCAGGGACCACACCCGGGCACCACACTCACACCAAGCAAAGGAATCAGATTCATCTCTTCCAAACCTGGTCGAGCATTGGCCCTGCCTGCCCGACCAGGGGCCATCCCTTGGATCTATACTAACTTCAGAGCAGTGCACATCAAGCAGCCTGGTAGAGCCTTGCTCGCTTGGGTACATATCGAGCAGGAAACACCGGAGGCTTGCTCTTCAAGACAAGTCAAAGGTTTCCATGTTTGAGCAGGGCACTTACCATATCTGCTGCTACTTCTACGCGACCAGCCGCCTATCATGCATAAAATCAAGGTATTCTCTCCTTGATTGGTTAGGTATCTAAGGAAACTGAATCCTAGACGGATTCAACCACAATAGGGGCCTATAAATACCTCTCCATAAGCCATAAACAAGGTACACACACTTTCTTGAGCCTCGGCACTCTGTCAAATTGCTTTTTGACTATCACCTTCGATACTTACTCTCACGCCAGAGGGGTTTCACGAGGCCTTGCCTTGCACTTCCACTCAGGTTTTCTTTGTTCTTAACTAGGTTCAAGGAAGCAGATCCAAGCCCAGATATCCTACCCAACACACGGACGGCCCAAGCTGCATTTGTGCCACATCAGTTTGGTTCCATTGCCGAGAAACGAAATTTCAACACTTCATTCAAGTTTTTCCGGTTTAAGTTTCAGAAATCTTCTTGTTGCAATGGCTAGTAAGGGAAGCAAGCATCACGCCACCGTTAGTAACCATCAGGCCGGGAGCCATCAGGGTGCAAACAATAATCCACAACAGCTGGCTGACCTGCCACCGAAGGCACCACAAGGGGTACAAACGAGAAACCAGAGGGTGGCTGCTGGGCACGCGACTCATGGCAATGATGTTCCATATGTGGAAGAGCAGCTGTCCCAACACGCCAGCCAAAGCCATGCCAGCCAACTCGATGCCAGGCAGGTCATAAATGAGAAGCGCGATGCTCGCGCACAAGATCTCAAAGTACAGCTGAACCACCAACGGGAGAATGGCCAGGATAGCCACGTGAGTTTGCCTGGGCAAAACCCTTACCAACAAGCTGCTGCTCTGCAAGTTCTGGCAGAGTATTACAACAAGATGTACGCACTAAACCAGCAACTGCTCGCCTTGGGGCACGCCCCGGTTCCAGTTGCAGATTTGGTGATGCCCGCTCTCAGCAATCCAGCACTTGTTGGTGATGGCCATGCCTCCCAACAATTTCCAGCTCCGAGCAAACGGATCCCATCCGTCATTCACATACCATCAGAGAGAGCTGAGGTGGTGAGACAAGCAGATGACTAGGCTGAAAGCAGATACAATCATCAGAATTTCTCCCATAGGCACCATCAATGCCAAGAATACCGTGCTCGGGAAGAGAGCCATGGCCGCTGTAGGGCTCGTGAATGCCCAGAAGCAGAAGCGCAACGACCAAAATTTAGAGCACGCGTCGAGCAGGAAGCTTCCTGACACATGAGGCAGACTGCTCAACTGGTCAATCGAGCTCACAAAGTTCCACATAGACTATTTGCCCAGGCGAGCAATCAAAGCTCAGGCCCTAGCTGACTTTTTGGTAGAAACAAGCTTCACTCAGCGCGAGGATCCTGAGGCCCAGCAGCCAACAGAGCCGGAGCAAAGTGAACTGCCACAACCTCGGCCAGCCTACTATTGGGATCTTTATATGGATGGGGCAGCGAGCAAAGTCGGGAGCGGAGCTGGCATCTTTCTCATAGCTCCCGAAGAAATCACAGAGTTTGAGCTAGCACTTCGGTTCAAGTTCCCCGCCTCAAATAACGTTGCCGAGTATGAAGCGATGATCACTGGTCTTGAGGTCGCAACTGACATGGGCGTAGAAGCGGTCACAGTGTACTCGGATTCACAACTAGTAGTGAACCAAGTCCAGGGGGAATATATGGTGCATAACCCTACCCTGGTCAAATACTGCGAGCTTGTCAAAGAAATCTTGAAGAATTTCAAGTTTTAGGAGATCATCAGAATTGATCGAGCTAACAACATGCGAGCAGATTACTTGTCTAAGATCGCGGAGGCAAACCTAACATTACTAAATCCCTCGGTGTTGATTGAACACTTGGAAACTCCAGCCATTGATAGGTCAGTAGTCATGGAGATCGAGCCAGTGACCAGAAGTTGGATTGATGACTACAAAGACTACATCGAGCAGGGAGTCCTCCCAACGGACAAAGTTAAAGCCACCACATTCAGAAGTCAAGCTTGCAGATACTCGGTAGTAAGGGAAATTCTGTACAAGCAATCTAAGGTCAGACCTATGCTTCGATGCCTTCCCCCAGAGATGACTAAGGGGGTTTTATATGATTTACATGAAGGGGAATGTGGTGGCGACCCGGGCACACGAGCTCTGACAGAGAGGGTTCTACACACAGGATACTACTGGATAGCCCTCAGAAAGGATTCAGAGAAGTATGTTCGCGAGTGTGACAAGTGCCAGAGATATTTGGACATACCAAGGCTTCCATCCACCATACAAACTCCAGTCGTCGCGTCCTGGCCCTTCGACATGTTGGGAATCGATTTGATTGGCCCATTCCCGCTAGCACAAGGCAAATAAAAATATACAGTGGTCACCATAGACTACTTTACAAAGTGGATCGAAGCAAAACCCTTGGCTAAACTTTCAGAGGCCAATGTCATCAAGTTCGTCCACGATCAAGTATGGTGCAGGTTCGGACTCCCTCGAGCAATCATCTCCGATCACAACACCCAATTCTCGGACAAATTCACAGCGGAATGTGCTCACTTGGGTGTCAAACATTGGCAGTCATCTGTAGCTTATCCACAGGGTAATGGCCAAGCCGAGGCCGGAAACAAGCAAGTACTGCACACTCTCAAAAGAAACTTAGAAGGGCGAGCAGGAAAATGGGCAGAAGAGCTACCATCAACCTTGTGGGCGGTCAGAACCACTGTCCGAGGACCAACCGGGGAAACTCCGTTTGCACTCACATACGGATCTGAAGCTATGATTCCGGTAGAAATGGCCTTGCCTAGCTATCGAGTCTCCCATTATAGCGAGTAGAATAATCAGCTTTCCCGAGCCATAGACCTTGATCTACTCGAGGAAAGGATGGATGCACGACTTAGGATGGTCAACTACAAGCAGAGAGCAAATGCTCATCATGACAAAAGGGTTCGAGGTAGAGCTTTCATGGTCGGAGATTGGGTACTCAGAAAAATTGAGGTAACGGGTCACCGGACAGAATGGGGAAAGCTATCGCCTAACTGGGAGGGGCGTTTCCAAGTCACTGGTATAGCCAGAGAAGGCACTTACACACTTCGAACTCAGGAAGGAAAAGACTTGAAGCATCCTTGGCATGTAGACCACCTTAAAAAGTATTATCCTTAAGTCAGTGCACAAACGGGCAAGACCTCAGTCCTGTTGAGGGTCACTATTATTGATCAATAAAAGGCAAGTTTTTCCCATATTTGTCCATTCAAATTATTCAGTTGTTCAGTTGTCTTTCATCTATTGTTTTCGGAATTGTTTGGCAAAATCTGCTCGCCTGGCGAGCAGATAGGGCCATGTCCGGTCAACTTTCCTCTATTCCCAAGTATTAGCGAGCTTATCTTACCTTCTCCACGGGTAAGATGGGGCCATGCCTGGCTCGCATGCTTGGATGCCCGCCAAGCGGTAGGGACGCTGCCCATAAGATAGTGGCTAGCTACCTCGGATTCCTATAGTGACCGAGCAACACTGTTAGTCGTATATCTCTATACCTAGTTGATATACCAGCAGCCGCTTTGATGTGCCAACATCGAACTAGGCCTAGCCTGGTTACCGGTGGCCGGTCATAGTAGGGCCCTGCCTGCTAGGCAATCTTCTAGAAGCTCGCCCAGGGCGATAGGGGCCATGCCCACTCAAAGCCTTGGCCTATTCCAAGCACCTATCTCGAGCATCAGTCTGGGTAACCTGTCAACTTAAACAATAGGCCTGTTTCATGAGCTTTGTCATTTTTAAGTTAATAATTACAAGTTTAGATGCTCAACTAATTAAAGTTATTTATGCTCGGTTAATTCAAGTTCTTTATGCTCGATATGTTTTTTGAGGAATACCTGTACTTGTACTAATCTATGGCAGGAGAAACACGAGTAAGAAAACAATTATCGAGCAAACAATTATCGAGCAAAATCAAAAACAAAATCAAAAATCCATTACAAGCAAAAGAAACAATAGTCGAATATTCGTAGTTTCTATTCATAAAAAGGGAGTTACAGTCGGAGATCAGAAATAATGGCACGCAGGCCGAACAAAAGTGGTCAACCCTAAGCTAAGCCTGGTCAGGAGCCTGCTCTAGAGGAGGCGGAGGATCTTTAGCCGAAGCCCGGAACTGCTCAGCATACTCAGCGTTCAAAGCTTTGCAGGCAGCTTCTTGCTCAGCCGCTCTTGCATCATCCTCGGCCATCATCTGTGCGGCCTTCGCTCTCTCCAAGACATCGATCATGGAGCACACATTTTCGGCAAGAGGAGTGGGGGGAACCCAGGGCTCGCGACCAGCATCAGCGTCTGCTTTCGCCAGGGCCTCCAGCTCCGACTCAGTATATGGGACTAAGTTATGGAATCTGGCGGGCAGCGTCAGGATAGACGTCAAGCAGGGCCCATTCGGCAATAGTTTGCATATTAACTACCTCGCGGCCAACAATCAAACAAAGAATATGGTTGGTTCCATGTGCAAAATAGGGCACAATGGCCTCATCCACAGCTTCCTCGAAGGCAGTGGAGCTTTTGAAGTCATCCTCGAAGGCCGGGGATTTTTTGTAGTTCTCCACCGCGGTCTCCTCAGCATTCTTCAGTTTTTGTAGCAGCTCCTCCACCAGCTTCTCGTCCTTAATGGCTTGCATTTTGAGAGAGTCCCGCTCCACCTGCAGGTTCTTCCTCTGCTTGGTTACTGCGGCCAGAGCAGTCTTTCCCTTCTCCAGATCAGCCTGGTCTTTCTTCATCTGGCCCACCAACTCTTTTTTCTCAGCAACCAGAGTGTTGTTTTGGGCGACCAGCTTCAAGTTGCGGTCAAGCATCTCAGCTTCTTTCTTTTTGGCCGCCGTAGTGTTGGTTTCCAGTTGGTCGGCCAGAAAGGCCACCTGCTCAAATTTTTCTTTCACCAGGCTCTCGCGAGCCCTGTGCTCAGCCTCCACCTTCTTGCGAGCTTCCTTCTCTTCAGTATACCGATCATAAAGATTGGTACACGTGGAAGCGATCTGCGAGTAGAGGACAGATAGTCAGAATGAGTAAATAAAGAGGAAAAAGAAAGACAAATTACGGGGAAATACTTTACCTCGCTCATGCAGAGCCCCACATTCCCGACCAAGACATGGCGAGCAGTATCATGGTCACGGGCTAGAACATCGTGCAGCGCCCTCTCGATGATGCCTTTTCCCATTAAGCCTCCCGGGCTTCTGCGAGCATGCAAGTTGATGCCCCCCAGTAATGGGGCATCCCCAGAAATTTCTTTCACCAAGGCGCGGGCAGCGCTGGTAGTGGAGGGCATCTGGAAACCGGTCTGCCTCCAAGTTGCAGGCTCGCCTTGAGTAGGGGCAGTGAAAACTGGACTAGTGCTCGAGCCCCGACGGTGGACATCCCGAGCCGGAGGAGGAGCAAGACTTTTCTTCTTTTTCCCCTTTACCTTGGCATCCTTGGCAGCGGGCACCACGGAGGTGTTGGCAGCTGGTGGCTCGGTAACGTTATCAGTTATAGTACATCACAGCGGCCTCTGTCGACACGGCCTCTTTTTGTGTGGTGATGACAACCTTTGGTGCCGACACTTTCTTGATTGGACTTGTGGCCCTGCCCAAGCCCGGTGTCTTCTTGGACAGGCGGGCAGAATGGCACCTTAGGCAAGGCCACGGGTTCGTTGGCCTTTAGGTCGACCGCCCGCTGGTTAGCTTGTTTCTTCCTCATCCGTAGCACTGCCAAGTTCTTCATCCTTGAAACAAGACAAAGCAAAACAGAATCAGAATTGCTACGAGAAAAAAGGATGGTTAAAACAGAGATGTGTGCTTAGTCATAAGTTAGCAGGCAACCGTCCCGATCCTCAAAAACTGGCCGGCAGTCAGCACCCGGACCTAGCCGTAGACATTCAACGCATTCGCGCTTGAACATCTTCCCGTGACAATCATCCCAGTATGGATGGGGGCTCTCTGGAACATGAATCAAAAGGGGCTCCACCTCCGGGACTTCTGCCAACATCACTCCGGCCAGGCACAAATAGCGCGGATTGCAGACCAACTATTTCCAGTCGAGTAAAACTTGCTGGTCGACGTGTTTCTCATTTTCTTCGATGACCCCAACGGCAGTCTTCAATGCCGCTAGCTGGGCAATCTCCCCTGAGCTGAAGTCTTACTTGGAGACCTTGGGGATCTTGATTTCACTGGTCGCTGTAGGCACGAATGCCCAACCGACCCAAGACTCAATAAATAGGACTCTCCCAAAAGATAAAAATTATTTGCTTGAGCTTGTAAAGTCAGTAGAACACCAAGAACAACATCATTCATCAGCAGCAACTGAAGACTTGTCCACTATCAATCTGGGGTGGAACAATGAAACAAAAGAAATCAAAATCGGCAACTACCTGCAAGGCCCTAAAAGGGTAGCACTTATTGATCTCCTCAAAGAGTTCGTAGACATTTTCGACTGGTCCTATGAAGATATGTCGGGGCTGGATCCAACCATTGTTGAACACCGGATCCCCACATATCCGGATGCTCGGCCAATTAAGCAAAAGCTCCGTCGAATTAAGCCAGAATGGTCACTACAAGTAAAAGAAGAAATCATGAAGCAGCTGCACGTCAAATTCATTCTGGTAGTTGAATACCCGATCTGGTTGTCTAACATAGTGACCGTTCCCAAGCCCAACGGGAAGGTCCGGATCTGTGTAGATTTCCGCGACCTCAACAAGGCATCGCCCAAAGATGACTTCCCTCTACCCAATATTGATATTGTGGTAGACGCCATCGCAACTCACAAAATCAGATCTTTCGTCGACAGCATGCTGGGCTACAATCAAATCAAAATAGCAGCATAAGACGAGGAGAAAACCTCATTCACTGCTCCCTAGGGGACCTACTGCTACAAAGTCATGCCATTTGGGCTAAAAAATGTCGGGGCTACCTATTAAAGGGCTGCCACCACCCTTTTCCACGACATGATTCATAAATAAGTTAAGGTCTATGTTGATGACATGATCGTGCACTCTAGCGATGCCAACGACGCTCATATCAAAGACCTTCGAAAGTTTTTCGAAAGGTTAAGAAAGCACCAAATGAAGCTTAATCCCACCAAATGCATATTTGCGGTTACCAAAGGCATGGTCCTGGGATTCATGGTGACCAAGCAGGACATCGAGATCGAGTTGGCCAAAATTAAAGCCATCATAGAGATGCCGCGGCCAAAAACTCCAACCGAAATTAAAGGCTTCCTAGGCCGATTGCAGTATATCAGTCGTTTCATCAGACAGCTAACATCTATATGTGAGCCCCTCTTCAAACTCCTTAAGAAAAATACTGACCAAGTCTGGGACGAGAAATGCCAGCTAGCCTTCAAAAAAATAAAAGCCTACCTTACCAATCCACCTGTGCTAATTCCGCCCCATATACATAAACCGCTCCTCCTATATTTAACCATCACAGACACGTCAGTAGGGGCTATGCTCGCCCAAGAAAAAGAAAATTCCTACATTGAAAACGCCATCTATTTCATAAGTAAGAAGCTGCAAGGAAGCAAGTTAAATTATTCAGCATTAGAAAAAAGCTGCACCGGCCTAGTCTGGGCAACTCAAAGGCTCAAGACCTATCTGCAAGGACGATCCATAAAGCTCATCTCCAGAATGGATCCTATAAAGTACATCTTCGGCAAGCCATCACTTTCCAGTCGACTGGCTAAGTGGTCATTTCTTCTCAACGAGTTTGACATAACTTATATCATGCTCAAATCCATCAAAGGCAACGTAATTACAGACCATTTAGCCGATCTGCCCTTAAAAGCAGAAGATACAAGCTGAGCCTAGCTTCCTAGACGAAGGTGTCCTGGAAATTACCGACCACAACACCAGTTGGCAAATGTTCTTTGACGGAGCCGCCAAAAAAAGAGGTTTTGGCATAGGAATCTTGCTAATCGACCCAGTAGATTCCCATGCTCCATTGGCCATAAGGTTGGAGTTCGAGTGCTCGAACAATACAGCTGAATACGAAGCCTGTATTGCTGGCCTAGAGGAAGCTCTCCAAAAAGGGAGCCAAAGACTTGGAAGTCTATGGAAATTCCGCTCTGATTATAAATCAAGTCGAAGGGGAGTGGAATACCCAAGATCCCCGACTGTAGCTCTATCATGCCAAGTTGACAGCATTTGCCACTAAATTTGATTCTATCTCATTTCACTACTTGCAGTGAGATAGTAATCAATTTGTCGATGCATTGGCCACTCTAGCATCATTGGTCCAAATTCCCGCAGAGACCCAAGTCCATCCATTTGTAGTTGGGAAGAAGGTCACTCCGGCATACTGCTTCAAAATCAATGCAACCCCTGAAGCAGGTCACGAGCCTTGGTATTCTGATATTTTAAATCTGCTTCAGAAAGGGATCTATCCTCCCGGCTTAGACAAAAGAGGGAAAGTCTCCCTACGGAGATGGGCATCGCAATTCGTGTTTAGCGGTGGCAGTCTATAAAAAGGCATTATCAAGGCCTTAATCTATTGTGCATCGACCAATCAAAAGCAGAGAAAATCATGGACCAGCTTCATGGTGGTGCCTACGGGCCCCATATGAATGGCCACATGTTATCGAAAAAGGTTATCCAGCAGGGGTACTATTGGATACGCTAGAAACTGACTGTATTTGGTGGGTGCGTCATTGCGACAAGTGCCAGTGTTTCGCAAATTTGCAGCACGTGCCCCCACACATCTTATATAACTCCACAACCCCCTGGCCCTTTTCAATGTGGGGAATCGACGTTATAGGCCAAATTCATCCAAAGGGATTCAATGGCCACGAGTACGTTCTGGTAGCCGTCGACTACTTCACGAAGTGGGTGGAAGCCTCTTCCTATAAAGTTCTAAATGCTCGAAAGGTGTCCGATTTCATCCGGACCAACATCATATATCGCTACGGAGTGCCCTTTGAGATAATCTCCGACAACGGCACGTATTTTGAAGGGGACGTGAGTCGTCTGCTTGACGAATTCAAAATCCAAAGGCATAAATCTTCCCCCTACCAACCACAAGTCAATGGTGCCGTTGAAGCAGCCAACAAAACGCTGGAAAATATTAATCAGAAAATTGGCTGACACAGGAAGAGACTGGCCAGAAAAATTGTCGCTAGCCCTCTCGGGCTATCGCACTTCAGTCCGCACACCCACTAAGGCTACCCCCTACTCTCTAGCCTATGGCATGGAGGCAGTGCTGCCCATAGAAGTTGAAATTCCGTCATTAAGCGTGATGATGGAATCTGGCATATCCGAAATTGACTAGGTCAAAGGGCGATATGAAGAATTAGCCCTAATCGATGAACGACGCTTGCTAGCTCTAGAGCATACCCGAGCATATCAAAGGCGGATAGCCCGAGCCTTCAATAAAAAAGTTAAAGGCCGCGACATCCAATTTGGAGACTTGGTGCTTCGAGAAAAACCTCCTAGTTATGTTGATACTAGGGGAAAGTGGAAATCTCCTTGGATAGGACCGTATGTTGTCAAAGAGATCCGGTCAGGAGGTGCAGTACTCCTCACGAACCAAGAAGGGGAAGATCTTGTTCAGCTCTTCAACCTCGACAAGCTCAAAAGGTACTATGCTTGAGCCGATCTATCTAGCAGTTGCTTCCCTCTTCAGCTCACTAGGCTGAAAACCCGAAAGGGCAGCCTAGGAAAAAATTAGAGCATAATATATATATATATATATATATATATATATATATAAAGGAGAAATAAGGGCTCGCTAGGTTGAAAACCCGAAAGGGCGGCCTAGGCAAAAGTTAGAGCATATATAAAAAAAGAAAAATCAGGAGAAAAAGAAGAGGGAAGGCACTTTCTGAATCCTCAGCATCCGACCTCCAGTCTTCAGCATGCTAGGGCTCGATTGTCAAAAGAAAGAGAAAAACCACGACAAAAGCTCGCATAAAAAAAAAACCAAAATATAATTTAAGGTCCTAAGGTGCAACTTAGGAATAACTGCTTAAGATATTTATATTATGCATTTTTTGCCTGTACATATCTATTATCTTGCTACCTCTACCCCCTTGTTCCCCCCAACCATCCTTCATTTGCAGCTTCAACCCCGAAGTGGTCCATCACTGCCTGCGGTGTCCACCCAGCCGGGCCCATATACTCCTTATGTGAGGCGAAGAAGAGGCTCCAGTCTCACCAGCATGAGCACCCCCAGAAGTGTCTTCTTCCTCGTCATCGGCATCTCCATTGTCCTGAACAGCCGGACGACTCAAGACAGTGCCGTGATACTACCCGGTATCCCGGTATCGCCTCCGACCATTGTCTGTTGCCCTGTCTGATTGCGAAGAAAAGTGAAGGGGCAATGACAAAATAGGCTTGCAGCAATTATATGTTCGAGTACAGGAGGAGGCGGATACCTCTTCTTCCCCGCAGATCATCAGAAAAGCCCGTTCGAGCCCGAAGGTGTATTTCTCTAAATTCCGTTTCTGAGATACAGCGTGCAATACTGCCATTATCCCTAGATATTTGTCTAATTTTATTTTGTGCATGAGTATTGAGTCTGCATTTTAATTTCGTGCATCATATAAAATTATATTGCATTGCATAATAAATATCTATACAGATTTTGGCAAAGAAAAAAAAAAGGAAAAGCTAATAAGTGTAGGTATCTAAAAGCTAAAGGGCATGAGAAGATTGGCTTCTATCCAGATTGCCTCCCATAACACGAGGACCCTGTCTGCCGCCAGCTTTATATACTCGTCCTCTTCCCCGAGCGCGACTCGATCTGGCAGCCTCTTCATCATCGTCATCATCATCCCGACGCCTGGTTTGTCGCACCGCATCTTTCCCACAACAAGAGAACTCGTCCACAAGCTTTTGATAAAACTTGTTGATGCTGAAGAAACCCAGAAGCAGCTTCTTGTAGGTAGACACGTTCACCTGAAAAAAAGAAAAGTGAAACAAAAAAAAAGAATTTTCCAGCTGAAGCCGGAAAATGCAGCAAAAGAAGAAATTTCCAGTTAAGGCCGAAAATCGTAGCAAAAAAAGAATTTTCCAGCTGAAGCCTGAAAATGTAGCAAAATAAGAAATTTCCAGTTAAGGCCGAAAATAGCAGCAAAAGAAGAAAATTTCTAGCTAAGGTCGGAAATAGCAGCAGAAGAGAATTTTACAGCTGATGCCGGAAAATGCAGCAAAAGAAGAAATTTCCAGTCAATTCCGAAAATAGTAGCAAAAGAGAATTTTCCAACTGAAGCCGGAAAATGCAGCAACAAAGAATAAAATTTCCAGCTAAGGCCGGAAATAGCAGCAAAAGAGAATTTTCCAGCTGAAGCCGGAAAATGTAGCAGCAAAGAAGAAAATTTCCAGTTAAAGCCGGAAATTCAACAAAGAAAAAAAATCTCCAACATGAGTCCGCAAAAGCAGCAAGAGCGGCAGAAGTCGCAAAACCAAAGCAAAGGTAAGAAAAGGTCAATTACTTTACCTTTCGCATACATTTTCCTGCTTTATAGGAGTAGCGTAGGATCATCTCTTCGCGGGGCATAACCTCAAGAAGGAACGATCAGCCCTTAGTGTAATTTGTGTCAAAAACTTTCCCTGAAGGGGCTGCAACCGGATCAGAGGGAAAGGCTATCGTTCTCTGACGAAGGCAATTCCTGAGGAGACGATGCATTCTGCCATTGCATGCAATGTTTTACTGCTTTATAGGAGTAGCATAGGATCATCTCCTCGCGGGGCGTAACGCCAAGAGGAATGATCAGCCCTTAGTGTAATCCGCATTTGGAAACTTTCCCTGAAGGGACTGCAACCCCGGATCAAAGGGAAAGGCTATCGTTATCTGACGAAGGCAAGTTCCTGAGGAGACGATGCATTCCACCGTCGTATTCGGCAAAGGGCTGCAACCCTTTAAAGAATACGACATGCATTTGATGAAAGTTGTGTTTGGCCTTTCTCACGAAGAGGCTGCAACCCCGGGCCAGAGAGAAAAGCTGTCGTGTTTCGACGAATGAACCTGTCCTGAGGACACGACGTGTGATCTTGGCATCCCACCCAACGGTTTGTTTTCTCTTGTGTGAACTACGTTTGGTCTGATTCCTTGGCTAAGGATATGTAGACAGCCTATTTCGGTAGGCACGACCATCGCAGCACGCTTGTTTTTCGGCATTTTCGGGGAACTACGTTTGGTCTGATTCCTTGGCTAAGGATACGTAGGCAGCCTATTTCGGTAGGAATGACCATCGAAGCATGCTTGTTCTGGCTTAGCCCGAACTACGTTTGGTCTGATTTCTTTTATTAAGGGATATGTAGACAGCCTACTTTAGTAGGTCCGACTATTAGAGCATTTAATTTGCATATCTGCTTAAAAACTACGATAACCTGCAATAACCGACTAAATATGTCTAGGATATGGAGGTTTGATTAGCATTATAAACTGTTACATTATAACTGCTACCTATTTCATCTCTCCCCAGTTATAATTGCGCAAACTTGGAGAGTCTATTTCATATCAACGATGTTCGTCTACTCAGTAAGCTTCGGGTAACCTGTAGACTCCATCATGGAGGGGCTCTGTAGACACCCCAATTTCGTACCCCTGGAAGGATCTTGAAGATCTCGCCGGATTTATGGAAGAAAGGCGTTGCTGCTGCTCTGCTTGAAGGAGGGAGTAATTCTGGTGATTCTGCAGAAGAGGCCCGGTGGCTGCTTAAATAAAGACACCTTGCGGCATGGTGGCTTTGCTGCAAGGTCGGCCGATTGAGCGATCTGCATTCTCAACCCGATTCCCACGTCGTATGCAGGTTCATGATGTTCGCATTTACTGAGGACCTTGCGGTCGCAAGGCCCTCCCTACCTTGAGTCCGCAAGGTAGGCAGAATGTCTCCATTTGGTTTCTTTTTCATCCCTTTTCAGCAGATTAGCAATTAAGTCCCTTCGTTATATTCCGTTATGTTTCGTCACTTTCCTGCATTATAAAACTCTACAAAAACTCTAAACTAAAATTATTAGCAACATATAAATACAACATTAAGATGCTTTTCTCCCCCAAACTTGAATTTTGGCATATTTAATTTAAAATTAAATGTCCAAAAATACATTTAACAGAGAATAGCATATTTAAATTAACTACAAAGCAATAAAATTCATAATCGTGCGTTGCCTCCCACTCAGCTCCTTTGTTTAACGTCTTTGGCTCGATCCAACTGCAAACCTAATCATTGGGCGGTGCATTGTCAACCAAATGAATTAATTCAATTGTTCGTTCAACTGACATCGGTTCAAGGTATGGCTTGAGTCGGTGTCCATTAACTTTAAAAATTTCATAATTCTTTGGGTTTCTTATATCAATCGCTCCATGAGGGTAAATTCGGACAATTATGAAAGGACCAGACCACTTAGATTTCAACTTTCCAGGGAATAACCTAAGTCTAGAATTAAAAAGTAACACCTTCAATCCTGGTCGAAACATCTTATTGGCTAACCCTCTATCATGATACTTCTTGGTCTTCTCTTTATACGTTTTAGCGTTCTCATACGAATTTAGCCTGTGTTCTTCTAGTTCATTTAATTGAAACAATCTTTCCTCACCAGCCAAGGTTAAATCTAAATTTAAATCTTTAATAGCCCAATAAGCTTTATGCTCAATTTCAACTGGTAAATGGCATCCTTTGCCATATACCATTCTATATGGACTCATTCCTATTGGGGTTTTAAAAGCAGTTCGGTATGCCCATAAAGCATCCTTAAGTTTAGATTCTCAATCTTTACGATTAGGTCTAACGTTCTTTTCTAGTACTGATTTAATTTGCCTATTACTTACCTCTACTTGGCCAGATGTTTGAAGATGATAAGGTGTAGCTAACTTATGAGTTACACCATGTTTCTTAAGAACATTATTCAATAACTTATTTGTAAAATGAGTTCCTTGGTCACTTATTGTGGCCTTATGTACTCCATATCTAGCAAAAAGATCTTCTACAAATTTAACCATAGTTTTACCATCATTTGTTTTAGTTGCTATGGCTTCAATCCACTTAGACACATAATCAACTGCTACCAAAATATATTCACAGTTATAGACACTGGAAAAGGACCCATGAAATCAATGCCCCAAACATCAAAGATTTCAACAAGCATGTTAATATGCAAAGGCATTTCATTTCGTTTTCCTATTCCACCAGTTCTTTGACACTTATCACAAGTTCTATAAAACAATTCACAATCTCTAAAAACAGCAGGGCAATATAAACCAGATTGTAAAATTTTTCTAGCTGTTTTATTCCCACTAAAATGACCACCACATGAGTATTCATGGCAAAATTCCATAATACTTTGTTGGTCTTTTTCTGGAATACATCGTCTGATTAAAGAGTCTGAACATATTTTATATAAATGAGGCTCTTCCCAGAAATAATTTTTCGCTTCAGCCAAAAATTTCTTCTTTTCATAATGATCAAAATCAGGATTTATGATATCAGACACTGTGGGCTCCCGGGACTAGCGCCCGCGCCCCGCGCGCCCTTGGTTAGGGGTGCGCGTACGTGCGGATGCGGGACACCACTGCGCTCATTCCACCCTCCCTTGTTTAGGGGAAGACGAAATCAAAAGTGCGAGAGAAGTGCTCTCTATGATAACGCGTTGGAATGCGCCTCGGTTGCCTTTAGTGGATTTTTTATCCAATATGGGAACTTGTGGTTTCCCGCATCAAGTTATCCCTTTTTTAGGGGATACCAGGATATGGGAATGCATTACCCTTTCATTCCCATTTTCCCTTTTTTAGGGGAAAATAGAAAAGTGCAAAAAAGGATATTGCGACGCCCCTACTATGGATTTTATTAAAAATAGCCTTATGGCCCGTTTTGGATCACTATGGGAGCTTTGGGTTTCCCACATCAAGTTATCCCTTGTTTAGGGGATACCAGGATATGGGAATACATCACCCTTCCATTCCTATTTTCCCTTTTTTAGGGGAAAACAGAAAAGTGCAAAGAAGGAGTGTTGCGAGGCCCCACTGGATCCAAAAAGTTTTAGAGTCGCCATCTTTATTTTAAGGCAAAAATAAAGCAAAACCAGAAAAAGAAAACCTGAGATAGAAAATGGGTTCGGAGGCTAAGTTACGAGTTGGGAAGGTGCTAGGCACCCAACTCGCCCTTTCGGTCTCAAAATAGTTTTTGGCTAAAGTATGCTTATTGTTATATTTATTTAGCAAATAAAGAAAGCATTAAAAGACAGGAAAATAAAAAAAATACATCCGTGGCTACATTATTTACGAACTTGCAGCCATTTCCTTACAATAATTACAAATGTATTTAAGAATATTTGATCATTATAACGGCTCTTTTACATAATATTTCTTATTCTAATCCGGGCAGCACAACAGCTTATATTGACTACATTGTGTCGGATTTAAATGACAACTTTAAAATAATAAATAAATAAATTGACAAGTAAATAAATAAAACACCCTTAAAGGCTTTTACTTTTTAGAGCGGTAGTGTGCTCGCTCTATCCTTCTCGGGAGAGGGAGACTTTTATTGCTGTTGCTAATTTGATTTGGGTAGAGTGACAGCTTATATATGGTAGTTTTGGCTCACTCACTCGGGCAGAATGATGGCTTAGTTTCGGTGGTTTTGGCCTTTTTTGGTAGGGTGGAATAACGGCTTATTTAGGGTGATTTCAGCCTAATTACTCGGGCAGAGTAACGGCTTACTTTGGGATTTTTGGGCCGAGGAAATAAGGTGGATACCTAACTAAAGGGCTAGGGATCACTTTAATCTGTTGGATTTGTGTTTGGAGGAGGTTTGGCAGGGTTTTGAGGCTTAGGGAGAGGGGGATCGGACACTGCGTAAAATTTACGCAGAGTCACTCTGGGCTTTCACCTTCAGCGGAATTCTTCGTCGAAATGGGGAGCCGGGCACCTCTATTTATAGTTGGATCCGTGCTTCATCGGCTTGTACCACGCACTTGACATTTTGTACAATGCATTAACGGCCGGGCACTGTTGAAGACCCTTGGCGCGGCCAAACAGCACCTTGGGCGCGGCGCCAATGACAGGTGGCGCAGCGCCAAGCTCCTGTTTCATCTTTCAATTTTGACACTTTCCTCCCCTGCAGTTCACTGTTCATGCATCCTACTTTTCCTTTTGCATTTTCAACCCTGTAACTTGACATTTGTTAATTTTAAACAGTTCTTGATATCACATGCCAGAGTTACATATCAGGGGTTCGAAATTGGGGTGTCTACAGACACATAATAATTGACAAAATCAGCATACCAAAGGTCTGAATCTTTAATTGCTAACATTTGCTCATCAAGAAAATCTTCATTTATGGGAATTGGATCATCAAGGAATTGACGTTCAAGTAAGGATGAAAATTCTAATCTAGACAAATGGTCGGCTACGACATTTTCACTTCCTTTTTTGTCCTTGATTGTAATGTCAAATTCTTGCAACAATAGCATCCACCTAATTAGTCTAGGCTTAGTATCTTTCTTACTCAATAAATATTTTAATGCAGAATGATCAGAAAATATTATCACTTTTGATCCTAACAGATATGATCTAAATTTTTCTAAAGCATACACAACTGCCAAGAATTCTTTTTCTGTTGTTGTATAATTTAGTTGTGCATCATTTAGAATATTACTAGCATAATGTATCACATGTGTCTTTCTATCTACCCTTTGTCCTAACACGGCTCCAATTACAAAATCTGATGCATCACACATGATTTCGAAAGGAAGAGACCAATCAGGGCCGGATAAAACAGGGGCAGTAGTTAATCTTTCTTTCAATAAATTAAATGCATCTAAGCATTCTTGGTCAAAAACAAACTCTGTATATTTTGCTAACAAGTTACATATAGGTTTACAGATTTTGGAAAAATCTTTTATGAATCTTCTATAAAAACCAGCATGCCCTAGAAAACTTCTAACACCTTTAACAGAAGTTGGAGAAGGTAGTTGTGAAATAACTTCAATTTTTGCTTTATCGACTTCAATACCTTTGTTTGACACAACATTCCCTAAGACAATTCCATGTTTGACCATGAAATGACTTTTCTCCCAACTTAGAGTTAAATTTGTTTCACAGCATCTTTTCAAAACTGATGTAAGATTTTCTAGGCAATGATCGAAAGAATTTCCAAAAACTGAAAAGTCGTCCATGAAAACTTCAACACATCTTTCAACTAAATCTGAGAATATAGAAATCATGCATCTTTTAAAGGTGGCAGGTGCATTACATAGTCCAAAGGGCATTCTCCTAAAAGCAAAAGTGCCAAAAGGACATGTAAAAGTTGTTTTCTCTTGGTCTTCAGGTGCTACAGGGATTTGATTGTAACCAGAAAAACCATCAAGAAAGCAATAATACTCGTGACCAGCTAGTCTCTCAAGGATTTGGTTTATAAATGGCAAAGGAAAGTGGTCTTTCCTAGTTGCCGCATTTAGTTTTCTCAAATCAATGCACATTCTATAACCAGTTATTGTTCTTGTAGGGACTAATTCATCTTTTTCATTTTTAACAACTGTAATTCCTGATTTCTTAGGAACTACTTGAACTGGACTAACCCATTTACTGTCTAATATAGGGTAAATTATACCTGTATCAAGAAGCTTAAGAACTTCTTTCCTTACGGCTTCTTCCATGTGTGGGTTAAGTCTTCTTTGTCTTTCTCTTGAAGGTTTACAACCTTCTTCTAAGTGTATTTTATGCATGCACATAGATGGACTAATACCTTTTAAATCAGCTAAGGACCATCCTATGGCTTCTCTATGTGTCCATAAAACTTTTAATAAACTTGCTTCTTGCTCTTCAGTTAAATCAACTGATATTATAACAGGTAAAGTTTTTCCTTCCCCTAAAAATGCATATTTTAAATGGGGTGGTAATGGCTTTAATGATTCTACTGGAGGAGATTTAACAGATGGCATGAATTCAAATTTTCTGGTTTAATTATTTCTTCTACTTTAACCTCCTCATTCTTTCCTTCTTTAATATCTTTCTTATTTTCTATTTTAACATCTTTTATTTCAATTTCTTCAAAAAGAGATTTTAAAATATCTACTTCATCTTCTTTAATTTCATTAATTTCATCCTTTACTTTTTCTGTTTTATCAGAATTATTTTCTGATTCTAATTCTTTCTCTATATTGTCTTTATTCTTACTTTTAAGAGCTTCTAACTTCTCTCTTTCTTGTCTTTCTTCCTCTTCTATTTCTCTTTCTATCTCATCAATGTCAATTTTTATGGGAGGGATAGGACTATCATCATAAATCACAAATACATCTTTCTCATAGTCATCATCTTCATTATCTTCTTCAAAAGTTTCAGTTGATAATTTTTCGATTTCATCTATGGAAAAACATGCATTTATGTCACTAGGTCTATTCATAGCATCATAAACAGAGATTTCAACAATTTCACCTAGGACTGACATTGTGAGTTTACCATTTTTAACATTTATCATAGTATTGGTAGTGGCCATAAAAGGTTTGCCTAACAATATCGGAACTTTATTATTTGTGCAAATTTTCCTTTCCATCTCTAGAACCACAAAGTCGACTGGAATGATTAGTTTATCAACCTGAACTAGGATGTCTTCCACTATACCCAAAGGATATTTAACTGAACGATCAGCTAATTGTAATTGCATATTAGTGGGTTTTAGTTCTCCTAGCCCTAATTGTTTATAGACCGCAAAAGGCATCAAGTTAATACTTGCTCCTAGATCTAGCATGGCTTTCATCTTTTTAGAGCTTCCCAAAGAGAATTGGATATTAAAGCTACCAGGGTCTTTCAACTTAGGGGGTAATTCGGGTTGTAAAACAACACTTACGTTTTCAGAAACAATAATTTTCTCATTGTTTTCAAACTTGTGTTTCTTAGAGTGAAGATCTTTGAAAAACTTTGCATAAGCTGGAATATTTTTAATAACGTTAAGCAAAGGAAGGTTAACATTCACTTTGGATAACATATTATAAATTTCTGAAAATTGTTTGTCCATTATGTTTTTCATAAGTCTTCTTGGGAACGGAATTTGAGGAACATATGGTGGTGGGGCCACATATGGTTCCTCTTTTTCTGGTTCTATCTCTTTTTCTACTTCTACTTCTTTGTTTTGTACTTCTTTCTCTTTTTCCTTATTTGGAACTTCTACTTCTACTTCTTGATTAATTGTTTGATTATTCTCATTACTAATATCCTTTTCAACTTCTTTTTCAAAATTCTCTACTTCATCAGGCACATTAGAAGAATGAACAGGATCACTTACCTCTTCTCCTATTACCTTACCGCTTCGTAGAACAGTGATTGATTTTGCTTTCTCGGTTTGGCTAGCGAACTTCCCTTCTTCTCTTTTCTCGACTTCAGAAGTCACAATGTGCTTCTTCAAATTTTTAACTTCTTCAAGCAGATACTTTAGCAGAACAGCTTGACCTTTACTTGTTCCATCTTGTTTTGGAACTTCTTCAATCCTTAATTGATTCTGATTTGGAAATTGTTGTGGTTGAGGTGGTTGAGGCTGGAATTGTTGAGGTTGTAAAGGCTTATTTCCTCCCCAAGAAAAGTTAGGATGATTCCTCCAACCAGGATTATATGTGTTTGAGTAAGGATCATTCATTGGCCTTTGAGGATATATGTTCATAGCATTAGCCTGTTCAGCATACATAGCACTTGATGGACAAAAATTAGTAGCATGGGAATATAATCCACATAAAGCACATGCTTCTTGAATTGACCAATTTTCAAATTGAGCTTGTGTATCTGATTTTTCTTGAACTTGGTATAGACTCCTATTTTTACCTCTAGCACTTTTCTGTTGAGAATTAATACTTAACATCTCAAATAATTCCTCTAGTGCTTCTGGTGTCATTCTATTAATAGAACCACCAGCTGCACTATCAACCATAGTTTGTAAGCTTGGCGAAAGATCATGATAAAATTGAAGCACTAACACATGTTGAGCCAAATTATGATGAAGACACATAATAAGCAGATTTTTAAATCTATCCCAGGACTCATGGAATGTTTCACCTGATTCATTTTGGAATGATATGATTTGTTTTCTATATTCAGTGAGAGATGAATGCTTATAGTATTTACTCATAAACAAATCATATAATTGAGCCCAAGTATAAACACTACTAGGTGTTAGATTCATAAACCATCGCTTTGCCAAATCTTTTAATGCACTGGGAAAGTATTTCATTTTAACTTGATCTTCAGTCAACCCTCCTAAAGGAAAAGTACTCATCATGTATTCATAATCTCTTAAGAAACTGACAGGATCTTCGTGAGACATTCCATGAAAGGACGGTATAGCATTAAAATAATGGCCTTTTAATTCGAAATTTCTTACTGCATCTGGTAAGACTAGGCATGATGTTACTACATTTAATGAAGGTCTATTGAAATCATTAATAGTTCTTTGATTTACCACTACTTCCATATTTCTTCTAGCAGGTTCTTCTTCTCTTTGATTCATGTTAACTGTATTAACTGAATTTTCAGGATTTTGATTAATATCTTCCATTGTAGGATCGGCCAGAATATCCTCTTGATTCAATTGCTCTTGATTATCAGGCTGGAAAGCTAGATTTTGAAGATCTTCTTGATTTTTTCTAATATTATTTATATCTTGATCGGTTTACTTGATTGAGGATTCAAAACAATTTAAAAACAACTAAAAATAAATTAAAGCTAAAACAACTTAAATAAAATTAAATAAGATCTTTTTGTATTTTTATTTTTATAAAAACTGAAAATAAAAAACTAAATTAAATTAAAATTACGCTACCAACAAACTAACTACGTGAACTAGCTTGTCCCCGGCAACGGCGCCAAAAACTTGATCGATGTCTTATTTTAATTATTTCCTTGCAAGTGGACAAGACTATTATAGAATAGTTTTGGAAGCAAGGGTCGAACCCACAGAGACAAGAGAACACAGATAGTGCAATTTATTGACAGCAAATTATTAATCTAAGGGGGGTTTTTATAATTATTCTATTCTAATCTACTATTATTATTTAGGTGTTTTAACTACTTAGCAGCAATTACAGGTTATGAAGATCTTATGGTGGATAGCAATCTAGGATTCAGGTTTCACTTGTATCTCCTCTATGTTTAATTCAAAATAATTATCATTCAATTTCTTGGGTTCATTCACAAAAGATAGATATAGTTTGTTGAATTATTGGTTCAGCCTCCATCCCCGCATCATTCATTCTTTTTTTTTTTTTTTTTTTGGGAAACAGGGGCGGCACCCTGCTAGATTTTATTTAAAAAAAGGAAATTACAAACTTGAGGGGGACAACCAGCCTTGCCCTTATAAATGGGAGGACAAAGGAGTCTGACCTCGAAAATGAAATACAAATCAAAAAAGGATAGACTAAGACGAACGTCTAAAATAAGGAGTGCCATTTTTGTCCAAAATGAGGGAACCACGGATGCGCTGAGGAAGATCAGAAACAGAGAGAAATTGAGTGGAATCCGCAGAGTCGCAACCCAAGTTAGCTAGGAGGTCAGCAACACTATTAGCTTGACGATAGCAGTGAGAAATATGGAGGTTCATTTCTCTTTGAATGGCTTTTATTTGGAGACATATAGCCCAACATTTCCAGGGAGGCTTATGAGAGGACTGAAGACAATCAACTAGAACTTTGGAATCAATTTCAATTTGAGCTTCTCTGAAACCCGCATTTTTGAGCCATTGGGCACCTTGAAGCAAAGCTTTGGCTTCAGCCACAACATTTGTGGGGGAACCATAGAAAGAAGAGAAAGCGAAAATAAAATCTCCAGAACAGTTACGAACAATCCCACCTCCACCACTTAAACCAGGATTTCCACGGGAAGCACCATCTGTATTAAGTTTCACAGTGTGAGAAGGAGGGCGAATCCAGTGAATTACCTGGAAAGAAGGAAGAGAGACCAAAGAGGAGCGGGGTCTCGAATGAGCGCATTTGATATTAGCCAAGTCTCTGCGAACAGAAAGAAGCAACCCCGACGCAGAAAGACCATTATTATCAAAATGGAAAGAGTTTCGGTTCTTCCAAAGATGCCATAGAATAAGGGAGGGAATGACAATCTGCGCAATAGAAGGTTTTTGTTGAAGCCACCAGGAGAAACAAGCTTGCTGAATAGAAGAAAGACTCAATCTGATCTGGAATTCAGCACTGAGAACCGACCATAAATAGACAGCAGATGAGCTATGAAGAAAGACATGATCAAAAGTTTCAATGAAGCCTGAAGAACAGCAGTAACATTTGGATACAATCTGGATACCCTTTTTTCTAAGAGCCTCATCGATCGGGATACGCTTAAGCAGGAGGCGCCACATGAAGACGCTGATGTGAGACGGGAGATAATGATGCCAGTAAAATTTGGAGGATAGAATTGCAGGATTAGGAGAACGGATCTGCTGCCAGGCCGAAGAAATGGAGAATTTTCCATTCGCAGATAGGGTCCAACAAGCAGTATCATCCACTTCAGAAATGAAAATGTTTTCTGCCATAATGCGCTGAAGATCTGCAGAAGAAAGAGCATCTGCAAGCACTGGATTTATCGTGGAGGAGTCAATGAAAAACTCCCGAACTGATTCTGTCGAGAGAGAGGCCGGTTTGGCAATTAGACCTCCCTCAAGCCAAACATCATACCAAGGCGAACAAAGACCCCGACCAATCAACCATTTGATGTGCCTCTCCACAATGGGCCGAATAGCGAGCATACGACACCAAAGATGAGAGCCTTTAATCTGAGTTTGAGCAGGGTGGGAATTGCGGCAGTACTTAGCTTTCATAAAACGAGCCCACAGCGAGTCTTGAGTACGGAATCTCCACCAAATACTAGCTGAGTAGGCAAGAGAAACATCTAATAAGGCGCGGATACCTATACCACCTTCGTTAACTGGAGTGCAGCATTTCGGCCACGAGATCCAATGAGAACGTTGTTTACCCTCCAGTTGCCCCCAGAAGAAATTAGCCAACATTCGCTCAACCAACTTAATCACAGATTTTGGGGGATCCAAAGAGGCTAAATGGTAGGAGGTAATGGAATGCAGAACAAAATTAATGAGAGTGATCTTTCCAGCCAAAGATAAAAATTGCCCGATCCATGAATCAATGCGAGATCTGATCTTCAGAATGAGAGGGTCAAAGTACCTTTTGAGTTTGCGGCCACAGAAGAGAGGACAGCCCAAGTAAATCAAAGGAAACTCTTTGCGTGGGAACATCAAGGCTGAGGAGATAATATTGATACGTTCTGAAGATAACTTAGAAGAAATAGTGAAGCTGCTCTTACCATAGTTGATAGCTTGACCTGAACACTGCTCATAATCCGACAGAAGCTGACGATGCTTGGCAATAGAATGAAGGCTCCCATTACAAAAAATAATTATATCATCCGCGAAAGATAAATGAGAGACGACCGGGCAGCCACTACTTGAGTTGTAAGCAATATACGGAACAGCATTATGTAACATATTCAGGTTGCGACTCAGAACTTCCGCCACAATGATGAAAAGGCCGGGAGAGAGAGGATCTCCTTGGCGAAGGCCCCGAGAGGAATTGAAAAAACCAGCCGGAGAACCATTCACCAAAACTGAGAACCAGTTGTCAGAGATCAATCGCCAAATCATATCGATAAAAGTTTCTCCAAAACCAAATTGACGAAGAACTTTAATAAGATAATGCCAATTAACCCTGTCAAATGCCTTGGTCATGTCTAATTTCATAATCATGTTAGAACCGGCAACCTTTTTATCAATGTTGGTCATCAGCTCTTGAGCAAGTAAAATGTTGTCTTGAATCACCCGGCCCTTGACAAAACCGCTTTGATTGAGAGATATGATGGAGGGAAGCACCTTAGCAAGACGAGAAGCAAGGATCTTCGAAATAATTTTATTACTGAAATTACACAAGCTAATGGGGTGGAAATCATTAAAGGATAGCGGATTATCAACCTTTGGAATGGTAAGGATGAGAGTGCTGGACCAACTTTTGGGCAAAGAGAAGCCGGAGAAAAATTCGAGAACCGCTGCATGGAGATCAATACCTATGATATCCCAGCAATGAGAGAAAAATAAACCAGTAAACCCGTCCAGCCCAGCCGCGCTGTCCCCATTCAAAGCAAAAACTGCACTTTTCACTTCTTCTATATTTGGATCAGCCGAGAGTAATGAGTTCATATTGCCCGTGACAAGATGAGGAATGGAATGAATTAATTCGTTATCCACGGTAGGAACTACTTGGAGCTGAGATTGAAAATGCTGAACAGCTTGATCTATAATGTCAGCTGAATTGGTGAACTCTTGCCCATCTGCCCCAAGAATAGAATGAATATGAAGCTGCCTCCTAGCCTGTTTCACGGAAGCATGAAAAAGCTTCGTATTGCCTTCTCCTTCTTTGAGCCATTTAATTCTAGCTTTTTGTCTCCAAAAATTCTCCTCAGTTTTAAGGGCGGTTTTTAATTTCGCATGAGCTAGGTTCAGAGCCACCCGATCAGAACTGGTGCCCGAAGCTTCAAAAATAAATTCAAGACGTTGGACCTCGTCTTCAGCCCTTCGAATATTAGCAAAAATATTGCCAAAAATGTCACGGTTCCACTCCTTTAAGGCTTGCCTACATAAAGAAAGTTTCTTAGCAAAAGAAACCATAGGACGACCATTAATGGGTTGCTGCCAAGTATTCTTAATAAGTTGAGAAAAAGATTGATGAGAAGTCCATATATTAAGAAAACGAAACGTAGAAGGATGGTTGGTACTTTCCTGAACAATGTTGGTGAGAATAGGGGCATGGTCCGAACAAGCGCGGTTCTAATGACGAATAGAAGTGCTGTGAAAAAAATTCTGCCAGGCATTATTGCAAAGAACTCGATCCAATCGCTGAAAAATAGAAGCAGCCCCGTCTCTGGAGTTCCACCAAGTGAACTGACTCCCCGAAAATCCCAAGTCAAAAAGATTCGAAGCTGAGATGCAGGAGTGAAAATCCATAGCTCCTGAACGATCCCAGCCATTACCACCCATCTTTTCTTCGGGCGAAAGAATAATATTAAAATCTCCCCCTACTAACCAAGGAGAGGAACCAATATTGATACTCAAATCAATTAGATCAGTCCACAGATTCTGTCGTTCTGGAGTGTCGCAGCTTGCGTAGATACAAGAAATAATAGCAGATTCCGACCATTTAAAGTGTTTAATTTGAGCAGTAAGGTGCTGTTCTGAGTCTTGAATAATGTTGCAAGTGAAGGAGGACTTAATTAGAAGCCAGATAGAGCCTTTTGAATTCGAGTAACTCAGCTTGAATCGAAGGCGTTTGGCAATGCGAGCAAGGTGGCTGGAAGGGATCATAGGCTCAAAAATAGCTAACATGGAGATATTATGTAATTTAATAAGACGCTTCAGTCTACAAATGGAAGGGTCATTACCAATGCCCCGAATGTTCCAGAATAATAAATTAACAGCCATTAGAATTTAAAGAGGAAGTCTGAATCTTAGACCTTGTTACCATAGAAGTAGGGGGAATATTGCGGCTATGCTTGTCTTTGGCAACGTTAATGGGAATAGAGGTGTCCAGATTTAGACGATCCATGGTACTGCCCACAATATGCTCAACCTCGTCTATTATGAGTTCCACATCATCATGTCTGATAGAATCATCCTGCAGATTCTCCTCATTAGAAACATCCAGATTCTCTTCATTAGTGTCATCCAGATTCTCATCATCACTATCCATGAGAACAGCAAATTTATTAGGAGAAAGAGAGATGGGAGGGGGTGGCTCAAAGGTCGAAGAAACAGGATCTGCTGCTTGCTCGTTTAATGAGTTAACATCTGACTTGTTCTGGGGATTAGCGGGGTTGGAAGAGGTGCCACCAACTTCTGGAATAGAGGTGCCAACAACGTCTGGAATAGAAGTGTCAACAACTGGTTGAGGGATGTCACCAGCCATATTAGTAGTGTCTGAAGAAGTGGAAGGGTTATGAACCTTAGAAGGGCTTTGGGGAGTAAGGACAGCCTCCGACTCTTTAGCAGGCTCAGAATCATCAACTGTAGGAGGAGATGGACCATTAGTTTGATTAGCGGCAGCATCAGATTTGTTGGTCTGAGGTTTCTTAGGAGTCCAACGAGTGTTTGGGGGGGCAGAAGTAGAAGGAGGGAAATTAGATGTCTTGGGCAAAGAAGCTAAATTGGGATGCAAAACCTTGCATGTGGAGTCAGAATGGCCCTGCCTTAAGCAATGAGAACAATACAGCGGTGGATTTTCTGCCTCAATAGACTGCCAGAAGCTAGGATAAAGAGAGCCACAGTCAATCCAAATACGCTTCGGAATAGCTTTAGTAAGATCTATTTCCACACACACACGGGCAACGCTAGGACGGGAAAGATTTTGAGTGGGTTGATCAAGCATGAGAGGACGTCCAAACAGCGAGGCAATGGAGACTAAGGCTGATTTGTGGAACAAATGAATGGGCAATCCTGGGAGAGAAAACCAAACTGGGACTATAGGACTCTCTACGTCCGGCCGAAAATCCGGTGTCCATTTAAACACCCGCATAGGATAACGACCAAGATACCACTGGTCCTTTATCCAGAGTCTTTGATAATCATCATTATGAGTAGCCTGAATAAGTATATGTTTCGAATCCAAGTGTCCCACATTAATGGCAGCTTTAAGACCGAAAGTTTGGAAGTATTTTCGTGTGGCCTCCATTGAAGGCCTGCCATGAGAAAACTTACCTATCAAGGCAAGTTGAAAGGGCTTAGCCAAAGATTCAATGAGGTCAGCCGAAAGCTTGAGGGAGGGCTCCCCTTTGTACGACGAAGGAGGGATGAGAAAGGATGAAGAGGGAGTATTTTTTGTAAGAACATCGGCAAAGGAAAGAGGAGCAGCGGCAGAAGGGGGGTCAGGAGGGATAGGAGGCGGATCAGCCATGAGGGCTGATGATGCCCTAGAAGCAAAACCCTAGCAGAAAGAGAGAATTTTTTAGAGAGAGAATTTTCCACGATTGGTTTCCCTCTTGTAATCCCCCGCATCATTCATTCATCCTATATCCTAAGCACAAGAACATATGATCTATCTGTCACCTAGGTCATGTATGAACCTGGCCCTAACTTATCACTCTCGTGCATCGATAGGTCCAATTTATTGTGATGGTGAGCCAGTGTACGACATATGCACATTGGTCATGCAGTTATCCGCACCTCTAGGCCTTTATTATTTGCGATTACATTCATTTGTTCAAAGCGAAATAATAGAGGGATTGATAAACACCACAATCAACAAGAATTGAATGAACATAAATATGAATTAAAACATAAATTCGATACAAGTTACCTCCCACATCCTAGATTAGTGATGATTTCGTTCATCATAGACAATGAACAGCACATGGAGATGAATGGAGACATGATTTGATCTTCAATACTTGTAATTACACAATCTAAATATGTTATACAACCTAAAATCTATTCTAAAGCTATACAAAACTGTTTCCAGCCGTTTCTAGATTACTTAGGCTTTGGCTACCGGCTTCTATTTATACCGAGGAGTTGTATTGCAATCGAATCTCCAGTGAAAACATGTGGCAGCCCGACCCGGACTCCAATGCGAAATCCAAAGGTCGTGCCACCAAGACACGCTAGAAGACAGACCAGCACCTGCTAAGCATAATGGTACGAGTCAAAAGTTGAGCCAACAAGCTCGAAATAGGAATGTAAAGCCGTAACGGAAAAATTGAACGACAAAACTAAATCTGCGGAAGCAAATCACAAGTGGAACCCAAGCCTTTAATCCTAAACAAGGGAATGCAAGGCTGAGAGATAACAAGAACCCAACCTGATAAACAACCACTCAACGGCTATAACATGCCGGAGGGACAAATCAACTACAAGAATAAGAGATTAAATACTAGACAACTAAACCAAAATCTCACGACTAAATTTGACGGAGATAGAAATAACCATAACACAATACTAGAATACGCGAGCTAAAACCTTGCTCGGGAAGACGACAGAATAACTTCTAAATAAATACAATAGCTCGACCAAATAAGTCGGCTCCCAAAATAAACGATAATAAAATACTAACATAACTACTCAAGTAAAGTTTACATAACTTTACATCTGTGTCTCACAAGATAATAAATACAACAATAATAATAACTCCAAGCTATTGCCCGGAAGACCACCTGCTATCAAACATGCACCCGTAGCTGCAACGCGCACTAACGAGCTCACTGCACAAACTAAGGAAAACAAACACACGGAATGAGTCATAATGACCCAGTAAGTTACTAAATGCAATTGTATGGCATAGCATGACGTGGCATGGCATAATGCACAAGCATGTATAAAATCATGGCATCTTAATAGCATACCAATAATAAACTTGTATTAAGTTATCAAGGAACATAAACTTCATAAACCACATAGCACATTATCTTTCATATAAGTGCTTATAGTAAGCCACATAAGGGATAGAAAAGATACCCAAATAGTGTCGTTGTGCTGCTCCTGCAATACACAATGTTAAACGGGTTCGTGACACGATGCACGTGATTGATACATCGACATACTGAGTGGCTACGCCTCAAAAGGCAGCCCTTTCTCAGTCTAGTTTAGCATAATCCACTCGCTCTATTGGTTACGAGATGGGCTAACTTCCCCACTGGGGCCAACAGTGGAGGGTGTGTGGGGTCCCAGGTACGGCGATCCATAGCGAATACGAATCATACGATTCGTATAGGCGATGTATCGTCCTACCCTGACATAAAAACCAATCCAAATATTGCCAGCTGGACTTACATGCAATGCACAAGTAGATATTTACTCGCATGCTCAAACAAGAACCAAGACCGACAAGAGCGGACTTATCAAATCAAGTAGGACATAAAGCTTTACACACCAATTTAACAATGCACATATTAGCACGTACTCAATAAATCCAACTAACTTATAAGTTTAGTCCAAGAACCACATATTGAGGTACTCATAATCCTCAAGGAATCACCCAATCAAAAGTAGCATATAAGCTCAAGAAATCACAACATGAGGTCTACCATAGTCCTCTACTCGGGATTAAGCCAAAGACTATTATTTTAGTCTAACAACAATCATAAATCAAGACTTAGCATTTTAGCTTCACTTAAAGGTACACCGGACTCAACCATAGTCCCAATCTTCATATATACTCGACTTCCTCAAAGCCAATCTCAAGGGTATCAAAACTAACCCGTAGTCAAAACCCCGTAAGTGCTTTCATGTGCACGCAACCAAATTCCCTAAAAGAGAACTCATTCAAATAATCATTTCTTAAAGGCATACGAGATCATAGGTTGGTCTCTAATGCTCCGTGCTCTAACGAGCACGCTCTAAATAAATCCCCAATAAGCCTCTATATCGTGGGTGTCACAATTGGACACAATTCGAGACACTCGGGTGTTCACAATCAAAACCAACCAAACCCGAACATCGTAGGATTTCAACCTAAGGCTCACTAACATCTTATTGAACCTATAATGACTCCATTGAGTCTTAATATCACATTTCATTAAATTACATATTTCATAAATCCCAAAATTAACACATCATTCAAATTTATAACAATTTTCCCAAAAAATCATCCGAGCTTGATTCCCAAGACTTAAAATCCATAAAACGCAACATAGTCATATACCCATTTTATAAATTGCATAATTTCAATTAAATCATCCTACTCATGATATCTAGTGAGTTCACACATCCAAAGCCCCAAACATAGGCATATTTCCACAATAAACCCAAATAACATGTGGGCATGATTTCTAGCATGCTCATAATCCTAGAAACACAAGATGAAGAGTAATCATATACTTCAACAATCATAGAAGTCATTCTACATGCTCCTAACAAGTTCATACTTCCAAAAATCCCCAAAATGGGCATACAAAGCATATCAAGTGTTCATTGCCCACAAATAGCACATAGGTTGTTTTCCTTAGGGCCAATGAACCAAAATCAAAAGAAAGTAACTTACCTAGCTCGGATGAAAACTCCAAAGAACGCAAATCCGATCGGTGAACTTGTTCTACTCGTCGAGGGCTTCACGAATCTGAAGTTTGAAGGCAATCCGACGGTTGGATCTTCATGGATCGAAGAGAGAAGGGCTAGGGTTTGAAATCTCCCATGGACTCTCTCTCTCTCTCTCTAATACGTATGGAGGAAGAGAAGAAATGAAGAGAAATTTCTGAATTCTCAAATGGGTTTGGGTATTTATACCCCCAAAAATAAAGAGGGCACAATAGTCATTTTCCTAGTACAATTAGTAAAGATTAGGAGTAATCACTCACTAATCTAACCTTAATTAACTTCCAACTAATGTTAGGACATGTTTAGGGCTAAGTATGGGAGGTTAGGAAGGGTTTAGAGAGGGTTTGATGAGGGTAGGATAGGTATTTCTCGTCAAAAATCAAAACTAGGCAAAGCAGGGTCGGGGCACCTTGCGGTCGCTAGGTCCCCTAGAGCATGCGACCGCAAGCTCTCCAGCCATTTCCTTGGACAATTCCTGATGACCTTGCGGGGGCAAGGTCCTTCCCCCTTGCGACCGCAAGCCTCCCAGACCAAAAAGGGCTTAGAATTCAACCCCAAACGACCTCAAACACATAACCAAACCTAACAAGGTTCAAAACTCATCCAAAGTAGGTCTAGAACCCCCAAATAACACCCACAAACAACTCCTAAAACAACTTGGAGCGAAACCGGGAAGAGGTACAACAACGTGCAACCGGAACGACGAATGAACTAGCAATTGAACGAGCAATGAAAGGAGACTTTTAAGGCAATTCTAAGGGCTAATGAAGAAGATTTAATACTCCTAGAAAGTTAAATAACAACTAGGGAAATAAGAAGTCCAAAGGAGAGACGATTACGCGACTCGATCCCCGAACTACGCGATAGAGACGAATGTTATCTCCAAAGCTTCCAAATCATCAATAGACTTAAGGAATACCTCCAAATTGAAGTCTAATACATCTAAACATGTTAATCAGCCATCATAAAAAGGTCTAGGACCAAACCGAGGTCACGAACGCAAAATGCAAGCAAACTCTCAATCGCGTCGCATTCCAACTATCGTCGAGTCACGACTTGTGACTTTAGCAAGTCGACAACTATATGGCATCTCTTAATAGTGTTTTGGTCTTAATATGGTCTCTCATACAAATATAGATAATCTCACTAACCAATCATACAACCCACAAAAGAAGAATTGCGAGTATGGCACGCAAACCTAGCTAACGAAGGAGCGGGGTGTTACAAAACATGACTTTTTCGCATTCTGACCACCTTGCGGTAGCAAGGTCTGGGGTACCTTGCGTCCGCAAAGTCCTTTGAATTCCGAGGCTTTATTTTCTTGATGTACTGTCCACCTTGCGGGGGCAAGGTCTGGGGCACCTTGCAACCGCAAGGTCTCCAGCATGTTATTTCTTCTTTTCTTATTCAATTTTCATCTTGGACCCTTCTTGGAATTTGCATATAAAAGTCTTGTGCTTTTCATATTTTCACTAAAAACCCTGAAACTCACAAAACTCACTGAAAACACATATCAGTAGCCAAAAGCCTCGTGAAATAACATAATTTAAGTCATAGAAGCATATAAAATCAACGTATAAAATACATCGATCATATACCTATATCCTGGTATCTCCTAAACAAGGGATAACTTGATGTAGAAAACGCAAAGCACTCATAGTGATCCGAAATAGGCCATAAGGCTATTTTTATAAAATCCATAGTGGGGCCTCGCAACATCCTTTCTTGAACTTTTCCCTTTTCCCCTAAAAAAGGGAGAATGGGAATGAAAGGGTGATGTATTCCTATATCCTGGTATCCCCTAAAAAAGGGCTAACTTGATGTAGAAAACCCAAAGCTCCCATATTTGACCAAAAATTCACTGAAAGTTACCGAGGCGTATTCAAACGCGCTATCTTAGACAGCACTCCTCTCGCACTTTTAATTTCGTCTTCCCTTAAACAAGGGAGGATGGAATAAGAGCAGTGGTGTCCCATCGCACGCACACCCTATCCAGAGGCGCGCGGGCGCGCGATCCAGGAACCCAGAATCTCTATCCGGGGGAAGATGTTCGCCTCCTATCTCTGCGCGGGCGGTTATTGCCCTCCTGGCTCTGGTCAGCTGGCGTGGCCGAGCTTTCCTAAGTCTTGCCCTTGTTCTTGGCCTTGTCGCCTTTGATATTCTCAGTCGATTAGAAGAGGTAGGAGTTGGCCAATAGCTCTGCATTCGAGGCACTCAGATTCATAGCCAGAACTGTTTTTAGGGGGCTTGCTTTCATGTTGTTAAGGTAGCAGAACGTGATCTTTGGGTCACTGGTAGCAGTTAACTGGTCAAGAATCTCCTCAAACCTTTTAAGATAGCTGCTATAGGACTCATTGTCGTCCTACTTAATTTTAAAAAGATCAAATTGATTTTTAGGTGTTGGACTTACCATGCCAAACTCCTCTAAGAACTTCTCCCAGACCATCTCCCAACTGCCAATAGACCCTCGAAGGACTCTGCCTAACCATGACTGTGCTTTCCCTTGGAGAGCACCCTCAAAGGCTCTCTTCTTCAAGGCCTCTACATCAGTGAACATCCTAATCCGTGCCTCGAATGATCTAAGCCAGTCATTTGCCCGTGTTTTCCCAAAATACTTTTTAAATTGTGGGAAGGTTACCCCTTGTGCGGGTGGTGCTTTCTCGATCTCTGAAGTGAACAGACTGCCCTCCAGTGGCTTCACAACTCCATAACCAGGCTTGGCCACTGCTAAATTGGCCATTTACTTAGCCATGTCTCGCTTCATGGCCTCTATTTGCTTAGGCAGGAGTTTTTCGTATCCAAGGTGAGTCTGGATGAGCGAGTGGGCTCTGACTAATGACTACGTGCTGGCGAGCAAAAGGTTGGTTCATAAGAAGCTTATGCTTCCCGCTCAATACGCGCCCTATGCCTTGGACAATGTGCCTCTGTCCCCACGTACTTGCGGGCTTTGCGGCGGTTATGGCTCTCTTCCCGAGCTTGGTGCTCCTGTCGGCGATGATGTCTGTGGGAAAGATTTTGGCGGCTGTATTTTCTCTCTGCCTAATCATCCGCTCTCTGCAACTCATTGGCCTACTCTGAGGATACATGAATAACAGAAGGAATCCACCTCCTCGAAGCGGGCAAATGTTGGGAGGCTTGGCCACCACCAACAAGTGCTGGATTGCTGAGAGCAGGCAATACCAGATCGGCAACTAGAATCGGGGCGTGGCCCAAGGCAAACAGTTATTGATTGAGTCCATACATCTCATTGTAATACTCCGCTTGGACTTGCAGAGCAGCAGCCTGTTGGTCAGGGATTTGCCCAAGCTGGCTTAATTAACTTCTCTGACCGTTTTCCCGCTAACGGTTCAGTTGAACCCTTAAGTCTTGAGCATGAGCATCCCTCTGCTCGTTGATGACTTGGCGAGCTTCTCGCTGGCTTGTTTGGTTCTGGCTAGCATGTTGAGACAACTACTCCTCAACATACGAGACATTCTCACCGTGAGTTGCATGCCATGTTGCTACCTTCTGATTCCTCGTTTGGACCCCTTGGGGCGCCCTTGGTGGCAAGTCCCCAGGCGGTGGGTTGTTGTTTCCAGCCAGCTGGCTGCCAGCCTAGTGGTTGCTAACGGTGGCGTGATGCTTGCTTCCCTTGCCAGCCATTGCAATAAAACAGATTTTTTAGAATCTTATCGAAAAACCTTGAGAATAGTTTTGAAACTTCATTTTCCGGCAACAGAACCAAACTGATGTGACAAAAATGTAGCTTGGGTCGTCTGTGCGATGGATAGGATATCTGGACTTGATCCGCTTCCTCGAACCTGATTAAGATCACGAAAACACCTTAGTGGAAGTGCAAGGCTTGGCCTCGCAAAACCACTCCGGCGTGAGAGTAAGTATCGTGTATAAGAGTCAAAAGAGAATTTGATAGAGGTTCTAGGCTCAAGAAAGAGTATGTACCTTGTATGTGGTTTATGGAAGGGTATTTATAGGCTCCTAATGTCCTTGAATCCGTCTAGGATTCACTGCCTTAGTTATTTTGTAGGATTAGGAGAGAATCCCTTGATTTTAGGCGTGATATACGACTGGCTGCATGAATGTAGGAGCAAATAGTGCAAGTCTCCTGCTCGGATAAGGAAACCTTTGACTTGTCATGGAGAGCAAATCTCTAAAGCTTTCTGCTCGAAGCGTGCCTGGACGAACAAGGTTCTACCTAGCTATATGGTGTAGGTTGATTATAGACAAGCTTAGATCCCGGGCATGGCCCCTGGTCGGGCAGGCAAGGCCATTGCTTTACTAGGTTTGGATGGGATAAGTCTGATTCCTTACCCGTCGTGAGTATGGCCCCTGGGCATGGCCCTTGGTCGGGCAGGCGAGGTCCATGTCCGACCAAATTTGAGTGAGAGTTATTTTATTCGTTGCTTGATATCTTGCTAACTCTGCCCGCTAGGTCGGTGAGCCCCATGACCGCTTAGCTCGTGATAGGAACGTGATGAACGCTCGTGCCTTGCTCGTGACCCGGCTTAGACCGGGCACATCAAATTCATTGTTGAATCATTTGATGTTCGTTGTGAGTTTTTCCCTTTGTTCCTACTTGTTTCAGGTGTCGTTCAGACATGTTTCAGACATGGTTTTAGTGGGTTTAACATCCTTTATGATTTGGGATTGAATTGGACACATTTGAGGCTTGATTTTAAGTCAAATAGTTGATTTTTGGACCGAGCGCTTGCTCAGTCGAAGGACTGAGCGACCACACATTTTCCAGTGGCTGCCTTTGTGAGAAACGTTAGCAACCGCTCGCTTGCCCTAGGGACCAAACGACCGCTTGGCTCCAACATCAGCTTTGTGCTGGTTTGATTTTTGGTGTGAAATTCCTATCCAATCCTCAATTAAACCGTCTCCTTTGACTTTCCCACACACTTGAAGGGTAGGATTGTCCTCCCCAACCCTTTATGAACTTAATACTTCCTCCTTCTTCCTCATTTTTCTTCTTCAACCGTGAGTTTAGAGAGAGAAAGAGTGAAGGAGCTTCCATGGGAGATTCGTCGATTCCTAGAGTTCCAACCGTCCGTTTGACGATCTAAGACAACCATCGCGAAGCCCTCGTCGAGTAGATCATTTCCCCTCAGTCTTTTTTCTCTTCCTAGATGTTTGTGACTTGATTGAGGTACGTTACTTAAGCCCTAGTTTCTCTCACTATATTTATTTTGATGTTACGTTATTAGAGACTTGTTCCTCGTGATTTATCATTATTTTACATGTCTAAATGATATGTTTTGATGGATATCAACATGTGTTGGTTAGGGTTTGAACCCAAATGATTTTATTGGGTATATAAGAATTGTTATGGTTTAAGATTGATTGTTATTCGGTTTAGAAACCCAGATAAATTGTGAATCCCGTATTTATGCCTTGACCTAAAAATTGGGACTTTGTAATTTGACCCAAATGGATTTCATTAATTATAAAAGTTGTTATTTGAGCCTTATGATAAATTCTTATATCTTCTTGTGTTCGTTAAATCTCAATTACAGAATTTTGAGAATTGTTCGGGTGAGACGAAATTTGTATTAAGGTTGATTCTTGGCTTAGGACTTTAATTGAGGTCCTTGAATGATATTAAGTGCGAGATTATCGCTAGTCTTTGGATTGTAATTGTGTGAGTTGCGAATGCGTGACTCGAATGAAATACGTTTGAATTGGTTCAATTATGAACTAGAACTAATGATACTAGTTAGACTTTAAATGAAATCCTAAGACATGTAGGAATGTAATATACGCCTTATGAATATCTTAGGAAATCCAATACTATGAATTTGAGAACTCTTCTCAAGGATGCATTGCATTGGAGTTTGTTTTAGTACTCTATACATAGAGTCTATTTGTATAAGTTGAAAGGATAACTAAGTTGTTATCTAGGACTAGCCGGTATGGTTTGAGCTTACGAACTATCTTCACTCTTGTGTTTACTTAAGTCTTGGACTACTACGGACTTTTGGGTTATAAAATAAATTATTATTCTAGGAAGAGTCTAGTAATTGGCTTCATGATCCTAGACTAACGGATTAGTCTTGGATAGTATATGATGGATCGATGGCTAAGTTATGAATTAACTTGGCTTCATAACTGAGTATGAAATACTACGTATATTTGATATTATGACTAAAGCCATGATTTTTACCTTGTCAAGAATTGATTCTTCTACGTGTTTTTATAATACAACTTATGAACATATTGAATGTTCTTGCCTTCATGTGTGATCTATTCTGCAGTTATATGTTGATCTTGGATTCTTCTATTAAATGGAATTATGAATTGAAATAGAACTAAGCTTGATTTGGCATTAATCAACTTAGGTTTCCCTTCTATACTTGACTTAGTGATTCTGAACTAAGGTTCCTAAATGGAACAAGAAACTAGCTATGCCTCAAACAAGAACATAGAAAAGAGTCTTGGAACACATATAGTGTTCAAACTCTATTTGGTTGGAATTATAAAAATGACTCGACGGAGTCGATACTAGTGAGCCATTAAATAATACCAGCTCAACGATCAATCCCTACGATGCTTGAAATTCGTTTAAATAGGATACTAGTTTCGAGATTATTGATTTGATTCATGTTCATGCTTGATTGTTAGTCTTGGAATATAACATGCCTACTTTACTTGGATGAGATCGCTCTTGTCGAGCTCTTCCTTACTTGATTTCTTAAGTGAGTAAACATTTACTTGGCTTGGATTAGTTCGCTCTTATCGAACTTGACCCCTACTTGTTCATGTTTGATAAGTAAATAATTACTTGTTCCCCCATAAGTCCAGTTGGCATACTTGTCCTGTCTTCTCTGGTTGTCGATACATCACCGTTACGAATTGTGAGATTCGTGATAGCGATGAATTGCCGAACCAGACTCATGCACGCACCCTCTACACTTTGGAGAAGAGTACCTTGTGTAACCACTAGGGCACTTGGAATAATACTATCCCTAGTCGTTGTATCAATCACGTACATCCGACAACACGTACATGTTAATGATTTATATTGCAGGAGTTACGTTGCGGCACAGGTCCTAAATCATATCTTCTTATATATGGTTTACTTTCTAGTACTTATGTGAAATCAAAGTGCTACCATGAATATGTGAGCTAAATGCTTACCATGAATATGTGAGCTAAATGCTTACATGTACTTGTTCTTGATTACTTGATATTATTGATAATTCCATGAATGTCTTGATGTGTATATACGTGGATATGCGTGCTTCTACTTGATTATTCCATGATTGTCTTGATATGTGCATATGTATAATATGCATACTTCTATATAATTATTTATAGGACACTTGGGATGTTTATATTTAGACGACATACCTATTGATAGATGTGTTTTATACACATCTATTGTGTATATATTCCTACTTAGATTGTGTTTTTCTACGAGTTTCTAAAGCTTCTGATATGGGTTTTAGTGTTTTATGAGTTTCAGGCTATATTTGAGAAGAATGATGAATTTCGGGTCATTATTCCATAAAATGAAGATTCCAGGGACCTGGCTGCAAATTGCTGAAAGTTGAAGGCAGAAAATCAGAAAAAGAGGCTGAGCGCTCGCTCAACTTGATGCCTGAGCCATCGCGTGAAATCCAATAGCGTGCCTCTGATGTAAAGCCATTGAGCGATCGCTCAGCATATGGGCTGAGCGACCGCTTAACCCTGTTTTTCAGCTTGGGCAATTTTGTCTTTTCTCAAAATTTCTAACCTAGTATAAATAAAACCCTAGTGTTACAGCTTTAAAGGATCTGTTTTTCATAGAAATTAGACCGTTGTTGAGCCACTCTCAAGACGGAAACACTTTGTACTTCATATTTTATTACCGATTGTCGAAGACTAATGATGTTTACTTCATTTTCAATGATTTGTTCATCGTCTGTGATGAACTAACCACTTCATTCTAGGGATTTGAGGTAACTTTGTATCAAATTTTATGTGTTAATTATATTTTTCATTCTATCAATTATTCGTTTATCAATTTAGATTATCATCGGTCTACATTGAAACTATCGCATAACGGTTGCGTTAGCGAATTTGTAGGCTCGTGGGTATAATAAGTAGCATGATTTGTGCTCGAGTTATATGTTGGTCAACCTAAATGATAAATAGATCTCTCTGATTTCCTGATCGCACTAAGGTTAGATCTAGGTTCACATATGTTTTTAGGAGGACTGATTGAACTCCTAATTACTCTCCGCTTCTTATTTCTATAAATCAAACTACGAAGGTGTAAGACCCCGAACCTTCGTGTAATTGACCTTATTGCCTTGCGTGTCGTTCAACCGTAACCTCGCTTACTCGACTTGAGGTAAGAACCTTGATTAATACAGGAAGGCTGTATAGGAGCCAATATATTAGTTCCCTATGTTCCATAGACCTTAACTAGTTAAAGTCACAAGTCGTGACTCGACGATAGTCGGAATGCGACGCGATTGAGGGTTTACTTCCGTTTTGTGTTCGTGACCTCGGTTTGGATCCTAGACCTCTTTGTTTGTTAACATGTTTAGATGTGCTAGACTTCAAGTTGGAGGTGTTCCTTAAGTCTATCGATGATTTCGGAAGCTTTGGAGATAGCGTTCGTCTCTATCGCGTAGTTCGGGAATCGAGTCGCGTAATCGCCTCTCCTTTGGGATTCTTATTTCCCTAGTTGTTATCCAACTTCCTACAAGTATTTAAGCTTCTTCATTAGCCCTTAGACTTGCCTTAAAAGTCTCCTTTCATTGCTCGTTTGATTTCGAGTTCATTCGTCGTTCGGTTGCACGTTGTTGCACCCCTTCCTTTAGCTCCGAGTTGTTTCGGAGTTGTTCGGGTGTGTTTTAGACTTGTTTTGAGTTGGGTTAGACCTTAGAATGGTTGCCCATAAGTTTGGGATCATTTAGATCAAGTTTAGACCAAGTTTTGGAGGTTCGGAGGAGGCGCCCGCCTCGCATGGAGTGAGGTGCCCGCCTCAAGTACCGAGAGCAACCCTTGTGCAGACTAGGGCCGGGCGCATGGAGGAGTGAGGCGCCCGCCTCACTTCCGTAATGTTGTTACGGGATTTCTTTCCTGCTTTTGATTTTTGGTGTGAAAAACCTATACTACCCCCATTTTAAACCCTCCCCTTTGCCTTGTCCACAGCTAGGAAGGGTAGGATGGTCATCCCTCACCCTTTATAACCCAATTCCTTCCTCTTCCTCCCTCATTTTCCTTCTTCAACCGTGAGTTTTAGAGAGAGAGGAGGAGGAGCTTCCATGGGAGATTTGACGATTCCCGAGTTCCCATCGGATGATCGAGCCGCTACCGCCATCATGAAGCCCTCGCCGAGTAGAGTCTTTCCCTCGGTTTGTCTTCCACTTCCTAGACGTTTGTGACTCGATTGAGGTAATGCGTTACTTAAGCCCTAGTTTCTCTCTCTACAAGCATCTTGATGATTAATTGTTAGAAACTTGTTCCTTGTGATTTATTGTTGTTATACATGTCAAAATGATATGTTTCCATGGATATCGATAGATTTTGGTTAGGGTTGAAACCGAATGGGTTTATTGTGTATATTGGAATTATTATGATTTAAGATTGATTGTTGTTGGGTTAGAAACCCGGATAAATTGTGAATCCCGAAATTATGCCTCGAAATAGAAATTTGGAACTTTGTAGTTTGACTCAAATGAAGTCAATTAATTATAAAATTGGTTATTTGAATCTTAGGATAAATTCCTATATCTCCTTGTGTTCATTGAATCTCGGCGAAGAAATTATGAGAATTGCTCGGTGAGACTAAATTGATAATAAGATTGATTCTTGGCTTAGGACTCTAATTGAGTCTCTTGAATGATGTTTGAGTGCGAAACTATCGCTAATCCTTCGGTGGTTTATGTGTGAGTCGAGAATGCGTAACTCGAATGACAGACGTGTTGAATGGGTTCAATTATGAACTAGAACCAATAATACTATTGGACTTTTAATGAAGTCCCAAGATTGGTAGGAATGTAATATGTGACTTTACTTGGGAACCTTGTTATCATCCTTGGAAAATCCGGGATTTCTTCGTGACCATTCTTCCTTAGGGAGGATATTCGAACCTGTGTATGCCTTAGTAACCTCTATGATGAGCATCTTGAGTTGTCGTAAAGATGACTGAATAGTCATCTGTGTGTGGTAATGGACTTATGAAATACCATAACATGGTTAATTGATGAACCTTGAGTAATCTTCAGTCTCCTGTTCTTCCGTATGCATACTTGATCTTTAGTTCTTAAAGGGAACCTCGAGAGGATTTTATAATGTTATATATATCTTATGGTTTTATAGAACTGAGCTTGATAAGATTGGTTTGTGAATGATGCATGAACTTCTATGTCTACTTGAGATTATGACCTTTAAGCATATTGTGTGTCTTACCGTCACAATTATCTTCCTATTGAGTATCAACGTGCCGTGATTATGGTCCTAGTAACAAATGGAATTTCGAACTTGAATTTGATCTAAGCTTAGTTGGACAATAATCAACTTAGGTTTCCGCCTTTTATACTTGACTTAGTAAAATTGAACTAAGGTTCCTAAATGAAACGAGAACTTAACCATGCCTTAACAAGAACCTAGAAAGGAGTCTTGGAACACATATAGTGTTCAAACCCTATTTGATCTCGAAATTATAGAGATGACTCGACGAGTCGATGCTAGTGAGTCATTTAACAATACCGACTCCACGATAAACCCCTACAACGCTTGAAACTGCTTAACTAGAATACTAGTTCGAGATTCTTAATTCAATTCATGCTCATGCTTGAGTTCTAGCTGTAAAAGAATATCATGCCCACCCGACTTGAATGAGACCGCTATTACTGTGCTCGTCCTTGCTTGATTTCTTAAATAAGTAAATATTACTTGTTTTTCCCCAATAAGTCCAAATTGGCATACCGCCTTGTCCTGCCTTGTCTGCCTTGCCTTGTCTTGCTTTGTCCGCTTGCCTTGTCCTGCCTTGTCCCGCCTTGCCTGCCTTGTCCTCGTCTTGTCCCCTTCCTCTGCCTCTTCCTCGCCTCGGTCTCCGCCTTGTCTTGTCTTGTCTTCCCGGTTGACAATTGCCTACCGTTTAATCATGAGATTCGTGATAGTGATGGGCCGAACTGTAAACGTGCAAACCCTCCATTCTTGATCACTTTGGAGAAGAGTACCTTGTGTAACCATTAGGCGCTTGGACTAATACTATCCTCGGTCGATGTACCATCTCGCATATACGACAAAGACGCCTCAGCACGCTTATCTTGCAGAGCTACATGGCAAAGACTGCATTTATATCCTATCCTCTTATATGTGGATTTCTTCTAGCATTTGTGAAGACAAAGTGCTATCATGAATATGTAAACTAAATGCCTATATATACTTGTTCTTGATCGCTTGACTTCGTGATAGGCCCTGTGAATTGTATGATAAGTATATACGCAGATATACATACTCCTACTTGATTGACACTGCATATGTATATATATGTAGATATACATACCCTTACTTGATTTACCCTGATTGTCTTCGTATGTATATAATTGTAGATATGCATATCCTTACATGATAAACTTCCATGAATGAATTGCTTGGTACATAAATGAATTTACATACCACACTTGATAATCCTATGAGGGACTTGGTATATGTATATTTATAAATATGCATACTTCTATTTAATTATTCTATGAGAGGCTTGGGATGTCCTATTAATAGATATACATCCATAATCATGATTATTCTTGTGCCTTGCTTCCCGACTGCTTGATTGTTTGTGAACGGAATTCACCCCGATTCATCTTGGTAGTCCGTAAAGGACCGGTTTTCATTCAAGCACAACCCGACTTATCGTCTTCGCCGTAAAACGATATCAATTCCTCTTACGGCAATATTCAATTTATGTCTTATTGTTTAGTAGTAGCGCATCGGGTCATTATGACTCATCCTGCACTTTGTTTTCTAGTTGCAGCCAGAGTCGTATTGAGGACGATAGTACGTGATCAGAGTGCATCACGCTGATCGACACCGAGCCTAGTACGTGTGTTCGTGATTGGAACACGATAATTCCTAGTAACTTGTGACTCCTATCTCATCTAGTACCCCTGACTTGTGTTTCATAATATTTTATTCTTGTGAGCTCGTTGTTTTGTAAGGTTATTTAGACTTTACAGTCGGGTAGAATATTTGGGTTTTGATTTGGTTCTCCTTTGGGCCGACGTGTTGTGTCGTGCTCATAGCCTTGGTTTTATATTCTCTGTATCCTGCACGCAGAGCTTTGGGCTTTTCTCTATCCTAGTTGTTATTATTATTGTTGGTTAACCCTGCATGCTTTAGCCGGGTAAGTGTTTTATCGTTGGTTCCTTGTCAAACGCCTACCGAGTGCCGATGGTTTGTCCAATGCCTGCAATGTTATGCACGCGAAGTTTTTCTTTCCTTCGTGAAATTTATGTCTCTTGGTATCTTTGGCCTTGGTTTCGAGCTTCATAGCTCTGACTACTTTTCATTGTCATTTCTCGCATCTTCGAAATTTTAATATACGTATTTTTAGTACGGCTTGTTCTTGTCTAGAGCTTGTTAGCTCGATCGTCCGACTCGCACTATTATTTTATAAGTGCTTGTCCTCTTCTTGCCTTGTCCTTGCGACGTGACGGGATTCCGCTCCTAACCGGTCGGGTCGCCACAAGCATCGTAGCTTTGTTAGCTATAAGCCGATAGGATCCATGGCCTAGATTGGGTTTCAAGGCGCCGAGTATTTTCCGCTGAGCGTTTC
>CM028378.1:134563748-134620209 GCA_013146195.2 Codonopsis lanceolata
GCCCTTTCGGTCTCAAAATAGTTTATGGCTGAAGTATGCTTATTGTTATATTTATTTAGTAGATAAATAAAGCATTAAAAGACAGGAAAATAAAACAAATATATCCGTGGCTACATTATTTACGGACTTGCAACCATTTCCTTACAATAATTACAAATGCATTTAAAAATATTTGGCCATTATAACGGCTCTTTTACATACTATTTCCTAATCTAATCCGGGCAGCACAACGGCTTATATTGACTACATTGGGCCGGATTTAAATAACAACTTTAAATAATAAATGAACTGAAAAGTAAATAAATAAATAAAATAATGCCCTTAAAGGCTTTTACCTTTTAGAGCGGGGTGTGCTCGATCTGTCTTTCTCGGGAGAGAGAGACTTTTATTGCTTGTTGCTGAAGTGGTTTGGACAGAGTGACGGCTTATATATGGTTGTTTTGGCTTGTCTACTCGGGCAGAGTGATAACTTATTTTGGTTGGTTTTGGCCTTTTTGGTTGGGCGGAATAACGACTTATTTAGGGTGGTTTCAGCCTATTTACTCGGGCAGAGTAACGACTTACTTTGAGATTTTTGGGCCGAGGAAATATAGTGGATACCTAACAACTAGGCTAGGGATCACTTATAACCGGTGGATATTTATTTTGGCGGAGTTTGGACGGGGTTTGGAGACTTTAGTGGGCTTCACTCACATATCTCACACCTCCCGTAACTACTCGCTTCGAAGGAACGCAGAGAGAATTTCTCAGCGCTTCGTTGCGATATTTCTGAACAAGTGAAATGAGGAGCCGGGGTCTCTTATTTATAGGTGAGAGAGGGATTCATCCGGAATTCTTTCATTTCTTCAGCCGACATTAGTGGATTGTACCGCAGCCTTTACAGATTGTAAAATGCGTTAAGTCGACATGCTACAGTAGCATTCCTGGCGCGGCCTAAAGCCCCCTCTGGTGCAGCACCCACATCCCTTGGTGCGGCACCCATGCCACTATTCAACTTTGATTTTTGACACTTTCCTCCCCTGCAGTTCACTATTAATGCATCCTACTTTTTCCTTTTGCATTTTCAACCCTGTAACTTGACATTTGTTAATTTTAAACAGTTCTTGATATCGCATGCCAGAGTTACATATCAGGGGTACGAAATTGGGGTGTCTACAATATGTTAAACTATATTTATTTTGTAGGTAAGAATTGCTTTATATGGATGGGGCCAATACCAATGTTATTAGTCATGGACCTTCATTCGATAAAAGAGGCTTTAACTAAAAGTTATCAATTTCAAAAGGCTAGGGGAGGGAATCCTTTAAGAGCAAGTTTGGAAATAAATAGAATAGTCGTAGTATTCTAAAAGTTATAGTGATAATGATGAGATAAAATTTATCATAAATTAATCGTAACTTTTGAACTCAATTTTGATAAAATCTATCCGCATAAAAACTTATCCTAACTAACCGTAAAATCAAATGTGATAAAAACTAATTTTTATCTCTAAAACTTTGAAATCAATTGTGATAATATCAAACTTATCATAACTAACCGTATAAAATTTATCTAAACTAATTACAAAATAAAATGTGATAAACCTTTTATGAGTAAAAAAAAAACTAGAATTTATAAGAGGGTGACACGTGGTAGCACATAACTTTTCTTTAAATTTTTATATTTCACAAAAAACCGTCACGTGGTAGTAGCGGCTTCTGTTTTAGTTATAATTAATAGATAGTCACTCATTTAAATTTATTTCATATGTTAAGCTATATTTATTTTGTAGGTAAGAATTGCTTTATATGGATGGAGCCAATACTAGTGTTACCCTCATCTCATAAAAGAGACTTTAACTAAAAGTTATCAATTTCAAAAGGCTTGGGGTGGGAATCCTTTAAGAGCAAATCTATTAATAGGGGTCAAAACTAGGGGTGGAATTGTGACGGGATCCGTTGTGACGACCCGACCCGGATCCCAATACGAAACCCCAAGATCGTGCCGCCAAAACACACAAAATGACAAGAAATGAGTAAAGCTATAACAGTGATACCCCAACAACTCAACAAATGCATAAGCAAATAACAAAATGGGACCCGAGCTAAGAAGCTCTGAAACACAAAACAACCAAAGAGATAGTAAATCTCTCGGCCCAAAAGTTCGACACACGTGACACAACATTGGACACGTACTACAAACCACCTGTCACAATTTATAAACAATAATATATAATCAAGTCATTGACGACGTTACAGCCGAAACCTAACATTAACTAAGTCTACAACTCTAGTCTACACACTCTATGGCTAAACATGCCTGAGTACAACTGTGATACCCCAAATTTTCTTTTATTAATTTTATCAAATATCAATATTTTTGTGGTCTTAACTTTCCAATTTGGAATTTGTATTTTATGGTATGGGCTTGACCCATCAAATTGAGTGGGCTTGTTCCTAGTACACTTCAATTCATGAAATAATTACAAGCCGGTACATTTTTTGAAACATGTTTTCAAATAAATCCACCTATTTTTTAGATATATCTTTTAGATACATTTTTTAGATAAAAATACGTCATTGCCCTTGTGTCGTATTTGATGGATATTACGTTCAATTACTGAGGATAACTTCTGATGGAAGCTCTTCGCTAAGGCTGCCGTTCTTCATTTCTCGCCCGCCACCATCTCCCTCCGCCCAAGCTGGCCCTTCATCTCCTCCTGGTTCAATTTCCTGGCCCAAGCAAACAAACTCCACCTCCGCCTTCTGTCACAAACTCTGCCTCCCTACCAGCTTGTCCCACCATTGCTGCCGGCTGATGGGTTAAGCTTTCGTCGTACGGATGGGAGATCTCTGCAAATCACCACCATTATTTCTCCGATCCAACCATTTTCCCCGTTTCCATTTCTTTCTCTCTCTAGATTTTTCTATCTCTCTCAAAAAAAAATTATAATTCTCTTCAATAAGGTTAGGGTTTTTGGCCAAGATGGGGTAACAATCATTGATCTGCCTTTGGCACTGGGACGGTGATCCTTGCAGAGTACACGGAGTTCACCGGGAATTTCACGAGCATCGCTTTTCAATGTCTTCAGAAGCTACCCGCTACCAACAACAAATTCACCTACAATTGCGATGGCCACACCTTCAACTACCTCTAAGGAGTTGGGTAGACCTCTATAATATATTTTGTGTTGGAATTATCTCTAAGGAGTTGGGTAGACCTCGACAATTGGATTGGTTGATAGATGTGCCGCCACGGACGGCGTGGGGAATCTCGTTATTGGTGATTGTTTTTGTGTTTGATCTGTTGCCTTTGCACTTGCCCTTGCCGCCGAGAGAAGAGCTTCTCTTCTCTTTATTCCCTTCGATCATCACTTCATATAACTAATTTTTATTATTTCTTGTTAACTCGACTGAATTAGCGTTTGGTTTACTGTATTTCATCTTGGGTTTGGGTTCAATGCCAAGCTAGGTGCTTCATTCATCACTAGTTATTTTTTGTTAATTTATTCATAATTTTGATAATTTTTACGGAAAAGTTTGAACATGAATTACTAGATGAGTGAGTCTGCCTGAAATATGCGTGAATTTGTTGCAAAGATAATATCATTTTGTTGGGGTTAATGGATTATTACTCTGATTTGCTTGTGTATGTGCTTCTTTTATAGTGATAGTCATTTTCTCTTGCAAGTGTCAAGTGTTATTTCATAATCAGCCTGCTTCTGTAGATTATCCATCTTATCTGAATCCATTACACTTTTTTGACTTCTATCTTATGTATAACTTTTCCTCTGCAGGAGCATGCCTACTTCGACTGCTCTTGATGTTGTGGCTAAACACCTAAGCTTGAAGTTTTTTGAGGTACTCTATTGCACAAACTGTAAAATGTCAACTATATGTGTCTACTGCACTTTCTGAGCATGATTTTGCTACTCCGGATAATGCCAGTTCCAACCGGCCGGAAATTCTTTGGTAACTTGATGGATGCCTTTGGAATGTGTTCGCTTTGCGGTGAAGAAAGTTTTGGAAGCGGTAAATGGTTTTTCATCACCTCCACTATATCAAGCCAAGAAAAAAAAAACTAAAATGTGTTTTTCTATTATTTGTGCAAGAATTGCGATGTTGAATCTTATTGTGAAAGCATAATGTATATTGATAGGCTCTGACCATATACGCTAGAAAGATGGAATTTGGGCTGTTTTAGCTTGGCTATCCATTCTTGCATATAAGAACAAGGACAACCTTAGTGCTGAGAAGCTTGTGACGGTCGAAGACATTGTTCGCCAACATTGGGCTACCTATGGACGACATTACTACACTCGATATGATTACGAGGTATATATCCCATGAATATTATGAGCCATTCAAATTTTGTCAAACACCGCTTTTTCTCAGACTATTTTGTTTCTTGAAGAATGTTGATGCAAAGCCGTCGCGAAGGAACTAATGGCATACTTGGTTAATTTGCAATCATCTCTTAGTGAAGTTAACAAGTATGCTTCTCCTTTTTGAAATTCAAAAGTTTCATATACATTATTATATTAAACCTGGCATGCTGTCATCACCGTCATGTTTACTTCAATCTCTTTTCATTATTTGCTCAATACATGCTTGCTCTTTTCCATTTATGGAAGGGAACGAATGCCATCTAAATTTTTTGGGATTGTTTCCTAAATTTCTGCTTGGTATGGCTATGGCTATGGCTTGAAGCCACTTGAGAGATTTTCTTATATAAACATTTTAAAACGTCGAAGAATTGTTTTACATACATGGTGATAAAAATTATATTTTCCCTTCTTTCACTCGTTTTTAAATGTTTATGGGTTTCAAACCACAGTTAGCTGTTGTGCATTAAATTCAATGTTTCGCTAACAGTTGTCTCATATTATCTGCAGATAAGCAATTATGCTAGTATCGTATTCATGCTTATGTGCATATTTGCTGTTACAAGTATCCTGGAAATGCAATGGGGAGGTGTCGGGATAGATGAGTTGTGGAAGAATGAGCAGTTTTGGGTTATTGGAGGGGTCTCAGCTCACCTGTTTGCTCTTTTCCAAGGACTTCTCAAGGTCTTGGCTGGTGTTGACACTAACTTCACTGCTACCTCTAAAGGAGGAGACGATGGGGCGTTCTCTGAGCTCTATCTGTTTAAATGGACCACTCTATTAATCCCTCCTCTACCATTCTTGTTGATTTCCTTGTTTCTTAAAAGGATGAACTTTCAGATCATAAGTTCTTAGATACTCAATTAAATTGAGATGGAAAGTACATTTACAAGCCAGTTTATTAGAATGATGACAGTCAAAACAACCCTGATGCCAAGATTTGGCATCAGCTTTTTTTGAATTTATTTGGTTTGCATAAACTGGAAAAACAGCCCTGATGCCAAGATTTGACATCAGTTTTTTTTGAATTTTTTTGGCTTGCATAAACGGGAAAAATAGCCCTGATGCGAAGATTTGACATCAGAATTTTTTGAATTTTTTTGGTTAAGAAAATCAGCTTGACTACGATGCCAAGATTTGGCATCGGCTTTTTAATTTTTTGGTCAATAAAATATGTAAACAACCTGCCAAGATATGACATCGAATTTTTTGAATTTTTTGGTTAATAAAATGAAAACTCTAATGCCAAGATTTGGCATCGTTTTTTGATTTTTTTGTTAAGAAAATGCGGAAACGACTCGATGCCAAGATTGGGCATCGGCTTTTTTGAATTTTTTGGTCAATAAAATTTGTAAATAGCCCCGATGCCAAGATTTGGCATCGTAAATTTTTAAATTTTTGGTTAAGAAATTAAAACGACTCGATGCCAAGATTTGGCATCGCTTTTTGAATTTTTTGGTTAAGAAAATCGAAAAAACATTATGATGCCAAGATTTGGCATCGACTTTTTGAATTTTTTGGTTGCAATTCGTAAACTCGATGCCAAGATTTGACATCGACTTTGTTTGAATTTTTTGGTTAAGAAAATGCGGAAAAACAACTCGATGCCAAGATTTGGCATCGAAATTTTTTGAATTTTTTGGTTAGAAATTCGAAAAAGCGACTCGATGCCAAGATTTGGCATTAGCTTTTTTTGAATTTTTTTAGTTAAGAAAATCTGGAAAAACAGCTCTGATGCCAAGATTTGGCATCAGTTTTTTTTTGAATTTTTTGGGTCAATAAAATCTATAAAAACAGCCCTGATACAAAGATTTGGCATCAGAATTTTTTGAATTTTTTTGGTTAAGAAATTCTGTAAAAAGAACTTTTTTTGAATTTTTTTGGTTAAGAAATTCTGTAAGAACAGCTCTGATGCCAAGATTTGGTATTAGCTTTTTTTGAATTTTTTTGGTTAAGAAAATCTGGAAAAACAGCTCTGATGCCAAGATTTGATATCACCTTTTTTTGAATTTTTTTGGTCAGTAAAATCTGTAAAAACAGTCCTGATGTCAAGATTTGGCATCAAAATTTTTTGAATTTTTTTGGTCAATAAAATCTGTAAAAACAGCTCTGATGCCAAGATTTGGCATCAACTTTTTTTGAATTTTTTTGGTTAAGAAAATCTGGAAAAACAGCTCTGATGCCAAGATTTGTCATCAGAATTTTTTGAATTTTTTTGGTTAAGAAAATTTGGAAAAACAGCGCTGATGCCAAGATTTGGCATCAGCTTTTTATGAATTTTTTTGGTTAAGAAAATTTTTAAAAACAGCCCTGATGCCAAGATTTGGCATCAGGATTTTTTGAATTTTTTTGGTTAAGAAAATCTGTAAAAACAGTTCTGATGCCAAGATTTGACATCAGCTTTTTTTGAATTTTTTTGGTTAAGAAAATCTGGAAAAACAGCCCTGATGCCAAGATTCGGCATCAGCTTTTTTTGAATTTTTTTGGTCAATAAAATCTGTAAAAACAGTTCTGATGCCAAGGTTTGGCATCAGCATTTTTTGAATTTTTTACGCTAGATGACATTTGTCTTCATTAATGACATTTTTGTCATTTGGCAATCAATTTGTAGTTACATGAAATGTTCAAAAAATTGATGGTCCTAGATGAAAACATGTTTCTAAAATTGTACCCACTTGAAATTTGCCCTAAATTTATTTTAGTGGGCTTGGTGTATATTGCCTATAATAATTTGAGATTGGGCTTGGCCCATCAAACTTAAGTGTCTTTAACAAATAAAAACAATTAAAATGTTAACATAATAATAATCAAAGCAAAAAGATAATTTAATAATAATAAATAAAAGAAGGAAAAGAAAAGGGAAAGACGCAGAGAGAAACAGAGTGGACGGAAATGACATCGACGGAAGATGAATTGGGGAAGACAAACCAATCGGCAAAGGAACCGATAATTTCCTTCTTCTTGAATAAAACGGGAGAGAGATGAAAAGAATCATCTTCCAAAACACCAAGTTTAGAGAAGGAGAGAGAGGGAGAGAGCTAGCTATTGGAGCAAGGGATTTTCCCCAAAGTGAGGCGAGCAAGAGACACGGTGAGGAAGTTGTTTGCGAGATTTTCCGGTGGAAGGACGCGCGACACGACACAGTTGGGCAAGAACACAAAGGGAAGAATCGTCTATTTAGGTAAGATATTGCTTCATCTATTGATTACGTATGTGTATGAATACAAATGGAATATAAATCAAGAAATTTAAATGGGTTGTTGAATGTGTGGGTGAAGAAGCGGTTTATCCAATCAGTTGCAAAATTTTGTAGGATAAATTAACTAGATTAACCTTACTCTTTATTCCTTCGTTTGACTAACATTTGGTTAGTAGACAAGTACTTGACATTTGTGTTGGGAAATTTGATCACCACGCCTTGGTTTGGTCAATGCTTTGACCGAGAAATTATCGGTTTACCAAAGATTATGGGTTGCCAAAAAAAAAAAAAAAAAAAAAAAAATATATATATATATATATATATATATATATATATATATATATTTTTTTTTTTTCGTCTACACCTTTGCCTTTTCATGCCTTAGAATTCATTAGGTGATGTTGCGAAATGGCGGCGGGTTTTTTTGGCATCATACGAACAGGCGAAACACTTGCGGTGGCATCATTTAGTATTGCAGACTATTGTTTTCTTGGTGGTCTTGCTTGTTACCATATTTATCTAGTTACTACAAATTAGTCAGTTTATGAAAATTATTGGGGAAGTTATGTGGGTACCAAAAGCCATTATGACAAAGGAATTTTGAGAAATGTTAAAGAGGTATTGTTCATGCCAATACCCCCTTCAAGAGTTGATTTTCAAACAGAAGTAATACCATGGTGGTCTGGTTCCATGGACAATAATATATAAGGTGAATGTTTTCTTTTCTAAGCATTTTGGGGAGAAAATGCTTCTGCAGTTTGGGTAAGTCAAGTGTGATATGGGGACTCTATGTGAAATTAAGAGAATTATCTAAACAAAAATGTTTCTTAAGTTTCTTTGGTCAGTACGTTTGCATGTTGGGTTTCATCACTTAAATCTTGGCTATTTGGTAAGACAAACATTGTAGGTGGAGAAATGCATGGCAATGGAAGTGCAATTATGGGTACTGATATTGACTAATGATGGGGAAAACATAAATTACTAAAATTGTTAAACATTTCCTAATAGTTTCATTAACTATATATATATTAAAAGTGAGTAATTATAGTTTAAATTTGCTAATGTTATTTAAAGGTCCCTAAAGTTAAAATTATATTTTGTATTTTTAATTTAGATTCGGCTAAGTGCGGGTAGCGGTACATTGTGCTTGGATTAATTTTCACAGCGTTACTAAGGTAAGGGATTATACGTCATTTAGGTTATTTTGAATTTTAAATTCCAAAATGTTAGGCTTCCGCTATTTTTTCTTGGCATTACCTTTCTTTGAAAACGTGTGCCGACCTTGGGTTGGTTTTTGAATTTGAAATCCCGTCGTAACCGTTCTTTCGTTATTCTTAATTGTGATATTACCCTATGAATCTCATAATTGTTTGAATTCGATGTGTGACATTTTATTCGGTCATCACTAGTATTTGATTTTGTTGGATTTGAAATTATTATATTTTTGAAATACTCCGTTATGATCACTAAGAAAATTTGAATGACCATTTGGCCTGTTAAGGCGACATTACACCATAGGAACTATGGTGGGGTAATCCGGATATACCATTTTGATTTTGACCCCTTTGGGGTACTTTGATATTTGGGGTTCCTTGGAATCACTTTTGTTTGGTCTAAAATGACCGCTTATGTGATCATAACATCTTCCTAATTATTTGATATTGATTCTGATTGATTCTTGTGAAATTGTTAATTATTCTTCATGTATTTAATCTTGTGGATATCTAGAAAATAATTCCTTTGACATATCCATAAATTCTTTATTTTATTGCAATATTTCGTTTGACTTTTCTTCCCGGTCAACTCCTCCTTAGAAACCGGAGGGGTTGTATATGAACTTACTGGGCTTTTGTTCGCTCACCCTTTTCCTAATCCTTTTCTTTCAGGACATAAGTAAAGAATGGGAACATGAATGATTTATTATTAGAATTGTTAATTGGATATTTTTGGGAGAATTATTTTAGATTACTGTTTTTATTGTAAGTTAATTGTATTAAGGGATTTGTGTTAGAATATTTGATGTTTAAGTGGAAGGCACATTTTTACGTTTGAGTTGTAGTATGATTTTTGAGGTTTTGGTGACGTGGCCATAATGTGGGCCTTATAGTTGGGCCCAAATTTTGGGGTCGTTACAACAACAACCAACATTAATATTACTCAAAATGGGTAGAAACAATATAAGAATACCAACATGGCACGACTTACATTTGTCGGCTCACAAAACAAGTACTAATAATTTATAATACAAGAACCAATAAAACACAAGCTTACTATCCATAGTGAAGTCTATATAGCTTCACTTCTCAAACGTTCTTTCCAAATAAACCAAGGTTACAAAAATAATAATAGTAGCAACCTTTTAAACCAAATCTCACTTCTATCATAGAGTCGGCGAATTCCTTCGAATTACTAGCCCGGCTCGAATTTAAGGAAAACAAAGTAAACGAGTAAGTCATAATGACTTAGTAAGCTACTAAAGATGCAATGTCATGGCATGGTATTATGCTCAAAATAAAATATATACATCTCATGTCATACTTATGATATAACATTTCATGATATAATTCTCATCATAAACCCAATCTCATCTATAAACACATAGAACATAGTTCTACTTAATTTATCATAAAGTTATCCATATCATATAGAATATGCATCTTAGCTCCAATAACATGTAGCATGTTATTTCCACATTTTAACTTATCACCAACGCACATAAACCAATTACGCCATGAGTTTCATAATTCTTCATTCATCACAACTCATATAATAATTCATGAATGGGAGACTATTGTTTCCATTCTAATCATAAATAACATGTTATATTTTTGTTATAACATTTCATCAAGTAATCATCATCTCATATAAATCATATCATTAACCTCGTAGCACAACAATTCATATAAGTGCTCGCAAATAAACATGTGTAACAAGAAACGTAAATCGAACTGTTACAACCAAAATCCGGGTCCAATGCCCAACTGTTCATACCATGAGATTTATCCTCAAACCAAATCCGGGTTCAACACCCAACTGATCATACCTTGGGTTTCATCCTCAAATGATCACAACTCACCAGTTTCCCTTAATGATTACTCGTTACCTTCAACCAATCCCCGGATGAGAAATGGGAGCTCGATATCAGGCTAGATGGCTCTAACTCGAGACCACATCCCACTATTGGCCAAATAGTGAGGAGAAAAGGAACCAATGCAATGATTCATAGCGAATGTTCCCAAAGGCTATGAATCGTCCCATTGCCGACACTACGACCAAACCGCCAGCTGGACTCAAACTCAAGCACAGGTAATAAATACTCACATGCTCAAACAAAGGAAAAGCACAACACACCGTACTAATCCAATCAATTAGATATTTACTTTACAAATCACATAGTTAAGCATTTCTATGCTAACCAACACATAAACATATTAGAGCAATAATATTAAGTCTCTAATACCCAAGTGTTCTTCATACACTTGAAAACGCTCGGAGGCTTAACCTCCATCAAAAGTCAAAACTACCCCAAATTCCGTACGATTTCAATATGTTATTCTCTATGTTCATATAAATCCATAATCGACTCCGTTGAGTCATTTCTACTCTTTTCAAATTTGAAGGCATATAAGCTATTTGCATCATAGCTCTCTTATTATTCATTAGCTATTATTCATGGCAAAGTTCTCAAGGTTAGCAACATTGTGCAACCCAACAATCCATACCTTCCCATCAAAATCTCCAAAACATAGTTCATAGGTCAACACTTAACATTTAAAGTCAACCATTACATTTCAAGCATGTATCTCGAGATAGCATTTAATAAAGAATGCTTTCATCCAAAATAACCATTTATCTCAACAAGATGTAAATTCATCTAGCATGCTCATAATCAAAATATGAATTCATCTAGTATGCTCATAACCTTCAATTCATGTATTAGAGTTGACCAACATACTCTTATATGCATAAAAGTCAACTCAACCCAATAAAGTCAAACATTACATTTTAATCATGTAATCCATAATGATAATTCATTATTCATGCTCACAACCAAAATTCATGAATTAGATAGCAACATACTCTTATATACATGAAAGTCAACTCCATTCTTAAAAGTCAAACTTTACATTTAAATCATATAATCCATTATGAAAATTCATCTTTCATCCTCACAATCAAAAATAGAGGTTTATCAAGTATACTTCCAAACCTTAAACCCATAACATGTGTGATTCCAACAACTCATAATGTTCCATTAAATTCCTCAAAATCATTCATATAATCAAGAACCCATTTACTACATAATCCACATATCAAACCCTAGGTTTCTAAGGAATTATATACCCATCATTCTCAAGTCCAAACTCACAAAATGAAGTTCAATAATATACTCCATTAAACATAGAAAGCTTCCTAATTATGCTTCTAACAAGTTCACGCATCAAAAATTCAAAACTCAAAATAAAATTACACCCAACATACATGTCTACTTATTGACCTCAAATAGCAAGCCTCTTTGTTTTCCTTAGGGTCAATGAGCACAAAAATTCATAGAAGAAGGATTGTAGTAGCTTACCTAGCTTGAGTGAAAACTCAAGAGAATCGAAATCCGATCGGTGAAGTTGTTCTACTCGTCGAGGACGTCAAGAATCCGAAGTTTGAAGGTCATCCAACAGTTGGATCTTCATGGATTGGAGGAAGAAGAAGCTAGGGCTCCAAGCTTCTATGTCTCCCACACTCTCTCTCTCAATACGTATTAGAAGAAGGAGGAAGAAATGAGGGATTTGCTGCAATCTTCAAGGGATTAGTGTATATATACCTCCACAATAAGAAAGGGCACGTACACTAGGAATTTCATTGGTACAATTAGTGATCATTAGATATAATCAACTACTAATCAAAACTTAATTAACTCCCCAAGAGTGTTAGGACATCATTAGGACTAAGTATGGGTGTTAGGAAGGGTTTAGAGGAGGTTTACTAGGGGTAGAATAGGAAATAAACATCAAAAATCAGAACAAAGACAAGTCTGCCTCGAAGACTCACTATTGAACATCACACCAACAGACTTAGTTCTGCACGTGCTACAAAGAGACAAACCTACAGTAGATCAAGACAAGACAAATATGTTCAAGCTTCGAGAGAAATTCAAATCTTCATGAAGCATGACACCTGTGATGCTACAGACCTTTCTCTCACTCACGTGGTCCGAAGAAAGTCAAAAGAATCTACTTTATTGGACAGACCATCTGAGAGTGCATCAGACGTCAGACTCACTTTTTCACAGACTTATCAATACAGTCTGACGGGAAAACAGTTCAAGATCTGCAAGACAAAGCTTTTACATATCATCACTACATAGCTTTACATATTTGCATGCTCTTCTTTTTTTCTTGCCTATCTCTGCAAATATTAAATCTTGAGTAACTGTTTATCATACTTGGCTCTCTTTGATTCTTATTCATTCTATGAAGTATGATTTACTTTACTCAACAGGCGCGATGTCTTACTGTCAAAATAATTTTAAATTATCTTTGATTTGTTTAGACTATGCTTCCTTCAAACCTTCTTCTTTGTCGAACCTTCTTGTTGCTCCGTACTTCATAAGCTCAGTTATGTGTGCTGACTTATAGAAGTTTCCACCTTAGTAGATACTGTACAACATACATGAGTATCTTTGCAATTTCTACAAAGGTTGAGATTAAACTTTTTGAAACTGATTATTTCTCAATATAAAAGACTAATTTCCTAGACTCTCGGTAGAGATAAAACATGTTTAAAAAGGGAAACCTATTTTTCACTCAAAACATTTTTTTTAAAAGTCACTTTTGTCAAAATCAAACCTTTTTTCTGAAAAAGTTGTTTTGCAAAACCTTTTTACTGAAAAGTTGTTTTGTCTTTGTGAAAACCTTTTTATCTTCTCAAGAAAGTTGTTTAGTCTTTTCAAAATCTTTTAAGCTTACCAACCAGCTCTAGCTCAATTGGTACTGCTCACTTCTCCTAACGGATGGGAGGTCGGATGTTCAAGTTCCACTAGAGACACTCTGGATTTTACAACTTTCAATAGAAAGGTCGGGAGTTCAAGTATTTTCAGAGGCAACGTCGTTGTTCAAGCCTTACCCAAAGACCTCATTTAACTGCTTGTTTATCTTAACGGAGAGGTCGAGTGTTCAACCCTTACCAGAGGCACCCTGATACATCACTACTCTCAACCGAGAGGTCGGATGTTCAAAGCCTCACCAGAGGCACCATTTGTTCTAGCCACACCAAAGAATAAAGACATCATATATCTATTATTATAATCTTTCATGACATTAAAATAATAAATAAATACAAAAGGTACTACATGCTTCAATCCTCAATTTCCAGTATTAATTTCTTTGGCCATTTAACTTAAGGATTCATGAATATTATTTGTATTTGGTTGACTATTTTGTTGTAATTTTTAACCATTCAATTTGGGGATATTATATAAATATTATCAGTTTGATTAGTTGATAGTTGATTGCAGACTTACTGATATGATATTGACAAGCCTTGGAAGTGTTTCCAAGAGCTCGGGAATTCATTTGTCAAGTTTGGAAGCTTGGAAAACTATTTGGATACTTCAGGGGGTCAAAGTGGTAAGTCAGCAAAATGAGAGCAACTTGGACGCAACCTTATGTGAAGATTGCGGCCGCAAGGGGCCACAGCCTTGCGATCGCAAGGTGTCCAGAAAAGCTGCCGTTTTCTATTTTTTACTGTTTTATTGTTTGGGTATTTTTAGGGTTTTAGTTTCCCTTTTATTTAGATTTTTTTGTTCCTAAAGTTTAGGTTTAAAAGTTTCCTTTTATTTAGGTTTCTTGTTCCTAAAGTTTAGGTTTAAGAGTTTCCTTTTATTTAGTTTTCTTGTCCTACAAGAATTAGAATTTATTTTGTAAAGCCTATATAAAGGCATTATTAAACATTGTTTAGGGAGTTGAATTTTGATTGATAAAAATTAAGTTTATTTTTTGGTTAGAAAATTGTGTTCTTATTTGAGTGTCCTGGATTGGAAGCTCGGATTATAAACATCGTAGATTCGTTGTTTATAATTGAATTCGACTTATCAGTTGGAGGATCATCCTAATTGTGGCGTCATTCACAATTCCAAGGTTCGCGTCATCTTGAAGGCGTTTTTTTTTTAGGGAAACAGGGGCGGCACCCTGCTAGATTTTATTTAAAAAAAGGGAATTACAAACTTGAGGGGGACAACCAGCCTTGCCCTTATAAATGGGAGGACAAAGGAGCCTGACCTCGAAAATGAAATACAAATAAAAAAAGGATAGACTAAGACGAACGTCTAAAATAAGGAGTGCCATTTTTGTCCAAAATGAGGGAACCACGGATGCGCTGAGGAAGATCAGAAACAGAGAAAAATTGAGTGGAATCAGCAGAATCGCAACCCAAGTTGGCTAGGAGGTCAGCAACACTATTAGCTTGACGATAGCAGTGAGAAATATGGAGGTTCATTTCTCTTTGAATGGCTTTTATTTGGAGACATATAGCCCAACATTTCCATGGAGGCTTATGAGAGGACTGAAGACAATCAACTAGAACTTTGGAATCAATTTCAATTTGAGCTTCTCTGAAACCCGCATTTTTGAGCCATTGGGCACCTTGAAGCAAAGCTTTGGCTTCCGCCACAACATTTGTGGAGGAACCATAGAAAGAAGAGAAAGCGAAAATAAAATCTCCAGAACAGTTACGAACAATCCCACCTCCACCACATAAACCAGGATTTCCACGGGAAGCACCATCGGTATTAAGTTTCACAGTGTGAGAAGGAGGGCGAATCCAGTGAATTACCTGGAAAGAAGGAAGAGAGACCAAAGAGGAGCGGGGTCTCGAATGAGCGCATTTGATATTAGCCAAGTCTCTGCGAACAGAAAGAAGCAACCCCGACGCAGAAAGACCATTATTATCAAAATGGAAAGAGTTTCGGTTCTTCCAAAGATGCCATAGAATAAGGGAGGGAATGACAATCTGCGCAATAGAAGGTTTTTGTTGAAGCCACCAGGAGAAACAAGCTTGCTGAATAGAAGAAAGACTCAATCTGATCTGGAATTCAGCACTGAGAACCGACCATAAATAGACAGCAGATGAGCTATGAAGAAAGACATGATCAAAAGTTTCAATGAAGCCTGAAGAACAGCAGTAACATTTGGATACAATCTAGATACCCTTTTTTCTAAGAGCCTCATCGATCGGGATACGCTTAAGCAGGAGGCGCCACATGAAGACGCTGATGTGAGACGGGAGATAATGATGCCAGTAAAATTTGGAGGATAGAATTGCAGGATTTGGAGAACGGATCTGCTGCCAGGCCGAAGAAATGGAAAATTTTCCATTCGCAGATAGGGTCCAACAAGCAGTATCAACTTCAGAAATGAAAATGTTTTCTGCCATAATGCGCTGAAGATCTGCAGAAGAAAGAGCATCTGCAAGCACTGGATTTATCGTGGAGGAGTCAATGAAAAACTCCCGAACTGATTCTGTCGAGAGAGAGGTCGGTTTGGCAATTAGACCTCCCTCAAGCCAAACATCATACCAAGGCGAACAAAGACCCCAACCAATCAACCATTTGATGTGCCTCTCCACAATGGGCCGAATAGCGAGCATACGACACCAAAGATGAGAGCCTTTAATCTGAGTTTGAGCAGGTGGGAATCAAGCAAGATTTAGCTTTCATAAACGAGCCCACGCCGAAGTCTTGAGTACCTAATCTCCACCAAATACTAGCCGAGTAGGCAAGAGAAACATCTGATAAGGCGCGGATACCTATACCACCTTCGTTAACTGGAGTGCAGCATTTCGGCCACGAGATCCAATGAGAACGTTGTTTACCCTCCAGTTGCCCCCAGAAGAAATTAGCCAACATTCGCTCAACCAACTTAATCACAGATTTTGGGGGATCCAAAGAGGCTAAATGGTAGGAGGTAATGGAATGCAGAACAAAATTAATGAGAGTGATCTTTCCAGCCAAAGATAAAAATTGCCCGATCCATGAATCAATGCGAGATCTGATCTTCAGAATGAGAGGGTCAAAGTACCTTTTGAGTTTGCGGCCACAGAAGAGAGGGCAGCCCAAGTAAATCAAAGGAAACTCTTTGCGTGGGAACATCAAGGCCGAGGAGATAATATTGATACGCTCGAAGATAACTTAGAAGAAATAGTGAAGCTGCTCTTACCATAGTTGATAGCTTGACCTGAACACTGCTCATAATCCGACAGAAGCTGACGATGCTTGGCAATAGAATGAAGGCTCCCATTACAAAAAATAATTATATCATCCGCGAAAGATAAATGAGAGACGACCGGGCAGCCACTACTTGAGTTGTAAGCAATATACTGAACAAAGATTATGTAACATATTCGGGTTGCGACTAACTTCCGCCACAATGATGAAAAGTCCGGAGAGAGAGGATCTCCTTGGCGAAGGCCCCGAGAGGAATTGAAAAACCATGGAGAACCATTCACCAAAATCGAGAACCGCTTGTCGAGATCAATCGCCAAATCATATCGATAAAAGTTTCTCCAAAACCAAATTGACGAAGAACTTTAATAAGATAATGCCAATTAACCCCATCCAAATGCCTTGGTCATGTCTAATTTCATAATCATGTTAGAACCGGCAACCTTTTTATCAATGTTGGTCATCAGCTCTTGAGCAAGCAAAATGTTGTCTTGAATCACCCGGCCCTTGACAAAATCGCTTTAATTGAGAGATATGATGGAGGGAAGCACCTTAGCAAGACGAGAAGCAAGGATCTTCGAAATAATTTTATTACTGAAATTACACAAGCTAATGGGGCGGAAATCATTAAAGGAGAGCGGATTATCAACCTTTGGAATGGTAAGGATGAGAGTGCTGGACCAACTTTTGGGCAAAGAGAAGCCGAAGAAAAATTCGAGAACCGCTGCATGGAGATCAATACCTATGATATCCCAGCAATGAGAGAAAAATAAACCAGTAAACCCGTCCGGCCCAGCCGCGCTGTCCCCATTCAAAGCAAAAACTGCACTTTTCACTTCTTCTATATTTGGATCAGCCGAGAGTAATGAGTTCATATTGCCCGTGACAAGATGAGGAATGGAATGAATTAATTCGTTATCCACGGTAGGAACTACTTGGAGCTGAGATTGAAAATGCTGAACAGCTTGATCTATAATGTCCGCTGAATTGGTGAACTCTTGCCCATCTGCCCCAAGAATAGAATGAATATGAAGCTGCCTCCTAGCCTATTTCACGGAAGCATGAAAAAGCTTCGTATTGCCTTCTCCTTCTTTGAGCCATTTAATTCTAGCTTTTTGTCTCCAAAAATTCTCCTCAGTTTTAAGGGCGGTTTTTAATTTCGCATGAGCAAGGTTCAGAGCCACCCGATCAGAACTGGTGCCCGAAGCTTCAAAAATAAATTCAAGACGTTGGACCTCGTCTTCAGCCCTTTGAATATTAGCAAAAATATTGCCAAAAATGTCACGGTTCCACTCCTTTAAGGTTTGCCTACATAAAGAAAGTTTCTTAGCAAAAGAAACCATAGGACGACCATTAATGGGTTGCTGCCAAGTATTCTTAATAAGTTGAGAAAAAGATTGATGAGAAGTCCATATATTAAGAAAACGAAACGTAGAAGGATGGTTTGGTGGAACTCCAGAGACGGGGCTGCTTCTATCTTGAAGGCGTTGGGTCGCGGAGTCATTTATCATAAAACCTTTCTAGGAGATCTTGGGTCACTTCATCACTTACAATGGTAAATGAAAATTGGAATGATCCGAAATCCGAATAGAACTATGGAAGTAGTATATGTGTATATGAGTAAATCTGTTTAGGATTTTTTTTTTTCAAACTTAAGCAGCAAAGTGTTCCGCTTGTTCACTTTCTAATTTGGTTAGTTTTATTATATTTTTTATGTTTTTAATTTTAAAATTCTTGGAACTCAACACCAACATTGACTTTTTGGTTACTTGTGGAATTAAGTATATTATTAATCACTTGCAGCGAACAAGATAATTTCAAGGTAATGGTTGACTTTGCAAGTGGATGAACATCTTGAGCTGAAATTCGATGTATTTGTTAAAAAAACATGATAATTATTGTTAAATGCAATAAGACCTATATTTTAAAGTATGAAATTTATATTATAGACGTTCACATATGCGTAATATCCATTCATTAGGGCCCTTATTACTTTACTTGTCCCTGGCCTATAAATGTAAGGAATTGTCTTGGTACCAATTGTGGTAAATTGGAATTTTCATACCTATTTGTCACTATTTATATATATTAAATAATTATCTCAGGTATCAAAATTTGATATAATAATAAGTTTGAAAAAATTATATTCAACACATATCATGATATAAAAACAAAATTAAAATACTAATGAACAATAATTTACCAACACATATCACGCTAAAAATCTATATTATAATAGAGTTTGGGAAACACGCTCGCAATTGATTTGTGATAAAGAGCGGCTGAGATCGATTCATTTACGAAGATCTTACGGTCATAGTCACTGCTCAAGTTCACATGTGTGAACGGCGGTTGAAAAACCACCCCCTCTCTCTTTCTCTCAAACTCCCCCCACTATTCAGTATTCACGGTTGAAAAACTATCCATCTCTCCCTCTCCCTTTTCTTTTGAAATTTACTAAGAATTATATCAAGAATATTCATCATACTGAAGCAAATAATTCCAAATTGCAGCTGAACTACCCGGCCCAATAGGCCCAAGTCATGAGTCACATGCCGAGCATTTGGGCTTTATCCGAGCAAGTGAGCAAAGTGTTGACCTTTATTAAGTAAGATGCCAGCGAGTTGGGGGCTTGACCAGCAAGCAGAATTGAGGTGCGAGCATGACTCGCTATGCTCGCCAATATGAGAGTTGCCCTCAGTTGAGGACAGTTATGTCCGGGCAAGGTCAATTATCAGTTGAGGACGGTTATGTCCGAGCAAGAGTTCCAGTTCGGCTAAGTTGAGGGCGATTGTATGTCCTGAAACTCTCCATTCAAGCCGTTATAATTAATGGAGGAATTAATGGGGCAGTTAATCTGCCCGCCATTTATGCCACAACCATTAGTGGACAGTTAAAGGCAGTTTAGAGCAGTTATGATCAGTTATGCTCTCCGGTAATTATAAAAACCCCTGACAATGATGGAAAAAAGGTACACGCAATCATATTCTCTAGCTAAAACTCTATCAAATTGATTACTCAGTTGTTGAATCTTGTACTGATTCTTACGCCGGAGGGCCTTTGCAGGGAGTGCCCCTGCCTAGTTCACGGTTTGCTAATCCAATTGCAGGTTTGGGCTTTGAGGATTTAAGATATGTTGAAAGACAGGTATCTTGTTTGGACCGATCCAGTGCATCCAAGGAGTTTTTGGACGCAAGCGGAAATGCTCATGCGAGCACAAAAGTGGTGTGCCGGGGAGACGGCAAAAAAGGAGAAGAAAAAGGAGAGTCATGAAGTTGCTGGAAATTCTAAGGGAAATGACCAGGCAGGAAGTGGAGGTTATAATAAAAGCAAGTCCAGATATGACCGGCCAAAAGAATTTCTTCGCGAATCAGATTTGACTCCGCTCAACACGCTACGCGAGGACATCATGTATGAGATTAGGAATGAACTTCCTAATCCACCTCGCATGAATCCGGCGACAGCTGGTGAAAGGGATCAAACAAAGCGGAGTGCCTATCACGATGATTATGGGCATACCACGGAGGAATGTTGGCCGTTGAAGAAGGCCATTTAGAAATTGATTAACGAGGGGCGGTAGGACCACTTCACATGAGATGGAGGAAATAGGGGGAATGTTCCCAGGAGAGAAGCCACACCGATTAGGGGGTAATTAATGTGATAATGGATGAAGAGCCTACTCCGACTCAGCTCGGAAAGCAAATATACTCTTTATCCAAAGTGGTGGATCGACCAGCTGCCTTACAAGACGGTGAACAAGCTATTCAGTTTACTCGCAGCGAGCTAGCGAGTAATGTGGCTGGCGAACAGTCTTTGATTGTATCAGCCTTGGTGGAAGGCTGGGTTGTTCATAGAATTTTGGTTGACACTAGAGCGTGTCGGGATGTGATGTATTACTCCTGTTTTCAGGGGTTGGAGCTAAGCGAGGATCGATTGAAGCCGTACGCCGGTACATTGGAGGGATTCATTAACCATAAGGTCCCGGTTAAGGGCACGGTCGAGTTGGAAGTGTTCATCGGCGAAGGGAGCAGAACGCGAGCTGAAAAGATTACTTTCATGGTGATCGATCTGAAGTCTCCTTATAATATAATCTTGGGTGTACCTAGTATGACCAAATTTCAGATGGTGGCATCAATCCCGCATCAACGGGCTAAGTTTTATACTGATGAGGGAGTAGGAGTGTTGAGAAGCCAACCCAGAGCAGTGCTTGAATATGTGCGGGATAGCCAGAGAAAGAAGCAGAAATTGACCTTGGAGGATGGCGAGCAGAAGATAACCGTCAGTACCAAGGAGACGACTCACGTGACTGTGGGGCCATCTGTGATTGCTATGATACAGGAGAATCCTGAAGTGAATACGAGCTCTATGCCGACATTGAAGTCGGGGGAGCAGGGCGAGAACGAAGTGGCTTTGGGTATGACCGCGAGCCAGATTGGTGGTGAGACCAGTTCTTCCTTGCCGACATTGAAGTCGGGGGAGCAAGCTGTACAACATGATGAAGTTGTTGAGGAAGGCGTTGATAATCCTTTGCCGACATTGACATCGGATGGATTAGTAGAACAGGCCGAGGCCATGGAAGTAGATCAGCTCGATAAGGTTGAGGATCGGGCTGAAGAAGAGGAAAAGGTGGAGTGTGATACGCTCCAAATGCGAGATGAGCCAGAATTCACGGCTCAGGACGAGCTCGAAGAAGTGATCATCAATTTTGCCTACCCCGAGCAGAAAATTAAAATTGGCAAGGCTTTGTCAGTAGACGCCCGGGAAAATTTGATCAAGCAGTTGCAAGAAAGTTTGGACGTTTTTGCTTGGCGGCTAGAAGACATGCAAGGGGTGAGCGAAATTGTGGCCTTGCACCGGCTCAATGTGGACCCAACTTTCCGACCAATCCAGCAGCGACCTAGGATTTATTCCGTGGAAAAAGATCAAGCCATCAGGGAGGAGGTTGAGAAGTTGCTTAATGCCGACATAATCGATGAGATACATTACCCAACATGGTTAGCTAATGTGGACATGGTTAAAAAGTCTAATGGCAAGTGACGGATGTGTTTAGATTTCACGGATCTGAATAAAGCCTGCCCGAAGGACTGCTATCCTTTGCCAAGAATTGACAAGTTGGTGGATGCCATAGCGGGGTTCGAGCTCCTCAGTTTTATAGATGCCTATTCTGGGTATCACCAAGTGAGGATGGATGAGCGGGATAAGGCTTTGACAGCTTTCCGAGCAGCAGGGGGGATGTACTGTTACAAAATGATGCATTTGGCTTGAAAAATACAGGAGCCACCTATCAGAGGATGGTGAATAAGATATTCCGCTCGCAGCTCAGGAGGAATGTTGAGGCTTATATTGATGATATGGTGGTAAGACTAAAGGGCATGAGCACACAGTAGACTTGGGCGAGACCTTTGCCAATCTCAGGAAGAATAATATGAAGCTGAACCCGAGCAAGTGTGTGTTCGGGGTGAAGGCCGGCAAGTTCCTTGGATTTATGGTGACTGAGAGGGGCATTGAGGCTAATCCCGAGAAAATTAAGGCGTTGGTCACCATGAAGCTTCCTCGCTGCATAAAGGATATACAGAGGCTCAACGGCAGGGTGATAGCCCTTGGTCGTTTTATCTCTAGATCGGCAGAAAGGTGTTTGTCGTTCTTTAGAGTTCTCCGTGGAAATAAGGGGTTTGAATGGACGCCTGAGTGTCAGAAGGCTTTCGAAGAACTGGTGAAATACTTAGGGAGTCCACCTTTGTTAAGCAGCCCGGTTTTCGGGGAGAAACTGTTTGTGTATTTAATCTACCGGCGGTAGCAATGTGTATTAATTAAGGAAGAGTGTAATGTCCAGAAACATGTTTACTATGTCTCAAAGGCCCTTACTGATGTAGAGGGAAGATATTTTAATGCAGAATAGTTAGCCTATTCGCTTGTTGTTGCTGCTCGGAAACTTCGAGCTTATTTTTCTGCACATTTGATTGTTGTGTATACTGATATGCCTTTGAGAAAAATTTTGTACAAGCCGGACACTTCTGGTCGTCTACTCACTTGGTCGATCGAGTTGACCGAGTTTGATATTGAATAATCAACCTCGGCGAGCAATCAAAGCACAGGCCTTAGCAGATTTTGTGGCTGGAACAAGTTTCAAGGATTCTGGCGAGGAAGAACTACCATCTAAAGCGACATCAGTGAGTGTTCCAAACCCAAAACCACGACCAGAGTACTGTTGGGAGCTTCATGTTGATGGATCAGTTAGCAGATTTGGAAGTGGTGCCGGGCTGGTATTAGTCCCACCCGAGCAAGATGTAGAATTTGAGAAAGCATTGCGCTTCAAATTTTCAGCTTCTAACAATCAGGCCGAGTATGAAGCATTGATCGCTGGGCTTGAGATCGCGTAGGATATAGGAGTGCGTGCACTGGTTGTGTACTGTGATTCCCAGCTGGTGGTGAATCAAGTCAGATGCGACTATGCGGTTCACCATCCGGTCTTGGTTCGTTATTGTGCGATGGTGAAGGAGATTTTAAAAGATTTTGATTACTGGGAACTGGTGAGAATTGCTCGGGAAGATAACATGCGAGCTGACTATTTGTCGAAGATGGCTGAAGATGAAATTCAGTCTTTGCATCCCGGAGTCATGATCGAGCATCTGGAGGTACCTGTTATAGAAAAGGAGGTGATTATGGACATCGAGCCGGCTGCAAAGTGTTGGATAGATGATCTCAAAGCCTACATCGAGCAAGGGACATTGCCCGAGGATAGGAAGGAAGCTCGAACCATCCAGAAGCGGTCATGCCGCTATGTTATTCTGGATATTATTCTCTATAGACAATCCTATACCCGACCACTGTTGAGATGTGTGCGACCAGAAATGACGGAAGGAATTTTGGGAGAGGTACATGAAGGCAAATGTGGAGGTCACCCTGGTCAGAGGTCATTGGCTGAGAAAGTTTTGGCAGCTGGGTTCTACTTGGATAACTCGAGGCGAGATCTTTGTCAAATGTATGTTCGTGTGACAAGTATCGGCGCAGATATACCACGCTTGCCGTCTACCGAGCAAACTCCTGTTGTAGCTTCGTGGCCATTTGATATGTGGGGGATAGACCTAATTGGCCCATTTCCTGTGGCTCGGTCGAAGTTCAAGTATGCAGTGGTCGCTGTTGATTACTTCACTAAGTGGGTGGAAGCAAAGCCTCTGGCGACCATTAGTGAAGTTAATGTCATCGATTTTGTTCATGAACATATATGGTGTCGGTTTGGTGTTCCCCGAGCAATTGTGTCCGATCATGGGACTCAATTTTCTGAAAAGTTCACTAAAGCGTGCGAGCAGATGCGTGTGAAGCATTGGCAATCGTCGGTGGCATACCCCCAAGGCAATGGGCAGGCTGAAGCTGCAAATAAACAAATCTTTCATGTATTGAAGCGAAATTTGGACGATAAGGCAGGAAGATGGGTAGTAGCCAGTTGCCTTCAGCCTGGGCGGTTAGAACGACAGTCAGGGGTCCAACAGGAGAAACAACCTTTTCATTGGCTTATGGGTCTGAGGCTATGGCTCCTGTAGAGATGTATTTGCCTACTCATAGGGTTTTGCATTACGACACTGAGTCCAATAACGCAGCTCGGGCAGCCGATCTGGATTTGTTTGAGGAAAAACGGCTGGAGGCTAAGATGAGAATGGCCAACTTCAAGCAGCGAGCAAAGGCCCACCACGATAAAAGGGTTCGTGGTAGGTCATTTGCTATGGGCGATTGGGTCCTCCGTAAGATTGAGGCAACGGGTCATCGGGCTGAATGGGGGAAGCTTTCACCAAATTGAGAAGGTCATTTTCAGGTCGTTAGAATTATTAAAGAAGGCACTTATATGTTGTGAACCGAGGATGGGGATGAATTGAAACATCCATGACATGCAGATCATTTGAAGAAATACTATTGGTAATTGACTTTAGCATTATGTAATTCTTTGATCGTTCCGTTGATGTCAAGTGGTAATGGCAAAACTTGATTATGCTTTCGACTTTGATTTGGAAGTTGGTGTTCGAGTTATTTTTATTGCGTTCTCGATTATTCTCTTTGGCGAGCATGGGATTGTTCCTGCTCGCCTAAAGGGTTGGTGTTCGAGCTGAATTGTCTATCTCGATTATTCTCTCTTGCAAGCATAAATTGTTTATGTTCGCAAGAAGAGTTGGTGTTCGAGATAGTTGTTTTCCCCGTGTATTCGATTATTCTTTTTTCTTAGCATAAAGGGCTTTATGCACATGAAAAGAGTTGGTGTTCGAATGGGGATGATATAATAATTTCTCACTAGCAAAAGTCGGCTTTGCTCGACATTAGATAAATGAAAGCTGCTCAACCCGGCGGGAAAAAGCGTAATAGCGAAATATTACAGACTTAAAAATAAATTGTTTGAGGATTCAGGGCACGCAGGCCAAAACAATAGTTTCAAGCACTTGGAACAGCATTGTTGTTTTCGGTTGTTAGGGTTGGTTCGTTTGTTTCTTCGGTGGTGGCTTCAAGGATGGTCAGCTTGGTTGAGGGCATTGTCGTCTGTTGATGGGGGAGCCTGGGACCTCCAGATCTGGGTCATCAGTTCGGTTACATTGGGTTCGGCGACAGGGGGAGGATTCCAAGGGGATAGACCCTTCTCTGCATCAGCTTCGGCCAACGATTCTAGTTCGTCCTCGGTGAACGGCACGAGGGCATGGCCCAGGCGGGCGGATGAGCTGAATAGTGGGTTGGCACCCATTACGCAATTTGGCGGGGCAGAATCTCTAGCCATTGCAAAGAAACGTCTCAGATGTGGTTCATACCCTGTAGAAAGAAAGGATATGCTTCAGCTTCCACCAAGCTTGCAAATTCTCCAAAACTCTTGAAGTCCTCGATGATAGCTTGTTTTTGTCCCTCACCCAAACGGGAATCTGCTACCCACAGTTTTTCTTCCAGCTCGGTAATCATGGTATTGGCAGCCTCCAGTTCAGCTTGGCAAGATCGAAGATCTTTGCATACTCCGGCTTTGTTGTTCAGAGCTGTTTCTTCAGACTTCTTTGAGAAGCTTAGATGAGATTCCAGAGTCTTCTTTTCTGCTTCGAGTTGGGAGAGCTCGGTTACTTTGCTGGTGAGGCTTTCCTCGGTAGTCTTCAGCTCAGCTCGAATGGTGTTGACTTTCTCTTCGAGCTGGTTCTTTTCATTGGTTAGAGCGGCGTTGGTGTTGAGATTGGTTACCAGGCGCTCGTACATCAATATTGATTTGTTGGCAATCTATAGGAAAAGATATTGTTAAGAGTAGGAGAATGTTAAGGAACATGGGGTTGTAAGAAGAAAACTTTACCTCAGTCATACACATTCCCATTTCTCCGATCAAGACAGAGCTCGCTTGATCGCCACTCTTCTTCTAGACTCCGCTTTGATGGAGTCGTTTCATTAATCCGAGGCCTGCAGTGGCTTGAAAACCACTCCGTTTGTTTATGTTGATATTGTTGAGATCGGGCACATTGGCAAGCTCGTTAATGAGGCGGCGCTTTTTAAATTAAATCAGGCATAAGGAAATTCTCCTTTTGCCAGGATGGGATGGAGGGAGTATCTTCCTCGATCACAGCTTTATATGCTCGGCGTCTCGTTCTTCTTGAACTTTCACTTGGTTCGATAGTGATGATAGGCGAAGGGGCTGTTTTAGCTCTTTGCGTGGTAGGAATCGGGATAGCAGTTGTTATGGGTTGACTGGTCTCAGGCTGGTGACGTTTAGTCCCGCGGCTGGTAGTACTGGTGGGGACAGTTGGAAGATTGGTAGCAGGTTGGGTCGAAAGGTGTTTAGCTCGCTTGTTCGAACTTTTCTTGGCAGCTTGCAGAAATTTGTTGACGTTGGTTAATTGCTTCATATCTGCACAAGTTAAAACGAGCATAAAAAATGTGAAGAAAGCAAAGGTTTGCAAGACTATCAAAAAGAGATGTAGTTGAAGTGTAAACCAGTGAGAGAGAAGGAAGCTCTACAAAGAGTTCCTGTTCGGGCACATTCCTCGCATTCATTGGGGTATTTCTTCCCGTGGCATGGGCCCCAGTATGGATGTGGAACCTCCGAATCAATAGTTACACGCGCCTCGATTCCTTCCATGGGCAACCTGGAGATCCCAGCTTGACGAAGAAGGGTTAAATCGGAAGTGAGAATTCGCCAGTCGAGCACGAAATCTTGACCGACTCGTTCTTCTTTCGCTCCAAGTAAAGTCCTGAAGGCTTTAGCTATCCGGGGTTCGCCCGGCCGGTGGCATTTTATCATGCTCGGGAGTCCATAGTCGGTGAGGTAGGGGCGAAGGGCCAGCCCAGGCACTCGACTCAGCAGCGAAACCTGAGTCCCACTCATCGACTTTGTTTGGTCCTTCGTTGAGAATTTTGAAATAGTTATGGTTTGATCGACTGCTGATACGTCCAGATTTTTTGTCGAGAGAGAGAAGAAAGAATTTTCGGAACAGGGTCATATCGGGCTTAAACCTGAGCAATCTACAGGCAACTGTGAAGGATATCAAAAATCTTACGGTAGTCAAGGTCAGGTCGCAGGGAAGGGTATTGGTTGCGTTTAGGAATTCTACTACAAAGGGATCGAGGGGAAGCCGAAGTCCGACCAGGAAAAAATCGAAGTAGAAGACCATATTGTCCCCCTGGAAGTTATGACCCTCTTTGTCAATGTCTAAATCAAAGGAGCGGACTCGGTAATGTTTGGGGTCAATTCCTAAAGAATAAAACCAAGTGTTGACTTCCTCCTCGGAATTTAAATCATCCCACTTGATCGAGGAATGAGTGTATGGAGTGATGGGAGTATAGAAATTTTGGCTTGGCCCAGGAAGTTGATTGTTTGAGCGGAAAGGATCTTCTGCTCGCACAATCTCCGAAGGGTTATGGGAGCTACTGTTTACCTCTTGCTCGCTTGATTGTACACACCTTCGTCGGCGAGGAATTAATGTGGCTTCCTCTTGCTCGCTTTCCTCATAGCTCGAACTTGAGGATGGTGGAGCTTCTGGTGGTGCTCCATGATCGTAACTTCGGCCTTCGATTTCAGATACAGTACCCTCGCTAGACATCCTACAGGAAGAGGAATCGAGAAATGTGTATTAAAGAAATTGACCAGGGTGGACATGACGACATAAGCGAAATTAAAAATGTGTCAAGCAGGGTGTGAGATCAGTGAACATGGCATCAATCACAAATTTCTCGATTCCCTGGGTATAGTTCGAAGTGGCTAGAAGAAAAAGGGGGTAAAATGAGTCGAAAATGGGGCTGTTATGCCTATGTGTTTGAATAGTTCGTGAAAAATTAAAAAGGGGTTGAACACAGCCAGAACCCTAATTCAAGATAGAAAAGAAGACAATGTGATGAGAAGATGAAAATGGAAGTGTGAAAGTACCTGATATTTGCGCGGGATCTTGATTTCGAGCTTGGAAGCGTTATTGAAGATTGAATCTTGATTTTCGCTCTCGATTGGAATCTGCAGACGCACCAATAGTTCTTTCAAGGTTTTAGAAGATTTAGTGGATGGTAAAAGTTCTAAAGGAAGGGGATTCTGTCTTTTATACTCCGCAATATTGCCGGTTGATGGGTACTCATCATTGGGCTCTTAAAACAAGGCTCAATTAACGAGGCAGCATTTAATGCCTTATAGAGAGACGGGCCTATCTCTTCAGGAATTGGCGGCTGACGGCTAAGCTTTATGGGTACGTCTCCCTAAAATACCTTTTGGGTAACCGTCCATTCAAGACTTTGGCTCCAAGATTGTTTGAATCATGGGTTAAAAAGATTTAGTTAATTTGAGAAGTATTCTCTGAACTTTGAGTTCCTCCTCGCCACGTGCATGAATACTCGATGGACAAGGAGTAGGGGGCTACTGAACTACCCGGCCCAATAGGCCCAAGTCATGAGTCACATGCCGAGCATTTGGGCTTTATCCGAGCAAGCGAGGAAAGTGTTGACCTTTATTAAGTAAGATGCCAGCGAGTTGGGGGCTTGACCAGCGAGCAGAATCGAGGTGCGAGCATGACTCGCTATGCTCGCCAATATGAGAGCTGCCCTCAGTTGAGGACAGTTATGTCCGGGCAAGGTCAATTATCAATTGAGGGCGGTTATGTCCGAGCAAGAGTTCCAGCTAAGTTGAGGACGGTTATGTCCGGGAAACTCTCCATTCAAGCCGTTATAATTAATGGAGGAATTAATGGGGCAGTTAATGTGCCCGCCATTTATGCCACAACCATTAGTGGACAGTTAAGGGTAGTTTAGAGCAGGTATGATCAGTTATGCTCTCCAGTAATTATAAAAACCCCTGACAATGATGGAAAAAGGTACGCGCAATCATATTCTCTAGCTAAAACTCTGCCAAATTGATTGCTCAGTTGTTGAATCTGTGCGATCTTCTTAGGAGGGCCTAGGAGTGCCTGCCTAGTTCACGGTTTGCTAATCCAATTGCAGGTTTGGGCTTTGAGGATTTAAGATACGTTGAAAGCCAGGTATCTTGTTTGGACCGGTCCAGTGCATCCAAGGAGTTTTTGGACGCATCAGCAGCAATTAATCAGACCCGCTTCTGGGATGGAGATTACAGATTCGAAGCCGGCCGTGATATTTGAATAAAAAATTATTTTGCCACCAATTTCCAAATAATGTCTCTCAATTTTTTTTTAAAGAATTCTCATTGTAGTTTTTAAAAAGTTGATGAATGTCAAATTTGTAAACGAAAAATTATGTGCGAGCATTCATTTCAATGTAATATTGATATATATGAAATATAAAGAATGTCTCTCTGTCACGTTTAATCTCACAATCTCAACCGTTTTTATCACGTTTTTTTCCATCCCTGTTTCATTACTGCAAAAATTATTGAGATATTACGGTTTACAGTTATTATTTTACATTTAATATTTTACATTTAATATTTTACGGTTTTACAGTTATTTGCGAAAATTAGTTACTCGTTTACTGAGATATTACGATTTTACAGTTTTACAGTTTTATGGTTGCGAAAATTTGTATTTGTATTTTTTTTTTCTTTTTAATTGTTATCGTAATTAACTTAATCAATTTAATTTTTTTTCGACCCGTAATTTCGTATATAAATTTTAAAAAAACGTAAGTTTTTTAATTTGAAATATTTATTTTTTTCTTTTTAACTGTTATCGTAATTAACTTAAGTAATTTAATCCCTCCGTTACGGGCAAAGAGACCCCGTTTGAAAGTCAAATTTTTTAAGAAAATAATATTTTTAGTTCATTTCTATAATATCTGCTTCATTTATTGATAAATTTTCAAACTGGCGTCGTGCCATCGACACGAACAAAAGTACTAGTATATAGTTAAAATGAACGATATCAAAATTATATGTAATGCCTAATATATTTAACTATTGAAAAGCCTAATATATTTACATATTGAAAAGCCAAATATATTTATATATATATCAAAATTTGATTTTTAGCCCTATCATTGAACTTAACAACTTTCCCAGTCCATATTCCAAAGCCAACTGTAAACTATCCATCTATACAATTAAAGCAATAAAAACAAGATTGCTAACTTCGTCCATGCGGATGAAACCGCCTCACTAACATTTATATACTAAAAATTAAATTCTAATATGAAAATATTTCTCAGCATTAATACAGTACGTTGATCCTTCCCAATATGAATATCTATTTCCAATGCAATTTCATATCGTCCTTTAAAATCATTATTCGTTATCCCGTCCAGAAATGCAGGAGGAGGCCGGTGGGATGTGACCATGGACGCACCTTCTTCCTTATCTCCTTCCAACGCTACGTCTCTCTCTCTCTCTCTCTCACACACACACACTATATATATATATATAAATACATGTTTTATATATTTATAAATACATGTTTTACTCTATCTGTTTCAGGCAACATTTTATTTTTATCATTTACTTATTCTTAAATATTTTTGTAATTATGATTAATTTCAATGATAATAATTTCTCAACTTAATAATTAGATTTTTCAAATAAGAATTCTTTGTGCGGAATGGAGGGAGTATATATTATATATATAACTAAAAATTGGCTTCATGCATTGCGATGCATCATTTGTACATTGTCAGATATAAGTGTTGTATTTTGTGTATGTCGATGCATGACGTGCCTCGTTCCAGTTACGAAAAAATATTATCCAGAGGAGACAGATCCGAATTTCTCCCTATGTTCAATGATTTTGGTTTTTTTTTTTTGTTTTAGATATGTTTACATTTTTGCTATAATTCGACTTACTTCTATTGATTTAAATTCTTAATTTTCTATTATTAAATCTTAAAATCATTTCTAAGCCTTTGGAAATCACATAGTACCAAAATTGCCAAGAAACACCAAAGTGAAGTTCCAAGGGAGACACCAAACCCGGCGCCATAATGAGAACTCCGATAATATTGATGGATTAGATTTACACAAGTACTTTAATATAGTACCCATATTCTACTTAATACTACTAAATTTTGTGTTTGTGTCTATGGTACGGTATCAGTATGAAAATGATCAACGTATAAAGTGAGTATGGCTCCGTTTGTTTCACGGAAAATGATTTCCAGAAAATGATTTCCGGAAAATGATTTCTGGAAAATGAAATGATTTCGTTTTCAGGTGTTTGGTAAATCTTTTGAAAATATGCTGGAAAACATTTTCACGTGTTTGGCAAACATACGGAAAATGCTACGGAAAACAATATATGAATAAATACAAAATATATTCTAATATTAATGCTCATATTGAATATAAGATAGTGTTGAGATTTAAGTAGTTTTTCATCGGTAACCCCAATTTATCATTAGTCGTGTCAAATCAATAAGGTCCATATTTTTTCAATCTTAAAAATACAAATAAAAAAATTGACAATTGATATGAAAAAGAACATTTTTAAAAAGAAAATGAACAATATTTAGGACGTCCCTAAATAATATAGTTGACACTAATTTTAGGACGTAGTGAGTATTTATTAAAATTATAATTTATAAATAGTGTGCACAAACACCATTTATATTTATAAATATATTTATTTGTTGAGTGAATGTGTACTTGTGGAAGGGGCGGAGAGGTGCTCGAACTTTTGGAAAATGACTTACGGAAAATGAATCCGTAAGTCATTTTCCGGAAAAGAAGACTTCATTTTCCGTTGACTCGGAAAAGTTTTTACGTTGACTACATTTTCCTAAGGTTACCAAACATCAGAAAATGAGGAAAACGTTTTCCGGAAGTCATTTTCCGTGAAACAAACGGAGCCTATGATACAAATATATTAATATATGCTTAAGATTTTGTAGGGGTCAGATCAATGTACACTATACAAAGTAAATACGACATCTCAAAAACTAAAGAAAAACGTATTTTATTGGCTGCAAAATTTTGTAACTCATCCAAAAATAGTATAATTAAACATAAAAAAACATTATCTCACATACACACACACTAACCCAATGCCTATTAATTAGAATAAACTTAAAAATGAATTGAATGAGACATAGTGAATAACAAAAGACTATTCAAAATCGAAATCACAAAGATTTCAAACAAATAAGGGAAAGTTAGCACACATTTTTTAAAAAGAAATAAATTAAAAATATAAATTTTTAAAATTACAAAAATTTATTATAAAACTTACGAACAATGAATCCTGCTTAGGAGTTATGTTTGGTAAAAATAATGAGAACTCTGATAATATTGAAGGATTAGATTTACACAAGTACTTTAATATAGTACCCATATTCTACTTAATACTACTAAATTTCGTGTCCGTGCCTATGATACGGTATCCGTATGGAGATGATCAACGTATAAAATGAGTATGATGCAAATAAATTAATATATGCTTGAGATTTTGTAAGGGTCAGATCAATGTACACTATACAAAGTAAATACGACATCTCAAAAACTAAAGAAAAACGCATTTTATTAGCTGCAAAATTTTGTAGCTCATCCAAAAATAGTATAATTAAACATAAAAAAACAGTATCTCACATACACACACACACACACTAACCCAATACCTGTTAATTAGAATAAACTTAAAAATGAATTGAATGAGACATAGTTAATAACAAAAGACTATTCAAAATAGAAATCACAAAGATTTCAAACCAGTAAGGGAAAGTTAGCACACATTTTTTAAAAAGAAATAAATTAAAAATACAAATATTTAAAATTACAAACATTTATTACAAAACTTACGAACAATTAATCATAGTTAGTAGTTATGTTTGGTAAAAATGAATCCTCGCCAGTAGTTAACTTTTCAGAAGATTTAATTCTGACCATTATTATGTTTAATAAAGATGAATCCTAACCGGTAGTTAATTACTTAAGTTATGGAAGGATAATTTTGTAAAATTGGTGAATCAATAAACAATTACTCCACTACTAATCAAAACAGCGTGCTGCCCTGCCCACTGTTTGATTTAAATTGTCATAAGTCGATGCATGAGAAATCTAAACAAACAAAAGTTACTACAATAGGGATTTGTTTTGGATACTGATAACAAATCTTAAATAAAATCCTTCGATTTCCCTCAGCTCTCCCCCTATAGCAGATTGATGGATTCCGCCTCGCTCGCTCCCACCCTCCCTTCCACCGGCACTACCTTACCCGTCCGTCAGGTATGTCCCCAAGTGCCTACATCTAATTTCTTATATTTCTCTGTTTCGTTTTTTCACATTTTGTTGGATTAGGTCAGTCAATTTTGTTTGGTCCTACACAGTAGGCAAGAACACGTTAACCCAATAGCAAGCCTAGTTGAAGACAATGATGTTTGGTAATACACAGGTTCTCTCAACTCATTCTCTCTAATTTTTCAAATACACCCTCATTTTCCCTCTCATCAACTGTGTTTCTCTAGCACCTTAAAGCTTTTCCCCCCTTTTGTGCCTCAAGGGACCCGACCTGGGTCCTCTTACGTGGAACGAGCACGTGGCTTCTAGCTCGACCTAGAAAGGGCCCACCCCTTGACAGGTCAACTAACGAAAGGGTCGACCGAAGCCGACCACTTCCTACTCGCCGATCAAGAATCCTCGTAATGACCGAGGATCACTCCGAGAGCCGAGCACGACTGACCACCAGGCCGAAGAACAGCCATGTTCGGCATACGAGCATTCCGACTAACTTCAAACAACAACAATCATCAGACAAAGGCCAGGTATTAGCTTCTGACTCGAAGCCACGTGTCATCCATGCAAGCAAATGTCAACCAGTAAGGGGCTGACAACAAGCTGACCAAGTGACAAACCCATGTATATGAAAAACATATATAACTTGAAGAATACTCCACCACCTACTGTGCAGAGCTACATGCAACCTACCAACCAGTAAGGAGTTGCCAGTAACTCGACCTGCAATAGGCCCCCATGTCCTCAGACCCATATTCTAATCATGAGACTTAAGGCAAGGGCTATAAAAGGAGCATAAGGTGATTTTGTAAAGGTATGTTCTATCTAAGGCATTCAAGCACACTACACTTATCAAGCATAGTCACCGGAAACTTAAAGGAACACCTATCTCCGACACACATTTATACCCTTGTGGGTGCTCCGGGATTCGCCCACACCCCCCGTGCCCTTTTCTAGGGGTGCGCAACGTGCGGTGCGGACACCATGCTTTCCATTCCATCCTCCCTTTTCTAGGGGTGCGCAACGTGCGATGCGGTGCGGAAAGGGTGCTGTCAAGAAGCGCGTTGAATACACCTCGGTCGCTTCAGTGATTTTTGGTCCGTTATAAGAGCTATGGGTTTTCTGTATCAGATTATTCATTTTGTAGGGGATAACAGGATGGAGGAAAGCATCACCCTTTCATTCGCATCTTCCCTTGTGTAGGGGAAAATGAAAAGTGTAAAAAAGGATGTTGTGGGCCCCACTATGGACTTTATGAAAATTGCCTTGAGGCCTATTTCGGATCGCTATGATAGCTTTGGGTTTTCTGTATCAAGTTATCCCTTTTTTAGGGGATACTAGGATGCATGAATACATCACCCTTTCATTCTCATTCTCCCTTGTCTAGGGGAAAACAGAAAATATTAAGAAAGGATGTTGCGAGGCCTCACTGTGATCCAAAATGTTTTGACAGAGTCGCCATCTTTATTTTAAGGAGAAAATAAAGAAAAAACCAAAAATAAAACCAGAGAATGCAAAAAAAACGTGTTCGGAGGCTAAGTTACGAGTTAGGAAGGTGCTAGGCACCCAACTCGGCATTTCGGTCTCAAAAAAAGTTTTTGGCTAAAGTATGTTTTCTGTTATATTTATCTAGCAAATAAATAAAGCATTAAAAAAAAGAAAGCAAATACATCCATGTCTACATTATTTACGGACTTGCAGCCACATCCTTCCAATAATTTACAAATACACTTCAAAATATTTGGTCATAATAATGGCTCTTTTTAATGCTACTTTCTAAATAAATCTGGGCAGCACAACGGCTTATATTTTTACATTGGGCCGGATGGAAAATAGTTTTTTTTATAAAATAACGCCCTTAAAGGCTCACCTTTTAGAGCGTGGTGTGCTCGTTCTGTCCTTCCGGGAGAGGGAGTCTTTTTTGTTGCTGTGGCTGCGGTTCGAGCAGGGTAACTGCTTCCGAAGGTTGCTTATGGGCACTGTCAAACGGGCGGAGCAATTACTTGTGTTTTTGCTGCTGCTTGCTTGCTGCTGGCGGAAATCGGGCAGAACAACTGCTTGTTTCTGACGGATTTGACTTTTTACTCGAGTAGAGCAACAACTATTTTCGAGATTTTTGGACCGGGGAAATAGGGTGGAAACCTAGCTGGGGGGCTAAGGGTCACTTTGACCGGTTGGTTTTGTGTTTGGAGAAGATTTGGTAGAGCTTCGACACTTTATAGGAGGGGGTGCTCACTATCTCACGATCGCTCTATATTTCTTCAGCGTAACAACAACACTGAAAGTGAGATGAATTCTCTCTCTTCTGTGTCCCCGAAAGCGAACCTGGGGCCTTTTATTTATAGGCTTAGAGAGGGACACCGCTGGCATTTGTGAATTTCACTTTGTGCTTCACCAGCTTGTACCACGTGCTTGATAAATTGTGCAATGCGTTAAGTTTGGGGGCACTGTAGCAGAGCCTGGCGCCGACACCAAAGGATCTGGGAGCCGCGCCTAGGATGCATGTTGGCCGCACCTGTGCTCCTTTCTCAGCTTCTTTTTGCCACTTTTGGCCCCTTCATTTTACTGTTTTGCGCATCCTGCTTTGTCTTTTGCATTTTTAAACCCTATAACTTGACATTTGTTAAGTTTTAACAGGTCTTGATATCGCATGTCAATGTTACGTACTATGGGTACGAAATTGGGGTGTCTACAGAGCCTCTCAACGACGGAGTCTACGGGTAACCGGTAGTTTACTGAGTAGATGAACATCGTTGATAAGAAATAGACTCTCTAATTTCGTGCAATTATAATGGGGGAGAAATGCAACAGGTAGCAGTTATAATGCAACAACTTATAATGCTAACCAAATATCACATATCCTAGACATATTTAGTCGGTTATAGCAGGTTATCGTAGTTTTTAAGGAGATATGCAAATTAAATGCTCTAATGGTCGGACCTACCGAAGTAGGCTGTCTATGTATCCTTTAATAAAAGGAATCAGACCAAACGTAGTTCGGCCAAAGCCGAAACAAACATATTGCGATGGTCGTGCCTACCGAAATAGGGTGCTTACGTATCCTTTTCAAAAGAATCAGACCAAACGTAGTTCCCCGATGCAAACAAACAGTGCTGGGTGGGATGCCAAGATCAAACACCGTGTCCTCAGGACAGGGTCCTTCGTCAGAGCACGATAGTCTCTCTCTCGCTGGCCCAGGATTACAGCCCCTTCGCGAGAAAGGCAAAACAAAAATCATATCAAATGCATCTCGTATCCCCAAAGGGTCGAAACCCTTTGCCGAACACGATGGCAGAATGTATCGTCTCCTCAAGAACTCAGTCCTTCGTCAGAGCACGATAGCCTTTCCCTCTGACCCGGGGTTGCAACCCCTTCATGGAAAGATCCAAACATAAATCATAATGCATGTCGTATCCCCAGAGGGTCGAAACCCTTTACCAAACACGACGGCAGAATGAATCGTCTCCTCAGGAACTCAGTCATTTGTCAGAGCACGATAGCCTTTCCCTCTGACCCGGGGTTGCAGCCCCTTCAGGGAAAGATCCAAACACAAATCATAATGCATGTCGTATCCCAGAGGGTCGAAACCCTTTGCCGAACACGACGGCGGAATGCATCGTCTCCTCGGGAACTCAGTCCTTTGTCAGAGCACGATAGCCTTTCCCTCTGACCCGGGGTTGCAGTCCATTCAGGGAAAGATCCAAACACAAATCATAATGCATGTCGTATCCCTAGAGGGTCGAAACCATTTGCCGAACACGACGGCGGAATGCATCGTCTCCTCAGGAACTCAGTCCTTCGTCAGAGCACGATAGCCTTTCCCTTTGACCCGGGGTTGCAGCCCCTTCAGGGAAAGATCCGACAACCATGTGGAACACTTCATGGGTTGATCATTCCTTTGGGGGTTACGCCCCGCGAGAAGATGATCCTATGCTACTCCTATAAAGCAGGAAAGCATCGCATCCTCAGGAACTCAGTCCTTCGTTAAATGCGATGGTGGAACACATCATGCATGTAAAAGGTAAAATACTTTATCTTTTCTTACCATTGCTTTGCTTTTCTTTGCATTTCTGCATTTGCATTTCTTTGCTTTTCTTTGTGCTTTCTTTGCATTTGCGGACTTATGCTGAGGTTTTTTTTTCTTTTGCTACATTTCGGCTCTTCTTTGAAAATTTTCCTCTTTCTTTGCATTTCGACTTTTTCTTTGGAAAAATTTCTTTTTCTTTGCACCTCCGGCTTTAGCTGGAAAATCTTCTTTTTGCTACTTTTCCGACTCTTGCCGGAAAATTCTTCTTTCTGCTGCATTTCTGGCTTTAATTAGCTAGAAAATCTTCTTTTGGCTGCTTTTTCCGGCTTTTGCTGGAAAATTCTTCTTTTTACTGCTTTTTCCGGCTTTTGCTGGAAAGTTCTTCTTTTTCTTTGCTTTTCGGCTTTCTTGGAAAATTCTTCTTTTTGCTGCTTGCACATATATTTTCCATGATGCTCATTACTTCTCTCTTTTACTCTGCTTCTTGCACATATACATTTTTCCCTTGCATTTCTTTTCTTTTCATGCTTGCATTTTTTTCCTTTTCATTTTTTTTCTATTGCATGCCTTGCATTATTATTTTTCCTTGCATTTTCTATTATTTGCATGCTTTGCATTTATTTTTTTACTCATTGCATTTTTTATTGCATTCTTTGCATTTTTTTTTTTTTCTTTTTTATTGCATGCTTTACATTTATTTCTTTTTTTAATTAATCTTACCTTTTCTGCTAATTTTTCTGGTTTTTCTGCTCATTTGGTGGCTGATCTGCTAGGGATATGAGCTTTACTTTGTTTATAGATGGATGACCGTCAAATTTTGTTAACAAATCTAACTTTGTTAACTTTCCGTTAAGCTTCAGGGGTCATTTTGCAGCTTTGGAAATTTGAGGACTTAAGTGTCACACCTTCAAACTTTGGAGGGAAAAAAAGGAAAAAATCATTTTTCCTCCCTTATATGCGATGAGCAGGGGGAGAAGCTTCAGCTTCTTCTTCTTTCTTTTCTTTCTTCTGCAACTGCGTGCGGCCATTGTTGCTGCTTTGCTCATTTCTTTTCCATTTTCTCTCATTTTCTCGATTTCCTTCTGCCAATTTACGTGTTTTTCTTAGTAGATGGCTTCTTCTTCGCGATCACGGAAGGAAAGGCTCCAATGCATCCGAATTCAGGCGAAAGGAGGAAAGAACTTCCTCCTTTGATTCGAAATTACGTCAGATACCACTACTCCAAGGATGATTGGAGTAATCTTCATCGCGATTGGAATATCCACGTATCAAATCTTCCAAATTTTGCTGTAAGTTTCTTCTTTTTAAACCCATTTGGATGATTTTTCAGATCTGCTAGATTTTTCTGCTGCTTTGGGCTTTTGGAGCATTCCTGACCATGCTTATAATGCTTATGCATGCAATATATATGCTAGAATGATGCAATTTGGCAATTATCCATGAAATTTATGCAATTTATTTTTGCGATGCATAATTTAACTAGTTGGCACTATTTGACTCTGCGATGCATGTTTTATATTATTAATGCAATTTAGCTACATGATGCATGTTTTAGACTGAGAAATATTTTTTTATATGATGCATGCCTATGAAATAGACTTTTTTGGAATATGATACTTTTTTTTTTCGGGTATATTTTCGACACATTTTCGGATGCATGCAAAATATATCAGGAATATTTTATGCGATAAAATTCATTTTTATGAAATGCCTATAGTGCAAAGAATGATAAATGCCATGGAAATATTTTTCTTTTCAAGATTTGCAACATTTTATCTTTATTATTGCGAATGCTAAAAAATTGCAATTATTTAGATAATAAATGCAAATGATAAATGGCTAATGCATGCATATATCATTTTATTGGATGCAAATGCGATATAGAAAATTATGGGATGTTTGCTAAGCATTATGCATGGGCATTTTTTTTTTATGCGCAAGAAAATGAAAAAAATGTGTTATTTATTTTTCAAAAGCAAAACACACATTTTCTATTATATATTTTTTCGGATAAACACACACTTTTTTTATGATGCCGAAATGCCAAAATATGCAGGGATGCTAAAATTTGTATTCTTTTATTCTTTTGTTTTTTGAAAATAAAGGATGCATTTTTTTCTTTTTTTGATACAAAAGATGCCATTGACATTTTCGAATGCTAAAATGCAATATAAAAATTTTTGAATGCAAAAGTGCAAAATATATATACATATATTTCTTCTTCTTTTTTTTGAAAATAAAAGATGCAATATAGAAATTATTATATAAAATTTTATGATGATTTGCAAAATGCGATGCATGCAATATGCTTATATTTAATAATGTGAGCAGGAAAAATAAAATATAGTAAACTTACCTTTTCCTTTTCTTTTTTTTTTCGGATGCCTGAACCCACGATCCGGATTCGGGCAAGTTGTGCTAATATCTCCGACATTTATTGCTTAATGCCCGAGGCGGCACAGATCTTGGTGGAGGGCTCGTGTTTCAACACTTTTTTGCAGGCTTTTGGTCCCTTCCACAGCTTGTTTCCCATCTTTGAGGTTCTGAGTGATTATTGGTGGGATACTACCGACACTTTCCACTTCAGCTGGGGGGAGGCGACCATGACCCCCTATGATTTTGTTGTGATCACAGGCATTCCTACCAGCATCGGTAGGCCTCTGGACCCTGATTACACCCTCCGTCACCACCATGACGTGGTAGAATCTCTTGGGCCTCGTGCTCGAATATAAATCCGCTGATGAGGTCTACATTGGTAATGTGTGGAAATGGCTTTTGGAGAATGCCGGGAGGGTTCCGGAGAATGATAGCGAGGCTGTAGCTCGCGTTGCCAGGGCATTCTTATCCTTTTTCCTTGGGACGTCACTTTTTGCCAATTCGTCCACTACCCTGTGGGTTTCCCTCTTAGGCTGCATGAGGGATTTTGAGCACATCGATTATGGTAGAGGCGGCGGTCATGGCCGGTATGTATGCGCCTCGATGGATAGAGCCGGCCGCAATGACTTCGCCTTAATGGACTTTTCTCGTGGGAGGTATCTTTTCTTTTCATGCCTTTGTTTTTTTTCTCTTTTCTTTTTTTCTTGCAACATATTTTTTCCTTTTGCTGATGATTTTTTTTGTTTGTTTGTTTTTTTTTTTCCAGGTTTGGGCTTACTCATTTTTCCACTTCACGCCCGGTCGGTTGCATCAGCGTCTTCATGAGCCACCCTACTTGGCTGAGTTCGTGAATGAGAATAGAGTCCGATCGGACCGAGACGGCGGCTACTTGGATACAAATTGGGTGCGGGAGCGTATTGCCAGTTTGAGTGCGGGCACCGTGCATTTCCTCCCTTGGAGGGGCCTAGTGGATCATTATGCTGTTACTTTGGAGATGAGCCGCTGCCGGATACTGATGGTATCCATCATGGTCGACTCATTATATATGGGCGAACGGGTCAACCGCCAGCATACTCCACTTTTGACACCTCCAGTGGTACCTCCTATGCCTCCCATTTGGGTAGTTGCGCCAGATTTCTTGCCTGGTGGTACCTGTCGAGATTTCCTATGCCTCTGAGTGACTTCCCGGCTATGGCATACGAGGATTTTCTGAGGACTATGCTACATCCTCCCCCTCCTATTCATGTGACAGCCAGGCGTGCTTCAGATGCTTCTGCTAGGTTGAGGCCTTCTATTCCATCTCTTGATGAGCATCTGGAGTTTACCGGACCTGATGATGCTTTCTTCACCTTTCGATATCATCGAGATGACAGGATGGTGGAGGAAGTTCTCCTTGATGCCGATATTCCTGAGGAGTGTCGGGTCCAGGAGCAGGCTCGCTCGGCAGACACATTTCTCTTTTGCATCTCTCCTTTTATTTATTTTTTTCATCATACATTTTTTTTGGAGACTGATATATCTTCTTCTTTTTTTGATGTCTCACTTTTTTTTTCAGGTTAACGTGTCTATGTACAAGAAGCTGTTGCGGGGTTTCTTCAGCATCAACAAGCTTTATCAAAAGCTTGTGGACGAGTTCTCTTGCCTAGGGAATGATGCGGTGCGGCAGACCAGGCGCCGAAATGATGATGATGATGAAGCGGCTGCCGGATCGAGTTGTGCTCGGGGCAGAGGACGAGCATATAGGATTGGCGGAGAGGGCCCTCGAGTCATGGGAGGCAATCTTGACAAGAGCCAGTCTTTCCGTGGCCATTAGCTTTTAGCTACCTGCATTTATTAGCTCTTCTTTTTCTTGTACCAAATTCTGTACAGATATATATTATGCAATGAAATAAAATTTTATATGATGCAAAAAATTTAAAATGCAGACTCAATATTCATGTAGAAAATAAAGCTAGATCATTATCTAGGGGTAATGGCACACTGTAGCTCAGAAATGGATTTTAGAAAAATACACATTCGGGTTCGAGCATGCTTTTCTGATAATTTGCGGGGAGCCGCCTCTTCCTGTGCTAGATTTTTTTGCAATTACTGTAAGGCTATTCTTATAACTTCTGCATTTTTCTTTGTGATCAGACAGAGCAGCAGACCATGGTCGGAGCCGAAATACCAGGATACCAAGCTGCTTGGGGAATAGTGGCTGGGATCCTGGCGCCACCCATAAAATAAGTGGGCGCCACCCCTAAGTCGCCTGGCTATTCAGAATAATGGGGACACTGATGATGAAGATGAAGACACTTCTGGGGATTCTCACGCTGGTGAGACTGGAGCCTCTTCTGCGCTTCGTAGAAGGAGTATATGGGCCCAGCTGGGCGGACGCCGCATGCATTGATGGACCGCTTTGGGGCTGAGCTGCAAATAGAGGATGGTTGGGGGGAAACAAGGGGGATAGAGATAGCAAGTAAATAGCAGATAGAATGTACAGGCAATAAATGAATAATCCTAAATATCTTTAGGCAATTATTCCTAAGTTGCACCGTAAGACTTTATATTATATTTTTGTATTTTTATGTGAGCTGTTGTCGTGGTTTTTCTCGTTCTTTGTCAGCCAAGACTCTGCATGCTGAAAACTGGAGGTCGGATGCTGAGGATTCAGAAAATGCATTCCCTCCCCTTTTCTCCTGATTTTTTTTCTTTTTTATGTGCTCAAATTTTTGCCTAGGCTGCCCTTTCGGGTTTTCAACCTAGCGAGCCCTTATTTATCCTTTTGTTGTTGTTTTTTTTGTGCTCTTTTTTGTCTAGGCCGCCCTTTCGGGTTTTCAGCCTAGCGAGCTGGAAAGGGGAGCAGCTGCCAGATATATTGGCTCAAACATAGTACCTTTTGAGCTTGTCGAGGTTGAAGGGCTGAACAAGATCCTCCCCTTCTTGGTTCGTGAGGAGTACTGCACCTCCTAACCGGATTTCTTTGACAACATAAGGTCTCATCCAGGGAGATTTCCATTTTCCCCTAGCATCAATATAACTAGGGGTTTTTCTCGAAGTACCAGGTCTCCGACTTGGATATCGCGACCTTTGACTTTTTTATTGAAGGCTCGGGCTATTCGCCTTTGATATGCTCGGGTGTGCTCTAGGGCCAGCAGTCGTCTTTCGTCGATTAGGGCTAATTCTTCGTATCGCCCTTTGACCCAGTCAACTTCTGATATGTCGAATTCCATCATTATTCTTAATGACGGAATTTCAACTTCTATGGACAGCACTGCCTCCAAGTCGTAGGCTAGAGAGTAAGGGGTAGCCCCAGTGGGTGTGCGAACTGAAGTGCGGTAGCCCCAGAGGGCTAATGACAATTTTTCTGGCCAGTCTCTTCCTGTGTTACCCATTTTTCTGATAATATTTTCCAGTGTTTTATTGGCTGCTTCAACGGCAACATTGGCTTGCGGTCGGTAGGGGGAGGATTTATGCCTTTGAATCTTGAATTCGTCGAGTAAGCGATTCATGTCCCCTTCAAAATGTGTGCTGTTGTCGGAGATTATTTCGAAAGGCACTCCGTATCGATATATGATGTTGGTCCAGATGAATTCGGACACCTTTCGAGCGTTTAGGATTTTATAGGAAGAGGCTTCCACCCACTTCGTGAAGTAGTCGACGGCTATTATTTAATGCGTCTTTTAATGTAGGTGCAACTAAGGAATAAACAAAGACATTAAGATTATCATTAATAGCAAACTGTACAGGATTATTTACATTATTGTGGACCAGGGGTTTGAGATCCTCAATTTTAGGGAGCGGATCGGTAGATGACCAATCCGTAAAGCTACGAGAAGGATGGGGAATAGTATATCCAAAGCGGTTCACTAGATCTGCGGTTGTCAAGAGCGGGCCGGTCGTGGTATACCAATTCTGCAGAGGATTATCAATAATATACCCGAACTCAGCAGAGAGCTTTTCATAATTAGTGCCTCCATCTATCATACCCAGGAAACTGTCTCCCAGACTTTTATCAGAAACTCCTGTTATTGAAGAGGATATTTACAGCACCTTTATTCTGGCTAAATAGGTTCAATTGCCCTTTAAACCTCCTTTGCTTGATTTGTTTCAAAGATCCTTGTACCTGCCACCGTAATTACCTCGTTGTCGATAAGATCCTGAATAGCGTTCCTGAGTGAGTAACACTTATCGGTAAGATGACCACTGCAACGGTGGTACTCACAATACTGGGCATGATTCCATGTAATAGGCAATGGATTGGGCGGTTGATAATTAACAATGGGCTTAAGTATCTCATGTGCCCATAATGTTTGGAATATTTCGGACCTTGGGGCAGGTAAATCATCATAGTGCCTTGGAATTATTTCTTTCCTTCCTTTTCGCCTGGGTAGACTACCAAACTGCGGCTTGGTCAAATAGTTGGATGGAGTTTTCTCTCTTGGGTAATATTGCACTGGGATTTGGCTGCCTGGGCCCGGCTTAAGGGAGATTCTTTTTCTGGTACACAAATTATTTCTCTAGGAGTCCCCGGGGTCATTTGCTGAGAATAAGTATTTGAGGGATCGAGGGGAAGGCAATTCTTTTGGTTGAAGGAGTTCATGGTTGATTTCTGGAGGAGATGGATTAGAATTATGAGTATTTGGAACCATATCACTTTGGGCAATGGGATTAATATCTGGTTGATGGCTAGTACTTGGTTAACTACGAAAAAACTCGGGATTGCCATGGACACATTTCCTTGGCAATTGATAAAAACTCCTTGGCAAAAACTATTTACTGTGGAAAAGGTTTCCTCGGCAAACTTCAAAATTTTCCTTGGCATTTGCTCCCTTGGTAACGTTGCTGAGGAACTGTAATGCCTTGGCAAATTGCCTAGGATATTGCCAAGGAATTTTTCCTTGGTAAGTTTGAATCCATTATTCAAAAAATGAACTTGTTTTCCTTGGTAATATTTTCCTTACGAAATTACCTACGAATTTATTTCCTTGGTATTAATTAAAAATTGTAATATATATTTTTTAAATTCCTTGCAAAATTTCCTTGGCAATATTTATTTTGCCAATGAATATTTCCTTGCTAAAATTCCTTGGTATCTATTTATTATATTTAATATATTTATATTTTCAGGAATTCCAAAGAACTTTCCTTGGTAATGTTCCTTGCTAAATTAGACTAATTGAGAAATATTCCTTGGCAAATTTCCTAGATAAAATGATGGCATATTTATTAATAATTACAAATACTATTTGTACCTGTTCAAATATCTTAATAAACATTAAAAACAATATCTAAAACATATACTCATTTGAAACAATACCGAACAACCAACTGTTCATTCAAAACGTTATCTAAGTATCCACATTTGTTCATAAATCTCAACGATCAAAGATCTTGAATCTAATATCAGTTTTGTAAACAATTTCGACCCAAATTTTGAATCATAATTCACAATGAACTAGGCGAAACTAGGATCAAGGAATGTGAATGCTGTCGCCCGTTGAATGAGGAGTTTGGGGAGAGGCTTGGTTCTCATTTTTCATGGATGAGAATACTACTCTAAAAGCTTCTTGCCAGGCAGGCAATTGTAATATTTGAATAGCCTCTTTCGATGTGGCGTCTGCTAAAAGTTGTGATGTTGTACAATTGCAATTCTTTGATGATGAGGATGAACTACTAACATTGGATGTGACTACCATAATGGAGTTGCCAAACCCATAGAGACGATCCTTTCTCTCAGTATTACCCCCGACCTTCTTAACTACATCTCTCTAAAGAGACCCAAAAAACTTCAAGGCCTGGTCAAGTTGGGTTGTAGCTTCTACTTCAGCCATAGCATCACTCTGCAGCTCAGTCAATGCAACTTTGGAGGTATACTCATTCTGAACACAGTAAAATAAATAAATCATTAACTTCCTAAAGGAAAAGAAACAAATAAACAAATAAATCAATTGACTGTTGCCTAAAAATTTAATTGACTGTTGCACAACATGAATGTTAAAATGTAAGGGAGTCAACTCCTATTTTATTAGTAGACAAATTGGTTGGCATTGACAATTGCATCAATTCATACTTTATGATGCAGATGGTTCATGTAATTGATCAGTCATGGAACATATTTGACATTTGTCTAACTCCCATATAGGGAAAGATAAAACAGTGTTGTGGAGTATAATCTATAATAAAATAGACTAGGCAGTGAGGCACCTAGGTCTGGGGCTACATTCTTAACTCTTAAATGACGCAAGCACATGTTTGATTCACCTTTTTTCAAGCAGATTATATACCAAATATTATGCCTCTGCTCATGTCCAGTTTGTCACCTTTGCTAACAAAATGTACAATCTCACTTCCAGTTATGTGTTCAACTACTTCACCAAAATATAACTGATTGTACTCCCTCCGTTTTCAACTGTTCAATCCATCTACAAACTAAAAGAACCAACCACGAAGTTTGAATAGAGATATCTCTCTTCAAATGTACAACTTGAGACAGAAAGACTTTGCAGTAAAGGAATGTCAGATGATAAAGCTACTCCAGGGTTAGACTAAGGTTGCTTACATTCTCCAACCTAATAGCAAAACAGATGTATTTCCTAGCTACATTTTCAGACCATTTCTTCACAAAGGAAAAAGAACTTAAATGGTAATAATTGTTTGATTTCTGCTAGGGTATCTGATAATTACACATGTAGCATAAGTATGCAACATAATAGAGAAGCTAGGGATTTAGCTCCCTGATAAATCTGACTGGTTGAGAAATATAATCAAGAGATTGACATTGGTGTTCAAACATGAAGATCAAGAAAACTCCAGTAACATGGCTACCAATACTTGACAGGGCAGACCTCATGGCAACCAAAAAAGTCATAATCATGACCGCCAGACAATTAAATCAATGACACTAAATCAAGAAACTATGTCCTCAGAAATTGTAGCAAGTCTACAATGAACTTCACCAACACAATCAGCAGAAACCTGTGTAACAAAAGCTGATAGGAAACAAAGCCAAAAATCCAAATCAATAATCCCATTCTCCAAACTAATCTTACAAATCTAGGTTCTTTTTCCTAAAAAGAGTTCTACTTTACATATTATTTTAGCTTGTCAAGGAATATGATTTGTAATTAACAATCTCATTCTTTCTGAAATTGCATCTCTCAAACATAGAAATTAACATACAGATACAATGAGCAAAACACTTGCTCTCTTTTTCGTTTCATCCATCCATGGTCTTGTCATCTCATATCCAATATTCAACAATTATGACAAATCTATAAGAACACCATTCCCAGTGCGTGGAGATTGACAATGCACCATTCTTTGCTAGAGTGGACCAAACTAAAAGATAAAGTGGTCCGGCAATACCTGAGCAATAGCATAAATAGTCAAGTGGAAGCATATGAAGGTTAAACCAGAAAGTCTAAAAGATAAAAACTTATATGAGGAACAATACGGACAATAGTCAAGTGGAAGCATATGAAGGTTAAACAAAAAAAGTGAAGGAAGGTTTTCTATTTCTTATATGCGAGACAGTGAATTGACCAAAAAAAAGTGAAGGCTCATTCAAGCCTCAGCTTCGTAAAGGAGGGCTTTTTTTTGGCTTTCAATCATGCTAAAAAAGGTTCTATCTTTTTTGCCTCTATCCCCCGGGAACTTGTATAGTTGGAAAAAAAAAAGTGACGTGATATGGCTCAACTCAAAGTAGGGTATAGTTTAATCGATAAACTATCGGGTTTGAATATACTTACAAATGTTTCCTTTGCATTTTCATCCACCCACTCGGTCTCCAATGTAGGCTCAGTATTAGGAGGGAGTGTCTTCTTGTGAGTGTACTAGAAGACATCAGCATCATCCACAACAACTCGAGGTGGGGCCGCATCAACCTACAAATATGCAATATGTGCTTGATATTTAAAGTGATAAAGATAAAGAAGATAGAGACATTATAAGTAATGACCGCAACGTAAATAATCATAGAGGAGACATAGACATGGAAATACAAATACAACATACAAAAACTTATCAACAAACTAGGCTCTTATATATGTAGAGAAGATGCGAGATGAAACATGCTTACGAGTCTTTCTAAATGCTCTTCGATTGAAATTGATCCCACAGTTTGAAACGGGTTGGCTCATTTTCCATTTTTCCTTATGTTCGAGCACCAGCCCTCCACCCCCTTCCAAAACACCATATATAATACCAAAACCCCCAACCCGTTGCTAGTCCACACACATCAATTAACAATCGTTCACATCGGACTATAATAACCATTGACACAAATCATTTTACGCATCACATGACTGCATCTTGAACAGAATAACTTTGGCCCTAATTTAGTTTATCAAAATTTCTCTAACTGACTGCATCTTGAACAAATACGTTAAGGACATTCATCTTATTTTACATTTTTAGTTCAATTTCAAGAAATGGGAGCACATAATCTCATGTGTAAGTATCCTCCTTCCTTTGCTTAGTCACTTGTGTCATCTCAAAACTACTAGTCTGAAGCAATGTTCCATATCCAATTTCTTCCTAAAGTTAGTTTCTTAATTCATCAACATCATCATCACACAAAAGAATCTCAAGAAAGAAATTGCCAACCTCAAGCAAAAGCACTAGGCACCCTCGACAATAAAACCATCAAAGTCTCCTAGGTGACACCTTAATGAAGATATATATTATACACACACAAAATTGAACTAATTCAACGAAAATAAATCAAAACGGGCGGCAGTAACATATTGACTCGAACTCAACCGAATCAAAAGAAATTCGAAAAGTAGCCTGCAAATTCGGACTTAAAAAAATCAGCGTCCCCATCCTAGAGCAAGTAGAGATTCACTGTTTTTTAAGACTTTCGCATATCCTCACTTGAAAATAAGCAACTATATTGAAGGAGTTAGGAGATAAAGAAAACAAAATGAAACACAAGATTGTTGATTGAATGATGAATTGATTTTCCTGGATCGCAGATTACTCACAAGGAGACATAGTAATTAAATATTTATAATTGACCATCAAATTACTTGACTACATCAAATTTTATATGAAGACAGAATAAAAAATCAATTCCAATGACTAAATCAAATTTTATATTTGATGTTAATTTTTAAAACTGTATACAAACCCTCCAATAAATAAGAAAATTTTCTTTTAGGTGGCCCATCAGGAATGCTGCTCTGAGCGATATGTGTATGTGTGTGTGTGTATATTAGTGTTTAAAGATATTTAATAATAAATATGATTATAAACTTATAGTATTTTTTTACTGAGAATAATTATAATGTATTTACTTAATATATATGTAAATATTTTTTACACACACACAGACATACATATTATATATATATATATATATATATATATATATATACGCACATAAATAACACCAAGGATTTCACCAAGGAAATGAATTCCTCACTATTTATTCCTAGGTAATTTCCTAGTAAATTACGGCGGGAATCTTCCCACCAAATTATTTTAAGGTTTTCAATAATTGCCAAGGAATATAATCATTGGTAATTTTGGAGGGAAGTTTGGTGCTCAAAAAAATTCAATTGACCAAATTTGCCAAAGAAAAATATTCCTCGGTAATTTCGAAGGAATTATTTCCTTAACAATTTCCTTGCTAAATTTGGAGCGAAAGTTTCCCCCCATATTTTTAGAGGTCAATATAGGTTGCCAAGGAAATTAAAAAGGAAATTTACCTAGGCAGTATTTTCCTTGGTAAATTCCTTGTAAATTTCCCAAGGAATATCTTTCCTTACTAAATTCATCAGAAAATGACATGGAAATTAAGTTCCCTGGTAATTCCTTGTAAATTTACCTAGGAATTCTTTTCCTAGATAAATCTGTCAGAGTTCGCCAAGGAAACTAATTTCCTTAGCAATATCTTTGAAAATTTCAGGAAATATAATTCCTAGGTAAATTCCTTGGGAATTACCTTGGATTTATATTTCCTAGGTAAATTGGCCTTGCTAATCGAGAGTTTTTTCGTAGTGGTTGTTTTCTGGAGGCTTGAAAAATAATATTTTCTGAGGTATCAGGACAGTTCGTTTCAAGGAGGCAAGAAATATTAAGAGCATATTTCGGGCTTTTGATCTTTTGCGAGAGGGCAGCAAGAATTTCTGAGAAACCTGCTAAAAGATCACCAACCACCTGATTTATTATTCTTTCTGCAAGGGCATCCAATTCGCTCTTTAGCCAGATTTCAAGTCCAAGAGGAGGCGCATACTCATGAGTTTCCTTTTCTAGTTCCCAATTGTTCCAATGATTGCTGGTCCCAGTCATTGCCTGTTTATTTTTGGCAGCCATTGCGCTTGAATTTGTATCCTCTTTACTGATTTTGCCATTTTCTGATCTAACCCTGATACTTTCTGATCTGCTTTCTGTGCCCGTATCCCATATCAACCGGCCAGTACTATCTCGGCCTTTCCAAATTCGGGCCAGGTTTCTGAGGAAAATGAGTTTGGAGGTATCAAAAAGGTTGGCTGAAGGCTTTCTGGGCTAGGAGTACAATGTGTCTTTATTAATATTTTTATTATTTTTTTTTTTTCCTACAATTGACCAGACAAGCACCTGCTTCGTTTTGACGGTCTCATGACTATTCCTGGAACAGTGGATTCTTTCTCCAGAGTATAGGATCCTCGTATTCCACCTGCCTTTCGACCCTCAAGATCGGACTGATCTCAGGCGAAGGGCCTATACTCTTTTCGGGATCTACCATTCAAAATGGTATAAGTCGAGCATCATAAAATAATCAGTCAGCCCCTTTGTATTTATTCATATCCCTTTTTTTCTCATTTTTTTATTTGGACTTCTTCCTCCTTTTTTTTTTTGCTTGATTTTTCTTGCTTTCATTTTTTTTGATCTCTCCCTTTTTTTTTACAGGGGTTGACTAATGATTCAGAGATGCAAAAATCGCTCGGTCCATGAAGTGCCCTGAAAATCTATATGCAATCTAACGTTGGCTTATGCATGGGGTAAGCTGGTCATGGTGTAGGGTAGCAAGTCAGAATATATTTACATGCGTGCGCGTGTGTGCGGTATCTAAAAAGCAGTAAAATCTTTTAATTTTTTCAGATAATAAACATAAAATAAAACAGATATGGAATGTATTGCTGTTATTTGTAGATTTTCTCGGCTTTTTAGTTTGAGCGCGAGCAAGCAACCATTCAGAACAAGAAATAGAAAGAAAAGCGGGGAATCTATCTATTCCTATTAATTACAAATTTGTCCTAATCCCCAAAATAAAATGACAGAATGAAATAAAATATGTACAATTTATGCATCATAAAAATAAAGCAAACGGAATAATAATATAAAGCAAAAAAATAAAACAATAATAAAATAAAACCCCGGCCCTTTCGTTATGCTGTCGGAAATTTATTGTATATATATATTTTTTGATTTTTTTGATATATATATATATATATATATATATATATATATATATATTTAAATATACATGTAATGGTGACTAGAACGAAATTGCTACAAGATGGAGGATCATATCCACAAATATATACACGGATGTATGAGAATGCAAATATTCAAATGCTTAAAGAAATATACTAAGCATACTTTAGCCATAAACAAAAGAAAAAAAAGTTTTTTTTTTACTGAGTCTAGCCCACCATTTTTATTTAAAATAAAAACGATCTTCCCAGCAGAGTTGCCACTGTGGGTGCCCCGGGATTCGCCCGCGCCCGGCGCGCCCTTTTCTAGGAGTATGCGACGTGCGGTGCGGACACCACGCTTTCCATTCCATCCTCCCTTGTCTAGAGGAAAACGAAATTAAAAATGCGGAAAGGGTGCTGTCAAGTAGCGCGTTAAATACGGCTCGGTCACTTCAGTGATTTTTGGTCCGTTATGGGAGCTATATGTTTTTTGTATCAGGTTATCCATTTTTTTAGGGGATAACATTGTTGATTCTTATGTTAAATTTATATCTGATCAGTACATTACATTAGTTTTATACTTGGCTAATCGGGTCACAGATCGATTAGCGTGGCAAATGTGTATAGAACTTTGCCTTGTATAGTTTTTGTAGGACCTTTTCAGAACATCGGAAGACCACTTCTCTCGCTTCACCTGAAGACCCGCTCAAAGCTTAAGATCGGTAGACCTCGTGTCCAAATTGACCGCTTCTACATGTCCTCTCCATATCAAAGCTAGCTGGATTAATTCAAACTTATTCCCATATGATATTTTGAATTAATCCAAGTCTTTTCCTGACATGTCAAGCCGCCGAAAGCAACTTTCCGAAAAGCAGGAATACTTTTCGCCCCGAAGCTGTAAAGCAAGAAAGCGTGATCGCCCCTACTTTTCGCCTTCATCTCTCATCGACACCAAATCGCCCACCTTTTTGAAGATCTCATAAATGATTATCTGCTCTAGTTATCTGTGAAGACGAAATTCCTTGACTGACAGCCCCATGCATTTAATGCATTTATGAAAAGAGCTGTTGAAGTCTTCGTCTTCTCCAACGGATCTTTTGAAGAGCACCTGCTTTAAATACTGCCATTGAAGACTGGAACAGAACAACCGCATGTAATCAATCGAACACTTAAAGAATTGCTCTGAATCTACACAACTCCAAGTCTTTCACCAAGGCATTCAATAGATCCTCAACAGATCTAGAAGTCCTCGTCAACAACAAGAAGTCGCTCTTCAACATTTATTGTTTTATTCTTCTTGTTGTTTACTTCCATTAACTATATTACCGCATCTAATTAAATATCTTGTATTTACAGATATTTAATTCCCTAGACCCAAACACAAGTCAATATTTTGTACACGATCCATTAGGGATATTCTTTGTAATTGATCTAAGTGGAAAACATAGTGCACAATTTAAATCCAAGGTTGACTGCCTTGGTGGTGGACGTAGCACTCATTATAGTGTGAACCATCCCAAAATACTTGTGTTATTTCCTTCTGTTTGTCTATTTATTGAACTGCTTAGTTTCTTCGTTTACTTCATCCATTTCAAAGAGAACTTAAGTAACTCGTGAAAGGTCTACCGGTAGTCCTTATCGGCGGAGACTGAACATCTCTTGAAAGTCTTCCGCTACTTGATTCTTTTAATAGATTGCAAGTAACTTTCAAGGAACTTACTTTAAAAGTTTTTAAGTGTTAATAAGCTATTCAACCCCCCCCCCTTCTAGCTTATTATTGTGCTCATTGGGACCCACAATGGTATCGAGCCTTACTCTTCGAAAACAAGTTTTTCCAAGATTAAACTCTTGAGAGATACGACATAATGGCACAAACACACTATATGCCTCGCCTACATCTAATGCTAACCACGTCCCAATATTGGACGAAGGTCATTTTGATGTATGGAAGGATAAAGTAATGAGATTCATGAACTCTATTGACAACAGATTATGGAAATGTGTCACCCAGTCAACATGTACCAATGAAGGCAAATCTTCTAGCCTCCATCGCTGGGAACCCCGCAGGTTCCTAAAGAAGAATCGAATGGACAGAGGACGATAGAAAGCCGGGTTGAACTTGACAGAAAGCAATTAATATAATCACCACTCTCTAGACACAAGCACATACCAAGAAGTGATTCGATGTACAAGCTGCGAAAGAGATGTGGGAAGCTCTTGTAGAATACTTGGAAGGAGACCAAGACACAAGAGACAATGTAAATATACATACATCCAGAGTTTGATTCTTTCAAAAGGATCCTAAGGAAACCTTGAGACAAGCATACGATCGATTCAGTGAGGTAATAAATAGTTGCTTTTCTCTTGGTAAAACGTATGACAAAAAGGAAATGAACATGAGGTTTCTAGGCTCTCTAGGTAGCTTATGGCATGTGAAGACCACGGCTATGAAAGAATCTAAAAACTTAAACGAGATGACTCTTCGTAGTCTCTACGCAAGTTTAAAGGTTTATGAACTTGAAGTTAATCAAGCTCTAGAGCAAGACAAGCAGTTGAGCGTGTCTCTCGCCGACCATGGTCCAAGAAGAAATCATTGTTGAAAACAAACCTTCTACTTCTTCCGATGAAAATGATTTTTTATCCGATGAACAATTTGCTATGTTTGTTAAAGCGTTTTCAAAAATTTGCAAAATATGGAAGGAAGAACACTCACCAACAACCTTTCAGAAGATTGGAGAAAGCTCATCTAAGGAAGAGCTTGTGTGTTATAAGTAGGAAACACGGTCATTTTGCCTCAAAATGTCCTAAGCCAAAATTTGAAGCATACCGAAAACCCTCTTATAGAAAATTTCAAAACAAAAGGGTATGTTGGTGAAGACATAGAAGATAAACAGTTGCTACATGGTTTGAAACCGATTCGTAAGAGGAGGAAGAGGATTGTGAGCAAGCTAATCGATCGATGTTTTATTTTATCTATTTCCTTGCAAGTGTACAAGACTATTATAGAATAGACTCGGAAGCAAGGGTCGAACCCATAGAGACAAGTGATCACGAACAGGCGATTATAGATAGCAACTTATTAACCTAAGGGGGTTTTTATGTTTAATTCTATTATAATTTACTAGTTATAGATGTTAACTAATTAGACAAGAATAACAACATGATATAAAGATCTTATGGTGAGTGGAAATCTAGGATTCTCGGGTTTCACTTATATCTCCTTTATGTTCAATTCATAATAATGTCATTCAATGTCTTGGGTTCGTTCACTAAAAATAGATATGGTCTGTTGAACAATTGGTTCGCCTCCTCCTCGCAAAATTCACCCATTCCATATCCTAAGCACAGAACTGTAATCTAGTTGTCACTAGATTTATGATCTATCTGTCACCTAGATCATGTAAGAACCCGTCCTAACTTATCACTCGTGCTTCGATAGGTCCAATTTATTGTGTTGGTGAGCCAGCTGTACGACATATGCATTTGGCCATGCAGTATCCGCACCTCTAAGCCTTTATTATTTGCGATTACATTCATTTGTTCAAAGCGAAATAATATAGGGATTGATAAACAACACAATCAACAAGCATTGAATAGACATAAATATGAGAATCAAAACATAAATTGATACAAGTTACCTCCCACCTCCTAGATTAGGGATGATTTAGTTCATCATAGACGATGATTGACAAGACATGAAGATGATGGAAGACATGATTTGATCTTCAATACTTGAAATTACAAAACCTAATTATGTTATACAATCTAAAACTACCTAAAATCTAATAGAGAGCTTCGGTGAAACCAGCCCCTCCTCATCCTTCTCCATCGACTTCTATATATACTTGGGAGTTGTGATTGAATCGAATGACCTGTGTGTAACCCGGACTTTCGCATTCTCGCCTTGCGGTCGCTGAATACTCATGTCCCCACGCAAGGTCTCAGCACTGCTGAGATCACACCTTGGCTCTCTGCGATTGTCGGGCTTGAGGATGTGATCGCCTACCTTGCTAATGAAGGTTCCTGAGGCACCTGCGTCGCAAGGTGTCCGCATGACGACTTTCTTTTCTTCAATTCTTTCTTTGTAATTTGCACTTAACCTGAGTTTCGCTGGAGTTTCGTGATTTTCACGAACAATCAAACTTACAAAACTCACCAAAAACATATATATGTACTCAAAAGACTCATGAAATAGCCTAATTCAAGTCATCACAAGCATATAAAATCGAATGTATAAAATACATCGATCAAATACCCCAAACTTGAACTTTGCTCGTCCACGAGTAAACAAATAAACTTATAAATACAAAACATCTAAATAACAAAAATTAAAATCTTTTGTGAGGGTGACACTATTTACACTCCTCTATAAACCCACAAACTCAAGGAGACTCTTTCGAGTGACTCGACTATGCGATAAATACAAAAAACAAATACAAAATAAATATAAAACTAAAATAAAACATAAAATCTTTTTGGTTTCATCCTCAAGTTATAAGTGTATGGCATGCATGTAATCTCGCTTGGTGCTCACCACATATATGCAAGCTTAGTCATATAAAACCAACTAGTCTTTTCTTAATATCGCTACTACTTTTAATTTCTCCGTGTGTGTGATCACCGGTCTTAAAGAATATCTTGACTAAAACAGCTTTTATTGAGCTAAACACCACATTCATATGAAAATTACGTTTAATAGAAAATCATGCATTAAGAAGTATGAGATCTACCATTCAAACCTGGTCGGCCATGCACGTAAAGGTCCCAAGGATTCAAAAGATTTATACATCCATCCCATGCACTTCTATGTATGTATACAATGCTCTCCTATCCCAATGACTTGTAATAGCTAAGATTATGCTAACACAAGGAGCTTTAGGTGAATAATAATGAATATGGAAGTGTGTGATCAATTTCATGTTACTCACTTGACAATAAACACAACATAAGCATTGGCAAGAAGATCATTAGGACTTTTTAGCTTGTAATGTAAGGCCAAGGTGTTGGGGATTTGATGGAAAGGTATTGGAATTCAAAGTGAGAGAGTAAGACTACCCTTTATCCCTCATACTTCCAAGCAAAAGGAAGTTTTCCCTATTTAGGCTAGGACCTGCAAAGACCACAAGTGGAGGGGTGCTTTGTGTTACTTTTCACTTTCTTCTTTCCCCCCAAACTTGTTTTGGGCAATATATTTTCTAAAAATATCACATTCTAATCGCCAGAATTTTTCTAACATATTTTCTCTTGAAAGCTATGCTTCCATTTGAATCTTTGTTAACACTCTTCTTCTTC
>CM028378.1:134620309-134761342 GCA_013146195.2 Codonopsis lanceolata
CATAACCTATAGTTTTTGATTTGGCAGTAGTTTGGATTGGGTTTGGAGACTATAGGGGCTTCCACTCACCTATCTCGCACCTCTCGTATTAACCTATCGGAGGAATCGCAGAAGCAGAGCTTCGCTGCGATTTTTCTATCGCGTAAACTGAGCAGAGAAAATGAGAGGCCGGGGGTCTCTATTTATAGTAGAGGCTGAGGACACGGCTGGAATTTGTGCGTTTGTTTTCTCAGGCATCGCCAGCAGCTTGTACCTTGCGCTTTAAGATTGTACAATTTCATCTCTCGCATTAACGCACGTTGAAACCCATGGCGCCAAGGTACCCAGTTGCGGCACCATGGGCCCTTTGGCGCAATGCCATGCTTTGCAAGTTTCGCTTTTTAAAACTGCACTTTCCCCAAGCAGCTTCACTGCTTAAGCTGTATCCTCGCTTCGCATTTTTGACTCCTGCAACTTGACATTTGTTAAGTTTTAACAGTTCTTGATATTTTATGTCAGTCACATACCAGGGGTACGAAATTGGGGTGTCTACAGATAGCACGGCCGAGCATTGGTGGCTTGAATTACGAGATCACTGGAGACAACATGGAATGCCTCGAGTGTGGGAGAACTTCGTCATGGAGTTTATGGTACGGTTTATTCCAGCAGTAATTCGTAAAGAAGAGAGATGGAATTCCTATCGTTAGAACAAGGAGATATGACCATGGCTCAATATTCAACAAAGTTTGCGGAATTGGCTCTATCGTAGTTACTTGGTACCAGATGAGGCTAGGAAGACCGAGCGATTTGTGAAAGGCTTGAAGATGAAATATCGTAGGCAACTTATTCCATTACAGCTTACGGATTACCAAGGGGCTGTGGATCGTGCGTATGCGATGGAGTTGGATATCGAGGAGCATGCTCAAGGGAGAACCTCAGAGACTATTAGGACTGATACTTTTACCTCGATACGAAGACAACGAGGTGACGAGTTGACATGTAACTTTTGTATGAGAACAGGACACACCGAGAATAGATGTTGGGGTAAATCAGGAAAGTGCTTTGCTTGTGGCGGTGATCATGCTCGTAAAGATGGCCCAAGGATGAGAGTTAGTCGGTCTGGGAGTACTAGTCAACAATCTAGTGGCTCCAAGAGAGATGGTGATGGTCGCCTAGAGTTTTAGGTCGCAGTGTGCGAATGACGCTTTGTCATTGTGGAGTTTTTTTTAGACATACCCGAGTTAGAAAGGTATTCTCCCATGTATATATTATACCCGTGTTACTATTATCGTTATTATCGATGCATTTTATCGGTAGCTCATGTGCATTCATACATACATTACATGTTGTATTGAGTATTATTGGTTTGTTATATTGTTTAGATTTGTGAATTTCTGATAGGTGATCGCACGTGGTGTGCGGGTTCTTGTTTAGTCTATATATGTATAAGACTATGCTATATATATAGAGTTGTGGTTTTGTATGGTTATATAAAAAGACCATGGTATGTATATGTATATATATGTGAGGTATGAATTGTATGATGATACTTATTGGTTTAGTATTATACTTGTATATTCTATAGAGATAAGTGTAATGTGATGTATAATATAGCTCTATATTATTGTTAACGGTTATTATGCGAGTAGGATATACACGATTAGTGCGAAGGTTAAGCGCTTACGATTTAGAGGTTGATTATGGTTTCACGGACGAGTATGGCGCTTTCACCATGGGTATTAAGATGTTAATGTCTGTATGGGGACGCTTATGGTAAGTGTTGGATATAGACTCCGCCTTGAGCCTAAAAGAGGATAATCTTGTAGTGTAGACGTTACGAGTATTAGTAGACGCGTTGACTCGTTGTGACTTCTAGTGAGTTTCTTGGTTGAGTGTACTAGGTACACGAGTTTTGTGGTAGATATGATTGTTGTTTGCCAAGGTCATAGACCTTGTCGAGAGATAGTCGTCTCTCAGCCTTGCATTCCATGATTTGGAATTGATGGCTTGGGTTCCACTTATGATTTGCTTCCGCGCAGTTTTTAGTTTTGTTATTCGCATCGCCGTTATGACTTTACATTTGCTTAGAGCTTGTTGGCTCAACTGCTGACTCGCACCATTATGCTTAGAAGGTGCTTGTCCGTCTTTTAGCTTGTCTTGACTAAGGCATGACCTTGGGATTTCATATTATAGTCCGTGTTGGGTCGCCAGATCACACACACCAAACCTATGCCCATCTCTTTCAAGCCTGTGCTCATCATGGCTGCCTGTCATGTGTTCGACAAAATACCAGAGTGGAACAGTGTCTTTGACTGATCTCATTTCTGGTTATGCCCAACATAATAGAACCAATGAGTCTTTAGATTTTTTTTTTTTGGGCATGGTAGCATGTCATCGACCGACTGAATTGTCATATGTCGGCGTGCTTACGTAGTGTGATGGTAACCGTGGCAGTCAGGTGCAGTAGATCAGAATCTGAGAAAGCAAAGCATAATCTGAGAAAGAGTTAGTGCTGGATGGAATTGACCGGAGTGATGGGGCTCGAGGATGGAGGAGAATCGTCGAAGACTCGGACGGCGGCTGGAGCTTGTGAAGTATTGACCAGAGATGGTGGATATCGATCGGATTCAAAGAAGTAAACCAAAGCAATGAGATGTTTGTCGGAGGAGAGACAAAGATGAAGCGAGATGGGTTGCTGCTTGGGTGTTTGTGAGGTTGAGGAAGGATGAGAGAAAAATTGACGATAACTTTAAAAAGATGGCTGGAGATTTAGAGAGAGAAAGGTCCTTTTCTAATTTGTTTTATTTCAAATTTTTTTCTTTTTATATTTTACTTTAGATCATTTTCCATCTCACCTTCCCGTCGAATTCATTCTAGGTGGACATTCTACTCAGCTCAAGTGAGGGCAAAATTGTCATTTCATAAAATTTTAAACGTTCCTTCCAATGATAGCGCACGTCACCAGGGACTAACATGAAGCACAAAGATGGGTTGAAGAGCCACGACCATAGGAAATTTTCATAATCAATTACCATATAAATCAGAAATTATAAGTTCAGGGACCAAATTATATATAAATCTTAAGAAAATAGATATAGATCTGAAATTTCTTGTTACTTTTTACTTTATTTTTGCGTTTTAAATATTTGTTTACGTTTCATACAAATACTTTTTCTTAAAAGATAATACATGAACATTGTTAAAGAAAAAAAATATTTTAAAAAATCTTTAATTCCAATATTGAAAGAACTAATCTATGCATGCAAACAAATAAAAAAAAGATAATTGACTCTTTATAAAAATTAGGATAATTTGTATTTTCCGAAGATACTCAGGTAAGATTGAGGTCTATGAATTAAAATGGAAATCAATGCATTCAGCTATACAGATCAATCTCATATTTGGTAAATTATTAATGGTAAAAAGGTGAAGGTAACTTACTAAAATTTTTTTAAAAAAATTACATTTTTTTAACAGCCTACAAGATGAATGTGGACCTTTTTTTTAGGAAAAAAGAGGAGTACATATCAATTTCATTTCCGCCGTCGCTGACTTTTTTTCCCCTCGTTTTATTTGTTTTTACATCTTCCTTTAACCAATTTTTTTTATTTATTTAGAAATTACCGTTGAAGAAATTTATTTTTATTGTTTTTATTCATTTTAAGGTTCATTCATAGATCCACATGACTTTGAGTATAAGTTAGAGATTTCACTAGTACACAATCACTGTCTTGAAGTTTCTCATTAAATATGTTGTGTCTTAAGCATGGTTAGCGAAGAGTGTTACACTGCAAGAAGCCTTCTGAAATTCAAACCAATTCTCCACATATCTCATAATCTGGATTGCCATATGAACGAATCTGTGACAACATTTCTTGTAATCAAAATTTTTAAACATGAGAGCAAATATTAAATTGACTATATACAATACTACAATCTAATACACGAATTTAACACGGGTAAAAAGGAATTTAAAGTCAAAGATGGAACAAAGCTAGTTTTTTTACGCTCATCAAACAAACCTGAAAAGAAAGAAGCCGTCACGGGCTGTTCTCTTGTGAGATAATTCCCAAAATAAAACTCAACCCAAACCCTAATCTCGTCACTCTTATAAACTCTACGTAAACCATGTCTTTGCAAACTACTTCCAAATCAATCCCTAAACAATTAGTTGTTACAAAAGGCCCTAAAACTCAATTTTTTAAAAAAAGTGTATCAAAAATAACATAAAGAACTGCAAACTAAATTCAAGTTGATTGCAGGAGCCCTTCACTAAGTATTGATCATTTCCGTGCTGCATCACCTTTCTAAATGTCTGGCTTAGAATTAACTACCTGGTTATTATAGCAATTGAATTCTGCTTAGCAACGACCGATGTTCTGAGCTACCACACAATTGCTATAACACCTAAAAGATTACGCTTCTCCGCTTCAACATTTGCTCAAGCTCGAGATTTCGCTTGCACCGGATGTATTAGTCCGAATTCCCACCTTCATCAGCTGTTACCCTGCTCGGACGCCTAGTACAATCCACCATCCGGGAAGACAATAGAAGAGCTTAAGTTAGCGAGTTGAATGTAAAAACTAGAAGGTACAGAATAAACAAAGATTATAAGTGGGAGATTAAACCGATAGTAAAAAACAAAGCAGCAAGTCGGGCTTGGAATATCTACAAAACGAAGACCGTAGATAGCAAATTATCATTCATTCATGTTACAATCTTCCCAAATCGACATGAATCATTTCATAAATTTCCTTCTTCAAAGTAAATACGAAGAAAAATAAACGTAAACGCATTAAGCTATCCGCCTCTCATCAACTTCGTGGATTTAAGCATAGAGAGAGAGAAGGTGTGCTTGCTTTTATCCGCTTGACAAATATTGACGATGGAGGGCAATGAATGTAAGCGCTCAAGTTGTACTTGTGTCAATTGTCTCTTTCCCTGGGTTCTTCTCCTTTGTCTTCTTTGATTCATGTTATGGAAAAAGTAACTCCTACAATCGCGAGACGCATGATTTATCTTGTTATGCTTCTTTTTATGTTTGAAGTTTTCCTAAACTTAACTAATTCTTTCGCTACCCTTTTCACTAGCAAATAAAGGAAGAAAGAGAACTCGAACATGAAGAAGAAGTTAAGACAGAAGACACATTGACGGTTATGATATGCAAATAATCCGTGGTTACTTCAAATCACGGCGAATTATAAGAAACATATTTGACACTACTAAACACAGATCGAAAGAAGATTTCGAGGACTGGTTGTCATAATAGTGCTCTTTAGATCCGGCGCCGATTTTTTGTTATTAGTTTTATCATTTTTTTTAGCTACCCGTTCAAGGAGCTGATGTGTTTAACACTAGTAATATCGAGTGCTGATTAGTCAAAAGAATACTACTGCATGCTAAAACAGATATGTAGTGCACAACTTTTCTTTCATCTACAGTTTAATATATTCTTTTGAACTAAGCTAGCTTACTTATTATCTCTTGGAAGTATAGAAAAGTGACTATTTGATAGTAAAGCATATATTGTCTCATATATGAAAGGATAGACAGAGATAACGTAAATTATTTTCGTGTTTACTAAAGTGCTAGCACAAATTGAAGGTCCTCGGCCTAATGCGGTCAAGTAGCTGCTTTGTTAGTTTAATAATTATACTGTAAGTTTCTCTGGTGCATATATATTAAAAAGAGTTGCACTAGTCTCCTGGTACCATTTAAACTACTACTTAGTCCCGCATGTTTGGTGAATGGTGAATTTTGATGAGCTTCAAGATTTCAATTCTGTCCGAATTTCCTAAAACCCTAAATAATAGATTCGCACCATGTGATTTGCAACACCATTCAGATGCAAATCAACACCATTCAAAATCCAAATGATAACCTCATAACCTCTCTTAAGTCGTAATCAACACCATTCAGATGCAAATCCTGATTTAAGTCGTTTTTTATTAGCAATTTAGACATGAAATTCTAAGAAAAGGTCGCGTTACAGAAGAAGAGCTGAACAAAAGAAAACAATCCAAAATCCAAATCAATGTAAGAGAGGCTGATTTGAAAAGCATTTCAAATAAATCATGATAAAATCAATAGTTATACGGTCAACACTTTTAATTTCATATCATTACTCAAAGAATCTTTTCAGATAACCAACACTTATAAAAATCCTACATGAAAATTTTCAGATTTCAGGGGATTTTAATCATCAAAAACACATTGCGAGTCTGAAAGGGATTCGTCAAAGATTGAGTTTAGAAAAAGAAGAATACCTCAAAAATGCGTTTACAAGGCTCTAACCCGCAAGATTGGATTCGTCCCTCTTCGTCGTTTATGGAGAATCACCGGCTCAAAAACCGTTTCAAAAATCAAATATGGAGAAGGAGGCTGGAGTGGGGAAGGAAATTTCCTCCGCCTGTGGTCGTTGATGGAGAGAGAGAGAGTAGATCGAGCGAAGAGAGCGAGACCTAGGTTTTGAGTTTTGATCGATAGTTTCAAAATTTCCGTCGGGTTCATTCAAGTCGGTGGGTTTAACCCAACTTAACCCATGAAATTAAATGGGTTAAACTAGGTAACCCATTTAAATTTATTTTACTAATGAGTTGGGTTGGGTTGGGTAATTAGTGGGTTAGGTTGGGTGGGTTTGTGGGTAATGGGTTGAAATTGACAGGGCTATCTATATATCTATATATCTAGATTTCAATAATTATTTGGTCCCCGAACTATCTCAAAACTTTGCATTTCATCCCACTATTTTTTTTATATGCGTTTGGTCCCTCAATTCGATTTTTTTGGTCAATTCCCCCTTCCTACCATTACCGTTATTAAAAAAATTTAACATTGGCTAACTTTTCAAAATGTTCAAACTTTAGGGAGTTAATGTCCCACTTGAAAAAGTCATAATCCCTTACCTCCAACCGACCCCCCACTCCATCTCTGGCCAGAAAAAAAAGAAAAAAAAACGGCTACCTGGCTACCTATTCCCCCATTGATAATAGCCCTGATATCTCTCTCACGCATGCACGAACAAAACTCATTGCTCTCCTCAATTGCTAAACACACACACACACACACACACACACACACACTCTCTCTCTCTCTCTCTCTCTCTCTCTCTCTCTCTCTTAGTCATGCTCCTTAGGGCAACCATGAGTTTCTCTCTCTTGACCAAAACCCATGGCGATAACATTTTGACCCTAATTCTTCCCCTATTTGTTTGAAATGCTTGTTGGAGAAATCTGAAAATGGGTCTATTGCTTCCGCCGAAGAGGGTTCATCGAGAACGAGCTCACGTTTGTCCCTTCCGCTCCTCAAGCTCTCTCTGCTTCGGGATGTCTCAAATAACGCAACTCCTTCTTGGTGGCCCCATTTTGAAGACCTTGAAGAGAGAGAGAGAGAGAGAGAGAGAGAGAGAGAGAAATCGAAGATGGTTGCATCTTCATCTGTTATGGGTTTTAAAAGCAGCGAATGGAAAATGAGAGCATAGAGACCTCCGCTCAAATCCTTTGTCATATCCTCTTTCATAGCCACCGACATTTCTCTCCAATCGGTTCCTGCTCCAAAATCGCTCCAACCCCGGTGATATGTCTCTTTCATTCTCCACCCAGATCTACAGAAGCACTCTATCCCTGTTTTAACCGACTCCATCGTCGGTCATCTATCCCAGATCTGGACAGTACCGTCATTCCAGCCGGCTTCATCCTAAGTCTAACCGACCCCGCTCCGTCGCGGATCTCCCCCTCCATCTACCATCATCAAGCGAACCCAGTTCGCTCTCCTTTTTTCTCCACAGAGCCGGTCGAGCCTCACCACCGATCCTGCACCACCTTCCCTCAACAGCGTTGGTCGAAGCCTCCAGCCCCAAGCGCCATCGCTTATGTTAACTTCAACTCCACATCCGTCTTTCCTCTACCGTCGAGTCCTTCTGCCTCCTAACAAATTATCGCCTAAATCTCAGCCCCACTGTGCTCTAGCCGAGCCTGGTGGCCATCCAAATCCATCATCACCCACATCTCCAGCTGAGTTTTACATTTCCGGATAAGTTTTACATCTCCGACAACTCCCCAGTTCGACAACTTCAAGTAAGATCTATCCCTAATTCAACCCATTTTGATAGGTGATGACACAACTATAATAACTGTCGACATTAACTTTCTAAAGTTTGGATATTTTGAAAAGTTAGCAAATGTTAAATTTTTTTAGTAATGATAACGGTATGAAGGGGGGATTGACCAAAAAAATCGAATTGAGGGACCAAACACATACAAAAAAATAGTGAGACGAAACGCAGAGATCTTATATTATACAATACAGCTCAGTCTCATAAAGAACGACTGAGATTGATTATTTTACTTTATATCAAACGGCTAAGATTGATTATTTTACTTTATATCAAACGGCTGAGATTGCATATTTATACTTATATCAAACGGCTGTAATTTATTCCGTCTGGCACATGTGTCCCCCTGAATCAGGACTGTCAAGAAGATTCCTAATCTAATCTAAACTGTTTTTATCTCATATATAAATCTCATCTAAACTGTTTTGATCTCATATAACTGAGATCTTACTTAACAGAGTCCAAGATAGATGAATAAGTTAAGTCCTTCATTATCTTTTGAATAAAATTTTGATAAGAGAAATTACGCAACGAGAGAATTTGACGATAAATAAATAAAATAAAAGACAAAAAATTAATTTCGTATACAAATTTGTATCTATAACGGTTTTACAGTTTTAAAGTAATTATTTTATGGTTTTACAGTTTTACCTTTATTGTTTTACAATTAATTAATTTCCACGCTTCATTTACTGTTATTGTTTTACATTTATTGTTATCATAATTAACTTAATCAATTTATTTGTTTTTTGTCCGCAATTTTGTATACAAATTTTAAAAAAAAATAAAAAAAATCGTAAAATTTGTAATTTGATATATATATATTTTTTCTTTTTAACTGTTATCGTAATTAACTTAACCAATTTAATTTTTGTCCGGCGTTTTTATGTTCGACCCATAATTTTGTATACAAATTATTAATTAATCCCTCCGTTACGGGCAAAGAGGCCATCTTTGAAAGTCAATTTTTTTTAAAAAAAATAGTACTTTTAGTAGTTTATTAATAATAAAATGACTTTTACGGTTTTACAAATATTTAGTTGTAGTTTCTTAATTGATTGCTATCGTAATCAAATGAATCCCAATTTAATTTATGTCTAAGTTCGGAATATTTGTATTTTAATTTTTTTCTTTTTAATTGTTATCGTACTTAACTTAATCAATTAAAAAAAATTTCCAACCCGCAATTTCGTATACAAATAAATTTTTTTTAAAAAATTGTAAGTTTTTTAATTTGAAATATTTGTTTTTTTTCTTTTTAACTGTTATCGTAATTTACTTATATCAAACGGCTGTAATTTATTCCGTCTGACACATGTGTCCCTCTGAATCAGGACTGTCAAGAAGATTCCTAATCTAATCTAAACTGTTTTTATCTCATATATAAATCTCATCTAAACTGTGTTTATCTCATATAACTGATTTTAAATAGGTCTCTATTTAATTTACGACTTATTAAATCGACTTATTGGATAGTCGAATTTCAATCCGACGCTTGCACAGTGCCTTGAGATCTTACTTAACAGAGTCAAAGATAGATGAATAAGTTAAGTCCTTCATTATCTTTTGAATAAAATTTTGATAAGAGAAATTACGCAACGAGAGAATTTGACGATAAATAAATAAAATAAAAGACAAAAATTTAGATAAGATAGTTTTGTAGATATCTATAATACAATACAGCTCAGTGTTTACTGCTTTACTGTGATCCAACGGCCCATATTTCCCTCAGTTCTTACATGTGCGAATGACTACATTATTATTTTACATTTACTCTTTTACTAAGATTTTACGGTTTTACAGTTAATCTTTTACGTTTTTATAGTTTTACAGTTTTATGATTGCAAAAGTTTGTATTTGTATTTTTTTTCTTTTTAATTGTTATCGTAATTAACTTAATCAATTAAATTTTTTGTAATTTGAATTTTTTTTAACTGTTATCGTAATTAAATTAAGCAATTTAATTTTTGTCCGACCCATTTTGTCCGGCCGCAATTTCATATACAAACTTTTAATTAATCTCTCTGTTCCGGACAAAGAGGACCCGTTTGAAAGTCAATTTTTTTAAGAAAATAATATTTTTAGTAGTTTATTTCCACGTTATATTTTTGTCGGCCCGTTTTGTCCGGCCGCAATTTCGTATACAAATTTTTAATTAATCCGTCTATTCTAGGCAAAGAGGTCCCGTTTGAAAGTCAATTTTTTTTAAGAAAATAATATTTTTAGTAGTTCATTTCCACAATATCTGCTTCATTTATTGATAGATTTTCGAATTGGCGCCGTGCCATCGGCACGGGCAAGAGTACTCGTATATATATATTACATAACACTACTATATATAACATTTCCAGCCTAAAACACCTTTCTAAAAGTAGAAAGTATAAAAAAATATGTCATGCCTTGAAAATGTTTGTTTCCATGTTTTTCACTCATTTTATTTCAATTTATATTGCTGGGAAAACAAATTAATTTAATGAATAGTAATTGGAGCCAAAAGGTGAAGCATTTATTGGCAAGTGAATCACTTCCATTTGTCTATCTATCTATATAAATAAAATAAATAAATATTTTTTATAAACGAAATCACAATAAAAAACCTGATCGTAAACGAAATAAAGGCACCCGTATATATATTTTTTACAATACATATTCAATTTAGTTCAAGAGAATGACGTAAAAACTATGGATCTTGGCCGTAAAAAATATGGATCCTGACGTATACGGTTATATAATACATATTCAATCACAATAAATATGGATCTTGGCCGTCTTTTCGTTATTGGAATATTTTTTACATCTTAAGTGGAAGATAAACGAAAGAAGTTCTTCAAAAAATAAAATAAATATAAAATCATTGCAAGATTTTAATTTTAAGACCTACTTTATAAATATGTATTTTTAAAAACATATCTGTTAAATACAGATCTTAATTAGAGATCTGTATTTTATGTTGTACTTGAAATATAAATAAAAAGATATAGAAATTAGATATCTTTATTTTAAAATAGATGAATTACATTGCAAATAAATTAGAAAAACATATATGATAAATACAAATTAAAATTTTGAAGATGTGTTTTTTTGTTCTACTCGAAATCTAAAAAACAGGTCTAAAAATTGGAGATCTGTATTGTATAACATATGTATTTTATATAAAAAAAATTAAAATAGATATGATAAAAAATATCTAAAATTTTCATATCTTAATATTAATAAAACAGATTGTAATTTTAAATTGTATTTGTTAGTAGACAATAAAAGGGAGACAAATCCCACGAGAGAAAGTATGCATTTGTCCATATAGCTAATTAAGTACATTGGGCATTGTCAATTATAAAAGTACTTTTCATTAATGGTGGAACAAAACAGTTCTATACTAAAAAAAAACAAATCCAAAATTACATATCTGTATTTGAAAATAACATATATGTATTTTAAACTATATTTAAAAAAGTGTAGTAATAGAACAAATAAATAAGACTACGATTTATAAAATAATCAAAATAAAATGTTGAATACTACAGATAACTAACAAAATTTTATTAAAAAAAAAAAGAATTCTTAAAGATTTGAATTTGACGAATTGATCAAGCATTAGGGTTTCTTTAGGTAAGTCGAGGATGACATTTTTTTTAATCGAAGGGTTAGAGGATGACGAAAAGACATCCTCCCATGTTCACACGATGAGGGATGGGAGACCTTGAGTGATCCTTAGATATAGAGTGAGCTGCCTATTTGAGAGAGTGAACTTTTTTGTATTTAAGTTACAAAACTAATCAGTACCAAACTTAAGAATCATGTTGTTGAAGCTAAAATTTTAAATGAAAAATAATGTTGGAGAAAAGTTTTTATCCAAAAAAATGTCATTCACTCCATCAGATGTGAAGTTGTCTTTCAAGTTTCAGAGAAGACAATTTTCATTGATAGTATCATATACGATGAAAATTAACAAGAGTTATGGTCAATCATCGTCGCATGTAGAACTTTTTTTGGAAAGTCAAATTTTCAGCCATGCACTTATGTAGCAGTTTCTAAAGTAACAAATCGTTTTGGTATGAAGATATTGATATGCGATGAAGATAAAAAAAACCTACAAATAAAACAACAAATGTTATGCATAACGAAGTTTTTCAGAATCTATAATAATTACTATTACAAGGATATATTTATATTTAAGATGATCTCCTTAATTTATTATTTTAATTTTGTTTTTTCCTTAGTATTTTGGTTATGTGTAATTTAGTAAAAAATGTGTTATGTCATGCGTTTAACGCACGAGTGTAAACACTAGTTACTTTATAACCATACTAGATCTTCATGCACTTGCCTATAGCACGGTGCCAATATATTTGATTTCGTCAATTGAAATGATAGTACCTAAATAGAAGGTACGATTTAAAAAAAATGTTACAATTGATGGGTACATTGCTTCAAGTGATAGTTGACAAATTGATGTTTTATAAATTATAAGGGGTGACTTTTTAGAAGATTAATTGTAGGATGTGACTTTATAATATGAAAATAAAACATAGGGAGAAGAAAAAAAGGTGACTGCTCATAATATTAATTGTCGGGGGTGACTTGCAATAAAGAAAGAAAAAATAGGGAGTTAAAAATGGATTACTACTCACACATGTGAATGTGATGATGAATCTCAACCGTTAAATTTTTTAAGATAATTTAATCTCAACCTCTGAATAGCCCTAATCAATTACCTAGCTATTTTATAATATAGATAGATTTTCATGCTCATGTCTATGACACGATGCCAGTATATCTGATTTAGTCAATTGAAATGACATTGTTTAAATAGAATGTGCAATTTTTTTAAAAAAGTTACAGTTGAGGGATACATTGCTTCTAGTGATAGTTGAGAAATTGGTGTTTTATTAGGGATGACTATTCAGAAGATTAATTGAATGATGTGACTTTGTAATGTGAATATAAAATATAGGGAAAAGAAAAAGGGCTGACTGCTCATAATGTTAATTATATAGAGTGACTTGTAATAAGAAGAAAAAAAATAGAAAGTTAAAAATAGATAACTACTTATACATGTAAATATGAGTGTAAATCTCAACTGTTAAATATTGTAAAAGAATTTAATCTCAACTTCTAAATACTATTAATTAATTATCTAATTGTTTTATAATATAGATATTCATACGGAAGAAATAACTTAAAAAGGGTCTTAATACAAAAACATAAAAGGCGAATGACATGACGTCAGTCGTCAAAGCTACGATTTCCGAGTGTAGACTAGGGCTGAGCAAGGTTTTTTTAAAAATCGGACCGGACCAAAGAACCGGACCAGACCAATGAAAATTGGACCGAACCAATTTTTTGGTTTGGTCTTGGTCCATAATTTTTTAAGAACCGAATAATTGGTCTGGTCCCGGTTTTATGTTTTTAAAATTGGTTCTGGAACCGGACCGGACCAATACATATATATATATATATAATTATATATATATTTACTTATTTATTAATGTTTTTTTACCTACAAAATAAAACCCTAGATTGAAAAATATAAATACTTTTTATGTGTGATATATAATTGTGTATGCTCTCAGCTCTTAATCACTTATGCAACAGCCACGGTAGAGCAGCTTCCTGCCTTCCTCTTCCTCCCCTCAAATTCTATCCCAATCGATAAATCGAAGAGTGAAGAGTAGCTTCCTTCATGCCTTCCTCCCCTCAAATTCTATCTCAATCGAAGAGTGAAGAGTGAAGAGTCTGAAGACTGAAGACTCAACCCTAAATCGCCTCCCTTCCGGCGTTCGTCGTCGGCTACAGTCTCCGATTCACGTCTCTCTCTCCCTCTTTCGCGTCTCTGACTCTCAGCCCTCAGAATCTCAGATCCGCCATTCGCCGCCGCCACCGCACTGCCACTGGGTTGTAAATCAAAGACGACAGGTACCGAACCCTCTTTTTTTCTCTCACACACACACAACTCTATGGGTGGTCAAGGACCTCAAGGTTCCTCCGTTCCTGCCCAGTGCTCCTGGCTTCACTGGATTGGATGATTGAGGGTTTAAGCCTTTGTAAAACCCATCATTGCATCTTAAACATTTTATAAAATAGAGAGTATTTGTTCAATGCTCTGTGTGTTATTTGTTCCTGTCCATTGCCCAGTGCTCCTAGTTTTTGTTATTTTCAATGCTTTGTGACCTGTGTGTTCAATGTTCATGTATTGTATTTGCAGATGATACTTGAAATTGAATAGCAGTTTTCCTTCATCCTAAATTATATAGCAGTTTCATGCCTTGATGTTTTCCTTCTTGTTGGGTGAAATCCACCATGAGTTTGACCTCCCTAATTTTGATCCTTTGATGGTGGAGATAATACTGAATATGTTTTCTTCTTGTTGCCATGATAAGTGAAATAGGTTCACTAACATACATAAATAATAGGGATATAAGCATATCATCTAAATCGTTTACCCAATATCAATATCACTAATTATGATCTTTAGAGATATTATCCTAACATAAACAATGATTAGTGATATTGATTAGTGAAATAGGTTCACTACACAGCACAACATACATAAATCTTAAAGATCATAATTTCATAGTTTGAGAAAAACTTAAAGCTACAAAATACAACCATCAGCTAGAAACATAACTTGGCCCAATGATCTTAACAACTGAATTTAAAAGCTCTGACAGAAGATATAAAAAAATATTACGAGCTTATGCAGAGTCTTATGAATTATGATGTGATCTATGGAAAAAAGATGAAGGCAGAAGTGCAGATGCACACATAAAAATGAAGAACAGCCCAGTACAACTTTGTTCTTGATGATTCTTTTTTGTATACACCTATTGCCTTGCAATGTATCAATATAGCTCTCATTTATTTAAAGTTGAAATAGAACTCATTGTTAACTTTTTACTTCTGCAAAAAGTCTTTTATTGAAGTTTGTTTAATCTTTTTATAAGGTTTAAGTCTTTAAAATTTCATTATATATTTGTATTAAACAGTTAAAAAGTAAAGAAATCATAGTATTGGTTTGGTCTTGGTTCTGATATGTCTTCGATTGGTTCTGGACCGGACCAACGTATTGGTTCCCACACCTATTGGGTTGGTTCCGGTTCTAAAATTTTTGAGAACCGGACTATTGGTCTGGTTCCGATTTTCTATTTTTTTCCAAAAAAATGGACCAACCCAGACCAAGCTCACCCCTAGTGTAGACCATAAACACTTGAATATTAACTTTACTAGTAAAACATAATTTTTGTACTCATAATGTCCATATTGTCCTCACCTTTACTAAATCAAATACTAAAATATTTCTTTCTTTTCGTCTTAAAATAAGTTTCTATTTTTAAACAAAAACTATTTTAATATAAAATTATCATGGCAAAAAGAATAAAAAAAATAATGGGACTATGCACACCTCATAATATACTCTTTTTACTCCATTAAAAAAATTGTAAAATTATCATCATATCAATTTATCAAATAAACCTCACATTTCTTCTTTTTCCTTTCTTTTTCAACAGTGTCATTTTTTTTTGGCGACATTTTTTTTAATTTTTCTTAATTTCTTCCCTCTTATCCCCCCTCCCTTGCGTTTCATCATCTCCTTCCCTCTTCTCTTTCCTCTCCTCAAGAAAAATTTATCAATTGCATCGTATTCGGCCATAGTTGGTCGCACAGTTCAGTGTATGTGCGGTTGGTGCTTGTTGTAGGGACACACATCCGTTGAAGTGTGTGGCCAACAATGGCTCATGAACATGATGCCACCGATAAATTTTCAATTTTTTTGGTGATGGAAAAAAGAAAAGGAGAGATAAAAAGGGCGATGAGAGGGATGAGATCTTCAAACAACATAAACTGAATACATTATCTTCGATCCTAGTGAGGCGAGAGGGAAAGATGTTGATGCAATGCTGGGTAAGGGAGGGAGGGAATAAAACTGAGTGAGTGAGTGGAAGAAGGGTAGAAGAGGTAGTTATGGTGAATATAAAGAGTAATGTGGGAAATTTCGGTCCCTTTCCACATCCCTCTTAAGAAAATAAAATAAAATAAAATAAAATAAACTCCTACAATATCTCAACTGGCTCCTTCTCCTAAGTAAGAATATAGAATTACTAATTACTAAGGATAATAAAAACAATACATTTTAAATAACTTAGGTTCATATTCCCTGAAGCTTAAAATAAATAGCAAATAAATAGCAACATCTAAAACTCAATCTTTAAATTTAGTTTTACTAACGTATAAAACTCGATCGGGATATTTAAATATTAAAAAAATTACCCACCCAATCACACCACCATGCTTGTTTGAGGCATAGGTAACATATTCATTTACTTGGATTTCAATTTCAATCTCAGAAGACAAATTTCTTTGTTTCTCCAATGATCCAATCTACTTGATATATTCAGCTCTATCAAGCTCCTCTCTTATCAGTTTCAATGCCAGCTTGACAATCTTCCTCCTCACTCCCTTAATCTGTCCAAACTATTCCAATGGTTCTTTCACCTTCAATCCCATGTATCTTCATTGGCGGACATATCTTGAATCAAAAGAAAAATGTAAGTAGATTAATAATTATTGCATTCAATGCAATGATATTGTTGATGCATCTAATACACAAACAAACTCATTTGAACTAACATGAAACTGTGATTAAAGCTTAACACCAAGGTTGCTCCAATTGCTTGATTAGAAGCAATCAAAAGCTTGGGCAATACGAATTGGGCTAAAAAAATTATTAATGTCTATAATAGGAACTGAATCAAGTCAAACTTGTATAAAATCAAATATGATAAAATATAATTTTAAACTAATTGATAATTGATAATTAAAAAAAAATCTTCATTTCATAAAAAAAACTACCACGTGGTAGCATATATATTTTTAAAAGATTTTAGTATTTTACAGAAAGTCAGGTTTTAGTAATAGTTAAAAGATTCCTCGATGTCATAAGCATATCCTCGGATATTCCTAAAGACGAAAAGTAATTTACTATAAGCATTAACCCACGACTATTATTAAGTTCGAAAAAGGAAAAGGAAAAGGAAAAGGATAGTTGTCCTTTTCTCATCAACAGAATCACCATTACCAACCGGCATTATTTTTCCTTTTCTGTCTTGGAGGGTGGATACTGTAGGTCTGAAACTAATTTTCACTTGTAATGTGGTGGGAGCCAAACACTCTACACTACACACAAATTCAAAGATAATTAAGTTAATTTTTCTATCAAAATGTAATGTTAAGTACAATTATAGCTATTTTACTAACTTAGTATTCTGTTTTACCTTTTATTTTACCAAATGATCGGGTTTTCGTTTTTCCCCAAGAAATCAATATTTTGATCATCTTTCTATAAACAATTTTTGCAATGTATTATTCTAACTTTAATTTTCAATCAAAACATCATACTACAAAAGTGCACACACAAAAAAATCCGGTATCAATGAAATAAAAGCATCAGATCAAGTAAATTAATTATTAATTAAAGATATAAAGTAGGGATTAGGGTGCCCATTTATTTATTTTATTCTTTTGATATTAGTGTTACAGTCTTACATCAGAAAATGACAATTTTAACCCACCACACAATCAGGTCACATAAATAATGATCAATAACCACTGAAAAATCACCAAAAACTAACCATACGAATACCTTTTCGGGAATTTGAACCCTCAAATTTTGAATTATTTTTTGTAAAATTTGTATACTCCCACGTTATTAGCTCACATGGTGGACCACGAATGGTACTGTCTCATCAAACCGGATGTAGGTCAACCAATAACTACCAGAACTGCATTTTCAAGAAATTTAAACCCATTCTCTGCTTTAATAGACTGGTAGTGGTCCCGTACAACCAAGTGGAACTCCATAGTCCTGACAAATGATTGAATAAGCTATGGTAATGGTAGATGCGCATAAGCTTATCAAGAATACACACACACAAACACACATATCTGCACCAATTGTTGAAGACATAACTTTATGCTTTTATTCATTTCTTTCGCAAGTCTCGAACCAACACATTCTTTGACCGCAGTATACACAAGCAATACAAACATACTTGTAGAAACCTAAAACGAGAGAAAATGAAAAATAACAGTTAAATTATATTCATACAAGCACCACTATTATAGCTTGGAAGAAGCACAAAAGATATAAGAATGGCCTGGTACCCGTTACTCATCAGCTCTAATATGCCAAAGATTGTTGGGTACCAATCCTCCTCTTTCTTAAACGTTCCGCAATGATGAAGGCAAGCTCTAAAGATTGAGAAGCATTGAGCCTAGGGTCACAGTGGGTGTGGTAGCGCGATGATAAGTCATCAAATGTCACGGTTCTTGATCCACCAATGCACTCTGTCACATTTTGGCCCGTCATCTCTAGATGAACTCCTCCTGGATGGCTTCCTTCTTGCTCGTGCACATCAAAAAATGCTCTCACTTCCGCCTGTTCAAACAAAGTACAACAGTTTTCAGGACATTGGTTTAACTATCACCTTAACATGCCACTAACATAATTTTCATGAGTCGTGTTCCATATAAATTACATTCAGATAATAATAATAACTAGTTCATGAAACGTGCAAGATTCTTCCTTTTTTTTTTATTAGAGTTGTGGTATAATTAGAGTCTTCCAAATAAAATTCATACAGGATGGGGTAACGAATAGAAGGCAACAAGAGACAAAGATACTATTCAGCCAACTACCAAAAGAAATTATACTTTAATGAGTTTAATCACTATCCTCTGATTTACTTTTATTTTAAAGGATTCTCATTTGAATATTTCAAGTATGCAACTCATTACATGTGATCAATTACACCTACCACATATTTAAGGCTCCACTAATCCTACCTACTACATCCGATTTTCATTTTCATTTTCATTTGCACTCTTGCTGGTTGCAAGAAAATGAAAGTCTTTTCCATGAGAAACAAAATACAACTATTCAAGGTAGTTGAACCACTGGAGCCACCTAAGAAAAAGCCAATTGGTGATAATCAAGCTACTTAAATTACAAAATTATTCGTACGACTATGACGCTTCCAATAATTATGCAAATGGCTGACACCAAATAATGAAGGGCATATGTTTTATGGCCCATTTCTTTATGATCAAGAATGCTTCTGTGGCAGAGAAGTATCCGTACAGATCAACCAAGAAAGATTGCAAAGATACAAATAAATGAAAATAGACTGATCAGTCTTTTTAAAGGTTTATGAACCAAAGCCAATTGGCATCAGCATAGTCCTTTTGTCTGTACTCATCTGCAAAGTATTTTAAATTATTGAAATGCTTGCTTATAGCTTAAAATAGTTTATTTTCATCAAACCTATATATACATTTATGCTCTGACTTCGACTTAGTATAACCAAGTTTGCATACTTCTTCACATTTTCTACGACACTACTGCAATTATCATATTCTTATGCAAGATCATCGAGATGAGTATAATGATGAGCACTTTACCCGGATGGCATCGAAGGGGCGAGTTTTGAGTCCATTTGGAGCCTTGATGGTGTTTCCGTGCATAGGATCACTGACCCAAGTGACAATGTGACCTGCTCTTCTCACTGCCCTAATAAGATTGGGAAGCTTCACCCTCATGTTCTCTGCTCCCATTCTTGTGATTATCGTAATCCTCCCAGGTTTGTTCTGAGGATTCAATATATCGATGAGCTTGACTAGCTCATTTGGATCCATCTTGTCGCTCACCTGTGGTATAAAAAGGAATAATGTAATGTAAAGCAACCTAATCTTACTCCAATTATGCATACTTTAAATCTCATAGCATTGGATTTTGGTACAAACATCCAAAGAGTAAGTTGAATATCAAGAGAAAAGAAAAAAACCAGCAGATACAGAAAATTCTAACCTTAATTCCTAGGGGATTGGCAATCCCTCTCAGGAACTCAACATGGGCGCCATCCAGTTGGCGGGTTCTTTCCCCAGCCCAAAGAAAATGGGCCGAGCAGTCATAGTACAATCCAGAAGTTGAATCCATCCTAGTAAGAGACTGCTCGTAAGGCAAATGCAAGCACTCATGGGATGTCCAGAAGTCAGTGGTTGTCATGATAGGGTGGTCCATTGTAAGTCCAGCAGCAGCCATGAATCCAAGGGCCTCATCAACTCGGCTAGCTAGCTCTCGGTACCTACATAGCACAAGAATCACCATTTATACACTGAAATAAACTATTTTGAGTTGAAACTCTTTAATCTTTTAATGAATGGTACAGAATTAAAGGAAAAGTTGTCAATGAGATCTCTTGTTTTGAAATCTCCATGTCAATAAATCACTGAGAAAGCAAAATCATGATGCCTTAGAAGCATAACTCACAACTCACAGGTAAAAGAACTTCCATAGCACCAGAAAAGGTTAACCTTTTCAAGTAATTCCCTTTTCAAGTATATGAACATATGCGTTTGTCTAACTCATTACTATTGATGGTGGTGGTTATTTATAAGTTTTCTATTGGACAAGTGCTTTATAAATATCACTAACAAATATTGGATCTAGAGAAAGCTAATAACTCACGAACAGAATGTGCTCTATCAAACTAAAGAAAGCTATAATGTACCTGTCACAAAACACATTTAAAGGACCAATTTACAATTATACTATGCTTGATAATGGCAAAAAGCCATTAAATCAAATAAACCAAATAATGAATTCAAAAATAGGACAAACTAAAGTGAATCAGAATCATCTATATACCTGTCTCCCTGTTCACTGTGCTCGGTGAAATCTAAATTCCACTGAGTGATCCTCTGCATAGCTGCATACCCACCAGAAGCGAAAGCCCTCAATAGGTTAAGAGTAGCCGCAGATTGACAATAGGCCCTAATCAATCTTTGGGGATCCGGTGTCCTTGACTTGACATCAAAAGCATCACCATTTACATTGTCCCCTCTGTAAGATGGTAGCTTCACGCCATTCTTCTCCTCAAAGTTGTCTGATCTGGGCTTTGCAAACTGACCCGCCATTCTTCCCACCTGTTTAATCAATATCCACAATCCAGTTCAGCTCGTTTCTTCATAAGTTCTTCCTTTAACATCACTCAATTACTTTAACACGCTATATAAATACTTAATTGTCTATCCAAATAAAGTTGACCTACCAGTCAATTTCTCACAATTATCGTCAATTTCACAGGCTTTCCATTAATTAAACAACCCCTTCTTAGTAGCACAAACTATAAAAGCTACAATCTTTGAAAAATATTTAACACCAAAGCAACCAAATAAGTCCCATGTCACAATTAGAAGCTACATATCCAACTATTAATTTCCATATTTGACTCCATCGGATGTGTGATTCATTTAACTGGTGAAATAATTGTCAGTTAGTGGTAGGCCCTACTGACCTGACAAATCGAAGCAATAACATATGAGGTTCGCACTGAATTCGTGATTTAGTAGTTGCATATATATCATTCTTGATCTTTTTTTTGATAAGTATATTTATTGATCTTATACTATACATGCAAAGAATCTTATATATTTGAGCATTAACGTATCAAGAATTAAAGGAATAAACTCGAATCTAACCAAAAAAGTTAAAGCTAAATCACCATGAATGCATATTGAAAAAGGTAAAAATGTTACCTTGATGACAGGCATTTGACCGCCAAACATCAAAACAGCACCCATTTGTAGGAGAATTCTAAAAGTGTCACGAATGTTATTAGCATTGAATTCCTTGAAACTCTCGGCACAATCCCCACCTTGCAGCAAAAACGCATTCCCCATGGCCGCCTCCCCAAGTCGCTCCTCAAGATTCCTAGCCTCGCCGGCGAATACAATCGGGGGGAACGTGTCCAGCGTCTGAAGCACCGATTCCAGCTCCCCCTGATCTGGGTACTCGGGAAGCTGCAGGGCCTTCTTGGTTTTCCAGCTCTCGATGCTCCATTTTTTGGAAACTGAATCAGGATTGGTGACCTTTGGTGAAGAGGTGGCGGTGGCGGAGGTCGCCGGAGAAACAGGTTTGGGAACAATGGGGAGTTTGGAGGGGTCGGGGGAATGAACGGCGGAGATGGGTTGGATAGATCTGACGGTCTTGAAACGGGGTTGGTGGGGTTTGGGGGAAGGTAGGAGAGGAGAGTGGGTTTGAAAGGATTTGGTAGGAAGGAGGGAGTTGGTGCTGCTGAGAGCCATTGATTTCAGCAAATCGGGGATGAGAGAGAAATGGGAATGGGCTAAAGTGTTGGTTAATTTGGGGGTGGGTGGTTTTCTTTTGTGGTACCTGACGAAAAGAGAGAGTGATTTGTAGTGGTTATATAAGGAAAGATTTCTGGTGAGCTTGGAATGAGGAGGAGTTCTGGAGTTGCAAGGTTAGGGGAGGCTGGTAAGGCCCCGTGGTGTGGGTGATGTATGTGTTAGGTGGAAGGGTATTTTCGGCAATCACAAAAAAGTCAATTAATGTTTGGGATCTTTTACCTACTTTTTTAAATTTCCACATCTCGGACATAATTTACTATTTTGGGCTTTGGTTACCCATTATTGACAATGATAAACAAAACACTCACTTTTTTTGGGATTATCACTATCTTGAAGGTATATCTTTTATCTGATGATAATTTGATAAACCTAACAAAGTTGTATTGACAATGATAAACAAAACATCCACTCATATTTAAGTTTGAAAAAAATAAAAATCCTGTCAAAATTGTTTGAGCAAATCACAGCAAAGCAATTTCCCTCAATTTTTATTCCTCACACTACTTTACTCGTTAAATATTGACTTGAAAGACGATGGAAAGTCGTTAACAAAATATTCCAAACCCTTCCACTGTAAGCACGTTTTTTAAAGTCATTTTCCCATTTCATTGTAAGCTCACTTTTCATTTATTTTTATATTTATTGGTTGTGTGGCTAAAACAATGTGACAAGTATCTACAATAATAATTATTGACACCTCAAAATTCAAATTGATATTTGAATGATTGAAATACTTTGGACCTTGAATCTATAAATATATAAAAGGAGATGAGCAAATTATAGAAAGTTTCCGTCAAAATAACTTGTTAAATTTGGAAATATTTATAATTTGAATATTTATCATATTTTTTTAGAAATTGAAATGAAAATCAATTAATAAAGTCGACAACAACTTTTCAAATTCAAATGACTTTTTAGATATCTTTAGTACATTTAATGTTATTGACTGAGATTCAAAGTAGAAACATTTTTTATTGTTATTTTTTAGCTTAATTTATAGCTCACAAGTATTAAAGTTAATTAATTTCAACGCAACATTCATTTGTTTGTGAATGCGTGTGTGACATTATCTTAACCTGTTGATTTATGTCTATTTGGTTTAGTAAAATACCAAAATTATTCAAATGTATAACACGAGATAGATAAAAAAAAAATTGGTCAAAGTGGGAGATAAGACTAACATGTCACGATTTCAACATTTTTTGACTTTCCTATATCGATCAATTTAATTTATTTTCAAGATTTTCTTAGTATAATCTATAAATATATAAAAGGAGAGAAGCAAATTATATAAAGTTCCTGCCAAAAGTAACTTGCTAAAATTGGAAATATGTATAATTTGAATATTTATCATATTTTTTAGAAATTGAAACAAAAATCAATTAATGAAGTTGACAACAACTCTTCAGATTCAAATGACTTTTCAAATATATTTAGTACATTTAATGTTCTTGACTGAGATTCAAAGTTGAAACATTTCTTTATTGTTATTTTTAGCTTAATTTATAGCTCACAAGTATTAAAGTTAATTAATTTCAATTTGACATTCATTTGTTTGTGAATGCTCGTGTGACATTATCTTAATCTGTTGACTTATGTCTATTTAGTTTAGTAAAATACCAAAATTATTCAAATGCATAACACGAGATAGATAAAAAAATAAAAATTGGTCAAAGTGGGAGATAAGACTAACATGTCACAATTTCAACATTTTTTTCCTTTACTATATCGATTAATTTAATTTATTTTCAAGATTTTCTTAATATAAAGCAGCAAAGTTAGTAATCTACCATAATCAGGTCGTCAAAAAAGTAAACTAGATTGATACCTTACTACAGAGTATATAGTAAAGGACTCTCATTAGTAGTTACATTATTATTAATTTTTTAAAATCAAGCTCCACTTACGACTGTACGAGAGCAACACGTAGATGAGGAGATTGATTATGGTACTGTACAAATAAAACTAAGTATAAATATGTAACTCACAGTTGAAAGTTTAAACTTGAAATGATAGTAGTCATTCATTAACTGGTTTAAATATCAAATTTATCATCCTATTTTGAGTTTTTATTCATTAACGTCATCTTGCTATTTTTTTTTTAACAATTTCATCATTACACTTTAGTCACTCCATCCTCTTTCATCTTGATTTTGGATGAAAAATGTTAACGGAAGTAAATTCTCATTCGTAACTGAAAATAATTGAAATTCCAAAAATATCTTTGTATAAACAATTTATTTGATACATATTTACATATTTATTCAATATTTGTCATATTTCTTACAGTTTTTGGAGATCGGATGTTTTGAAATGTTAGGTAGTTTCCTTTAAAGTCGTATATACGTGGCTTATAATTAAAATCATGTGTATGTGGCTAATAGACAAAATAATGTTGTCTTAAAAAGAAAATAAACAAACAAGACAATTTTATTGAAGCGGACAAAAAGTGAAAGCATGACAATAATTTATTAAGAACTTGGGCAAGGTAAAAATATTTATATATTTTAAACCATTTTTATTCTAAAAAAATATCGTTAGATTCTTAGATCCGAAAAATTAAATGTATAAGTTATAGTATCTTCTTTTTTTTTTTTACAAATATATAGACATTGCATGTATAAATTTATTTATTAGTAGAAATTTTTAGTTTTTTAATGATTTAAAAAAATCTAAATAGCGAAAATGCTTCACATATTCATAATTGAATATTATATTCTCTAAATTTTCCTAAATAAAATTGTAAGGAAATTTTTTTATAACAAATCCATATCCTAAATATATAAGTTTGTTATTTTTAGATATGAAACAAGTAGATAAAAAAACACCTCATAGTTGGTAAGATCTTGGAGAAAGAAAAACTGCTTATATATTTTAAACTATAATTTTTCTAAGTTAAAATATATAATTATTAAATTCTATTTTCATAAAAGTTTAAAATTTTCTAAACATTGAGATAATTGAAATATTCCAAATATAATATTAATTTCTTAAAATAATAAGAAAATAAATTATAAAATCTAACAAATCTTAAACATATAACTTTGTTATGTTTAGATTTGCAACATATATAGGTTAAAAAATAACCACATTGACTGAAATTAGTACAATTAAATGAATTTTGACTTATAATAGTCATTTTCTTTCCCTAAGGCAAAAATTATTGGAAAACAATGTTTACAAAACAAAATTGAAGATCAGTTGAAGTATTGTTTGAATGGAAAGTCAAACATAATTTTTTAACGAACTCTTTCATTTTACTATGAGATCTTAGAAGGCGTTGATAAATTTGGGGAAATAGGTCCTCATTGTTTTTTGGAACAAAATTTGAAACGGAGGGTCATCCAAAATGAAGCGTTAAACAAGCAAATGAGAAAAATTGTTAGAGTTTTGTGTTTTAGACGGCAAATGTAATAGGGTAGAATTTGTATTTGAGTATTTATATTTGGCTAATGTAAGTTTGAATGTACATGACCTATTTGCTTAGGGTTATTTAATTTGGGTCGGATTGAAATTTTTATTAGTTTTGAGTTGGGAAAAATTGTAGACCGGTTCCCTCTACAATTTTTTTAACAGCTCCGCTCTTTTTTTTTCAATTAGGAAAAGTCACTTCTTGCATCGCAATGCATGAAAGTGCTTTATTTTGTGAATTATGATGCACAAAATCTTGCATTGCAATGCATAAAATAACTTTTTCCGATTATAAAAAAAAAGTGAATGAGACCGAATTTCTCCCATCAAATTATTTCACCATTTTTTGTTGGCCCAGTTTATTTGCATGTTTATAGATTTAGACCACTATTCATTATCCACTTGATAAGAAATATATATTGCAATATATGAAAAGTATATTCAATCAATAAGAAAACGAAAAACTAAATTAAAAGAATAAGAGATTACTTTAATTAATAGCCAAATATCATTTGATCAAAATTAAATAATTCATTTTCGACCACTTAAATTACAACATTTGATTTTAAATTTATTATAAAAATAAAATACTTATTGGCTGATTAACATTAATACACTAAAGTTTGGGCAACACGTTGTTGAAAATACATTACCCATATTGTAGAGTTGTACATTGGAACAAGATTAATCATTACAAAGATTGATCATTGCCTTGAGTAATGCAATGACACGAGAAATTGAAACCAAACTGTGAAACCATGTCTTAGAAGATCGAGTTCTTTCAAATGACAATTCTGGTGGCCCCATTTTGATTCTAAGAATGTCACTAACATCTTCTGATACTAGAATTTCATTCAAATTCCAGAAAGGATAGTTTGTTGATGGTGTTTTAAACAATGTCTATAAATAAAAGTCAATGTCAGTCATTGTCTAATGTAGATCTTCTTAAAAAAAACATGCTTTTAGCCATAATCAATTGTATGTCGTTTTGGGTAGAGTTACTAATCCTAAACATCTTCGAATTTTGTTATGAGATAATGATAGTAGTAATAGTTGTACATATTCAATGACAAATGTTGTTTATTAAGAAATATTCTCAAATTTATAATATTTTTAAAAAATATATGTGACTTATTATCTTTATTTTTTTTATTTTGTTCATATTAAAGTTCTTAATTAATTTTTATATTATTCAACTTTATTTAAGTATATAATTTTCTATTGTTATAAAAAATTAATACAGATACAACATAATTATATACAAACGATAGATTATGTCAATTATTTATTAAATAATGACACAAGATCGTTGAAACCATATTTTAGAAGGTCGAGTTATTTTAAATTATGATGGTTAATTATGATATGAACATATGATAATAAACATATATATACTTCCATAATACTATCATTTATGGGAAACCATGCTTTAGAAAGTCAAGTTCTCCCAAAGGGCCATTTTGGTATTACTATTTTGATTTCAAAAATGTCAGTGACACCATTATATTCAAATTCAGACAACACAGTTTCTACTGATGATATCTTATGTAATATCTATAAATAAAAGTTAGGGATAGTCATTGTCTAACGTAGGATTTCATTTGAAAAAAATGTTTTTAGTCATGACATGTTGTATCTTGCTTTGTTATGTGATAGTGATAGTTGTAATAGTCGTACATGTTCAACAACAAATGATATATATAAATAAGTATTCTAAAATTTATAATAACATTTTCAAATTTATTTGATTTTCTATCTTTAATTTTACTGTTTATTAATTTTCATTTATTTTATTTATATTAAAGTTTTTAATTATCTATTACTCAACTTTAATTGAGTATATAAATTTACACCCATAAACAAACCGTGCAACGCACGGGTGCTTCACTGGTTTTGCTTTGTTTTCAAGGAGTGCTTAGTCCACGAGTCCAAGACTCCAAATTGCAAAACCAAGCCAAGGATAAACTCATGTCGAAGGCCAACAATCAAATCCCCCCCCCGCCACACCACTAATTAACACTAATAAATACGATCTACTTAAACAACCTAAAAACATAACAATCACCGACCAAGTTCGATTGCAACAACACTTATTGATATTTGTTTGGGAGTTACATATCTCAAAAATAACAACATTCTTTTAAGAGGAGACCTACGGCACACTTCATTACAAAAACACCTTCACTATGTTTAGTTACACTTATATCGCTAGACTTATAAATCTCAGTCAAGTGTAACACTTCCAATTAGAATATTGTTTAATGCATCCAAAGATTCTTACTATGATTTGGAAGAACCTATTGAGGGAGAAGCCCTACGTCCATACAATTTCTTAAGTAGATCAGATAATGTCTAACCAAGCCACTTCAAACATGTACAGTCTAGGTCTACAACTTGTTAGAAGCAGTGTCCTAAAACTTCTCGCCTAGCTCCGCCTAGGTCCTGCTTAGGTGCTAGGCCGCTCTCTACCGCCGTGACTTTCTTAATCGCCGCCTACGCCAAACCTCGTCCACCTTAATTTATTTTTGTAACTTTGATTTTGTGGCATGCGGTGACCGAAGAAGGAATGAGGCGAACTGGAGAAGGAAGGGGGGAGTGGTAATGGTGAAGCAGAGAGGGAGGTAGAAAGAAAAGAGGTTTGATTTTGTGGATATTTGGTGGGATGAGAGATGAGATAGATTAAAGGGTTAGATCTAGGAGGAAAGAAATTGGAGGATTAAAAAAATGAGGAGAGTCGGTCTGCCGGAGAGAGAGAGAAGAAAAAAAAAAGAAAAAATGGTTGTCGATCTGCTAGATAGATAGAAGAAAGATGAAGAAGAAGGGGGCTGCCTCGAGACTCATAATTTAGAATGAGAAGGGATTAGGGAGGATATGTTAGACTGTGGGTTGTAGGGGCAGTAAGTATGTGGAATAATATTTTTTTGATTTTTAGTTTTAAACTTGGCTGGTTTATTGCTTTGAGGTTGTTGAGAATTGAGATTAATTGTAGGTTTGTATATTTTTGTTCATTTAACAAATATAGACAAGTGCTTGATAAAATGACAAACATAAAAAAAAAATTAAATTTGTAGTCAATGTGTTTGATCTTTAATGTAAATTATCAAAAAAAATGGTAATTATGTCTTAATTCTAGGCCCCGATTACGCCCCGACTAGTCCCCTAGACGCTAGGCGTTAATGTATCACTTAGCGGCCGCCTAACGATTTTTAGAACCTTGGTTAGAAGCTTTTGGGGCAATGGTGACCTTGACACATTCAACTATTTTGTTGTATTAGCTTATTAAAACTCTAACACGCCCCCAAAATAACTAAGTGCAAAGACAACACCGAGATCACGTCCAAAATATGAATTTATCACCAACACCATTTTGTCGCATGCCTTAGAGTAAGGCCAATGGAGGTTTTCCTCCAAATCTTCCAAGATTTTTGGCAAACAATGGAAGTTTTTAAAAAATCAAAACCAAATCAGTTGATGATTTAAACCCAAAATGTTCGGCAGATGAACCTCTGGATTTCACGGCTTTTCCACAACCGCCTCTGCAGAAACGATGAATTTTGGGCCACAGCCCATAAAATACGACGTGGTTTTGATGGACCAATTTTGAAAAAAATGCCATCAGCCGACATAGCTCCTAACAATGCTTTCCATGTGTCATTAATGTGGTGGTTGAGAGAATTTTTTCTTTATTTGATGTTTAAGGACAGTTTGGGTATTCAAAAAAAAGATTTTTTTTATTTTTATTTTTTAAAAAAACAGTACACATTTTTATCTGTAAATAGAGACTTGGTTTGCCTCATTTGGATACCAAATGATTTTTTTGTAAAAAGACAAATAAAGTAATAATATTATAAATAAATAATAACGAATTATAATAAATATTATTCAAATTTTAATAAATAAATATTATTTTAATAATGACTATTTATATAATTTCGAAATTATTTATTTATGCAATATAAAATTTATTTGTTAGTATAAATTGAAAGAATATATTAAATTACTAGAGATAAAAATGGTGATGTATGTAAAGTTGTTGGAGATAAAGATAGTGGGGTATGTAAATATGTTGGATTTTGTGCCACCATTGGGAGGGTTTTTTTGTTTTAAATAAAATGGGTATCTAATGGATTAATTTATTGGTTTTTAATGGGTTGAGTTTGATTTTCCCACACCATTGTACCTGCCCTAAGACTGCAAAGCTCTCCATTTGGGAAGCTTAAGCTCCATTTTTTTTATTTTATTATAAAAAAGACATTAAGTTCCCCACTTAAGCTTCCCAATAAAAATATTCTTTCAATAATGCACAAACTCTAATACTTTTACATACCCCATCATCTTTATCTCCACTAATTTAATATTTTTATAGAAAAATGGCTAGAAATTTGAAAAATTCATAGAAATTTTTTCTAATATCTAAATGAAACAAACCAAATCTCTATTTGTAGGTAAAAATGTTTACTTTAATACAGAAAAAAATATTAAAAATATATACTCCCTCCGTCCCTAAATAATCGTCTGGGTTGACCCGGCCCACAGTTTAAGAAAAAGTAATTGACTTGATTATTTATATTAGTTTAATGTGTAGTTTCCTTTAATGTCCATGTATATGTGGCCCATAATTAAAGTAGAGTGAAAAAGTAAGGGTAAAGTGGTAAAAGTGATGTTCTAAAAAGATAAGTTTTAAAGTGGATAATTATTTTGGGACGGACGAAAAAGGAAAGGAAGACGATAATTTAGGGACGGAGGGAGTATATTTTATGGCTGAAAATTAGCAAAAAAAGGAAATAGAGGAAAAGAAAATAATGATGTCATGTGAAAAGGATGAAGAGTCGGGAAGTGGGCAGGTGTTGTCGGGAAGCCTTCTCCCAAAACAGTTGTGTTTTGAAGTTTTTTTAAAAAAACTATGTCGTTTTTTGTTGTAAATTTTTCTTAAGCAGATGAGCTTATTTAGCTCATAAATTACCTTTTTGCTTATTAAGCAATATTTAAGAGCCTTTGTTGTTTGGAAGAATCCAAAGAATCTGAGTAAGTACCGGTTAAGCACTTATGTTGTTAATGGTCTAAGGATTTCCTCATGCTTACTAAAATTCATCGAGTTAACACAATGGCAAAAAAATAAAAACAATTTCGAAAGTACGTTGGGTTTTAGCAACAAAGTATGTAACTTGGTACTCGTTGACCCAACTAACAAAGTGCATTAGTTGAGTTTGTAATTAGAACTATAACAATATAATTAAATAGTAAATGTTTAAAGTGTTAGACAAGTCGGTACACATTTATAAACATTATTGTAAAGGTTCTGGTTATGTTATATTGTTATACCGTAATCCATATGTTCTATGACTGGTCGTCACCTAAAATGTAAAATAATAATATTACTCCATTTGATAAAACACATGAATTAAGAAACAAATTAATGATGCGCTAAAAATTAATGTGTTCTAATGATAATATTCATTACATATTAAATAAAATATTAAAACTCAAAATATTACGTAATTCAATAAGGCACAGTACATTTACTTGTTGGGGGTGCTGGTCAAGACTTTACATTCACTTTTTGGGAGGTGCTGGTCACTTTACATTCACTTTTTTTTTTTTTTTTGAGGGGGGCTAGTTCAAATCTTCTTAGTTAGAATCTTTTCTCTAGTATATGGAATGTTGATATTAAATGACCCATTTAAGGGTATAGTGAGAAGAATAATAGAGAACTTGTATATAATTTTTTTTAAACATTAGTTCGGGCAACCTAAAATATAAAATATTTTTTTTTGTCTATTTTAAAATAATTTCTTATTTCAAAAATTTTATTTTCAAGAAAACATTTTTATCATTTTACTTTTTCTACATATTTTATTACGGACACATGTACAAGGGTGTTCAAGAAAATCACACACTATATCGATATTTATAGTATATTTAATTATTATTTTTCTTAAACGACGTGTTGAATCAAAGACAACAATAATTTAGAAACGGATGGAGTATCATACCGCCCAGTATAGTTCAAGGGGCCAAGCCAAAAGTCCAAACTAATCTAGGGTGTATGATGTAATATGCGCCATTATTTTTGGTCCGATGATTAAAGTTTCCTTGACATTTCATGATAAGCAAGCATTATTTATATATTTCAATTTTTTTGAAACATTATATATATATATATATATATATATATATATATATATATATATGTGTGTGTGTGTGTGTGTGTGTGTGTGTGTATAAATATATATTTTAAAGAGATGGAATATAACAGGTTGAGCGGAGTCGAGAAATTTTTTAATGAAGCTTGCATAAGGAACTTATTGATATCACTTGATGTTAATGTGAATGTAAACGAAATTAGATGTTATCTAAAACTTATCTCTATTAAAAAAGAAAAAATCTCTACAATGCAAATGTGAATGAGAGATGTGAGTATGGCGTGTCAATTAAATTTTCACATTGTGAATAACAATGTCAATTTTTTAATATATCTACTTAAGGGTGTAAATACATCCTAGTCAGCATTGTTCTTTTTAAAATCTTTTTAAAAACTCTTTATATTGGTTGTTCTCTTTTCTTTTCATTTTTGTCAAATTTGATTTCAGTGGTAAGACGTATGTTACATTAGATTAAATCCAAATTTGCACTTGAGAGGTCTGTTTTAATTAAATTTGTCAAGTATGATTGAGGGTGTTAATTATTCACGGTCATGTATAATCAAATCCACAGTTGCATTGGTGATGCTAAGCTCTACAAGCTTTTTGAAATATTCGATCTCACCCTTTGTCATCACATTTCATGTCTAATTGAATTTTAGCCTTATATATATCCTAGTAAAAAAATAGGTAAAATAAAAAAGACATGTGTATGTCTAATATTCAATGAGATAGAAAGTATGGTAGAGTGGTATACAAAATTTAAATTCATAAAAAAGGAGCATAATTATTGACACGTGTGTGACCTCTCCACATTTGCATTGAAAAGAGCCGTTTTAATATATTGAATGTGTATGAAAAGAGAAAAAAATATTACTTATAATTGAGAGTCTTAATTATCCACGACCATCTAGAATCAAATTCACAATATCCTTGATGATGCTAAGCTCCACCAGCTTTTGAAAACCCTTTGTTGCATTTCATGCCTAATTGAAACTTAACCTTATACGCGTCCTGATAAAATTAAAAGAAATTCGGGTAAAATAAAAATGACAAATGTATAGCTAATATTCAATGTGACATGGAGTGTATCAAAGTGGGATACAAAAATTGAATCCATAAAAAAGTAGCTTTTGATAAGTTACAATTAGAGTTTATGATCCATAGCCAGCTTTCTGCAAGTTGAAATGAGAATAGAATTAAGTATTGATTATGCTAGTAATTACTTTACAAATTAAATTTCAGTGATTAATATTTCTATATGATGACTCATTTTCTATATTATATTTTATGAGATTTTGGCTCGTTCTTATTTTACTTGATTACATAAAAATTTTGGTTTAACATAAAAATAAGGATTATCAAATACACGTTATTGGTTTTGTATAGTAAAATTAGAAAGTTATAAAGTAGTTTTTGATCAGATATTTCAACATCCTAAGTTACACTTTTGATAGTAAATGGCTACTACACATAAATTAACTTGAAATAAAAGGCAGATAAAATGAAAGGAAATTAAGTAGTGATAACGCCGAAATATGGGTGACTATATTTGGTGTGCACGTGGAGCTGATCTGGATGATGAGATGTCGTGGTGAACACTGGAATGCGGATATCTGGCTGGTTTTCGTACTGGTGCCCCCGATTCTTCTTATGCCTTGTGTCTGTGACCTGAGAAACAAGAGAAACACCGGTAAGGGAGCTGGGAGGTTATCCCAGCTAAAGCCCTTCGGCGTGAGAGTCAGTGAAGGGATAACGAAGGTGAGCACAGGCGTTCCCTGAGATCACCGTGAATACTTTTGTGTGTTTGTGCAAGAGGATTCTCAGTATGAATAGTATCGTACCTCAAGAAGCTGGCCATGCTCTCTATTTATACTCCTCTCCAGGCTTGACTTGCAAGACAGGGAAAGACAGCACGATGGAGACCAAATCTGTTGGTCGGCCGAGTTGGCTGGGTCTCATTGGTTCTCACTTTTGTCAGGTATGTCAGAGTATCAGAAGAAAGTCAACCGTGAGTGGTGCGGCGGGTGCAGAGCACGTTGGTGTCTCTCCAATTAAGCTGAGCCACCTGGCATGTTTGGTACTATGATGACGTCTCCTCGTTAGGGTCGGTCTAGTCACATGGTCGATCATGAGCTCTCATGGTCGCTCGGTCGGTTGGGTTCGCATCCTCGCCTATTATGATGATCGGTCTTGATCAAGGCCGGGTCATTCTAGGTCGGCCTAGCAATGCTCGGCTTGTTCGGAATGATTTTACTCGGACTGACCTTGGTCGGCCTGATCGTGCTCGGTCTGCTCGGCTTAAGGGTGATCTTCGTCTTGACCAGGTCACTCTGGCTGCCACGTGTCGACCACGTGGAAAGCGGATTATTGAGTCCTTTCAAGTAGAAACTTTTTTTGAAGTTCATAAAGGAGTATTATTGAGACGTTGAAGAATGAAGAATATAAATTGATCATCAATTATTTTTGTACTAATTAATCACAACTGAATAATAATCATTATTAAACAATTGAGTTTAAATAATCATTTGTGAAAAAAATTACATTGTTTGATTAGCTATACTTCAATTTATTATTAATGTAACCACTTGGATGTTATTCAACTTGATGTAATTATAAATGATATACTCCCTCCGTTTCGAAAAAAGAGTTTCCGTTTGAAAGTCAAATTTTTTTAAGAAAATAACGTTTTTAGCAATTCATTAATAATAAAATAACATTTTTATACTTTAATTTTTGAAAGTAAACTCTTTAAATAAAACATACCAAAATATAATAATTGACTATTTACACAAAATGAAACGGATGAGTATTCTATACTCTATAGTAAAGCGTTTTAAAAAGATAGAAGTTATAGAAGTTAAGGATAACGTAACCAAGGACTTCCCCAAACCTTAATTAGTTAATTTCCGAACCACCGATTCTCTATCTAAGGCCTTTTTCAAGCAATAGTTGAGCACTCCAAATGGTCTCCAAGTCCAACCAATATGCTCCAATTTGATTAAATCCCTTTGAAAATATTTAGCTGCTTTGAGAATACCATACACCAGAGTATAGGGTCTACAAATTAAGCCCTCATGGGATGAGCGATAAGCTTAATTAGTTGGTTAACAACTAGTAGATTTGGATACATAACCAAGGATCGAGTCCTAGCAATCGTAGTATGGGAGTTTCATCCTCTTGTGGAGGTGGCTCCTTGTAGGTACTAGGCACGGGTCCTCCTAGCTACTTAATTACTAAGTTACCGTGATTTTTCCTCTCACATTCTCATAAGACTGGGGTGTGGAGACACTCGGAAGGAGAGTTTTTCCTTTTTGGATACGGGTCTACAGATTAACCTCCATCGTTGCTTTCCCAACATCGCAAATCGCAAGATTAAAATAGTCAAAGTTCCAAAATGAGTTTTTTTCAACTTTCATTATTTTAATCATAAAGCATTTTTGCACAAAAAACGAGACTTATGGGACGTTTGGTAGTCGTATTTAAAGTAGGATATGATTAATAAGCGAAATTTTCAGATATTTGGTAGACAATATGCAATTTGGATTAGTAATCCAAATTATCTATATAAGGATCTTATCCCCTCACTAATTATATCAAGGGAGATGGTGTTATTATTAGCCGAAAATTTCAAACTCAATGTACCTTAGAACATGATTTGACTCCATTGCAGATCACAAGGAAGAAGAAAACGACTTTATTAATTGGGGATAAACCCTCTGTCTTGATTACACAAAATAGAAGAAGACCTGCTATATATAACTAACTAAACCAACAATTAAACAGTAGTTACAAACGAAACCCTTACACAATCATATAAGGACACTCGCTACCCTCTTAAGTTTTAGAAAACAGAAGATAACTTTTATCTATTACAATTTGGTCCCTCTGATCCTTCGGTGTCTTTACATTCCTCCTGCAGTGCTGGTCCTGCTTGTCACATATATTAACAGCATTCGCTAAAAAAAAGTTAGCGATTTAGCATCTTTCATTCTAAAACTACCCCCTAAATATAGTAACGAGATTAATAACAAGGGTGCTAATAATATCATAATTAATAATAGTATTTATTCTTATCTGATTATAAAACAAGCCCTTAAACTCTTTGGGATAGCACGCAATCAGTATTGTATAAAGTGTGAGGTTTTTAATTTTAATACTTTGATTGACGAAAAGTGAAAGATTAATGTGTGAAATTCTTATTTTATATTCTTATAAGGGCCTTTTTTTTTAAATCTTTTTTTCTTCATGGACTTCCAAAAGCTACGACGGACGTTGTAATTTGGCATTGTACTACAAACTATAAAGGGTGTGAAAAGGCACGTTCAGAATTTGTCAAACTCAGGAGGGAAAAGTTGGGAAGACATATCATGTGGTGATTGCCGGTTAGAGAGGATTTGAAGGGACACAGCATTCATTTTCTATTTTCTTCTTTTGCAAGAACTTTCCTGCAGTATAAGTTTGGAGTTTGGACCATCCAAATTTTGAAAAAAATTATTAGCACAATTTATTTTGTCAAAAGTAAAATTAATTATTTCCAGATAAGACTAATATCCAACAATGTCGCGTTGTGGCATACATTTTATGGCTTTACATAGTTGCATAAAAGTTACTCCTTCCGTTCCGAGCAAAAAATACTCAATTATTTCATTTTGAAATATTTCACTTAAAGAGTTTATTTTCAAAAATTAAGATATAAAAATATTATTTTATTGTTAATTAATAGCCTACTGAAAATATCATTTTATTAAAAAGTTTAACTTTAAAATAAAGATTCTTTACGTATAAATTACGGGATCTATGAAGCATTAATAGATTAAAATGGTATGATTAGTTATTACTACTATCAGACAAGGGAGATATGTTTCATAAGTACATATTAAGATCTCATTATTTAATTTTTCTTTTCATATACTCTCGTCAATTCATGTAAAGTCTATTATTTTATTTTGAAATATTTTACTTAAAAGTTAATTTTAAAAAATAAGGCATAAAAGCGTCATTTTATTAATAATTAACCATTAAAAATGTCATTTTTAAAAAAATTAATTTTCAAATAGGGACTCTTTACCCAAAACGAAGAGAGTTATATGTTACATGTATAGCAGCACTATTACATCAAGAATACCGCATGAAAACGTTGAGGATGTCGTGCTGGCTATATGGTTATAACTTATAATGGGTTTAGCCCAACGCAAGAAGAGCACAGTAGAAAAAGAGGGTCAATTCTTGAATTATATATGTATATAGTTATACACACACACATTTTAAAAGGAAAAAGATTTATATGGTGAATATCGATAGAATAAAACTCTTCAAGCGGGGGAAGAGGCACCAAAAGTTTTGAGTTTTTCCTGTGCCACCTATAATAAAGAGAAAAAGAATTGGAATATATAGTATTACTTCAGTCCCAAAATTATTCTTTTTTTTTTCGTTTGTTAAAAACAAATTTTTGTTTGTAAGTTTATTTTTAATGATTATTTTTATTTTACTCTTACTTTTTTTTTATTTTAATCATGAGTCACATGCACATTGACTTCAAAATAAAACTATACATTATATAAATATTAATAGTCAAGTCAATTTTTTTTTTTAAATTTATGTGTTAAATCAAATAAAGTAATAATTTTGGACCTGAGGACTATGAAATTATACATTTCCACTTCTCAAAAAGAAAATCATGGCTTGGAGACTTAAACCATCGTGCGCTAAAGATAAGATGATTGAAAAATATGGAGATAATTGCAATAAAAAACCCTTTGCTGATTTCATGTTTTCTAAAATTAACCGCGTATTGATTTTCACCATATTAAACCTCCATCTATTTTGATTTTTACTATTAAAACCTTCTGTCAAAATGGAATTAGTTTCTCTAACAGAAAGATGAATTGATTGTTTTGTTGGCAGATGACGTGAACACGACTGAAACAAGCTTCCATTTCCTGCCTTATGGCTTGCACAACAAACTTTGCAAAATAAACATTGCACCAAAGGTAAATAAAGCATGAAGTTGTGGAACTGTAGCAAAATATAGAGTATAAATTATAGAGAGATGTCATATCTACTACATTTTTTAACTTATCTATTGCATTAATAGTTATTACTTTAAACTAACGTATATTTGGGCAAAAATACATCTAATTAATTACTTGACATTTGAAGTTGAGCAATATATATCTTATTTCTTTGACTTTTTGATTCTTAACATATCTCCGGACAAAATAATTTTTTTCTATTTATAATTTTACTTAATATGTATATTTTTTCGAACATGCTTATGACCTATTTCATTATTCATAACAAAAAAATTAATTCATTAATGTATTTGTTTACCACAATTTTAGATAATATGTGATACTTTATTACTATTAGAAAAGGTTAATTTAATTTAAACAATATACTTTATAAAAAAAATTCAATAACAACAGTATTGTAGGTATATTATCCGTTTTAAACTAATATTTAGAACCATCAAATGTATTAAGACTTTACGATATGATATCAGAATATGATTTTACTATTGAATTGATTTTTTACAATTATATAATATAATTTAAATAAATCTAACAGTAAATATTTTTGTTTCAATAGGCAACGATCATATGTTTTCTCAAAATTCTTTTTACAAAAAATATTCTTATAGTATTAGTTTTTTAGTACATGACTCTAGCGAAGAATTTTATTAATTAAACATTTAAAATAAAAGTAATAATTATGTTGTTCTTGTGACGGTGACCAAATATCGTTCGATATTTTGAACTAAAAAATTATGTAGGTAGATAATTAGAAAAGTAACATTATTAGATAACTTAATATGAACAAGTAATCAAGTGATAATTTTATCCAAATATGTATTTATTTGATGTAATAAGAAATAATGTAGTAGATAATTTCTTTTTACTAGAAATAGCATCTCCCCAAATTATACAGGGTATACTTCATATATCCTTGGTGTAAGGTTTATTTAGCCAAAAAGTCAATGTCCAAGGTTTGTTATGCAAGCCATAAGTTAGGGAAATAGAAATTTGGTTTCCGCCATGTTTGTGCCATCTGCCAAGGCAGCTAACTCATCATTTCTTTAATGTTTTAATTGCAAAAATAAAAAAAAGATAAAGGTTTAATGTGGTGCAAATTAATACACGTGATTAATTTGCAAAACGTGAATAAGCCAGGTTTTTATTTTCAACTATCTGAAAAATATGGCTTAATTTACGTTGCTGTAGTGATGTAGGTAGGTGCAGACTAATAAATTATTTGCAATTATCTAAAAAAATATGGCTTAAATTACTTTCTTGTAGTGGTGTAGGTAAATGCAGACTAATAATTACAAGCACCATGGTCTTTAACAATTATATTTTTGAAGAGTATTATTGGTCCAGACTCCAGACCAATGTTTGGTTTGACTAACAATAAAATAAAAGGGCTTGGTTGGTGGGGGCTAAAGTGCATTTAAATTTTAATAAGAAATGTTAATCTGTTGGGTGAAAAGTATTACCTTGGGTGCAAATTTACATACTAGTTCTGATTCTAGCAAAAATCCACTATTTTAGTTTGCGATATTTCATTTAAAGAATCTATTTTTAAAATAAAAATATAAAAATATCATTTTATTATTAGTGAATTGCTAAAAATATCATTTTTTTAATTTACTTTTAAACAAAAACTCTTTGTTCGGAACGAAGAGAATTTTTGTATTTTTCTAAAAGTATTGAACCACTATGAGCTATAGCATTATTCACACAACTTTTTTCATTGCATAATATAATTCACCCAACTTCCTTCGGAATGTTTCATAGTAGGAAGAAAGATACCACTTAACAAAAACAAATTAAATATCATAAACAAAAGATCAACAAATTGAATACCTACGAACAAACTTTAAGTGAAAATTTTAAAATTACGATTTTACGAGTATTTAATATAAGACAGATTTTTTAAATTCGATTCATCATTTGTTGATGGATCGAATTGTGAGAGGGTGAGAATTTGTTTTATAAATTAAGATTTATAAGATGGTCTTATAAGTGATTTACTCAAACTTAATCCCAAATCCCAACTAGAAGGTCATGAGATTCGGCCGAGATCAAAGGGCAGAGAGAAGTCAATGTTGGAAAAACAGTTTGGGCACAGTCCGATCAAACTCATCGAATGTAAAAAACAAAAAACTTAAGATTTGATGGGGAGGGGAAGCAATAGCGGAGAAGTCGTTTGGAATTAGTCCTCAAATCAATGCTGGAAATTGTTTGCTCTCTCTATTTTTTTTCTAACATAAATGTGATCTTGTTCATTCAAGGGCAAACTTGGCATTACAACCCAATAATTTTCCTTTAAGTTGGAATAAAAGTTGTAGTTTTGGAATCTAGAATTATAAACTTAGGTCCTTCAATTTAGAGTTTTGTATAATGAAATCCTTTGTGGGGTAATTATCCCATAAATAGTTTTAATGTCAATATCCAACTCAACCTTCAATTATTTGTTGTGTGTGTGTGTGTGTGGGTTTTTTTTTGGGAAAGGGGGGGCGGCGGGGCGGGGGGAGGGGATGAGACACCATGTAAGTAGTATGGGTGACAATTGATGTTAATGGATAGCTTAGGGTTATGTCATTATCCACCCAATTATCACTCTTAATAAGCAGGGGGTTAGTTTATTTTCTATCAGGTTGCTGATTACCAAATATCAATCGGTCTATGGACCGAAGACTCTCGCTCGATACATTGATGTATGGTTAATTCTACAAAAATATTCGAATATATTTTAGAAGGGTCGGTTTCCCGATCGTTTTGTGGATTCTAATTTGTAGAACGGATCATAATTCATAAAACTGAATCCACTCTCTCATACTTCAGTCCACTAACACACGGAAAAGTCGAATAAAAAAGATTTGTCTTATAAAAAATATCAATAGGACGTTTTTCTTAACTATTTATCATTTTTTAATCCCTTTGACCTAAGTTTGATAAGTAAACATTATTTTCACGAATTCAAGTATTGGATCTAATACTAAGAGCATGAACAACTGTTTGGATCAAATAATTCAAATCAAACACAACTAATTAAAAATCAATAAAATAATTCATTTGATACTCATTTGATTCAAAACCAAAAAATACATGCAATAGTGGCACATAATTCAATGCTTTTACATATCCCACCATATTTATCTCAATCACTTTTTTTTTCTCCAGAAAATGGCTAAAAACTTGAAAAAATCATAGAAATTTTTTTTGATATCCAAATGAAACAAACCAAATATCTATTTATAGGTAAAAATGTATACTTTAATTTAGGAGTTTTTTTTTTAAAAAAAATAAACTTTTTAACCGAAAATTGGCCAAGAGAAACAATGGTGGAAAAGTTATTCCAACCACTAGCAACATGTCAAGTGGAAAGGGATGGGCGCCCAATTTTCTAAACGCGCATAGTGGCTGTCGGCCATCTTCTGTTTGTTTTTTGTTTGAATTTTTAACTTTGAAACGTCGCCGTTTCATGCCTTTAAAGGCCAAAATTGTGTACTTTTATGCATGTCTAGTTGCTTTGATTTTTTCTTATTTGGTTTTGATTTGTAGCCTATATTGATCGAAATCAAACCAAATCAATTAAGAATTGGATTAGATTTTATTTAGATACACTGTTGTAAGCTAAGATTTGATTTGATTAAGTTTGATTCACCCTTTGATTATTCGTTGTTCATACTCTAATACATAAGGATGACTTATTTCTCATGTGGAATTTTCAACTACCTAGGTCCCTTAGAGTATCCACAGTGGTTCTCTTTATTAACACCCTAAAATATTTTTTAGGATTTTTTTACCACACTTAAGCCCCACAGTGGACACCCTATCAATGACCCTATCCCTAAAAAAAGCTAACTCTCCCCCAACTTATTGGGTGAATATTAGCCGGTCTCCATTCATCTCTTTCTTCTCTCTCCCCCACCTATCTCCTTCTCCATTGGTCTTCTTCATAGTATTCGTTCCCTTTCAAAAAAATTGTTGCAGAATTTAAAGAAGGTGACAAAAATTGATTTTTTTTTTGGCTTAATCAGAACATCTAGTTTTTGGCCAAAATTTTGATGTACTAGAGTGGAGAGCCTATGGATTAAATAAACAACCCAACTCACATTGATGATGGTATGCTTTCCCATTTTTTTCCATTTTCGTTTTCAATTAATTTAGTGTATTTTTGCACTATCATTTCCCTTTTTTAAAAAATTATTTATAACTTAAAATTATGGGTATATTGATAATATTAAAAAGCGTGACAAGACTTTCTTTAAATAAAAAAATTGACATAATCAAAACATATAATATATTTTTCATAAAATATAAAAGTATAAATATTTTATTTCAATTGCGGCTGGAAAATAAAAAAATAAAAAATAGAAATATATTAGTAATTAGGTTTGTTAGTTAAGATGTCACCAATTCAAAGGGTTATATAGAGGGTGCTCATTGGAGTTGAAACTTTTTTAAAGGGCCTCTAAAAAGGCTTAGGGGGTTATATAAAGGGTGTTTTAGGGTGTAACCATTGTGGATGCTCTTATACTCCCTTCGTTCCAAGCAAATAATCCACTATACTATTTTGGGATGTTTAACTCTAAGAGTCCACTTTAAAAAATTATGCTTACAATTTTTATAACATTTTATCTTTACCCTCCACTTGTGTTGTAAGTACATTATTTGTATTTAACTATTTTTGTAATTATGACTAACTTTAATAGCATTAATATATCTTTTAATAATTAGATTTTTCAAATGGGGACTCTTTGGGTGGAACTGAGAGAGTATTTATTTTAAACCGCTAAAGTACACTTTTGTGGAGAAAATAACGAAGATACCCTTAATGAAGAAAAAGTGTGCGGACAAAGCCAGTACTCAAATTTGGGCATCGCAATGCACAACTGAAGTCTGTCCAAATTTAGGCATCGCAATGCAAAAATCTTTGCCCAAATTTAGGCGTCACAATGCAAAAATTGAGCATCGTAATGCACAATTGAAGTCTGTCAACATTTGGGTATCGCAATGCAAAAATATCATGTCTAAATTTGGGCATCACAATACACAATTGAAATATGACAAAATTTGGGCATTGCAATGCAAAAAGTCACTGTCACGACCCGACCCGGATTCCAACATAAAATCCCAAGGTCGTACCGCTGAAACTAACATAAGAAGTGGACAAGCACTTGTTAAATAGTAGTGCGAGTCGAACAGTCGGGCTAACAAGCTCTAAACATGAACATTAAGCCGCACTAAAATACTGTATTTCAAAAATCGAATTAGCAGAAGCAATAAGTAAAAGAAGTCCCGAGCTATGAAGCTCGAAATAAAAGCCAAAGAAACCAAGAGAGACATTATCTTTGAAAGGGGGAAAAACAAAACTTGCGTGCCGCAACATTGCAGACGCTGAACAAACCATCGGCACTCCAGGCCGACGTTTCAACAAAGAACCAACCTGATAACAATTACCCACGGCTAAAGCATACCCGGGTTTACCAACAACTATAACAATTTAGAATAAAGAAAAGCCCCAAAGCTACTGTGTTCCCGGGAGATAACTGAAATAAATACTAAAACCACGAATAATGGCACGACACAACCCGTCGGCCGAAGAAAAAACAATACAAATACCCAAGTATCTACCCGGCCGTAAAGTCTAGATAACTTTACAAAATCGATCTCACAAGAATAGCAAAGTACATAATATATGTGACGATGCTAAAAAGAAATAAGACTCCACAAGCTACTACTCGGGGATGTCTGCTGCTACTAGCATGAACCACACGATCTAATCTCGATCTATCGATCAGCTGCGCTCTGCTACAATCACGATCTACTCGACCTCAACGCGGCTACCAATTTACTGCAACTAGAAACAAAGTACGGAATGAGTCATAATGACCCAGTACGCTACTATAAGAGATATGTAACATAAAAATAATCATGATGTCATTTTACAAATGACAGAAAAACCCGTGATGAGGCTTCGTATCGTTTAGATACTCCACAAGATAGTCATTTCTTCTCACTTACTAAACCGTCCAAGTGAACCAGGGTGTAATTCCCTGTACAAACACAAATCAAATGAATTAGAACGAAATTCCCATAAAAACATCATATGTAAGTATATATAATTATATATATACTAATCAAACTGTTCATAGAATCATTAAGTATAAGTGTGCATATATATATATATACACACATTAAGCCTTTCATAGAATCATCAAGTAAAAGTATGTATATCTAAATATATACATATCAAATCGTTTATAGAATCATAATGTACAAGTACGTATACTTACAGATATACACCTCAAGTATTTCAATAATACACAATCAAGATAAACACGGTCAATCAGATCTCATGTTCAACTAACACTTTGTTATCACATAAGTGCCCATAGTAAGCCACATAAGGGATAAAGAAGATACCGAATCATTGTCGTCGTATTGCTCCTGCAATTACAATTGTTAATCATATCGTGCCAGTGATACCCGTGATCGGGTATCAAAGTACCGAGCTCTCTTCTCGGGTCCGAGCTCTCTATTCGGGAAAATAGCACTAGCCAATGCGCTCTTTTGGTTACGACAAAGGGGGCTACCTCCTCACTGTAGCTAGCAGTGGAGGGGTGTGTGAACCGAATCCGATACGGCGATACATAGTAATCATGAATCCCATAATTCGTGAAGACGATGCACCATCCCACCTTCAACGTAAAACTCAACAGATGCCAACTAGACTTATATGCATGCACAAGTAGATGTTTACTTGCAAATTCTCAAGTAGATATAATGATCTACTAAACTCATACGATTATGCACATTGTTACAATAATCACAAAACCACAATAGGAGCTCATTTGAGTCTCTAAATCATAAGTGTCAAGTTGTCCACTCTATTCGATTCAAGTCCCAAAATCTAGTAATCTAGTCAAAGGGAATATAATTATTATAGGATCTCACCACGATCCTCGTAAGGTTCAATTGTTCCTTAACTCGACTCCGTTGAGTCCTTACTACAGTTCCAACCAAATAGGATATAAATGCTATATGCATTTGTAGCCCTTCTATGTTCTTGTTTAAGGCATAGCTAGGTTCTCGTTCCATTTAGGAACCCTAGTTCACATATCAACAAGTCAAGTAGAAGATGGAAGCCTAAGTTGATTAATATCAAATCAAACCTTAGTTCAATTCAAGTTCATAATCCTACCTATTAGTGGAATTCAAATTTCATAGCAAGTTAACAACCCAATAGTAGAACATGCTTGAAGGCAAGAAACACTATATGCTTTATAAGTCATATTCATCAAGTATGGAGAATCAATCCTTAACAAGTTCAAATATTACAAATCACTCGGCGCAGCAATCTTTCTAATTGCATTAAAAATTCCTCTCAACAAAAAATGTACTGAATATTTCTTATTCAGAAAGTAGGCTCTTTAAACTATAACTTAGCTTTTTAAATCACTTCATTCGGACTAGTGTTCATCAATCTATAATCATATCAAGATCAAGCTAATAATTTGTTTTTTCTGTTATGATTATTCTGCCCTGTCAACTTATAAATTCGACCATTAATTCCTCACAAGTCAAAATGTCATGAATTTTATATATTCAGAAACTAGACTCTTGGAATTATAATTTAGCACTTTAAAGCACTCCATTTAGACTTGTATTCTTTAGGATACAGTCACCTCAAGTTCATGTTAAAAAATCTGGTTCTCTGTTGTGACTCATTTTACGTAGTCAACTTGTAAATTCAACCATGAATTGCTCACCACTCCAAATTAAGGGATTATTGCCTAGTCTGAAACTAGACTCTTGAGACTATACTTTAGACTTTTAAATTACTCCATTAGGACTTGTATTCATCAAAATACAGCCCCTCCAAGTTCATGTCAGAAATCTGATTTTCTGTTGTGGTCTGTACTGCATATCTATCATACAAACTTCACCAAAAATTCCTCATTGATCAAAATGACACATATCTTACATTTCCAAAAACTAGAATCTTTGAGATAGAGTTTACCATTTTAAAACACTCCAATTGGACTTGTATTCATCAAGTCATGGTCCTCTCAAGTTCAAGACACAAATCTGATTCTCTGCTATGACTTACACTGAGTGTCTATCATAGAAAATTCACCAAATATTACTCATAAATCCAAATATCATAAATCTTACATTTCCAGAAACTAGACTCTCCAAACTAAAACTTAGAATTTTAAACTACTCAATTCAGACATGTATTCATCGAAATATGGTCACCTCAATATCACGTTAACAGATTGACTTTCTGGTAACAGCTTACTGGAATAGCCACGATTTGTGACTGATGAAAAATACTTCCTTAACTCCAAAATTTATGAAACTTTACAGAGAGTTACCTAACATGTATAGGTATAACATATGTAATAACCTCAATCCCACATCGGGTAGATGTGAGACTTGTGTTTGATTTATAAGGTAGCAATGCGCTACTACTGGGCACCAACATCATCCATGGACTTTTGGGTTGGCTTGTGGTGGGCCTGATGACCCAAGGTGCTGCGTGCTCAGTGGGCTAGTGTGTGGGCTACGTGTAGCGAATCGGGCTTTCGGGCTCGGGTCGTTACAACATAATACATTTTTAGAAAATCCCCTTTAGTAACTTCCCAAAATTTGCCCAAAACAGAAACTGAATTTGTATTGTTTGTTTTCCAACAAGTTCATGAACAACAATGATTCCAAATCAAAGCCTAAACATATTTCAAACTAAACCCAAGACCAAAATCATCAAGTCAATATCCATGGAAAAATTCCCAGATTTCATAGAAGCATCAAAACATTTTATAAACTTGATAAAACTCTTCCTTAGCATGATCTAAGCAAGTTTAATGAAGACTAGCATGTCAAAAAATCTAGTATACAAAATTCTGGAAATTTGAAGCTTACCTTAAGTCCATTAAAAGCTGGAGAAAATGAAAACAAACCAAGGATTAGTGGTCTCCTCGTCGATAGCTACGATTGGGTGGTCTCGAATCCAAAATCGGGTGTCCGGATCTCCGGGAAATCACAAAACACACACTAATCTCACCAAGAATCTCCCACACTTGAGTTCTCTAACCATGGCTGAATATGAGGAGTGGTAGGAGGTGTAAGGAGTGGAAGAAATCAGATATTTCAAGTCACAAAGGTTAGGGAGTGAGTGGAAAACAAGTGTCAAGCCCTTATAGGTCAATTTTTAAGTGAGATTAAGTCCCTAATTGAAGACTTATTGCTAAAATTTTCACTTAGGCTTAATCCACCCTAATTAAGGTCTAATTAAGGTCTCAAGTCAGGTTTAGTGAAATTCATTAAGGGTCTCCAAGTAAATCCAATAAATAAGGCAAAACTCAAATTTCTGGAAATACCGAGAATAACTGATTCAGTCAACTTTAAAAATGCGCATGTATTGAAATACAACTCGAAAAATTATGCAAGAGGTATGGTAAGAAAGATCTTGAAGTCTAGTTTCTAACGCATCAAACGGATCTCAATTCCGAGTTGTCTATAGAAAACTATGGCCAAATTACTAAAGCCCTTTCATGTCCGAGGCGAATACATAAGTCACACCGGAAATAAAACACGAGCATGTTCAAACTTAAATACGACCAAACCAAAATAATACCAAGTTAATCCCCAAGGTCCCCCTAGTCATCCAGGGCCAAACCTAGGATCAAAATAATACTAACCGAGTAATAAGACAACACGATAACTAAAATCGCGAATCGGGGAATCAAACTTACGACGACAACTACTATGAACGTCGTGATCACATGTAAACTTGTAAAAATGGTTATTATGAATGTAAATTCACCCAAAGAAGTACATAAGGATTCGGGGTCTCACATTCACTATCGTAATGCACAATTGAAGTCTGTCCAAATTTAGGCATCACAATGCTTCTGAAGCAAAAATTGGGCGTAACAAAAACTTCTGAAGTTCAAAACAGTGCTTAAACAACATTTTTTTGTCTTAAAACAAATACATCACGGGATACTCCTAACGTGACTTGTAGATATTGTCGAAAGCTTCGATTTGACATATTATGGGTCCTGCGATTCATCGGTTATGCCCTGTCGACGAAATAGTCCTCAACCTTTTGATTTCTACTAGTGCATTTGTTTCAAAACTGACAACTAACACCCTTAAACTTCGCTTTTAGCCGGCCTATGATTTCCTTTTCGTGCAAACTTCGTAATGTTAAGATGGCTCTTAAAACCTGGAACAAAACAGATTTGGCAACATCTTCCTTCCACCTACTCAAAGTTGCCGAAGAAGAGGTGCTTGAAAAATAACTACTTTATGAGTTACATAGTTCAGCGAATAATAGCTCTCCTCTATATCCAAACTCTTGTCTTTAGCTCATTCCGAAGGGTATTGGCAACAAAAAAACCCAAAAGAAATGAGAGAGGTAGCGTCAGCCTGTTTCAAAAGATGAAAGGAGAGGTAGCGTGGGCATTTTAGCAAGAAATTTATGAAAGTGGATTTTGGCGGTTGAAAAAAAAAAAGGACAACGGAGCGATTACAATTTCACAAAAAAGGACCGGCCTGCAATTATTCTTAATAAATAATTGAAATAATTGCAGATCGATCCACTTTCCAATGTTTTCAATTACTTCAATCCCATGTTTTTTCAAATCGGAGAAGGACAATTTTGGAGGCAAAAAGACTACGATAACCTTAATGAGCTTGAGTCGCGCTATAGAAATGCATCGTAGTGCATTGACTATTGAACCGCAATTCATCAATTTTATTTAAGTTTTGCATCGCGATGCATCAGTTTAATTGCCTAGTCTATATTTACACCGTGATTTATCAATTTTATTGCATTAATTTTTGTACCGCGATGCATCAGTTTAATTGTCTAGTCTAATTGCACTGCGATTCAAAATCGTAATGAACCAGACCATGTCTTCAGCCTTCTTCTTCCTTCTCCTCCGTCACAAGCCTTCTTATTCTTCATCCTTCGCCTTCGTCACTACTGTGAAAATCCTCTAACCCAACATATTTTCATTAAAAGTTTCGTACATAATGAATAAAAAAACTTGTTTACCTTTCGGGGGCATTTTCCCCGAACCCCCACGAAGGGGTGCTGCCCCCTCGACCCAGCGACCTGACTGGGCAGATCAATCCCCGTTTCATTGCGCAACAATGATGATTTTCAAATCAATGTGTTTGTTGGAGCTGTTGAAGGAGACGATGATATTTTCATAACAATATTTCAAAAAATGGACTTTTACAGTTGAAAAAAGGAACGATGAACTCGAGAGGTTACAAACTTTAAAAAAGGGTCCGGTCAAAATTTTACCCTAAATAATTACTTGGTTGGACCTAGGATGAAGCGAGGGCCTCGTTGCGAGGCCGATTAACAGGCAAACTTTGTGGCCGTTTAGATAGGGTTTAAGCTAAGTATGATCTAGGCCTAGTTTGGAGGAATGTTGTTGGAGATATTAAACATGATTAATTATTTAAAACCATTTTGTGCATATTCCATTTTTATTTTGGATTTGCTAGTATCAATTACTTAAAACTTAGTAGATTGCTTATAAACTTATTTGTTAGTAGACTACGTGCTACACACTAGAAGACAACTTTATTTAGACTCTTCAATAGCTGTTGACCCTCACAGGTTCTAGATTTGGTTGAGTCATCATCTAATTTTATTGTACAATGGCTAAAAGGTATGCGTACCGATTAGTGTGACAACTGTCTTTAGAACCAATGGTGTAATAGAATAGTTTAGTGTTAGTTTCTCCAAAGGCGTGGACCACTACCTCGTCTGCCGTCGCTGGTCTCACCTCCTCTACTCTCCTGCCTTCTACCACCTCCGTCGCCTCTGTGGCCGTCCATCTCTCCCTCTTTGCTCTCTCCATCTCCATTCAAACCCAATCAAGAAATTGGCAATTCAGTTGAGAGTGAGGAATTAAAACCCTAATCATACCCAGGCAAGAAATTGCAGAGCCTATGTAGCCTTTGTAATCAATTAGCCATAGTTTTGTTGGCCGGTACTGAGGGGGTGCACTTGTAAGTTGTTACTAATTCTATAGAGATATATATAAAACTAGGATTAACCTATTCGTATGAGCTGATCTTCCCAGTAAAAAATTCACCTGGCAAAACATACTTGGCTTGAAACTGCAAGTATGAGATAGCTTCTTTACAATTTTATCGAGATCTTTATGTTACTGTAGGACCAAGTCCATTGTTATAGAGGAAAATTAAGGGCTTGAGTGAATCAATGATGCTGACCAAAAAGACACTGCTCATGTTTTGATTACTGACTTCTCTCCATTTGAAATGAAACTCTTGTTACTATAGATCAAGTTTGTATGTCTCAATGTTCGTGGTGAGCAGGTTGGTGGTGGGGAAGGGAGCATGTCTCAAGATTATGTATTTTATTTTTTAATTTATTATTTGATCTTTTAAATTGGTTCAAACCTTTTAGTTTATAAGTTCACACCTTATTTTCTGCATTAATATGTTGTACTTTGTGTTGTGCATTGTAGAAAATGGGATGTGAAGAGTAGAAAATGAAGTGAATATAGCCCCACCCAAAAATTTAAGTAGAAAATATTCTTTTCATGCAGCTTGATGAGTAGGGGTGACAAAATAGGTGTTATGGATCATTATGGGTTAGCCTATTATCTATGTTTATCCATGGATAATAAACTAACTCATAATTATCCATAACACTCATTTTACCACCCCTACCGATGAAGTTGTCATGGCTTATATAACGGCAGACTTGAGGAGGCATTCAAAAGCTCATTAAGGAAAAACAAGACTTTAGTGTGAAATGTAGAAGAAGTGGGAGAGAAAAATGGACCTGCCCAAGGAGACCATCCTTCAGACCATTTACAATCCTAAAACCCAAATTTAATCAAATTTTATCTAAAATTTGGTCTATTTCATCGCCAAATGTTATTCCAACTTCAACGCGTAACCCCAAATCCACCCCAAATAAAATATTCTTTAACATTTTCTATTTTTATTTATTTTACATTATTTATCAACATGTATATTAATTTGTTATTAACCTTTTAAATAATTACATAATTAATAATTTTAGTATATTTAATAGTTTTATGTTTATAATATTATTCACGTCATTAATAATATTTAAAAATTAGTAATTTTTTAACTAAATTGAAGAGGCATAATTTAATAAACATACAAACGCTTGAAAATACTATAAAAATATTACAATCAATACAAAATATAACAAAATTCATAAATGTTAATTAATTACAAATTATTGAATTAATAATGTTCAATAATTTAAAATACATTTTGTTATTATTTATTTATTTATTATTTATATTATCTAATATTAGATATTTATTAGTTTTTAATACATTTAAATTAAGAATATCATATTATAAATAATTTTGAGATTTAATAATTTATACCATGGGTCTCCCACCAATACCAAATTTAGGGTATGAAGTATGAACAGTAGAACCTCAAATTTGAAGTAGAACTATTTACTACCCCAAATATGGTAAAAAGTTTGGGGTTGGGTTGGAAGGCTAAGAGCCCCCAAATTGAAAAAAAAACAAGATCATGTTGGAGTTGGTCTTAGAGCATGAACAACAGCTTGGATCAAACTATTCAAATCAAACGCAACTCATTGAAAATTAATAAAATAATTCATTTAATACTCATTTGATTTAAAATCAAAAAACTCTTCCAACAGTGACACATAATCCAATACTTTTACATATCCCACCATATTTATCTCCATTACTTTAACATTTTATCAGAAAATAACTAAAAATTAGAAAAAAATCATAGAAATTTTTCTGATATCCAAATAAAACAAACCAAATCTCTATTTATAGGTAAAAATGTATAATTTAATTCAAGAAAAAAAATTAAAAAATAATAAATTTTTAGCCATAAAATTGGCCAAGAAAAAGAATGGTGGAAAATTAATCCATCCACTAGCAACCTGCCACATGGAAAGAGGATGGTTGCAAATTTTCAAATGCCATGCAGAGTGGCGGTCGGCCCCTTTAATTGTTTTTTTTTTAAATTTTGGATATGAAACGCTACCGTTTTATACCATTTCAACATAAAACGTGGTAGTTTTATGGTTCAGATGATTGATTTGATTTTTTTTTGAATTTGGTTTTGATTTGTAGCAAATATTGATCCAAATCAAACCAATTAAATAACAATTAGATTAGATTTAGATACATCGTTGTAAGTTAAGATTTAGTTTGATTCGATTTGATTGTCCTTTGATCCTTTGAGGCCACAACTAAATAAAGTCAAAATCGTGAAAATGTAAGTATATATAAACTCCAGATCATCCTTTTGTTGGTAAAATGTTTGCGATTTTTTCGCAAATCAAAACGAGCAGAATGAAGAGATGAAATATAGATATAATCAACTCAATTCGAGACTTGTGTTAGACACCATCTTTGTAAGAAGAAATTACCCGATACTATCACGTTTTTAGCAATTGTCTTTATGATTTAACGATTTTTTCAATCTACGTTAACCACACTTCAAAACGTATATTACGAGAAACTAGTCAATGTTTCAAAGCTTCCTACACTCAAGAACAACATTTATGCTAGAGCTATCAAAATGGGTTGGGTCCGTTGGGTTAATCCGTTCCGCTACCTAAAATAGGTGGGTTGGGTTGGTATTTCTTAGGCCCACTAATTTGTTGGGTTGGCTTGCCCCGCCTCGTCAAATGACGGGTTGAAGTGAATTGTGGGTTGACTCGCCTAAAGTTGTCAAAATGGTTTGGGCTAGCCCGCCCCACCACCTAAAAGAGGTGGTTGCATACTTGCATTGAGTTGATATTTTTTAGGCCTATCACTTTTTTAGGCTGCCCCACCCCACCAAATAACGGATAAAGTGGGTTGTGGATTGGCCCCGTCGACCCACCTTGACATCTCTATTTATGCAACAATATGATGATAATTTCTAACAATTCCGCCGCCCTGCTCCAAAGCACCCATTCGATTGGGGATCCCCAAACCGCTTCGCAACCGTCTAAGCAACGCATCTATATCACACCAATTTGATCAAGGTTGGACCTGGTCACCTACCAGTGCCCAATGCGACATGTGCATGCGTGCGCGCTCAAATAGTCTCACATTTGCTTGTATTTCAACTAACACATGTGACACTATTTAGGTTGCATCTCTCGAAGGAGAACAATTGATTACTCTTTTCTAAAGTGGGCCACTTAATAAAGTGCACTATTACTCATTATTTTATTAATTTTAGAAACGAGCTTTCCATATTTTCATTAATTCTTTAAAGGGTTAATATCAATTTTGATATCCTAACTTTACCGTTTTTCAATTTTGATACCCTTTATACCAAGGCAATCAAATTTGAGCCAAATGTTTCACAAATTGATCAATTACAATCCAAATCGTTAACTATTCGTTAAATACTAACAGTTAACTTGTTTTTGTAGGTTGTATTCGCTGTAATTACAGACCCGCTTCTGGGATGGAGATTACAGATTCGAAACAGGCCTGTGATATGGATGTTGTTGTCGATGCTGGCGGCAAACGCTTGATTGATCAGCCGAAGGCTCGCCGAGGAATCGGGGTGAACAAAGGCGGAAGGAGATGACGACTTTGCGTGATTGGTTCTGGAAACTCACCCATGGTGGAGATTAAATGGAGGGTCGGCGTCGGTGATGGAGAGCAAAGCGGCTTTGTCTTGATGAAGATTGACGGCAGAGATGAAGGCTGAGAGATGTTGAGGCGGCAGATATGGAAGAAGGGGCGACACCAGCGGCTATGGTGGGCGTGGGAGATCGGGAAGAAGAGAGAGAAAAAGATAGGAGATGAGTGAGAGAGAAGAGAGGAGGCGGCAACTGAAGACGGGATGGATGGAGATACGGGAGAGAAAGAGGAAGGAGATGGGAGTGACGCCTGACATGGGGGGCGATTTGGCCAAAGAAGGCGATTGACGAACGGCGGTGAGGATGTTTGAACAGAGGAGCAGGGAGGACGCCGGCAAGGTTTGTGGACATGAGGCCCGAACTGAGGGAATGTCAGCGGCGGTTGAAGATGGTGAATCCAGCGGCTGGTTCGCCGGAGAAGAAGGAGGCCGTCTGTGGATTTGTGCAAAGGGGTTGTACGGAGATGGAGATGTGGATTGATTGGGCAGAGGGAGACGACGACGATTAGGGAGGACATATTTGAAGATGGGGGAGATGGAGGGATAGAGATGAAGCTTGGCGGGTGATGGCTGGACGATGACGGCAGCTGAACCACCTAAGCAAGAAGCAATTGGGGGAAATGGAAGATATGAGAAATTTTGGAGAAATGAACAAGGGTCGTATACACTTGTTGCCAAGCCAGTTGTCGGTTTCCAACCTAGGATAGCAGGTCAACCGTTAGTATTTAACAAATAGTTAACGATTTGGATTGTAATTGATTAATTTGTGAAACGTTTAGCTTAAATTTGATTGCCATGGTACAAAGGGTATCAAACTTGAAAAGCGGGTAAAGTTAGGGTATCAAAACTGATATTAACCCTTCTTTAAACAACAATGTTAAATTGCATATTTCAAACATTAATTTCTCAATCACCTCAAAATTGATTTTGAGATAGTAAATATACTAAATTTATCTACTTGTAATGTATATTTCAATTTTATAAATTATTCACTCCGTTCCACCTAAAGAATCCTTATTTGAAAATTCTAATTATTAAAAAATATATTTATGTCATTAAATATATCTTAATTACAAAAATAGTTAAGCACAAACAATATACTTATAACACAAATCGAGGTTTCGAGGATAAAGATAAAATATTATAGAAATTATAATTATAATTTTTAAAAATAAATTTAAAATAAAACATTTCAAAATAATATAGCGGATTATTTATTTGAATGAGTTGGAGTATTTCAATTTTCATTTAATAGAACCAAACTAGAAACATGGTAAAACATTAGTAAAAAGTAAAAACACCAGTAAACCATTTTCCAACGCCATGTATGCAGGGAAGGGATGTACACAACAGGCAACAACCCACTACCTGCCAACTCCAAAAGATTGAACATATCTCCGGCCAAAATCAAAGAACAAGGACTGTGTACGTGATAATGAGTTTAGATTTTATGTACCGCTTATCATTTGTGTGTATTATTAATGTATTATTTTTTATTTCGATCATTGGTTAAGATTTAATGATTGTAATGTAATGGTGGAGATGAAAAATGGTACATCAGTGATACACACAAGTGGTACAGAAGATCTGAACTCCGGGATGAATCAAATTAGGTTTCTACAACGATATTACGGATTTTAATTCGTAAAATGAAGTCTCATTCTTTTACAATTCAATTTATCAATATTACATAAGATGAGTCCAGTAAAAATGATTTATCTTACAAAAAAATATTGTAAGACTGTCTTACCTAAATTTTACCTAAAAAATATATGGGGTACTATTAGGGGTATAAATCCGAACCGAACCGAACCATCATATATATATATATATATATATATATATATATATTTATTTATTATATAATATATATTATATTACATTTATTAACTATTTTGAACCTTTTGATCATCTTTTATATATATATATATATATATATATATATATATATATATATATATATATATTTTTTTTCTCCAAAGGATCGAACTTGAGGCACCACACTTCATATGACCACCACGATATATATATATATATATATATATATATATATATATATATATATAACAATAAAATATTGTTATATATGTATATTACCAAACAAAAAATTGATTGTTGAAGAATTGTTATTTCCTCCATTGTATGTGTTTATTTTAGAATTTGTATTATTTTCTTTATGATAATTTGTTATTAGTAGCTTATTTCCTAATTTTAATGTTAATTCCAAATTAAAATCTCATTTTTATTGTTATTTTTAATGTTGATTAATTTCATTAAAAAACAATTTATATAAACCACAAAACCGAACCGAACCAAATCAAACCGAGTAATTCGATTCGATTCGGTTCCAAATCTTACTCAGTTCGATTCGGTTTGATATTTTTGGAACCAATAGAAAGCGATGCAATTTATGATTATAGTATAAACCAAACCAAACCAAAGCGAACCACTCAGACCCCTAGTTATTATCAATTATATGCAAATGACGATGAGTCATGCATGGGTCCATTATAGACATTCACTCCCTTTGGCCCCACCATTTTTTTTTTTTTGTATCTCAGACTTTATTTTCAATACAAAAAAATAAAAAACAAAAAGGTGAACTAAAGTCACCTAAATGGCAAAGCAAAAGACACCATACATGTGCAATTAAAGTTGGTGCCATGCTTTGTACGTTGTAACCATGAAGTTCCATTGTTATTAAAGAAAATAAACAATGCTAAGAAAGGCTAGCAATGGCATACATGATGGAAAAACCACACAACTTCACCGTTCAAACACATACAATACTAGTAGAGATCATATAGAGGAAGTTCCAAGTAGTCCAAGAAACAAGTAGTTTCCATCCAGCCATACTTAGATAAAAGGGATAGATATCTTTAATTCTACAACAAAGGGTCTCAACTCTCAAGGAGACGGAGGCCAGCCATAACCAGAATCCTCACCAAACCCTTCATAAAATCTCAGCTCCAAACTCCCAAGCCTATCCTCCTCGTCATCCCAAACTCCATCCAAGCTCTCATCATCGTAGAACGAGTCCGAGAAATCTGAGCAACTTTCCCAGTCAATTCTTGCGAAATGGTCCACCACGTATGGCCCTAATATCTGCACCTTTGGTGCCTTGTCCTTGATCTCATCAAGCCTCACTTCCCAACACCCTCTGACATCCAAAGACTCAAGCTCTTGGCAGCCACTTATGATCTCGAGTACACTTGCCGTGTCTATACAAAGGTAAGCCATCTCAAGGTGCTTCAGTTTTGGCATAGTGGTAGCAATGGCGTGAGCCTCATCATTCTGTGAAAGCTTTCCCTCCAAATCTATAGGGTGCATGTTTCGGCGTAGCCCTGCAAGCATCTTGCAGTTTTTTCCGATGGCCTCTAAGGCACGGGAGCCAATTTTACAACAGTAGCTCAAATCAATGAAAGTAACTGTAGAAAGCCTTCCTGCAACCTGCTCCACGATCATATCAGTCATGTTGCTTCGGGGTAGTTGCAGCATTTGCAGGGAGCGGGCACTAGTAAAATGAGCAGGTGAAAAATAACAAAAACATAGTTCATCATTCAGCATGTAAAATATCACAAAACCATAGGACCATTAATAAATGTGTTAATGGTTCAATTTCCATTTTGTTTAAACTTTAAACAATTAACATGTACAAGTGCATATTGTATGTCCTCTAAAATGCAAGTACTTCAATATTGCCATATTTGAAATCGAGCCTGGGCCATGTAGACGGTTCAAATTAACAGTAAATGTTGGGTATTTCAAAATAATTATCCAAAGCATAACAGGTCGATGATAGTCTCCTACATAGCTTGAATTTACACTCCAATCTAGGAAAAATATGGTATTTTTTTTTTCTTTTCTGCTATAAAAAGAATCCTAACCCAGACTAAGCATACCATATGGGCAATCAGATTTAACTTAGTGGTTCAAATAAGATTCCCTGCCTAAGAACAGAGCAAGTACCAAAGGACACTGAAGTCTGTAAAAAGAAAAGAATAGTCAAAGCATATGGCAAAGGGAATCAAATAATTTCACTAGTGACTGTCATTCAAAACAAGTAAACAGAACAATCCCAGTTTTATTTGCAAGCCACAACAATTGAGAGAAGCAATTAAATCAATAAATCTTCTAATATGAGATTCGAAATGTGCTTACTGCTCAGCAATGAGGGAGAAAATAAGGTCATTTTGGAGGCCGGAAACACTGATCTCACGGAGGGCACCATCGCTTCTGGGGATCAGCGTTCGAAGCATTCGATCAATGATATTGGGGCTGGATCGATAGCTCCATTCCTCAATGTCAATCTTCTGCCAGCAATAAGGTCCCAACACGGCGAGGCTCCATGATTTGCATACCCTGGGAACCACAGTTAGTTTCTCTTGAAGACTTAAATTGCTGAAGATTATCCCAAGTGCATCTGGTAATAGATCAGCCCAGCATCGAAATTCGGTTCCTTCCATCTAAATCTTCCTTCCAAAAAAAATTGAAAATGGGTTAGTCCCAATTCATTATAACAAAAGAGAAATCAAGGGTACCCAAATCAAGAGCTTGAGAGTTAATAATTTAAATAGAGAAAAGAAGAATCCCCTTTGCCCCAAATTGGCAAAAAGGGATTTTTTTTAATTAAAAAAATAAAATATACATATATATATTGCATGACAAAACAATTGATCAAGGAAGACACCAAATCAGCGTCTGTAAATATTCATCATTATACGAAGTGAGGAAATCGTACTTGTCTTTAAAAACGAAGGACTAACTCAACATTGTGAAGGTGGAGATAGAGCAGAAGATCTATGCAAGGAAAACCCAAAAATCCAGAGAGCAATTGACAAATTAAGAGAGATGGGAGTTCAGATCTTCCCTCTAAACTATCCAAAAAGTATGATTTCTGAAGAGAATTGAGCTAATGATTTATGTTTAAGAATTTTTTTTAAAATTTGTTTGCAGAAAAAAAAAACACTGTTTAGAGCTTGGCAGAGATGAAACCAAAATATGAAGTTATAAACAAGAAAAACAAATTCCAAGTTCATTATCATCATTCCACATCTCAATTGAAAGAGCACTCACTGAATTAAGCACAAACGCACTTAAACACACACCCATATCACCAAAGATACAAGAAATTGACAAAAACAGAGCAAACAAGAACGCTAGGAAAATTTTAATTTTAAAATAATAATAATAAGAATAACAGATGTAGAAAACAGAATACCAACAATTTCATACATGTCGATTGGTAGAAAGATAAAGTAAATCAGTACCCCGCAAGAAAAGCAGAAGAATGTGTATACTTTTTTTCGGTTTCACATATGAAAAGGTAAAAGATTAGCACCAAGTAATCCGCCAGAAATGGGGGGGGGGGGTAAAGAGAGAGAAGAAAGGAGTTATAGAAGAGAGGGAGAGGGAGAGGGAGAGGGAGAAGGAGGTACCTACCTACCCAGTCCACAGAAGCAAATGCAAGAGGACAGAGAAACAGCAACAACAGTAAAGACAAGAAGAGTAAAAGCTCTACAACTAGAATTACAACTTACAAGCAGCTACTTCTACTTCTTTCTACACCGACTTGTGTGAGGGTTTTAATTTCTGAAAATATATGAAATTAACAATAGATTATACACACTCAATAGTGTTTATATAGTTTAGTTCAACTCGAATAGAATGAGATGTTGGGAGGACTGAGGAGTAGGTGATAGATACTAGGGTTAACTTCACCACTAATCCCTGTACTATTCCGTTTTTCACTGTAGTCCCTATTTTGAAACTTTTAAACCAGTGATCCTTAGTCTTTCATTTTGCACGTTATGAGTCCCAACGTTGGATGTCGTTATCTCTTTATCGTTAACTGACCATGTGTTATTCATGTGAGGCTTTTTCCAAGGACAAATAAGTCATTCCAAGTCAAAGCCCATTATCCCTTCTCTCTTCTTCTTCCCCTTTTCATATTAGTCTTACCACCACTACCACTATGACTCTAGCCCCGCCCAATACCACCTCTTCACCCATCTCTCTTTATAAAAACTTTTTTTCAAACCCATTAATTTTTTTCAAACTCACTACTATTTTTTAAAATTGCTTAATAAATTGGTGAGATTTTGACCCAAGATCTGGGTTTTAAAGAAAACCTTCTTAATTCCATTTATATCCCTTCTTCACCGGCCATTACTACCTCCTTTTTTTCCTCTCTCTTTCTCTCTCTGCACTCCTTAACTCTCCCTTCCTGTCTTACTTCAGAGTTCAGACAACCCCCTGTTGTTTCTCCCCTCTTTTTGTCTTCTTCAATTCCCCCCCTCTCTCTTTGTCTGCCACACCCTCACCTTTTTCTTCCCCTCCAAATTTTTTTCTTTCTTGCTTTAGAAATCCCCACTGCTTCTTCTCCCCCCATTTTTTTGAACTTCCACACCCAAAATTATTTTCTCTTGCTTTTGATCCAAAAAGAGAACAACTTAGATCTTATTTAGGCTAAAAATAATCAATTGTTGAAGATCTCAGATACTGACATATCCCTTTGAATTCTGTTGGCGTTGAAAAAGAAGTGGCATCGTTGCCGAAGAAGAAATGGATTGCTGGAAGAACTCGAACAAAATGAATTTAGCGATTCATGATTTAGGACCAATGAAAAGCTAATTTGGAAGCTTTGTAGCTTCCTTATACTCTCATTCATCATCATATTTGCCCTCCCTAGCCTCCATCAACAATACCATCTTTGCCACCGTGGTCTCAGTCTCCACCGCTTACCCATTGAGTTGGTTAATTTGAAAGAGCTCCCTTTGATTGTTGAATTTGAAAGAGCGGAGTTAATTTTACCAGTATACTGTCACCACCATTATGACGACGGTGGCTTAGTCAATCTTGCTAGATAAATTTCTCAATTTCACCAAATCTCTTTCATCCCCCATCATCGCTAAGTCAACACCAAACCACCATCAAAAGTAACGAAGGGTTTGAAGCTTCTGTAATTGGCAGAGATTTAGAAGTAATTTTTGAGTTCATTATTTACTTCTAGATGTAGATCCCTTCAAATTTCATGTTAGATTTTCCGTATCAAGGTTTATCAATAATTACTTCAATATTTTATTATGAAATTGAAGTAATTAATACATTTGCCTAAGTATCAGTAACTAAACATTCAAAGGGGGTAAAGTATAAAGACCCTCGCCCGTGAATGAGGTATTTGCCCCTTAGTAAAGACCCACGTGGATGACACATGGTCAATTAACGACAAAGAGATGAAAGCATCCAACATCGGGACTCATGATGTGCAAAAATGAAATCCTAAGGATTAGTGATGTGCAAGTTTCAAAATGGGGACAATGAGTAAAAAACCCAATATTACAGGGACTATTGGCGAAATTAACCCTAGTTGCTACTAGATGGTTTTATTGTGATACACTCACACGCCTCCTAAATAACTAAATGAATGTGTGAAAGAGAGAGTCAGTCCATAGTTAAGTGTAAAAAGTCAGTTACTGGTTTCAAGGCAAAGAAACTTTTGCTTGGTGGTGTGTGTGAATTTAGTGGCACATTTTGACCAAAGTAAACATTTACCTGACTGTAAAGCTTGGTTTTTGCTGTTTATTTAAACATAGCATTTAATCACAAATATCCACTTGCATTTTTACTGCTAGTTAAATAAAACTTTTAACATAGCATTTAATCACGCTTGTCCTTACTTTTATTAGGAATTTAATAAAGTTAATTCAATATTAGGATAAAATTGAAGCATATCAAATATGCTCAATAATTATGGTGGAAGTCATGTTTTATGAATATTTGATTTGTGTTTATTTACTCGGGTATAGTATTTGCAGACTATATTGTAACTGCTGTGGCGGATCCATGTATACCAATACAGTGTACATGGACCCCTCTCAAAATAATTTTTTTTGTCTATTAATATTTTTTATGCTAACTTTTTTTTGAAACAATATATAGTTAGATAGTGAATGTAGTTAAAGTGGTAAGTGTTTGTGAGATTGTAACAGAAGTCTTGGTTCAATCCCTTGCATTAGTATAATGTATATTTTTTTGTTACAATATAAGAGCAATTAGGGGACGTAGCTCAAATGAGAAGGTGGTTATGTTTGCGTGTTTATATATATATTTTTATTTTTTTAAGTTAAAAGACATTGTTTTGTTGTTAATAAAAAAAATTAACATGAGAAAACACATGCAGCCTTCTCCCTCTTTCTCTCCGAGCAATTAGGGGATGTAACTCAAATAAGAAGATGGTTGTGTTTGCGTCTTTATTTTTTTGTTTTTTTCACCTAAGTAACATTGTTTTGTCATCGATAAAAAAAATTAACATGAGAAAACACATGTAGCTTTCCCCCTCTTTCTCTCCAAATGCATTGTGCCCTGCTGAGAAAAATTTCTAGATCCGGCAATGATTGTAAGTATAAATAGGCGCCACCTATTTTCCCTATTTACTGGTTATCAAGGTTGATGTTGTCTTTCTTGGTGATATTTTAATAAGTTTGTTTACTTTCTTATTTAAGGATGATGGCTATATGTTATGTCCTAACTTGTGGGACATTATCGGTTAATATGAAATGATTTATTTCTAACATTAATGTTGCCATATTTAGCTCTTTTTTTTAGTGCGCAGGTTTCTTAGGTCATTATATAAAGGAGAGTTTGTGTTATGGAGATGGTTAGCGGAGTCAATAAAGTTTGAGAGAGACTAAACACTGAAGCGTGGATGTGTTCCGTGAGAGTTTGTAATTGTTACAAGTTTTTAATTAGCGAAAGTTTTGTCCTATTGACACGATCTACAAGCTTTGCTTGTAGACATATATTAAAACATAATGTTTTACTTGTTTTATTTACGTTTTAGTTTCTGCAGGTTATTAATGAATGAACTAGTGAATGTTGCTTTATCTAATGCAACATTTTCTGTCAGTTTGATGAATTGTCTTGAATCTTAGATGCAAAACTTTCACATATGTTTTGCTATAGTAACCAAAATCACCTTTAATTTTTAAAATTTCTCGTAAATAGGGGTGATAATTGGGTGTTACGGTCAAGTTTGGATAAAACTATTATCTATCTAATATAGTTAATGAGTAGTTTTGTGCATTATATCCAATAAGTAGAGATGTCAAAATTGAGCCCGATCCAGCCCACCCGACTTTTCAAGATCTGGGCCTCAAACTAGAAGGCCCGAAAAAGGTGAGACTATTTGGCCCGGCTTGATAGGCCAGTGGGCCGTACTCGGCCCAAACTTGAAAATCTCGACTTGGTCATACGATTGACAAAATTTAACTCAATTAAAAAATTAAAAGCTAAAACATAAAACCTAAAAAGCAAAAACTATCAGACATTCATTAGAACTACTTTTTTTTTCTTTTTTTCTTTTAGTAAGATGAATTTATGACACAGTAATAGTATGATCTATTTTCAAATCATTGTTCTCTTTTTGGTTGAAACTCATATTTTAAATTAATGGAAGTGACACTTACAAAGAGGAACTGAAGTTGATCTTCTAAGTTCCAATCTAGTTTAATATGGTTGTGGTTAGTAATTTTATCGAAACTGATCTATTCAATTGGGTATCTCTATCTGATATTAGCTAATTAAAAACTTCAATAGTATAAACTTGATAAGAAATAAAATTTAAATACTAGATTGTGTCGGACAAATCAAAAAATGAACATTTGCTAGTTAGTATGGTTTTTGCAAACTAGAACTCAAAAAACTTTGTTTATCCTTAGAAAATACATATTAGAAAAATTGGAGACACTATGATGAATTTCAATTTGGTTATAAATTTTTTGAAAAAAATACTATTCAAGTAGCACATGTATTTTTTCTTTGGTCTGTAACACTATCATTTTTCTAGTTTCTATTTCATTACTACATTTGTTTATGTTTACTTTGGTTGTACTTTTGCTTTATAATTGTGTAAGTTAGACTAGTAAGTATATGTGTTTTGATGTGTTATATAACTTTTATTAGCTAATGTGTGAGTTTTTTTTAATTAAAAAAATATATTTTTGGCCCATAAGCCCGAAGTGCGCATGGACTGGACTTGAGTTCTATAAGACTTGTTACTGTTTCGGGCCGACCCTGCCCGACCTGCCATTAAGTGAAACCCGGTGGCTTGGGTCTGGCCGTTTGACAGCTCTACCAATCAAGGTTCTAAAAATCGTTAGGCAGCCGCTAGGCGGCACACTAACGCCTAGCGCCTAGGGGACTAGGTCTAGAATTAAGGCATTGTTACCATTTTTTTGATAATTTACATCAAAGATCAAACACATTGACTACAATTTTTTTATGTTAATCATTTTAGCAAACACTTGTCTATAATTATAAAATGAATAAAAATATACAAACCTACCATGAATCTCAATTTTCAACAATCTCAAAGCAATAAACCAGTCAAGTTTAGAACTAAAAACGAAAAAAATATTACTCCACCTACATACTGCCCTTTGAACCCACAGTCTAACATATCCTCCCTAATCCCTTCTCATTCTAAATTCTGAGTTTCGAAACAGCCCCCTCATTCTTAATCTTTTTTCCTTTTTCTTTCTTCTATCTATCTGGCAGACCGGTAACCCTTTTTTCTTCCATTCTTTTTATTCTTCTCTCTCTCTCTCCGACAGACTGACTCTCCTCATTTTTTCATCCTCCAATTTTTTTCCTCATAGATCTAACACTATAATCTATCACTTCTCTCATCCCACCGAATATCCACAAAATCAAACCTATTTTCTTGCTACGTCCCTCCCTCTCTACCTCACCATTACCACTTCCCCTTCATTCTCCAGTTCGCTTCCCCTTCCTTCTACAGTCACGACATGCAACAAAATCAAAGCTACAAAAATAAATTAAGGTCGGCGAGGTTTGACGTCGGCACCGACTTGATCGATTAGGCAGTGACTAAGAAAGTCCCGAAGGTAGAGAGGGGCCTAGTGCCTAGGCGGAGCTAGGCGGGAAGTTTTAGAACACTGCTACCAATAACACACATTAAACTTAATATGTGTTATTGGATAATACTCAATTTTACCCATTATTAAATGGGTAATATCCAGATAATACTCAATAAACTTGGTTACCTTAAAACAAGATATAAAATAAATATATTTAGAAAATGTTTGAAGTTGGTATCTCATACAACACTTTATGCATTAGAGTATTGCACGTGTAATAAGTTGATGCAATTTCTATGTAGTTCTTTACAAAATACAAAAAAAAAAAAATTATAAAAACTTATATTCATTATAATTTATTTTGAGCTGGGCTGGAGGATTATGTATTGACGGAGGAGGAAAAAGAAAGCTAAAGAGATGCAGATTAAGCTAGTTTGAAATCTGATCCATAAAATTTTAATCGTGATGCATCGATTTAGAATCTCAAATTCGTGATGCGTCAATTTTGGAATCACGATACATCATTATAAAATGGAAATGACATATTAGATTCATGATGCAGAAAATCTCAATGCAGAAATTGGACTCGCTGCAAAAATTGTGTTCGCGATGCAAAAAACCCTAATGTCGAAATTATGCATCACGATGCTCAAATGATCCTGAAGTTTAGCGCGCCTCCGATTCCTTATTGACATAATCATCTTTTTGCCCCTAAAATACTTTTTTCCGAGTAGAAAAAACATACAATATTGTAACAGTTAAAAATTTATCAAAGGAAACCAACCTAAATTTTATACAAACATTAGGTAAGTGGGCAACCCAAAAGATTAGATAATATATTGTCACACATACTCGCAAGTCGCAAGGGTACATTCGTTTCTTGACAAAGTACTACTAGTATCTAAGAAGATACAATAAGTAGAATAATAAAGTTTTGATTACCGTTATAGGAATTAATTGATCTTACATAAATACTTATGAATTGGAAGGAGAGAATTTCAATTATAGTAAATGAAAGACAGGAGCATGTGTTTGTATAAACAAACAAAAGGGTTATCAAAAATCTCTAATAAATTTCGTTTTTTATTTGGTTGAAAATGTGCACCACAAATATCTATTTATGAAAGTAAATATTAGAAAATGTTCTCTACTATCTTTATCAGCGATAGATGCTGAACAAGTGAATATGACTGGGTTGGAAGAGGGACCATAGTCAAATTGTTGGTTGACCCACATGGAGGCCCATGTGAAAACGGAGTGGGCATGTTTGTTATGTACTCCGTATTTCAATTTTCAACAATGGGTTTGATTTTGACTTAAAGTTAATAGTAAAATGTTAGAGATTGGGTGGGGCCGGGGAGTAAGAATTTTAAAGCACCTGTTGGTCCCAATGCAAAAGTTTTAGTAGTAATTTAAATTAGCTCACCAACTAAAAGCAAAAGGCCAGTTACTTTTCCAACTCCATTTTGGTACCTTCCAGTTCCACATTCAATACAATGGTTTTGGACACATAGAGGGATTCGGTAACAAAAAAGTTGATCCTTCCTCTCCTCAATGTCAAGACTCAAGATCAAACCAAAAGTAGTCCATCAATGCTAAATACCACACTTACTTTTAAAATAAATTTCAAATTACTATATTACCCTCCATTCTATTTTTGAAAAAGGTAAATTGCACACAATAAATTATAATTTTAATAAATGCCCTCTAAAATTAGTGTCCTATATTATTTAGGATATCTATACTATATCAATTATCAATTTTTTATTTGGTGATATTGAAAAAGATAGATATTGATTTGACTTGATAAATTGTTCAAACTTAAAGTTCAACCTATTTTATATTCAATATGTGCTAATATTAGAATATTTTTTTGTATTTATTCAACTACTTTTCTAATTAAACATTGTATTTTCTATTTTAAAACGTCTCAATTATCACCAAAACTTATTGATTTTCTTCTTTAATTCATTTTTATTTTTGTATTTATTCATATATTGGAATTCATTCTTTAGCTGAGGGAAGTCCTCCCCAAAAATAAATTTCAAATTACTATATTACCCTCCATTCTATTTTTGAAAAGTAAATTGAAAACCCTCCCCTATACTATGGGGCTCAACTACTAATTAAAGTAATGTCTAGCAGAGAAAAATGAAAAATCTATCCAAAAGGGAGAATTGATATCATAATTCCTTAAATGTGTTTTTTTAGAAAGAGGAGGTAAAAATAGGGGAAGGAAGAAGGGGTCGCAGAGGTTCCCGGGTCTAATATAACATTATTGTTAATTATATTTTTTATTTAGACACTATCGTTTGTGTTGACGTAAAATACTCACCTGAGGCTCATGTAACCCTCTTTAGGTTTTTTTTTTTTTTTACAACAATGCACTTTTGGTGTTTCAATTGACTATTTTGCTCTTGTTGTTCTGAAACTCTCTTTGTACCTAAAAATGATCAATATAAATTATTGCTTATCTTTATTTTAAATATTATAGTAAACATAATACATTAAGGTGGTCAAGTGAGTCTTAGGTGAGAAAATTTTGTCAATTCAAATGGCGGTGTGTCTAAATAGAAGGTGCAATATAAGAAAATGCTATAATTGAGGAGGGAACATTACGTCAATTGATAGTTGGAGGGGGGGGGGAATTCAAACTTAACCAATAATTAAAGGAGAATATTTGTAATTAATTCTTTCTAAAAAAACACTTAGACCGGTTAATTAAACAAAAAAACTTCTTTATTTGTGTATAAATTGCTAAAACGACACTTATTTTGAAACATAGATAGTGGCAATTACTGTAAAATACTTATCTCTTTGAAACCAATCTTTGTAATTACCATCCATTGTTAGATTAGAGAGTGGTCGATCTGATATAACAAGGAGACACTAGAGAGAGAGAGAGAGAATTTTCGAAAGACGTTAGAGAGAATATAGAGATAATTTTGGAAAGACATTACAGAGAGCAGAGAGAGAAAGAATTGCAGAAACGTTTTTTTAAAAAAAATAGATGAAGGGTAATATATATATTTTTTAAAGATAGCCGAATTACTAAAAATAGATGAGTAGTGTTTTTCAGAAAATAGGATGAAAAGGTAATAGAGTGATTGTTCTTTAAAGGATTAAATAATTATTTGGTCTATGAACTATCCAAAAACTCTGTGTTTCGTTCCACTATTTTTTTTGTATGCGTTTGGTCCCTTAATTCGATTTTTTTGGTCAATTCCCCTATTAGTCCCAAAGGGCACAATATTAGGCTAGAAAGGAGGGGGGGGGTAGGTTGAATAGCCTAGTTACACTTAAAAACTTTTCGTAATAGTTCCTAAAACAAGTACTTACAACCTATTGAAAAGGTTGAAGTAACGGAAGACTTGTAAGGAAGACAGACTAAGTTTGCTGGTGAAACACTACCAGTAGACTTGGCTGTTTACTGAAGTTTGCAGCTCAAATGAATAAATTAAGATGAAGATAACAATATAAAACAGTAAGCAACAGAACACAAAGAACACATGTATTTTGAGATGGTTTGCACTATAAAGAATGTTACGTTCACCACTAAAGCAGTCAACCTTGGATTTGAATGTGCACTATATTTTTCCCTAGTTCTATTACAGAAATCTTTAATGGATTGTGTACAAAATATTTGATTTGTATTTGAGGGTGGGGGAATTGAATATCTGGAAAACAGAATATTCAAGGTGTAGAAGAATAGTAATGAATACAACAATAAGAAGTAAATGAGTAACAGTTGATGTAGATCTTGTTCTTGTTGTTGTTGTTGATGACTTCTTTGATCAGTTTATGATCTTTTGAATGCACCGAGTATGATGACTTGATGTTGTTGAATAATTTCAGAGCATTGAGTTCTTCAGTCTTCAATGATAGTATTTATATCGAAACATTCATGAGACCGTTGGAGAAGATGAAGTGAGTAACAACTCTATTAGGTTGAGTGCATTAAATGCAGAGAGCTGCTTTGTTGACTTCATCTTCAACTGGAACTGATCAAGGATGGAGAGGAGTAAGTACTGGAACTAGTAGGTGGGCGACAAACAAAGTTGCAGACCTGTAGTAGTTGGTACAGTCTGTTTGTGTCAGACTGTATACCTGCGCTGCCATGTTCAGGAGGCGAAAGTCTTCATTCTTTCGGAAAAGCTGGAAAGACGTGTCTTGGAAATCAGGAGACAATGAAGATGGATTAATTCAAACTTAATTCATGATATATGACTTAATAATCCACTTGATGAGTTGGACATCCTGATAAACTTGACACGTCATGTTGTTCGAAGGCAGACAAGGTCTGCTGGTGAAGCGTTTGCCGAAGTCTTCTGCTGAAACCTATAAGTCTAAAAAAACTATTCTAAAGGCAAAGTTCTATACACAGTTGCCATACTAACTGGTTCGTAGCCCATTTAGCCACTAAGTATAGAACCTATAGTAATGAATGAGCAAATGCAAAATAAGATACAGTGAGAAACAACATCCCCATTCCTATCGTTACCGTTACTAAAAAATTTAACATTGACTAATTTTCAAAATATCCAAACTTTAGGGAGTTAATGTCCAAACAATTATTACAGTTGTCTCATCACCTGCCAAATGGTTGAATTAGAGAAAGATCTTACTTGAAGTTGCTGGATTGGGGAATTTTCGAAGATGTAAAACTCAGTTGGGGATGTGGGTGATGATGGATTTGGATGGCCATTGGGCTCGGGTAGAGCACACTGGAGCGGAGATTAAGGCGATAATTTGTTGGGAGGCGGAAGGACTCGGCAGTAGAGGAATGACGATTGTGGAGTTGCAGTTGACATAAGCGATGACGCTTGGGGCTTGAGGCTTCGGCCAACGTTGTTCAGGGAAGGTGGTGCCGGATCGGTGGCGAGGTTCGCTTGGTGATGGTAGATAGAGGGGGAGGTCGGCAATGGAGCAGGGTCGGTGAGACTTAGGATGGAGTCAGCTGAAGTGACGGTACTGTCCAAATCTAGGATAGATGACCGGCGATGGAGTTGGTTGAAGCAGGGATAGAGTGCTTCTGTAGATCTGGGTGGAGAATGGTAGAGACATATCGCCGGGATTGGGGCGGTTTTGGAGCAGGAACCGACTGAAGAGAAAGGTTGGTGGTTATGGAAGAGGATATGGCAGAGGATTTGGGTGGAGGTCGCTAGGTTGGGGAGAAGGTGGAGAAGACGTTGGGCTGTTGTGAGAGGCAACTAGAGAGAGAGAGAGATAGAGAGAGAGAGAACAACCACCCCTTTTTTTTTTGACCGGAGATGGGGTGGGGGTCGACTGGGGGTAAGGGATTGTGCTTTTTTCAATTGGGACATTAACTCCCTAAAGTTTGCACATTTTAAAAGTTAGCAAATGTTAAATTTTTTAGTAACGGTAATGGTAGGAAGGGAGAATTGACCAAAAAAATTAAATTGAGGGACGAAACGCATACAAAAAAATAGTGGGACGAAACACAGAGTTTTGGAATAGTTCAAGGACCAAATAATTATTTAATTCTTCTTTAAAAAGTGTAATATTTAGAAGAAAAAAATAGGGTGCACTATTTAGGAATTAGCACCTATGATAATTTTTGGGCGGGCAACCTTGGTTGTCACAATTGTACCAAAACTTCAATTTAAGAAATGACATATTCTTTTTTTGTATTCAAATTAAATATCATCTCTTTGATTTCAATTTAAGGGCGAATGGAATCAATTCTCCATTAACAAGCGGAAACGATATCCATCCATTCATTCAATTATTTATCCATCGCAATTCACAAATGAACAACCTCACGTGTCACAATTATATATACCCATTATTATTATTTTTTTAAAATTGCCATATGAAAATTGAGATTTTCAATTAACTTTATTTTTCAACCGCGATGTATTTTACTTGTACTAAATGTTTTTTTACTTACTGTAATGTATTGTGTCGCAGCTAAAAAATTGAATTAGTGAATATAAATTAGGGAAAAATATTTAAAAATCTCAATAAAAAATTCTCATATCTAAAAAGTTCAAAAAATAATTATTGTATCCAAGAAGTCCCAAAATTAAAATTTTAATACCAGAAAGTCAAAAACTTAATGTATTTACATACATTGTTATGTTAAAAACTTCATTTGGATGAAAACTTATTTTTCTTTTCATTTATGACAACGATGATAAGAATTACATTGATTATTATTATTATTATAACAATAATATTATTATCATTTCATCAACATTATCACTGGTAAATATCAAAGGTTCTATTAAAAAAAGCATTCCCAAAACAACAATTCAATTCATAAATTTTAAAAGTAAGATTTTCATATTGAAAATTCAAATTTTTTTTTTTTGAATATTTTTGGACATAAGAATATTTTAATGAGAGATTTAGATATATTTTCCCAATAAATTAGCCTTGAAAGAAAGACCCTTTTTCTTGTTTGATTTGTTAAGGTGGGTATTTGGTGTTCTTGTAATCGTAAATACGTAAATGAATATGAGAATCAAGGATGACATAAGTGAATCATTGGACAGTATCAGTTATTTACTTGTTAGGACTTAGGACATGGTACATTTCGTAGAACTGACATGAGTTAGAGGACTCCAAGTCCAACTCCAAGTAGTTTTATTGTTTTTATTTTTATAATTTTAATTTACTGACAACGAGATCGCAAAGAATTAAAGATGATTTGCATTTATCAATTGGCTGCGAAGGAAATAATTATTTACACAGTCCACTCCAGTCCGAACCACTTAATTTCACACATTCATTCATATTTCATGTTCCTCCGTCCCTAAATTATCGTCCTCCTTTCCTTTTTCGTCTGTCCCAAAATAATTGTCCATTTTGAAACTTACCTTTTTAGAACATCATTTTTACCACTTTACCCTTATTTTTTCACCCAATTTTAATTATGGACCACATACACATGAGCTTTAAAGGAAACTACACATTAAACTAATATTAATAATTCAGTCAAATAAGTTTTCTTAAACGATGCACCGGGTCAATCAGGACAATAAAATAGGAACGGAGAGAGTATTTCATATTGTTATTGGGGGGGGGGGGCATGTACAGTTGAATTTGTTTCACTTATTCATAATATTAATGGGACTTGGAGGAAAAGGAGATTTATCATTTCTTCTCAACATAATTTAAAATAATACACCTTGATTTTGTTTTTCTACTACTTAATTAGTTTACCATTGTTCTGAGTTTTTGATGATGATGCTACACAATTTTGTCTTGGACCGTTCCTTGCGGTGTTTAGGATATCTGGGCTTATATGAATGTATGATCCTGTGAAAACCCTGCCAAAAGAAGGAAACATTAGAAGGAATGCAAGACAGGGCCTCGCGAAACCCCTCAGGTGTGAGAGTACGACTTAAGCTTATAGAAAGCAAAATGACAGAGTTTAGGTGTGTAAAAGTGAAGCGTACCTTTGAAATGAAGCATTATAATGTATATATAACCCTTTTGGGAATGAAATCCGAACCGAGTCATTACTATGGAGAGATTATAGGCTTTTATGGCCATAAATGCGGGTTGATTGCGTAACTGACGGAGTCGTGGCTTAAATCTTAGGCTCGAGAGTTATCAGACAGTTAAGCTTGAAATGTATATCTGGTTTATTCAAGCAGTCTTGCTCCCTAATCGATCAAATCGGTAGGAAGATTCCTACTCGGGATGTATGTAGAATGTTTACACCGGGTTATCTTGCTTCGGTAATCTATTTCCTGGTCCCTATCCTCCACGTGCTTATCACGTGAGGGCACATGTGCTCGGCTCGTGACCAGGATTTGGGCCGAGTTCATCAGTGGCCCCCTACTCCTTGTTCACCGAGTATTTATGCTCGGTGCGAGGAACATGTTTGTAATTTTGTTGTAGCTTGAATTAGGGAGCAGAACACTTGCTTATTTTTGTTGTGACAGAAGTGAGGGGAGTTGCTTTGTTGGCGACAGTTGATACATTCAGAACGCCGGTTGCAGAAAGCTAAAAGGTTCTTATAGGAAGACGTCGGCTAGGTACAATGTCATGATGGATTGCGTGTTTTCGAGATGTGCATTAATGATTGGCTTGATCGGGTGTATCGTAATTGCCATAGTTTGAATTTGGGAAGCCCCTGGGCGCGTGATTTGGGTGTCTTTTCCCTTAATTTCGCCTATAAAAGGGGAAACTTTAACTCCTTCGTTCTCTTTTTACTGCCCCTTCTCCTTCAAGCTCTCTTCATCTGTTGCGTTTCTCTGGTTCACTTGATTTCTCCGGTGACGAATCCTCCGGTAAACAAAAACTTCCTATTTGCAATCTGGATCAATTTCAAGTTTCCCCCATCGGCAAACTAATCCCCTGTTCAGCACACAAGTAAGTCTCTTTTGGTTCAAATTTTCTTTTTTCTGCACCTGTATTGAATTTTTTCAAATTGCTTGGTTTTTTCTTCGTATGCATGTTCTTCACGTTTATCTTTTCTGGGTAGATTTTTAGGGTCCTGCCTCTATATCTGGGTAATTTACAGGGAGATCGAGGAGAAATCATCAAGGAATCATAATTTTTGTGGAGCTTTAATCAAGATATTCCTCGATCTCTTGTAGGATGTCTTCCCTCCTTCGACTGTTTGGTGATGGCTCTAACCATGAGCAAGAAGCATACGATTACGATCATGGTGCTCAAGAAAACAATGCACCAACAGATTCTAAGCGGACTGGATCTGATGTACATGTTCTGAGGGAAGGAATACCCAGGAAGCGAGTAACCAAATTCTTACGAGAGGGTTGTAAATGACGTAACCACCGATCATGATGAGGTAGATGAGGCGAGCTCGAGTGGGATCCCTAGCGATGAGGAGTTGGTCGGGCGACCTTGAGCAGGGCGGAGACATCGTAATGAAGATTACTATAACTTGAGCTCGCTTGCTCACTGGGAGTCAATTGACTCAGTGGTAGAGGTCGGGAATTGGTTCAACTCGATTGGGATTTCGGAGGAGGATTATCGAGGAGTTCCTTATGAGTCCGAGATGACTCCTGCTAAGATGAGAAGCAAGACGAAGAGAATAGTCTTCTTCTATGACTTTTTTCTGCGTCAGGATGCGTTTCTATTGGACCCTTTTGCTATCGAGTTCTTAAGGGAGACCAACGCTGTTCCATGTGACCTCCAACTCACCACGATGTTAATCTTGATCACCTTCAGCGCGACCTGCCGGCTGGTCGGATTTAAACCAGAAATGACCATACTCCACAAACTCTTCCAATTCACCAAGGATAATAGATCGGACAAGAATACTGGTCATTCAAAGGCTGGGGCTTTGAAGTTGTTTATTGAGTTTCCCCACAAGGTTAACAAGTGGGACAAGAGGATTATCGTTGTAGAGTCTCGGGTTGGATGGCCATTTGCCCCGACCTCTTATGAAATGAAGCCTCCAACCTATGATCGACATGCCACCTTCACCTGAGAGGATATGTGTATGGAAATGTTGAGAGACGCGCTGGGGGTGACTAAGTAGGGTCAATAATGGTTGATTGATTGGAAATCAATCATGCAGGATACAAGAGTCCTGCATCTGGCCAAGATGTATCCTGCTTTCGTGGATGTGTAAAGCCTTTGATTGTCATTGCCCCTAAACCTGCCCATCCGTTTTGGGGGACTTGTTGATAGACGTATTTTATACGTCTTTATCAGGTACTTTAATGACTTAAAATGAGCAATTCCATTAGGCTTTTGGCTACTGATATGTGTTTTTGAGCTATTTTATGAGTTTCAGAGTTTTAGGTGGATTTATGAGATTTATGAAGCTTTTAGTGAAGATTTCAAGGAAGGCGGCAAAGTGCAACATTGGAAAAAAAGGCAAAAAGAAGATTCTGGCCACCTTGCGACCGCAAGGTCAAAAGACCTTGCCTTCGCAAGGTAGGCAGAAAGACGGCCAGCCAGAATTAGACCCTTGCGGACGCAAGGTCAAGACCCAATGCGGCCGCAAGGTCCCCAGAACCGACTTTACGGGGTTTTTGAACTGGATTGAACCTCCTATTCCCCTACAACTCTTTGGTATAAATAAAAGACAGTAGCCAAAGCCTAAGGACATCCAAGAAGTGTTAGAAAACAACTTTAGCTTAGGAATTAGATTGTATTACGTAGTTTAGTTTTTGTAATTACAGTTTTGAAGATCGATTCATGTATTCCTTCATCTCATTGTGCAGTTCATCTTCAAGGATGAACTAAACATCCATTAATCTAGGAGTTGGGAGGTAACTTGTATCGAATCTATGGCTTAATATATTTTTATTCATTCAATTCTTGTTGATCATGGTGTTTATCAACTCCTTTATTATCTAGCTTTGAACAAATGAATGAAATCGTAAGTGATAAAGGCCTAGAGGTGCGGATACCTGCACGGCCATATGCATATGTCGTACACTGGCTCACCATCATGATAAATTGAACCTATCGATGCTCGAGAGTGATAAGTTAGAGTCAGGTTCTATATATGACCTAAGTGACAGTTAGGATCCATATGTTCTTGTGCCTAGGATATAGAATGGATGAATTATTTGGAGATGGAGACTGAACGGTAATTCGACAGGCTATATCTATCCTTCGTGAACGAACCCAAGTTATTGATTGATACTTTATCTAAATAAGCTATAGAGTAGATACAAGTGAAACCCTAATCCTAGATTTCATTCCTCCATAAGATCTTTACAAACTGTGATTACTGCGTAGTTTAAATAGATTTACTGTTTTAATAGAATAATTAGTTAAAATCAAATAAATAAAAACCCCCCTTAGTTTAAAATTGCTACTGATATTCTTGCTATTCGTATTCTTCTTGTCTCTGTGGTTCGACCCTTGCTTCCCAAGCTATTCTACAATAGTCTTGTCCACTTGCAAGGAATTAATTAAAATAAGACACGATCAAGTTTTTGGCGCCGTTGCCGGGGACAAACTAGTTTGCGTAGTTAGTTTGTTGGTAGCGTAGTTTTAAATTTAGTTTTTATAAAAATAAAAATACAAAAAGATTTTATTTTATTCTTAGTTGTTAGTGTTTAATTGTTTTATTTGCTTTTATTAATTTATGCACGGTCGCAGATCTTTAAATCCTAAATTGGTATAATTAAATCAAAATATAAATAATCTTGGAAAGAATCAGGAAGACCCTGATAAGTTGGAAATCCAGACTGTCAATCAAGAACAGTTAAATCGAGAGGATCCTCTGGTTGATCCTCCAATGGATAATAACAATAATCAAAATCCTGAAAATCCGGTTCCTCCGGTAAATGTGAATCAAAGAATATAAGAACCTGCTGATAGAAATATGGAAGTAATAATCAATCAAAGAACTATACGTGATTATGGTCGTCTTATGTTGAATGCAACACCATCATGTTTAGTCTTACCAGAAGTGGCAAGAAATTTCGAACTTAAAGGTCATTATTATAATATGATGCCTTCATTTCATAGACTGCCATCTGAAGACCTAGTACATTTTGTTAAAGAATACGAATTCACGATTGAAAATTTCCCGTTAGGCGGTTTGACTGAAGATCAGATAAAAATGAAATTATTTCAATGTGCATTAAAAGATTTGGCGAAAAGATGGTTTATGAACCTAACACTTAGTAGTGTTTATACTTGGACTCAATTATATGATTTGTTTATGTGTAAATTTTATCAACATGCATCTCTTTCAGAATACAGAAAACAAATTATGTCTTTTCAAAATGAACCAGGAGAGACATTTCATGAAACATGGAATAGATTTAAAAATTTACTTATCATGTGTTCTCATCATAATCTATTTCAAGATGTGTTAGTAATTCAATTTTATCATGCCCTTTCGCCTGCTTTACAAACTATGGTTGATAGTGCGGCCGGTGGTTCTATTAATAGAATGAAACCAGCTACATTAGAAGACTTGCTTGAGATGTTAAGTGCAAATTCTCAACATAAAAGTACAAGAGGTAAAAGTAGAAGTTTATTTCAAGTTAAAAAAAAAAACCAAATATGCAAGCTCAATTTGAATGATGGCAAATTCAAGAAGCATGTGCTATTTGTGAATTAAATTCTCATGCTACTAATTTGTGTCCCTCTAGTGCTGTCTATGCTGAACAGGTTAATGCCATGAACATGTACCCTCAAAGACAAAGGAATGATCCCTACTCAAATACATATAATCCTGGTTGGCGGAATCATCATAATTTTTCATAGGGAGGAAATAAGCCACTACAACCTCAACAATTTCCTAAGCAAGGACGATTGCAGATTGAAGAAGTTCCGAAGTCAGATGGATCGAACAGTGGTCAAGCTGTTGTTAACAAATATTTGCTAGAAGAGGTGGAAAATTTAAGGAATCAACTTGCAAAATTTAAAGAAAAAGAAATAGAAGAAGGGAAGTTCCCTAGTCAGACAGAACAAGCAAAATCTATCACTACTCTGCGAAGTGGGTAATTGGAGAAGAGGTAAGTAACCCTATTCAATCTACTGATGTGCCTGATAAAATAAATAATTCTGGCAAAGAAGTTGAAAAGGATAAAAGTGAAAATATTCAAGTAAAAGATAAAGAAGTAGAAAAAGAAGAGTCAAATAAAGATATTCAAAAAGAAGTTACTCAAGAAAAAGAGCAAGAGGCAGAACCTCTTGAGAAACCTTATGTGGCACCACCACCATATGTTCCTCCAATACCATTCCCTAGTAGACTTATGAAAAGCAGAATGGATAAGCAATTTACAAAAAATTATAATATGTTATCCAAAGTGAACATTAATCTCCCTTTGCTTAATGTTATTAAAAATATTCTGTCTTATGCTAAGTTTTTGAAAGATCTTCACTCTAAGAAACACAAATTTGAAAATAATGAAAAAAATTATTGTTTCTGAAAACGTGAGTGTAGTTTTACAACCCGAACTTCCTCCTAAATTGAAAGATCCTGGTGGTTTCAATATCCAAGTCTCCTTGGGTAGTTCTAAAAAGAAGAAGACTATGTTAGATTTAGGAGCAAGTATAAATTTGATGACTTTCGCTGTCTATAAGTAATTAGGGTTGGGTGAACTGAAACCCACTACTATGTCTTTACAGTTAGCTGATCGTTCGGTTAAACATCCTTTAAGTATAATAGAAGATATTCTAGTACAGGTAGATAAATTAATCATCCCAGTTGATTTTGTGGTTCTAGAGATGGAAAGGAAAATATGCACAAATAATGACGTTCCTATTTTGTTAGGTAGACCTTTTATGGCCACTGCCAACATAATGATTAATGTAAAGAATGAGAACTTTCAATGTCAGTTATGGGCGAAACTGTAGAAATTTCAGTTTTTGATGCGTTAAATAGACCGAGTGACATAAATGCATGTTTCTCAATTGATGAAATTGAAAATCTTGCAGCCCAAACTTTTGAAGAAAATATAGACGATGATGACTATGAGAAAGATACGTATGTAGGATATGATGATAGAACCTTCTATCCTGTAATAGCTGAAATAAAAGAGAAGGAAAGACTCGAAGCTCTTAAGAGTAAAGATAAGAACAAAATGGAAGATTCCAAATCAGAAATTGGTTCTTATAAAATAGAAATAGATGAAAATGACAAAGAAGATGTGGAAAATCAAAAATCTGATTTTGATGAAACAAAAATAGGTGACTAAAAAGAAGAGAACTCTAAGGAGGAAGATAAAGAAGAGACAAGGAAACCTGAAATTCCCGAGTTTATTCTGTCGGTCAAATTCCCTCCTGAAGTAGAACTAAAGCCAATATCGTCCCATTTAAAATATGCATTTTTAGGGGAAGGTAAAAACTTTACTTGTTATAATTGCTGCGGATCTAACAGATGAACAAGAATCAAGCCTATTAAAAGTTTTATGGACACATAGAGAAGCTATATGTTGGTCTTTAGCAGATTTGAAAGGAATTAGTCCTTCTATGTGTATGCATAAAATTCATTTAGAAGAAGGTAGTAAACCTTCTAGAGAAAGACAAAGAAGACTTAACCCTCACATGGAAGAAACAGTGAGAAAAGAAGTACTTAAGTTTCTTGATGCGGGTATAATTTACCCGATATCTGATAGTAAATGGGTTAGTCCAGTCCAAGTAGTTCCTAAGAAATCAGGAATTACAGTTGTTAAGAATGAGAAAGACGAGTTAGTTTCCACACGAACTATCACTGGTTATAGAATGTGCATAGATTTGAGGAAATTAAATGCGGCAACCAGGAAAGATTACTTCCCCTTGCCCTTTATTGACCAAATCCTTGAAAGATTAGCTGGTCATGAATATTATTGCTTTCTTGACGGTTTTTCTGGTTATAATCAAATCCCAGTAGCACCCGAAGACCAAGAGAAACCACTTTTACATGTCCCTTTGGTACCTTTGCATTTAGGAGAATGCCCTTTGGACTGTGTAATGCCCCAGCTACTTTTCAAAGATGCATGATTTATATATTTTCGAATCTAGCGGAAAGATGTGTTGAAGTATTTATGGATGATTTTTCAGTATTTGGGAATTCTTTTGATCATTGCCTAGAAAATCTAACATCGGTTTTGAAGAGATGTTGTGAAACTAATTTGACCCTAAGTTGGGAGAAAAGCCACTTCATGGTTAAACATGGAATCGTCTTAGGCCATGTTGTGTCTAACAAAGGAATTGAGGTTGATAAGGCTAAAATTGAAGTTATATCACAACTACCTCCTCCAAGTTCAGTCAAAGGCGTTAGAAGTTTTCTAGGACATACAGGTTTTTATAGAAGATTTATAAAATATTTTTCAAAAATCTATAAACCTTTATGCAATCTGTTGGCAAAAGATACCGAATTCATTTTTGATCAAGAGTGCTTGAATGCATTTAACTTACTAAAAGAACGATTGACATCAACCCCGATTTTAATCAGCCCTGATTGGTCTCTCCTCTTCGAGATCATGTGCGATGCTTCGGATTTCACAATTGGAGCTGTGCTAGGACAAAGAGTAGACAAAAAACCGCATGTAATTCATTATGCTAGTAGGACATTGAATGATGCACAGCTCAATTATACAACCACAGAAAAAGAGTTTTTAGCAGTTGTGTATGCATTAGAAAAAATTAGATCATACTTGTTAGGATCAAAAGTTATCATATTCTCAGATCATGCAACTTTAAAATATCTTTTGAGTAAGAAGGAGGAAAAGCCTAGACTCATAAGATGGATGTTATTATTGCAAGAATTTGACTTAACTATTAAAGATAAAAAGGGAACGGAAAACGTTGTAGCCGACCATTTGTCTAGGTTTGAATTTTTACCTTTACTTGAACGTTGATAATAAAATCCCTGTGAATGAAGACTTCCCAGATGAACAATTATTAGCAGTTAAAAATTTTAAACCATGGTACGCTGATTATGTTAACTACTATGTATCTGATATCATCAATCCCGACTTTGATTTTTATCAAAGAAATAAATTTTTAAGAGATGCAAAACACTATTTTTGGGAAGAACCTCATTTGTTCAAAATGTGTTCGACTCTATAATTAGGAGATGTGTTCCAGCACAAGATCAACAAAGTATTATGGCATTTTGTCATGAATGCTCTTGTGGTGGTCATTTTAGTGGTAACAAAACTGCTAGGAAAATCATGCAATCTGGATTATATTGGCTTACTGGTTTTAGAGACTGTGACATATTTTGCAAAACATGTGATAAATGTCAAAGGACTAGTGGAATAAGTAAAAGAAATGAAATGCCCTTACATGTCAATATAATTGTCGAAATTTTTGATGTTTGGGGTATTGATTTTATGGGTCCCTTTCCAGTTCTAATGGTTGTGAATATATTTTAGTTGCTGTGGATTATGTGTCCAAATGGATAGAAGCTGTTACTACTAGAAATAATGATGGCCAAACTATTGTCAAGTTTTTGGAAGATATTTTTGCTCGGTATGAAGTACCAAAGGCTATAATTAGTGATCAAGGAACACACTTCACTAATAGATTGTTAAATTCAAGCCTTAGAAAATATGGTGTAACTCACAGGTTAGCTACACCCTATCATCCTTAGACTTCTGGCCAAGTAGAAGTTAGTAACAGACAGATAAAAGCAGTTTTAGAAAAGATTGTGAGACCAAATCGAAAGGATTGGGAGTCAAAACTTAAAGATGCTCTTTGGGCATATCGAACTGCTTATAAAACCCCTATAGGTATGAGTCCTTATCGGATGGTGTATGGAAAAGCTTGTCATTTGCCAGTAGAGATTGAACACAAGGCCTATTGGGCCATTAAAGCTCTTAACATTGACTTAACTTTGGCTGGTGAAGAAAGACTTTTCCAGTTAAATGAATTAGAAGAGCATATGTTAAATTTGTATGAGAATGTAAAAACTTATAAAGAAAAGACCAAAAAATACAATGATATGGGATTGGCTAACAAGATGTTTCGTCCAGGATTAAAAGTACTTCTTTTTAATTCTAGACTTAGATTATTTCTTGGAAAATTAAAATCGAAATGGTCTGGCCCTTTCATTATAGTTCGAATTTATCCTCATGGAGCTATTGATATCAAGAACTCAAAGACCAATGAGATATTTAAAGTTAATGGCCACCGACTCAAACCGTACCTTGAACCCATGCCAGTTGAGAGAACAATAGAACTCATTCGTCTCTTTGACAATGAACCTCCGAGAGATTAGGCTGTAATTGGATCGAGTCAAAGACGTTAAACAAGTGCACTAGGTGGGAGGCAACCCACTTTGATGAAATTTTATTTGCTTTCGTAGTGTAATTTAAATATATTATTCTCCGTCTTATTTAATTATGGACATTTAATTTGAATTTTCCAATATGTCATAATTCAAGTTTGGGGGAGAAAAGCATCTTAGTGTTGTATTTATATGTTGCTAATAATTTAGTTTAGAAGTTTTTGTATAATTTTCAGAGTGCAGGAAAGAAACGGAACTAATGGACTTAACGGAACGTAATGGAAGGACCAAAACGAAGAACTGCCAAAAAGTTTTGAGGCAAACCTCAAGGAAAACAAACTGTGGACCTTGCGGACGTAAGGCTTAAAACCCCTTGCGGTCGCAAGGCCCTAATAATGACAGATGCGTGAACGCCTCATGAACTTCCGTGCATTCAGTTGACTGGGCACCTTGCGGACGCAAGGCATAAATACCTTGTGGCCGCAAGGCCCCCTTTATAAGCCGGTTTCGAGTAGCAGCAGCAGTTCACAGAAAAACTCTCTCTCTCTCAAGCAAAAGCAATCCGGCAATCTCTCTCTCTTTTCTCAACTCCGGCAAAGCTCTTTCCATTCCGGCCAAGTCTCTAAACCCAAGTGCTCTTCTCCTTCAAGCTCCCTCACCCCCATCATCCATCTCACTCCATTCAAGCATTGAAGGTGGAGCCACCATTTCTTCCGGTAGAAAGCTTCGAGATTTCGGCCAACCACCTACTACGATTACAACACGCAATCCACGTATTTTCTACCCCTCTTCATTCGAATTTTTGAATTGTCAAAATATTTGCATGTTAGGGTGCTAGACGTAGTTTGATTATTTTTGATTGCATGCTTTATTTGTTTTAGTTAGGTGGTGTTATTTTAATTTTTAAAGAGTAGATTTTATTTTGTGCTTTAAAATTAATGGCCCCTAAACGTAGGAATACCGGCCCATCCACGTCCCGCTCCCAAGAGGAGGAGCTACATTACGACATCTATCGTTTTATTTCTTTCGAGGCATCAGAGAGCTACACTAGGAAGCTCTCCAAGATCATAATCCCTGAGAGGGGATTTAAGGCTGAGACTTTGCTCTCCCTGCTCACTTCCAACGTCGAAGGTGGGGCAATCTGTGTGCTTCCCCGGGCGTGGCCATTGTAGCCCTAGTCCGAGAATTTTACGCCAACGGGCGTATTGGTATTTCGTCCCATATCATTAACCGTTATTTCGGCACCGCCAACTTCACGAGGGGTGCTGACCAGTACAGCCTCCACCTCTCCGACCCCGTTACTCTCCAGGTGGTAAATGCAGAAATCGCAACACCTAATGTGGTTTGGACCTACAACCAAAATCCACCATTCCGCCCCCACACCATGGACGAGACCCATCTCACGAACACGGCCAAGGCCGTGTTTAAATTTATTTGTGCACGTCTCATGTCTTCCAGTCACCAGCATACAGTGTCCTGGCCTAAGGCTGTTTTGATCTACACCATCCTTACCGGTGGGTTTGTTGATGTCGGGCGTCTGATCAACGCCCAAATTCAGACCCTTATTAGAGGTACGACAAACGCGGGATTCGCATTCCCGAGTTTGATGACCAGACTATGTAGTGGGGCTGGAGTCGTTTGGACTCCAGATGTGGAGAGAATTCGGGAGGTCCCCGACATTTCTAGGGCGCTACTGTTTGACCACCCTCACCAGTCACGTGAGAGAGGCCCACGTGAGGAGCTGCCAGATGAGGAAGATCCCTTGGAGGCTATCTCCAACAGGTAGGAGGAGCTCTTGCTCCAAAATGAGATGATAAGTCAGCAGTTGGCGCAAGTGCGTGCCGACCAGGCTCATTTCTTTGGTCGGGTTAACCTGGTGGGGCATAATGTCTCCACATATTTTGGGATGCCACCTGGTACGATCCCCAAGTTTCATCCTCTTTCGTTATTTCCTCCTGACTCACCATGAGTCGGAGCCCAAGTTTCTTCCTCTTTTGTTAGGTGGGCCAGCTATTTCCTTTTGATATTTCTCCTCCATCAACCCTCTCATAGGATATTCCTCAATTTTGAGGACAAAATAAAATTTAAGTTTGGGGGGAATTCTAAGCCCAAGACCTTTGCAGGTCCTAGCCTAAGGAAGAGTGGAGTTGGGTTACGTTTTTAGGGTGAGGGAAAATTTTTATCCCTCAATCGTCTCGTCTCCTCACTTTATTTTCTTGCTTTTTATTTTTTCTTATTTTAGGAGATAAAAGGTGCGACTGGATTTCTTTATACTATAGGGTTTGCGGCTAAGGTTAGTATGCCCCTAGATTCAAAGCCCCCGGAGGCTGACCCTCCGGCAGTGACTCAGGACACAATGGGTGATTCTCAAGGTGATGGGGATGTGGGTGTGAAGGCTCATGTGTTGAAATCGTATGTGGAGGCAGTATTTCGGCCGGGGGACACTCAGTGCTTAAACCCTAATAGGGTGGTGGCTCTAAAGGGATTACCGATTCCTCCAAGATCAGCGGTAGTGGTTGATAATGAGCCCGAAGTTCTATTTACTACCGTAGAGATGGAAGAAGTGAATGCTCAATTCGCTAACACCATCATACTTAAGTTCTCGATGGGCAGACCTCAGTTGCATATAATTCATGAGCATATTGTGCAATCCTGGAAACTCATAGGCAGTTTTGTGTTAGGTCTATTAGACCCACGTCATGTAATGGTGCATTTAGCATCAGCATAGGACCTTGTTCGCGCTTTGTCGAAGGAGTCCCACATGATTCAGCGGTGTATGTACAGATAATTTCGTTGGACTCCCGATTTTACGCTTTGTCGTGATAGCCCAAGAGTGGCAGTTTGGGTACGGTTGCACCATTTGCCTCTCTCGTTCTTCAACACCTCTTATCTGTAAAGAATCAGAAATGGTCTTGGTAAGTTCTTAAGGGCGGATGATAGGACACTTGCCCTCACACATCCAATGTATGCTCGTATTTGCGTGGAAGTTGATGTTTCCATGCGGCTTCCGTCTCGTATGTGGCTGGGAACTTCGAAGGAGGACGACTTCTGGCAAAGGATAGAATTCGAGGGGAACATTGCCGTTTGTTCTGGTTGTGGGCTTCTAGGCTATGTTGCAATGGAGTGCCGTAAGAGACTCAAAGGCAGGATACCGTTTGAAGTTACAAAAGACGACAATAATAAACGGGCAGTTGGCGAGGAGATGCACCTTCTAACGATGACAAGCCAACCTGTTATTAGTGAGAAGGTTCAAGCAAAACGTTGGCAGCAGGTCTCGGGTTTGGCACAACAAGAGAAGGGCTCAACATCCCATGCCAAATACGAAGAAGGAAAAGCGAAAGAGACTAGAGCTGTCAAATAGGGCAAAAGCCCGCCCCGCCACCCATTAGGGGCGGGTTGGGTTGATGCATTAGATACCCGTTTGAAAACGGGCTTTTCGGGCTTTGCCTGTGCGGGCTTTGCGGCGCGGGGGGCGGGCTGCCCGCTTTTTCTTACAATTCTTAAAATTTTTAAAATTATTTGCAAACATTACATTGAACAGCCCAACTCATTACATTGCATAGCCCAACTGCCAAGCCCATTCCATTTTCCGTCCAATTAGATTATTAGTATTAGAGTTAGGGACCTTAGGGTTAGTAGTCAGCAAGCATTACTCACTCAAACAGAAACATCAAAAATTGAAAAAAAGTAAAAAACTCTCACACTCTTTCTCCTCTCTCACGCGCAGCGTCATAGGCCGGCACAACACGCCGGAGAAGATGAAGGGGCTTCGCCGAGTTTGGCGGCTGGGTTTAGAGAGCGCGGCTGGAAGGTGTTGATTCATAGTTGAAGATGACGCCGGCTGGGTTTGGTGGAGGCGGGGGCCGCAGACAAGATGGTCACTGGATTGGTCGGTTGAGAAGATAGACAAAGGCCTGGGCGATCGTGATGGAGCAGACGAGGCAATGTATGAAGGGACCGGCTGTTGGAGCTTTGATTGAACGAAAGAGAAAGAGGGAGCTGTCGGATATGTAAATGGCATCTCAGGGAGATGAAGAATGGAGATGGGATCTGGGAGTCATAAATGACATCTGGTCTGGGAATTGTTGGGTAACTTTTGTGAGTTTGTCAGAAATGGATTGGTGAGAATAATTTGCGGTCTTTGCCCGCGGCCCTACGCGGGCCGGGTTGGGCAAGGAGTTTATAGGATCGTCATGTTCTCGGGCTTTCCCGCCCCGCCCTGTTTCACAGCGGGCTTTTCAAGCCCGCGGGCAAACCCGCCTCAAGTTGCCCGTTTTGACAGCTCTAAAAGAGACTGAGGTTGTTGACCTTCCTGATTCTCCAAAATAGGATGTGTCCAACGGGAAGGTTATTTCAGGAGGGTCACAGGAAAATTTTAAGATGGATGACTTACACAATTCGATGGCCGACAATGGTAATACCGATATCAATATAGACTCGGACTTGAAGGCGTATCGATGTCGAACTCTTTAGAAATTCTGGATGGTTTAAAGGAGGAATGGGAGTTACCTAAGAGCGTTAAGAGGAGTGCACAATCTGCTGATGGAAGGATAAAAAAACCTAAGGAAAAGCTTATTCGAGCAGTGTCTTTAGATAATCTTCACGATTGCCTTCATGATACTGTCTCAGTGCAAAATTTTCAGAAGGAGTGCAATAAACTGGGCAAGAAAGCAAAGAAGAAGAAGTTTGACAAAAACAATCAACGCCTAACTTGGGCACAGACTAGTGCTGTGGAGGCCTCGGGTCCTACAACAACTCACTAAGTTTTTATGTCGATATTAATATGGAATGTGAGAGGTATTGGTAATAAGGAGACTATAGATTATGTTAAAGTTTTAGTGCGGCACCACAAACCTCTTTTGTGTGTTTTCTTGGAGCCAAAGATATCGGGTGATCGTTTGCAATCTATAGCTAGGAAATTACATTTTAAAAATTATATGCACCAAAATCCTATAAATACTCATATATGGATGTTATGGGACGATCGCATCGATGTTAGTTTTGTGGCGGTCAATAAACAACATTTAACAGTTCGGCTGTCTTGGGGTACAGGGTGTCAAGTGTTAGCTTCGTTTGTTTATGCAACTTGTTTGCGTGTAGAACGGCAGAATTTATGGCAGGATTTATTGAGTATAATTAATGCTGTAACGGAGCCTTGGCTAGTTGGAGGAGACTTCAATATTATCGCTAACCATGCAGAAAAATTGGGAGGAGCTGGATATGACGATCTTGGTATTTCTGAATTTAACGAGTTTATGATAGTTGCAGGTCTTGACGATGTAGGTTTTGAGGGTAGTAAATTCACTTGGTGTAATAATCATGAAGCTGGTAGGAGAATATGGCAGCGAATTGATAGGGTTCTCATTAATGGAAGGTATTCAGCTACTTTCACGGGAGTAACGGTTGAACACTTATGTCGTATGCAATCTGATCATGCCCCTTTGTTGGTAAGTTTTCCTTTTATTCCGAAGCCTAAAGGGTTGTTTCGATTTCAAAGGATGTGGGTGGATCATCCGGGTTTTCTTCCGTTTGTCGAGCATCCGTGGAGTAGATTTGTAGGAGGGGACGCTATGGAGGTATTTCATAGGAAATTACATTTTTTACGACGGGAGCTAAAGCAATGGAATTGGAATGTTTTTGGTAATGTGCATAGACGGTTAGCTATACAACAGGATAAAGTTTTGTATTTGGAAGATGAAAGCATGAGAATAGGGGGTGATACAATCTTTACGAAATTGACTGAGGCAAAGGATGAGCTTGCGCAATTGGTAAAATGGGACACTGAGTTGCTTTAACAAAAAACAAGGCAATTGTGGATTCAAGATGGGGATAGAAATACTAGCTATTTTCATGCGAGCATAAAGGAGTGGCAACGACGGAATCTAATTAAGCTGAGAAACGATGATGTTACTTGGTGTACGGAGAATGCAATTATTGGAAGTCATGCGGTGGATTTCTTCTCTAATCTTTTTTCTAAATCTGATCACCAACTGAATGGGAACCTTTTTTCATAATTTTCCAAAGAATGTGATTGAGCAAAATAATGTTCTGTTGGGCGCCATTCGAAGGAGTTAGAAATATGGGAGGATATTCAGGGCCTGAATTTGAATAGTGCCCCTGGAAATGATGGGTTCACTGGTTGGTTTTTCATATCCTGTTGGGGTATCATTAAAAAGGATCTAGTTCAGGCTATTCAAGCCTTTTTCATGGGAGCAGCAATTCATAAAGGGTTAGCCACTACTTCTATTGTGTTGCTTCCAAATATTTTAGAGCCTGCAGTCCTTGGTGATTTCCGCCCCATCAGCCTCTACCCATTTTCCGGTAAGATTATATCAAAAATTCTGGCTACTCGTCTGTCGATGTTGTTGCCTAAGATAATTTTGGCCGAACAGATTGGTTTTGTTAAGGGGCGAAGTATACAGGATAATGTGGTATTGGCTCATGAGCTAGTTCATCGGCTAGTGATCGATGTCTTATTTTAAATCATTTCCTTGCAAGTGGACAAGACTATTGGAGAATAGTTTTGGGAAGCAAAGGTCGAACCACAGAGACAAGAAGATCACAGATATAACAATTTATCGGCAGCAAATTATTAATCTAAGGGGGGTTTTATATTAATTCTATTCTAAACTAACTATTATTATTATGGTGTTTAACTAATTAGCAGCAATTACAATTTATGAAGATCTTATGGTGGATGGAAATCTAGGATTCGGGTTTCACTTGTATCTCCTTTATGCTTATTTTAATAAATTATCATTCAATCTCTTGGGTTCGTTCACAAAATATAGATATAGCCTTTTGAATTACTGTTCAGTCTCCATCTTCAAATAATTCATCCATTCTATATCCTAAGCACAAGAACATATGATCTAACTGTCACTTAGGTCATATATGGAACCTGACCCTAACTTATCACTCTCGTGCATCGATAGGTTCAATTTATTGTGATGGTGAGCCAGTGTACGACATATGAACATTGAATCCGCACCTCTAGGCCTTTATTATTCACGATTACATTCATTTGTTCAAAGTGAAATAATAGAGGGATGGTTTAAATATCAATTTGGTCACCCTATTTTCGGCCAAAATTCATTAAGCTCACTCTACTTTTTTTTCCTCGATTTAATCATCCTACTTGGACATAAATATCAAGTTCATCACTCCGTCCAATTTTTTTGTTGAAAACTTTAAAAAATTTCTGAAAATCCAAAACTACCCTTACTATATTTTTAATATAATTTTCAATTTTTAATTTTCAAACCCATCTCTTCTCTTTCTCTCTTCTCAGTGTCGCGTCCTTCTCTCTTTAACTCCACTTGGATTCCTTGAAAGATCTACCACCGTCTACGACGACTGTCCCTCCATCATCTACAACGACAAGTCCTACACCTGGTCAGAGACCCACCACCGATGCCTCAAACTCGCCTCATCCATCTCCCATCTCGGCATCAAGAAACGTCATGTCGTCTCCGTTTTAGCTCCCAACATACTCGCCATGTACGAGCTCCACTTCGCTGCCAATGGCGCCGTGCTCAACACTATCAACCTCGATTGACGCCCGCATCAAGCTTTCCGCACTCTTCATCACAGCGAATCAAAACTTCTCTTTGTTGACCACCAGTCAGCTTCCCTCGCCGTCGAAGCAATTTCCTTCTTTCCGCCCAATACCCCTCATCCAATTCTTGTCCTCATTCTAGACGATGAGCCCGAGACACCCATTGCCATTGATTTTGTTAACTACGAGGACATGATGAAAATGGGTGACCTAGAATTTAAGTGGGTTCGCCCTGCATGACGAGTGGGACCCGCCGACACGAACTATACCTCCGACACGACGTCATCTCCGAAGGGAGTGGTTCACAAATCCGGGAACGTTCATTGTGACCGTTGATACTCTCCTCGAGTGGAGCGCAAAACAACCGGTGATTTTGTGGACCCTACCAATGTTTCACGCAAACAGGTGGAGTTTGACCTGGTGAATGGCTGCCGTTGGCGGGACCAACGTATGCCTCCGTAGAGTCGACGTGTCCGCGATATACGACGCGATAAGGCGACATGGTGTCACCCACATGTGCGGCGCACCTGTTGTGTTCAACTTGTTATCTGATTCCCAAGACAGATGTCCATTGGAAAGGCCGGTTCATCTTATGACCGCCGGTGCTCCACCGCTCATGGCGGCGTTTCTGGACGTAGTCGTTGGGTTTATAATTAGTCACGGTGCGGTTTGACGGAAACAGTGGGTTAGTGGTGACGTGTGCATGGAAGCCGGCGTGGAACCGGTTGCCGGCGACGGAGAGAGCTAGGTTGAAAGCTAGAGAAGGAGTGAGGACAGTTGGGTTTACTGAGTTGGACGTTGTGAATCCCGAGTCAGGAGACAGTGTGACCCTTACTAATATTTTTTGTTTGGGTTTAGTTTTTATTTTTTAGTTTGAACCCTCAACTTTTAACATTGAGAGTAAAACCCTTTAACTTAATAAGGGTATTTTGGTCTTTTCAATGATTTTCATCCAACATAACAGACAAAAATGACTCAAGTGACCTTATTGAATGTCGAAGCCAAGTAGAGTGATTAAATTGAGGAAAAAAAAGTAGAGTGCGCTTAATGACTTTTGGTCGAAAGTAGGGTGACCAAATTGAGATTTAAACCTAGAGGGATTGATAAACACCACAACCAACAAGAATTGAATGAATAAAAATATAGATTAAAGCATAGATTCGATACGAGTTACCTCCCACCTCCTAGATTAATGAAGATTTAGTTCATCCTTGAAGATGAACAACACATGGAGATGATTGAATACATGAATCGATCTTCAATACTTGTAATTACAACAACTAATTATGTTATACAACCTAAAATCTATTCTAAAGCTATCGAAAACTACTTTCTAGCCGTCCTAATGCCTTGGCTACCGGCCTCTATTTATACCATGGAGTTGTAGGGCGAGTAGATCTCTTGGCCTGAAGTGAAAACACAAATTCTGGCATTCTGACTACCTTACGGTCGCAAGGTATAAGGCACCTTGCGTCAGCAAGGTCTTTAATTTTTTCGGGGCTTGGTTTCTGGAGTTTCTGCCTACCTTGTGGAGGCAAGGTAGCATACACCTTGCGACCACAAGGTGTCCAGTATGATCTTCTTTGTTTCTTCTTCAATTTTACACTCTGGCCCCTTCTTGGAATTTTCACCAAAAAGCCTTATAATTTGTATACTTTCACCTAAAACCCTAAAACTCACAAAATCACTGAAAAACACACATCAGTAGCCAAAAACCTCGTGGAATCGCTCAATTTAAGTCATAGAAGTATAGGAAATCGACGTATAAAATACAATGTTCTAAAAATCGCTAGGCGGCACTAGGCGCCAGACTGACGCCTAGCGCCTAGGGGACTAGTCGGGAACTAGTCGGGGCCTAGGCGGGGCCTAGATTTAAGATATAATTATCCTTATTTTGATAATTTTTCTTAATATAAATACTTCTTCCATCCTAAAATTATTGTCATGTTTGATTTAACACGCAGAATAAGAAAAAATAATTAAATTAATTATTAATAATGATATATTACTCCGTATATACTTTTCCATCAATTGCTTTTGGTTGTACATCTTTTCTAAATTTGAAGGGAGGGATATACAACTTCATTAGGTTAGAAAACTAATTAAGAAAAAAAAGTCAAAAGCTACTCACTTAGGCAGGGCTACAAGCCTACGTCTAGTCTAAACTTTATAACTCAAAATTTAAAAAATGAGGAAAAGTGGAAGACCAGTACGACAACTCCAAATTTCAAAAAGGAGGAAAAGTGAAAATCCTTTCCGGTCAAAGCCCTATGCATATTTTTCTTAACTCTCGCGCCTCTCTCTCTCTTAAAAATCCCCATCTGGTCTGCGAGCCAAGCTTCCCCATATTCTCTGTAAACGTTCTCAAATCGATCTCTTTGTTGTTGTTACATGCGTACAAGTGAATGAGGAAAAGGACCGAAGACTTCTCGTCCTATTTCGTCTGGACTGTGTTCTCCGCTATCGGTCAAACCGGCCAGATCGAAAGATCGAGACCCACCTGTTCTTCTCTCCCTCTTTTGCTTCAAAGGAATTAAACTTTGATCATCTCTTTTGTTTGATAATTCTTAGTCGGCGCCTAGAACCTTAGAGCGACTAGTCGACGATTAAGGCGCCTAGTCGGCGATTTTGTTATCCGGCGACTTTTGATCCGATTTGTGGTTAATCGCGGCGGACGGTTGGCGCCTAGGCGGCCGCCTAGGGCGATTTTTAGAACACTGATAAAATACATCGATCAGCTAGATACGCGGGTTCGAGGAGGTAACGTGATTTTAAAACTTGACATGTCCAAAGCTTATGATAGACTCGAATGGGATTTTCTTCTCAGGGCTTTACAGGACGTGGTCTTGATGTGGGGAACTGCAATTTGATATATAGACTGTTGAGCCATGTGTGGTATAATATTAGAATCAATGGTGATAGTTACGGTTTTTTCAAGTCAACGCGTGGAGTTAGACAAGGGATCCTTTATCACCTTTGTTATTCATTATAGCTCAAGAGATTTTATCGTTCCAGATCAAAAGAAATGTGGAGAGTTGGTTGATCAAATCGTATGCTCATGGTAGGGGGTATCGTGATAACACATCTTTTATATGCTGATGACATGATCATCTTTTGCAATGCTAGTAAAGATTCCTTGAAGGCTTTACGGGACGTTCTTTCGGAGTATGAAAAGGCTTTGGGGAAGTTAATAAATATGGAGAAAAGTGGTTTCTATGTGGCTAGAAGATGCACAGGTAGACGGATTAGGCAGGTTCAGGAGTGGGTGGGTTGTTCTCATAAATCCTTTCCTATGACTTACTTGGGTATCCCGCTGTTCCAAGGTAGGAGACTAGGAGTAAATCAGTCTACTTTGAGACCTTGGTAACAAAAATTATGCAAAAAATAAATGGTTGGAAAGCTCAGCTTTTGTCCTTTGGTGGTAAGATAACTTTAATCAAATCTATATTATGCAGCATCCCAATCTACACTCTTGCTACTATTCGCGTCCCGAAAACAATTGTGGCCAGGATTGAATCTGCAATGGCAGCATTTTTATGGAGCAGCAATGGAGAAAATCGCACACATTGGGTTGCTTGGAATGTAGTTTGCAGACCCGTTGACGAAGGAGGATTAGGCATGCGTTCTTTAAATCAGGTGATGGAATCGCTGCATGCCAAGCTGGCTTGGGCAGTCTTGCAAGGTAATAGTCTCTGGGCTCGTTACGCTCGTGCAAAATATGGAAGCAATGTGAATCTAGGGGCTGGCGTTATGTATTCGGTTGGCAAGAATATTTTCAGACATTTAGAGGATCTTCACCACAATAGCATATGGTTAATTGGCAAAGGGGATGTTTCTTTTTGGGGAGAAAATTGGTGTGGTGCTAACCTTGGAGGGCCGCTGCCGATGGATATTAATCTTCGGGTGCGGGACGTCCTGCCAAATTTAAATTAGTTTGCTCATTTATTGTCTACGGAGGACTATGTACAAGCACAACGAGTTCGTCTTTAGGTTCAACGGGATGATAAGCTCATATATATGCACACCAACTCTGGGGAATTTTGTGTTAAAGCTCATTGGTAGCAACATTGAATTAAATGGCCGAAGCTTTCGTGGGCAAAGAAGATTTGGCAGAGGTGGATGCCCTTTAAAATTAGCGGGTTTATGTGGAAACTGTTTCATGGTGCTCGCCATTTGATCTTAGCCTCTATTCTAAACGTGTTGCGTTAGCCTCCAAGTGTGTGTGTGTGCTGCAAAGATATGTATCAGTGGGAATCAGTGGGTCATCTTTTTGTTCGGTCGGAGACTGCGAGATATATGGGAAATCTTGGCGTGATACTTCCATGTCATTGACAACTACACGTCGATGCAACACCTTTGTGATATATGGATGGAGAGATCGTCGGCTAAAACTCAGCTAGGTGCATGTAGAATTGGTGCTTTGATGGTTGGTTACTGGGAGCTTTAGAAAGCTAGATGCAATGCGGTTTTTGATGATAAGCCAATGGTCTATGAGGATATTTTAAGGGGCATTAAAAATACTCTTCAGGACATTATGAGAATGTATAAACCAAAAAAGGCTAGCAGTGTGCTTGGGACTATTAGTCTTCAATGTCTTGGGGTTACGGTGCATAATGTGTTATGGAATAAGGGTAGATGGCTTAAATGGGTTCCCCCTCCGAGCTATAGTTATAAACTTAATACTGACGGGTCTGCTAGAAATGGTTTATGCACTGGAGGGGGCGTTATTCGGGACCATCGTGGCTTTTTAATTTGTGCTTTTTCTTGCTTCTATGGTCAAGGTTCGAACACGTATGCTGAAATTTGGCGTTAAGAGATGGGTTAAGTTTATGCAGGAGATTGAATATCAATCGGATGCTTGTTGAAACAGACTCTATGGTGGCGGTTAATGGTTTGTTGGGGGAGACATCGATTCCTATGGAAATATGATAGTGAGCTCTTTGATTGCAAACATTTGTTGGATGCTTATGAAATTAGACATGTCTACAGGGAGTCAAATAGAGTGGATGATAAGCTTGCGGAGGTGGCTTACACTGACAGACCGTATAAGATGTATGAATCTTTGACTCAGCTTCCTATTCACGTTCGTCAAGTCTTCCGAGATGATATGTTGGGTATTTATAATTTTCGTCATTGAGTCAGCAGTCTTTGGTAGTGTCTTGGTGTTTTCATGTTTAGTGTTAGAGGTAAGGCTCCTTTGTCCGCCCGTTTGTGGGTTTGGTTGGCTGTCCCCCTCCTTGTATTTCTCTCTTTTATTTTAATAAATTTGTGCAGGGTGCCGTCCATGTTTCCTTAAAAAATATATTTTATGAGATGTTACCGTGACCAGAATACTATAATATTTGGTTCTTTCGGGTACCTATTATGGGGACCCATCATCAATTGTGTCATCGGCCATCTCCAATTTCCTTTTATAAAAATTTTCAAAAATTAAAAAAAATGTTTTAATTCAAAATTTTCATCCTCGAGTCCTTGTGTGGTCATTTCAGTAGATGAAGAGTTAATGCAATGAACCACATAACTTTTCCATAAATCATTCTGGAATTTACTTGATTCTGCAAAATTCTTGATTTTCTCCAAATCTTTGTGCACATACACCAGTCATGATTATGGATTGATTAGAACATTTTTATAAAGTTTATAGCACCCATTTCATTTTAGCAATAAGACATGCACAAGAATATGATGAATAGCTGTCCTAACATGATTGTTGCATTGAATTGTAACTTAGGGTCAATTGCATGATAAGTTAGATCCCTTGGACTTTTTTTTACTAATATATCTCAAGCACACTTTCGAACCGTGTCTGCATGTTATATTTCCTTTCTATTTAATTAGTTTCTTTTTTGTCCTTTCTTTATATTTTTCTTTTATTTTAATTAGTTTCTTTTGTGTCTTTTCTTTAAATGTTATAATGGTTATATCTTTCTTCTATTTTAATTAGTTTCTTTTTTGTCTTTACTTTAAATGTAAAGTAGTTATAATCTCTAGCAGTTTAATTAGTTTTTTTTTCTGCACATACTTTAAATATAGAAATAGCTATGTTTCTTATTGGTTAATAAGTTTCTTTTCTGCTTGTGCATGTAAATATAAATAAAATTTGTACTAGCATAACTATTTTATTCTTAAAATTGCTTATAAAAATGTTGTAATTATTCTCTAAGTTGTATTATTTTATTTGAAATATTATTTTATTTTCTTTAATAAATGTAAAGTAATTTCTCTTTATTTCTTTATGTCGTATATAAATGTATTGTTATGAACCAAAGTGTATAAAATAAAACGAGCATGTTGACAAACCCATTGTGAAACCAAAATGGCGAGTTGGATGTCTAACCCCCTCATAACTCGTAACATAGCCCCCGAACCCATATATTCTGGTAATTTTGGTTTTTCTCTGTTTAACTATAAAATAGAGGCGGCGACTCTGCAACACGTATTTTAAGTCCACAAAATGTGGCCGAGCGTATTCCATGCGCTTTAAGTTTTAAAACCACCTCGTCTTTCAGTGACGCGAGAAAAATGTGTGAAATGGGGCACTCACAGTGTGAAAGTGGTCACAGTGTACTCGGATTCAACACTAGTAGCAAACCAATTCCAGGGAGAGTATATGGTGCATCACCCCTCCCTGGTCAAATAGTGCGAGCTTGTCAAGGAACTGTTGAAAAATTTCAAGTTCTGGGAGATCATCAAAATTGATCGAGCAGACTACTTGTCAATGATCACCGAAGCAAGCCTTGTAGTCTTGAACCCCTTAGTTATGATTGAGCACATTGAAACACCAGCCATTGACAAACCAGTAATCATGGATATCAGGCCAGCGAAAAAAAGCTGGATCGACGACTACAAGGATTACATCGAGCAAGGAATCTTTCATGCGGACAAGGTCAAAGCCACAACGGTCAGAAATCAGGCTTGCTGATATTCAGTAGTCGTGGGTATCTTATACAAGCGATCCAATGTCAGACCTATGCTTCGCTTTGTTTCCCCATAATTAACTGAAGGAGTTTTTTACAAAATACATGAAGGAAAATGCGGTGATCACCTGGGCAACAGAGCCCTTGCAGAGAAAATCATGTGTGTAGAATACTACTGGATCACCCTCAAGAGGAATGCAGAGACATATGTTCGAGAATGTGACAAGTACCGGAGATATACAGAGATACCAAGGTTGTCTTCCACAATGCAAACTCCGGTGGTCGCGGCTTGGCCCTTCGACATGTGGGGAATCCATTTGATCGGTACATTCCCCCTAGCACAATACAAGTACAAATATGCAGTAGTCACCATTAACTACTTCACAAAGTTTATAGAAGAAAAACCGTTGGCCACGATTTCAGAGGCAAACATTATCAAGTTCGTCCATGATCAAGTATGGTGCAGGTTCGGGCTCCCGCGAGCAATCATCTCTGACCACGGTACCTAGTTCTCGGATGAATTCACAGCCGAATGCGAGTGCTTGGGCATCAAGTACTGGCAGTCATCGGTAGCTTACCTATAAGGTAATGGCCAAGCAGAGGTCGAGAACAAGCAAGTCCTGCACGCACTTAAGAGAAACCTAAAAGGACGAGCAGGAAAATGGGCAAAAGAATTGTCGTCAGCCTTATGGGCGGTTAGAACTACTATCCGGGGTCCTACTGGAAAAACTTCTTTCACACTCACATATGGCTCCAAAGCCATGATCCCAGTTGAGTTGGCCTTGCTAAGTTACAAAGTTTGTCATTACAGCGAGCAAAACAATGCGCTTTCCTGGACAATAGATCGAAACCTACTCGAAGAGAGAAGACTGGATGTACGCTTACAAATGGTCAACTACAAGCAGCAAGCAAAGGCTCACCACGACAAAATAGTTCTAGGAAGAGCATTCATGGTCGGCGACTGGGTGCTCAGAAAAATCGAAGTTACAGGTCATCGAGCAGAAATAAGAAAGCTCTCACTTAACTAGGAAGGACCTTTTCAAGTTACAGGAATAATCAGAAAGGGCACATACACGCTATGGACACAGGAAGGCAAGGACTTAAAGCATCCCTGGCATGCAGACCATCTAAAAAAGTACTACCATTGCGCAAGTTCTCAATGCACAAACGGGCAAGACCCTCAGCACTGTTCTTTAATTACAGTTGTCAGTACAATTGTTTCTTATCATGTACAAATTGTTTGGCTAGATCTGCTTACAAGCCGAGTAGATAGGGCCATGCCTGGCCAACTATCCACTATACCCAAGTATTAGCGGACACATCTTGTCCTCGAAGCGAGCAAGATAGGGCCTTGCCTGATCCATTTACTTGGAAGCCAGCAAGTCAGTAGGGGCCGTGCCCACAAGATAGCAACTAATTACCTCGGGTTCCTATAGTGACCGAGCAACACTGTTAGTAGATTATCTCTATACCTAGGTGATATACTAGCACCAGCTTCGACGTACAAACTTCGGATAGGGCCAAGCCCGGCTAGCTGGTCGCCGCTAAGAGTTGGGCCATGCTCGCTAGACAATCATCCGAATGCTCGCCAAAAGTGATAAGGGCCATGCCCGCTTAAAGCCTTTGCCAGATCCAAGCAACTAGCCTGAGGAAGAGCGTTCCCCAAGCACTCAAACTTAAATAATACGTTCGCTGAATTAGCCTTATTTGAGCAACACATATACGCATGCAAATACTAATCAAATGCAGGAAAAATACAAGTAAAGAAACATAAGTCGAGCACAACAAAAATTTCCCATTAAAGATTCGGAAGAATTATATCGGGAAGTCGGACAAGAAAAATTCTTAATCTAAGCTTTGTCCAGGGGAGGTGGAAGATTTGTGGAGGTCACCCTCTACTGCTCCTCATATCGGGCGTTCATCTCTTTGCGGGCAGTCTCATCTGCATCGGCTTTAGCCTCGGCCTATTTAAATAGTTACTCGTAGGTCAAATCGACCTTGTTGTGTTATTGCAAAGCTTCAACTAGCGAGCATACATTCACGTCCATGGGCGTCGGAGAGATCCAAGGCTCCCTCTTTGTAGTAATATCATCACGGGCAAGAGAGGTCAGCTCCTCGTCCGTATAGGGGGCTAAGTGGTGAAACAAGCGGGCAGTCTCATCAAACGGGTCAAGCACGGCCCACTCAACCATGGCCTCCATACGCACCCCGTCGTGACCGGTGAGCATCCGAAGAATGTGATTTTTGCCATGGGCGCAATATGGAAGAATTGTTTCATCCACCATAGCATCATATTCCTCAGAGTTCTTGAAATCTTTCATTGATTTCTCCTTGGCCGCAGAAAGCTTCTGCAAGAGATTGGTCACAGTTGCTCCATCCTTGATAGCCTACATTTTAAGAGCATCCCACTCTTTCGTTGTGATCGTTGCAGGGACAACGCCTCTATCGAAGTCTGTTGTTTTTTTAACTGGTCAACAAGCACAGTTTTCTCGGAGGCCAGCTGCTCGTTCTTAGCGACCAACAAAATATTCCACGCAACCAGATCCGCCTCTCTCTTCTTAGTCACAGATTCATGCTCCTTTAGCTGATCAGCCAAGGCATAAACCTGATCAAGCTTTTTCTTCAACAAAGCCTCCCGATGAGCAGTATCAGACTCCAGTTTTTTACGAGCCTCTTCCTCCTCGCTATATCTATTGTAAAGGCTGGTGCAAGTGGATGCAATCTACAAGTAAACATAAAGCATGGTTAGGAGAAAGGTCAGTAAAGAACAACAATCACGACAAAAATAAGACTATGCTGCCAGTTTACCTTACTCAAGTAAAGTCCAACGTCCCCGAGCATCACATGATCGCAGTATCCCTGTCATGCAAGCTATCGTCATGTAGAGCCCGTTTGATAATGCCTTTGCCTACTAGGCCAACAGCCTCCTACGGGAACCTAGGTGATTCCACCAAGCATGGTGGAATCACCGCCAATTTCTTGGACAAAGGCCCAAGCAATGCTAATAAAAGTGGGCATCTTGAAGCCAGGACGCTTCCACGACTTGAAATTGTCTTTGACGGGCAGAGAAGTGATAGAAGTGGGCTTAGAACCTGCATCACGGTGAGGCACGAGTCAATCAGAGCGGGGAGAGAAGTCCCTCTCCCTTTTACCTACTGCCTTGGCGGCCTTGGTAGTGACGACCTCAGCAGCCTTAGCAGCAATAACCTTGGTGGCCCTGGCAGACTTGACCTCAGCGGCCTCCACAGAAGCACAAACAGGAGGGGTAGGGACAACGTCTTTCCCAGCCGGGCTGAGAGCTTTAGACGGTACATGAGTTTTCATGGCCGAAAAGCCAAAGGGGACCGTAGGCAAGTCCTTAGGCTCTTTAGCCTTCAGATCAGCAGTCCACCCCATTGGTCGACTTGGGCCCTTCTCTTGTTGATTTGCAAGGGACTTCATTCCAAAAACAGAAAGATAAAAAGATCAGTAAAAATATTTAGATTAGATATTATCGAGACATAAGAAAATGATTAAAGTGAGCAAGTAACCATCTCTGTCCTCGAAGACAGGGCGACAACTCGCCCCAACAGCGAGCAATTTACACTCAGAGCAGTCAGCCTTAAACTTCTGCACGTGATAGTCACCCAAATATGGATAAAGCACTTCGGGTCCATGAGTCAGAAGGGGCTCTACCCCGGGCAAACCTATTTGGAGCATTGCATCTAGACGTATATTCTGTAGATTGCAGACCAGCTCTTTCCAGTCGAGCATAAACTCTTGGCCGACACTTTTTTCCATTTCCTCATGAACTCCAAGGGCGGTCTTTAGCGCCAGAAGCCGTGCACCCTCCCCGGAGCTTCCCGCTTGGAAACCTTGGGGACCTTCACGTCACTGCTCGCTGTGGGCTTTAGCGGCCACCCAACCCAGGAATCAATTATTAGAGCCCTCTTTGCCCAGGCCTCTACTTTTCCCGAAACATCGCTCAAGAGCCTCAAGAAGCTTGAGTTCGACCTGACCCCAATCTGACCACCGGTGTTCAGACTATAGATAAAGTGTTTGCGGAAGAGGTACATGTCTGGCTCGAAGAATAGCAGGCGGCAAACCACGGTATAGGCCATTATTGCTCGGACGGTGTTCAACATTAAATCACAAGGCATCGCCTTGGTCTCGATCAAAAAATCAACAAAAAATGGCTCCAAGGGCAGACGCAGCCCCATGTGAAAAAAGTTAGCAAAAAATAGGAACCCATCCCTGAGCTTGCGGGATACCTCAACGTCCGCGGGCATATCCATTTTGTTTGCTCTATAATCCTTAGAGTCCATGCCCAGATACGTAAGCCAATCAGTCACTTTGATCGATGTATTCAAGGAGGCCCAATGTGCAGCATGTTGGCTCTCGTCGATATTTATCGACCAATCAGGCTAACTGGCCGAGGAAGTGGCCACATCTCTTGACCAGCCAGAGCTTTTTCTTCATCGGGCCAATGGGATATCAAAGCTCGCTTCACTTGATTGGGAAGCCTCTTCAGCGGCCTCCCGTTTCCTGGAAATAGAATGCATCGTCTCATCACTAGCTGGTTCGACTACATGCTCCTCTTCTTTAACTAGTTATTCGGGGCCACGCCCGTCAGTGGCCTCTCAGTCTCTTACATTTTCCTCTCTAGAAGGGCCATGCCCGCTAGAGGAATCCTTAATCTTAACCTCTGGGATCGAAACACGCCCATTGGTGGCCTCGCCGGCCACCGACTCATCACCATCATCCATTTTAACATTAATGGAAGGGGTCTTCTCGCTACTCAACTGATCATTTTGTCCTCCGTAGCTGTAGGCTTCTTTCTCATTGTCCAAGAACTCGTCACGAGACATTTTTACGAAGAGATCGAGGAAGAAAAGTCAAAAACTGCTCAGATAACGAGCGAAAAACCCTAAGTCTAGGTACACCAAGGGGCAATGCCCGCCTAGCAAGCAGGACCGGACGATCATTTCCTCGATCGCTACCTAGGGTCCAGTTAAATCTACGAATCCTACCAAAAAATGCATCAGGAAGGAAGATGAAACCTAGAAATTCAAACAAAAGAAGATCAAACCCATAAAATTCAAAAAGACGGAGAAGAAACCCAGAAAAGGGCAAGGAACTTACTGTTAAGAATCAGCTGAAGGATTCTTCTTCACAAATGAAAACGACAGGAAGCTTAGTAGCCTGGAAATATATGCAATAAGATCGACAAACACGTTGGAAGCTGAAGATCTTCAAGGGTGGCAACAACAAAAATGCTAAGAGAGGGGAAAGGAGAGGAGCTTCGCTTTTATATAGGCGAGGTTTCGGAGTTTTGGGGGGAAAAGAAGCGTCGAAACAGCCTCTGCAACGGCTGATGTCATGAAGGCACGCTCGCATTTAATGCGACGCTTCGAGACTCACGTCTCCACCAACTCACTCCACTCAACGATGGTTTATGCGCCCCTATGCCTACACGCCCTACTACTCTCCAACTGGAAAACTTCTCACATACGTTCCAGCTGGCAGCCGATCACCAACATTCCAAAACGTTATACCATCTTGCCTTCAAGCCAAGTCACAATTAACTCATAAATTTACAAGTTTTAAAGCCTGATGCGAGAGCAATAGCACCGAGCACAAGCGTTAACTGCTCCGAGCATAAATACTCTCCAGACAAGGAGCTAGGGGCCACTGATGTGCTCCCAAGCCTAGTCATGAGCAAAGCACGAGCGATCACCACGTGCCAGTCACAAGCTCGATTAGCAGGGGACTTATCAGCCTAGCGGCCATAGCTAGGATGGTACCCGAGCAGAGAACCAAATATATCCTGTCCAAGCCTGGCCTAGCACAGGCCTTGCCTGCCCTAACAAGGGGCTATACCCGGGAATTACATTTATCATCATCAAACTTGCGTCATGCAGCCGGGCAGAGCCATGCTTGCCCGGGTAGAACATTGAGCAAGGAATCTCAGAGACTTGTTCTCTAAGACAGGTCAAAGGTTTCTTTATCCGGGCAACGCACTTGTCATATTTGTTCCCCTTTCTCGCGGCCAGCCGCCTATCATGCTTATAATTTAAGAGTTTCCTCCTAAACCTACTAGGTAACTAGGGAATTGGATTCCACAAGGATTCTATGTCATTGGGTGCCTATAAATACCTCTCCATAAACCCCAAACAAGATACGCACACTCTTTACAGCCTCAAACCTCTGTCAGATTGCTTTTTGACTCTCACACGATACTTACTTTTACGCTGGAGTGGTTTCGCAAGGTCAAACCTTATACTCCAACTAAGGTGTTTTTCGTGTTCTTAGATAGGTTGTGAGAGATCCAATCTATACAATTAAGCCCAGATAGCCTACACATTAATCAGACGGCCGAAGGCTGATTTTCGCATCATCAACTCCCTTGTTTGGAAGCTTGAGAATACAACTTTAACAAAACAATGTGAGGTGTATATATATTTGGAAGATACAGCTATTGGTATCGTTCGTGGTGAATGTGACTAATTTGGTCGTGAGGTGTATCTATATCCTATAACATACTCCCTTCGTTTTGGACAAAGAGTCCATTTGAAAGTCAAACTTTTTAAGAAAAATAACACTTTTAGTAGCTTATTAGTAATAAAATGACACTTTTATGACTTAATTATTAAAAGTGGACTCTTTAAATGAAACATCTTAAAATAGAATTGTGGACTCTTTATCCAGAAAGAAGGAATATATCAGGATTCAGGAACAATGATGAAATTGTATTGAAGTGATGAAAATACAATTTACATAATTACTTAAATGCCTTTGCAGTTAAATTTGGAAAATTAAAAATTAGATATGGGTACTTTGTATAAGAGAATACTATATTTATATGTATGTGTAAATATATTATTCGTTATTTACTTGTATTTAGGTATTTTAATCCCTTTAGTATTTGGACTCTCTAGGTTAGCTTGTGTATCAAGTATTATAATCCTATAAATATGTTCATCATATCAATGAAAAAGCTATGTCATTATTCATAAACATTATTATTTCCTACATGGTATCAGAGCCTCGTTCTTAAAACCTAAAATCACCAAACTTCCGCAACCCTAAACTTCCTCCCACCACAGCCACCTCCAACAAAACTTCTAACGAAGTAAACCTTCCTCCTTACAGCCACCGCCAACCAAACTTCCAATGAAGTAAACCTTCCTTCCACCACAGCTACCACCAACCAATCTCCCGCCTCCATATTAGGCCAGACACCCTCTGCTCGCCTCCCAACAAAGTGTCACCACTTACCAAAGTGCCACCTCCAGTCACCCACCTCAGATCCTTCATCTTTCATCCTTGTTAATCCATCAGTCACCGCCAACCTAGATCTGAACAACAACCCCAATCTCAGATCTGGAAACTCTCCACAGCCAAACTGCCTTCATCCTCAGTCAACACCCAGATGACGCCATCACCCACCTTCGATACATCAACTTCGAGGCTCTCTTCAACTCTGGCCAAAGCTGGAGCCTATTTAGTTTCCGCCACCCATGCCTGTTAATCTTCCAAAAGGCTCGGTAAACCAAGCTCACCTTCCTCAGAAGACTCAGTTTTCCAAAGACCCCTCCTTCACTAGTTCGCTCATCGAGCAACTCTAGCATCCTCGGCAAACCCGACTCTCACCAGCTCGCTCCTCGAGCAAACCAAGCTCCCCTCCTCAGAAGACAAGCTCGTTGACGCCCTCCCTCAACAGCTGGCTCCTCGAGCAAATCAGGATTCCTCGATAAACCAAGCTCGCCCTTTTTGAAAGACAAGCTCGCCGTCGCCCTCCCCCAACAGCTCGCTCCTCGAGCAAATCATGTTTCCTCGGCAAACCAAGCTCGCCCTTCTCGGAAGACAAGCTCGCCGACCCTCGCGTAAATCATGTTTCCTCTGCAAGCTTAGCTCGCCCTCCTTGGAAGATAAGCTCGTCGTCGCCCTCTCTCAACAGCTCGCTCGCGTGCGCTTTCAACATCTTCTTCACAAGATTGGCGTCTTCTAACAGAGATCTATCTTGTAAGGGCATATAAGAGAATAATATATTTATATGTATGTGTAAATATATTATTCTTTATTTACTTGTATTTAAGTTTTGTAATTCTTTTAGTATTTAGACTTTCGAGGTTAACTTTTGTATCGAATATTATAATTCTATAATTATGTTCATCATATCAATGAAAATTTTATATCATTATTCTTAAACTTTAACAGTTTCTAGGCTTCGATCTTTTTAAAGGAAAGCAATGCACGAAAAATAATTACCCTTTTATTGGTAATTAAAGCATAGTACCAGTAATACGATGCGTGGTGCGGTTAATATAAACAGATTTGGTGTTTGGATTGAGCCATTTTAATTAAGGAGTGGAGGTGGAGGAGAGGACCACATAAACTACTCCCTTCGTCCCTAAATTATCGTCCTCCTTTCCTTTTTCGTCTGTCCCAAAATAATTGTCCACTTTGAAACTTACCTTTTTAGAATATCACTTTTACCACTTTACCCTTACTTTTTTACCTTACTTTAATTATGGACCACATACACATGGACTTTAAAGAAAACTACATATTAAATCAATATAAATAATCAAGTCAATTATTTTTTCTTAATTTGTACGCCGGATCAATCAGGACAATAATTTAAGAACGGAGGAAGTACTTTATAATTTAAGGATGCTTGATTGGCCCTGACAACTTCAAGTGGTGCAGTGGCCACTGGCCAGTGGGTGTCAGGACTCAGTAGCGAGCTAGGCTACATGAAACCAAAGAGGCAAAGAGAAACAACCTACACTTCTTTTGTCTACTTGGTTACTTTTTTATTTTTTACTACACTTTTTACTTTTTACTTTTTATTTTTTACACTAATCAATACCTCACCATCGTAGATTGTAGCTTAGCAATTACTTCATCTGGTTTATTAAAAAATATAATTGATTATATTATAAATATTAGTAAAATGTGTGTTTTTTAATATCTTTGATTATGTTATCATAATTAAAATAGGTAGAAAAAGTAAGAATAAAATAGTAAAAATATTTTTATAAAATAATATTTTTTAAATATAATAATTATTTTAGAACAAACGAAAAATAAAATAAGGATAATAATTTGAAAACGAAGGAAGTATAAGTTTATATTACCCAACAAAATTTGGACAATTCCTCATTTATAATACCTCACCAACTTTGGCTATCTAAAATCTTTGTTGCCCATGAATCTAATACCTTTTGTTTACAAAACTTTTTGCTTGTTTTTTTTAACTATAAAACATACTCCTTCCGTTTCTAAATAATCGTCCTAGTTGATTCGACGCATAGTTTAAGAAAAAACAATTGACTTGATTATTTATATTGATTTAATGTGTAGTTTCCTTTAAAGTCCATGTGTATATGACCCATAATTAAAGTAGAGTGGAAAAGTATGAATAAAGTGGTAAAAGTGATATTTTAAAAAGGTAAGTTTCAAATTGGACAATTATTTTAGGATGGATAAAAAAGTAAAGGAGGACGATAATTTAGGGACGGAGGGAGTACTACTCTCACCGTCTCTAAATTATTGCTTTAGTTGATTCGGTATACGAAGTAAGAAAAAATAATTTACTTGATTATTTATATTGATTTAATGTGTAGATTTCTTTAAAGCTCATGTGTATGTGACATATAATTAAAGTAGAGTGAAAGAGTGAGGGTAAAGTGGTAAAAGTGATGTTCTAAAACAGTAAGTTTCAAACTGAAAAATTATTTTGGGACGGACGAAAAAAGAAAGAAGGACGATTATTTAGGGCATAATTTATACTCCATCAATGTTTCGGATATGTTGGAGTTTTACTTCATTTAGGCTCCGTTTGTTTCACGGAAAATTATTTCCAGAAAATGATTTCCGATAAATGATTTCTGGAAAATGAAAAGATTTCATTTTCAGGTGTTTGGTAAATTTTTTGAAAATATGTCAGAAAATATTTTCGGATGTTTGGTAAATACACGAAAAATGTTACAGAAAAAAATATATGAATAAATACAAAAAGTATATTCTAATATTAATACACTTATTGAATATAAAATAGTGTTGAAGTTTAAGTAATTTTCTTTTAATAACATCTGATTTATCATTAATGGTATCAAATTAATAAATTCTATCTTTTTTCAAGCTCACAAATATTTTTTTATTAATAATTGATATGAAAAATTGTTTTAAAAAATAAAATAAATAATGTTTGAGATGTCCTTGGGCAAAAAATATATTCTAATATTAATACAGAAAACGTTACAGAAAACAATATATGAATAAATACAAAAAGTATATTCTAATATTAATACACTTATTGAATATAAAATAGTGTTGAAGTTTAAGTAATTTTCTTTTAATAACATCTAATTTATCATTAATGGTATCAAATTAATAAATTCCATCTTTTTTCAAGCTTACAAATATTTTTTTATTAATAATTGATATGAAAAATTGTTTTAAAAAATAAAATAAATAATGTTTGAGATGTCCTTGGGCAAAAAATATAAAATAGCGAACACTAATTTTAGGACGTAGTGAATATTTTTTAAAATTATAATTTATAAATAATGTGCACAAACTCCATTTATATTTCTAAACAATTTATTTATTTGGTGAGATATTGTGAGTGCATGTAAATATATGTAATTTTGGAAGGGCGCGGAGGGTTGTTCGAACATTCGAAAAATGACTTACGGAAAATAAATCCATAAGTCATTTTCTGGAAAAGAAAGCTTCATTTTTCGTTGACTCAAAAAAGTTTTTACGTCGATTACATTTTCCTAAGATTACCAAATACCAAAAAATAAGAAAAACATTTTCAAAAATCTTTTTTTCGTAAAACAAACAGAGCTTTAACTAAATAAAATATAATCATGAAATATTTTAAAAGTTTTGACATAAATTTAGAGATTGTAACTTGAGTTTTTATCCTTTGGATCACACCGTCACCATTACTTTTTTTTTTTCTTCCATCAGTTCTATCAATCGACTTAAATGTTGCCACTTTGATCACTAGAGTCACATTCGTCACAAGGTTTTACTATTTTACGTTTATTTTTTTTCATCTTATTCTAATTATGAGTCATAAATACATGAACTTTAAAGTAAATTATACATCAAACTAATATTAATAATATAGCAAAATGTGTTTTCTTAACCGTATGTCAAGTCAACTTAAACGATAATTTATGGATGGATAGAGTAATTAAAAAGAGTAATTTATGAGTCATACTTCCCTTCGTCCCTAAATTATCATCCTCCTTTCCTTTTTCGTCCGTCCCAAAATAATTATCCAGTTTGAAACTTACCTTTTTAGAACATCATTTTTACCACTTTACCATTACTTTTTCACTCTACTTTTAATTATGGGCCACATACACATGAACTTTAAAGAAAACTACACATTAAACCAATATAAATAATCAAGTCAATTGTTTTTTCTTAAACTGTGCGCCGGTCAACCAGGATAATTGTTTAGGGACGGAGAGAGTATTATAAACTAGTATTTGTGTTCGTGTTATAGATACGGTGTCGGTATGAGATCAACTAATGGTTCTTCAGGATACATTATAAATACACATATCTTCAATTCAAACGGAAAGACGTGACTAAAGAAATGTGATAGATGAAAATATTGTTGTAATTGGAGGTGGAGTGAGTAGTTCAAACAATACTTATAACTGAAGGGTTATTATATACTTATTGGTTGTGGAGAAGGTAATTCAAACAAAACTCACAATTGAGATAATTGTATGTAACTCACATATTTATTGATCAATTTGGATCACTAAATGTGTTTGGCGAAACGGATCATGGTCATATAACTAACCTCTATTATGATTTAGATGTTCATTTGTATACTTTCAACACGAGACTAAACAAAATTAACAAGTAAGTTTTGATGAAATTTGGGTCGGTTCACTTTTTTAAATTTATAACCCCTCTAGTCAATTTTTTTTAATCGGAAAAAATCATTTTTTGGGTAAAATGACTACGATACCCTTAATGAACCGAATGAACGCTCGGATGTCACTTACAAGTAAACCGCGATACATCATTTTTTTGCACCGTAGTTCAATAGTAATATTGCCTAGTCTAATTGCAACGCGATTCATCAATTTTATTGCATTAATTTTTACACCGCGGTTTAATAGTTTAAGCTCCGTTTGTTTCACGGAAAATGATTTCTAAAAAATGATTTCTGTAAAATGAAAAGATTTCGTTTTCAGGTGTTTGGTAAATCTTTTGAAAATATACCAGAAAATATTTTCGGGTGTTTGGCAAACGTACGAAAAATGTTACGAAAAACAATATATGAATAAATACAAAAATATATTATAATATTAATGCTCATATTGAATATAAGGTCGTGTTGAGATTTAAGTAATTTTCCATCGGTAACCTCAATTTATCATTAGTCGTATCAAATCAATAAGGTCCATCTTTTTTCAATCTTAAAAATACAAATAAAAAAATTGACAATTGATATGAAAAAAAATTAAAAAAGAAAATGAACAATATTTGGGACGTCCTTAAATAATATAGTTGACACTAATTTTAGGATGTAGTGGGTATTTATTAAAATTATAATTTATAAATAGTGTGTGCAAACTCCATTTATATTTCTAAATATATTTATTTGTTGAGTGAATGTGTACTTGTGGAAGAGGCGAAGAAGTGCTCGAACTTTTAGAAAATGACTTACGGAAAATGAATCCGTAAATCATTTTCCGGAAAAGAAGGTTTCATTTTCTGTTGACTCGGAAAAGCTTTTACGTTGACTACATTTTCCTAAGGTTACCAAACACCGGAAAATAAGGAAAACGTTTTCCGGAAGTCATTTTCCGTGAAACAAACGGAGCCTTAATTCTTTGTCTAATTGCACTTCGGTTCATCAATTTTATTGCATTAATTTTTGTATTGTGGTTTAATAGTTTAATTTCTTAGTCTAATTGCACCGTGATTCATATATTTAATCCGATATTTTTGCACCGTGTTACAAAAACGTAATGAACGAGACCATGTCCTTCACTTTTTCTTCCATCTCCTCCATCTTAAGTCGTCTTCTTCCTCCTCCTCCTCCTTCGCCTTCGTCCCTACTGAAAAATCCTTCAACCTAACACAAATCCATTATAGTTTCGTATTTCATGAATAAAAAAAATCATTTACCTTTTGGGGGCGATGTCCGGTCAACCCCTGCGACCTGATCGAGTTCTGAAACTTTAAACTAATGCCAGTGGTAAAAAGCCAGCCCATAATCCTTTGCATCATAATTGGCCTGGCCCTGGGCCATGGTTACAAAAAGTGTTTCACATTTAAGTTAAACTAGGTGATGTTAATGTCAGCCCCATAGCGGGTTACAAGACTAGGCCTGGGCTTCGGTTTAAATAACTTTACGCTGTTACACCCAACTCTCAACCCACTCGCTAAGCGGGGCTGATGTTATTATTAGAGCATCTCCAATGATATCACTCTATATCTCTCTCTAGCTACCTTGTTTTTTTGTTCCTTTTATACTTTTTCGACACTCTAAAAAAATAAACATCTTTCAATTTGATCAATAAAATAAATTTACGATAATAATGCAAAAATAATAATATATGTATATCAATAGCTTGCAATGGTAGGAAAATTTAAGATGATAAAGTTAGTATAATTAAAGGAAACCACATATTATACTACTAATATTTATTTTACAGTTAATTACTTTTTTTAAAACTGTGTGACATGTCAAAGAGAATAATTATTTGAAAATAGAGGAAGTATATGTTTTAATAAGTTTCAAAATTAATTTTATCTCAAAAAATATATCAATCTAAAGGGAATTTATGTTTAAAATACAATTTTATTATTATCTAAACATAACTCCTACCAAAGAAAAGAAAATTATTTTTAGCACCAAATAAAACATATTAAATTAATAATAATTTTGTCCGAAATGGAGGAAGTATTTTTTACATTTTATCTTCTATTGAAATAATTTTATGTTTTAAGAAATTCAATTACTTTTATCTAAAAAAATATATGTTTGCAAAACTAATTATTTTGTTATAATCTCAATTAAATCTCTCCATTAAAAAATATATGTAAATAACAAACATGGGCATTATGCACATGAGAGGGTTGGACACAAAAAAAAATTTCACTATTCATGCTAAGAGTCCCTCTAAATTTAGAGGAATGTTTAGTTGGTTTTAGAAGAAGAGTGTGAGGTAAGGTATCCATTGTGGGATTAAGGGTGGCTAAAAAACTCTAAAATTGGTTTAGAGGGTTCATAAAAGTCATCTATTGTGGATATTCTTAGTAACTACTCCCCCCGTTTTCAAAATAGGGTGATAACTAGATTGTCACCATGCACTGGACTTACAACCGTAAAAGTCCAAAATTATTTTTTTAAACCGTTACAATATACTTTTTGGGAGAAAATGACGAAAAATACCTTTAATGAAGTAAAGACGCACACAAAGTCACTGTTCCAATTTGTGCGTCGGAAAAAAATTAGGGCGTTGCTAAAAAATTTTGGGGTGTCGGTAAAAAAATTTGGGCGTTGGTCAAAAATTTTGTGGCGTCGATCAAAACGATATTTTTATTACAAGTAAAATTTTTTGGGCGTCGTTTAAATTTTTTTGGGTGTCGTTCATCAATTTCGGGCATTGATAAACAAAAGTCTCAAAAAGGCCTATGGGAGCCGCACCCCAAGCCCAGGAGCCGCTCCTCCTGTCCCTTGCAGCCTCTTGGAGCCGCTCCATCCTCCCATGTGTCCCTCCCCAAGCTTTTGCTCTTCTTAACTTTTAACAAGTTACTTGGCAACATCACTTTTTCTCAAAGATTGTTACAACTTAATTTATATGCATGGTTGTTGACAACTGGGTTTGTTGTTCAACACCCACATTGAAACCACCGACGCCTAAATCGCAAACTCCGACGCTTGAATCGCAACTGGGTTTGTTGTTCGTCGTCCACATCATAATCACCGATGCCTAAATCGCCAACTCCGATGCTTGAATCGCAACTGAGTTTGTTGGGTCTTGTAGCGACCCGACCCGGACCCGAGGTGGAATCGCAGGTCGGTCCGCCCAAATAGGGGGAAACAAGAAACAACACAACATGCAAGGACTCAATTGAAGAAAACGACGTGATGCAACATTTGAGACGTAACACGCCTCAGCATTAAAAGGCCAGAATTTTAAAAATTTTCCCTGATATAACAGTTAAACAATTAAACCAAGTCATTAGCGACACTACATGTCGGAACCCAAGCTAGCAGTTAAAGGACAAGAAATAAATAAGAGCAATTTGGATGCTCAGCGGAAGACTTTACGTAGTGAACAATCAACATGATAACCAAGCTCGACTTACACAAATGCCGGCATCAAAAGGAATACAAGTACTACAAGTGATAAAACTACAAGTAGCTAATAAAAGGAGCAAGTACAAGTTCTATACAAATTCCAAAGCATAATCTAATTGACTTACTTTACACCCATCGTCCTTGCAAAATACAAAACAATAGAAGAGGAGATCTAAACCACCTCCTCAATCGGAACGTCGGACCAAAAGAGAATCCAAGGAACCTCGAACATCGCTAGCCTCAACGAGAAGGACCTACTTTGCTAGGATCTAAAACAGTAAAGGGGAATGGGTAAGTCGTAAAGACTTGTAAGCTATCAATCATGCACGTCATGACAATATGCAACATACAAGGCAAAATATCATCACATAAGCATATAGATCATATATCCAAGATGCACATTGTTTCACATAGGTGCTCGTAATTAAATCACATAGGATAAGAATATATGGAGAACCAATGCCTCTACGTAGTTCCTGAATACAAGTGTTATCTGGAATGTGAGGTGTCAGATGGTTGTGAATACATCGACCTTCCGAGAAGATGCTTGGGATAGACACACCAATGCGTTCTAATGGTTACAACAAGGGACTACTTCCCCACTGCGGCCACTGCGGAGGCGTGTGTGTATAAGAGCAAGTATGCCAGCTGGACTCACGTAAATGCCAAGTAGTTGTTTACTTAACAAATCTCAAGTAGTGAACGAGGTTGATAAGAGCGATCTCGTTCATGACAAGTAAGTATTCTCATCAATAAATCAAGTAGGTTTGAGCTCGATAAGAGCGAACTCAACATGTTAAATAGGCATTCTATTATATGACATTTAAGATCAAGCATGATGGTCAATCCAATTCAAGAGTCTAGAACTAGTATTCTTAGTGGAACGTATTTAGAACATCGTAGGGATTGATCATTGAGCCGGTACTGTTCAATGGCTCACTAAAATAGACTCCGTTGAGTCATCTCTATAAATTCATCCAAATAGAGTTTAAACACTAATTGCATTCCAACTCTTTTCTAAGTTCTCGTGTAGGTTAGACTAGGTCATTAGTCCAAATAATAACCATAGTAAAAAATTATCATCAATTCCTAAATTATGGAACCCTAGAATCATAAATTCTAAACGTTATTAAAAGCCAATGGTCCAAGAACAATAGTTATTCCAAATGGAGCATAAAACACATTTAATTCTAGGCTTAGGGCCAAAACCACAAGATGAACATATCATTCAAAATTCCTCAAAATCTCAAATCATCCTAAAACATGATATGAAGGCATGAGAGACATGAAAGAAAGGGGATAGCATGACATTTCTAGCATACATCCTAAGGGGAATCAATAGCTTACCTTACACCAAGGAAAAAGGATGAAATATAAGAAATATAATTGGTTAGAATCATGCTCCTCGCCGATAACTTCGATTTGGTTGTCTCGGATTGGAAATCGGAACTTGGGAGCTCAAGTTATGGAGGAAACACACACTAATCTCCCCTCACCATTCACACACAAGAGCTCATGAAAGAAGAAGGAAATGGCTTCTTTGTGACATCCACAAAGGGGGAAAAACTATATATATGACATGCAAAAGTAATGGAATTCCACATGTCACAAGAAGAGTGAGTGGGATTAGGCTCCTAATTAGGGATTAGGATTAATTTAACTTAGTTAGGGTCTAATATAAGGGATTAGGGTCACTAAGGATGGATGGTTAATGGGCTAATTGAGTTACAAATTCAGAATTGCAAAAAAGTCTCGTAGGGCTGGAAACAGGGTTGGGCGGTCACCCAGTCAAAAGGCTGAACGATCGCTCAGTCCCCTTTTCATCTCCTGGACTTTTAGATTTTGTGCGCTCGCTCAGTCACCTGGCCTGGCTGAGAGAGCGCTCAGGGGTCTGGATGACCAAAATGACTTGAAAACAAGTCCCAAATATGTCCAACTCAACCCCAAACCATATGGGATGTTTAGCACAATCAAAACATGTCCTAAACATGTCCGAACATCACTCGAAACAAGGAGGAATAAAGGGCGAAACTCGCAACGAACATCAAACGAATCAACAACGAGTTAAACAAAGATACAATGAATATGAACGAGCATTCTTATACATGTTTAGGACTAGAATACAAGGTCTAGGATTCAAGTTAACATCTCACGAGTCTCAAAGACACGAAACAAGGCAAAGGAAAGACAAACCGAGAGACCTTAGGAGTCAAAAGGTCAAATGAAGCAAGAAGGCTTCTGAACTCTCAACCAAGCACACAATGACCAAGATTGAAGTTATAGAATATGTAAGAAAGGTACTAAGGCTCTAGTAGGACTTAGTTTAGTGCTAAGACGATACACGAAGCAAGTATAATGAAGCATGCAACGTGTAGAAGGCATACAAGCAACTACGATCTTGGTTGACCTAATGCAAGCATGATATGAACAATATGGACTCTAAAACATGTTAAGGCACATAAAGGGCATATTTACAAGTATGGTAGACATGTTACATAAGTAGGTTTTGGGTTCTCACATCCTCCCTTACTAAAAGGAATTTAGTCCCTAAATTCATATCAGAATCATCAAATAGGAAAGGGTATCTCTCTCATATCAAGCTCGGTTTCCCAAGTAGTTTCCTCGATGTTATGGTTCTTCCACTAGACTTTGACCAACGGTATCCTCTTCGTTCTCAAGACTTGTTCCTTCGTATCAAGAATATTCATCGGCTTCTCATCATAAGAAAGGTCAGGTTCAATAGTAATCTCATCATATGTAAGGACATGCGATTCATCCTTCAAGTACTTGCGTAGCATAGAGACATGGAAGACATCATGAACATCCGATATAGAAGGTGGCAATGCTAACCGATATGCCAAAGATCTAATCCTCTCTGAGATCTCGAATGGTCCAATAAATCTAGGTGAAAGTTTACCTTTCTTCCCAAATCGCTTAGTACCGCGCTGGGGTGATACTTTCAAGAATACATAATCACCAACCTGAAACTCTAAGTCACGTCTCCGATTGTCTGCGTAGTTTTTCTGTCTACTCTGAGCTGTTAGTAATCTGTCTCTAATCAGTTTCACACTCTTAGCCGACTGTTGTACCATCTCCGAACCCCAAAGCTTAGCTTCACCAACTTCATCCCAACAAATTGGCGAACGACACTTACGCCCATATAAAGCCTCATATGGCGCCATCTCAATATTGGACTGGTAACTGTTATTATACGCAAATTCGGCTAATGGTAAATGAGAATCCCAACTACGTTTGAAATCTATGGCACAAGCACGTAATAAATCCTCCAATACCTGAATCAATCTCTTAGACTAACCATCAGACTGTGGGTGAAAAGTCGTACTAAAGTTCAACTTCGTACCCAAAGCCTCCTGCAAGGAATGCCAAAATCTAAAAGTGAACCTAGGATCCCTATTAGATACAATGCTAACCGGAATACCATGTACTCTCACAATATCCTGAATATACAATGCTGCCAACTGACTCAAACTATAAGTCATCGCAATAGGAATAAAGTGTGAAGATTTAGTCAACCTATCCACAACAACCCAAACTGCATCAAAACCTCGGCGAGTACGTGGCAATCATGTCACAAAATCCATGGTGATATGCTCCCATTTCCACTCCGGTATCTCAAGTGGTCGTAGTAAACCGGTAGGTCTCTGGTGTTCCGCCTTAACCTGTTGACATGTCAAACATCTAGATACATAATATGCAATCTCTCTCTTCATTCCATTCACCTAGAACTGTCTCTTCAAGTCTCTATACATTTTGGTACTCCCTCGATGTATAGTATACTTGGCCTTGTGAGCCTCATCAAGAACCATACGTTTAACTCCATTGGTAGAAGGAACACAAACTCTACCTCAAAAAGTTAAAAATCCCATCAATGTTTATCACGAACTCATGTGTATTATTCTCACCCAATCCATCAATAATCTTCCTCAATTCCGGATCAGTAGCCTGAGCTTCCTTGATCAACCCAAACAAAACAAGCGTAGTATGCACACTAGTAAAGATAACACTATGCTTACTCACAACTGGACTCCATTCCCGGACATCCTCAAGCATCTTCCACTCTCTCATCATCAAGCAAGACATATACGCCTTCCTACTCAAAGCATCCGCAACAACCTAAGCTTTCCCCGGATGGTATAAGATAGTATAATCGTGATCCTTAAGCTTTTCCATCCATCGCCTCTGTCGCATGTTCAACTCCTTCTGTGAAAAGAGATACTTCAAACTCTTGTGATCAGTGAATATCTCGAACTTAGCCCCATAAAGATAATGTTTCCACTTGTGAAGCGCAAATATAATAGCTGCCAACTCAAGATCATGGGTCAAATAATTCTACTCATAAGGTGATAACTTCCTCGAAGCATAAGCAATAACTCTCCCATTCTGCATAAATACGCAACCCAAGCCTTCTAATGAAGCGTCGCTATAAACAAAAAAGTTATCGGAACCACTGGGCAATGCTAAGATAGGAGCCGTAGTCAACCTCCTCTTCAAATCCTGAACTGGCCTCGCACTTATCACTCCATATAAAAGAAGATTTCTTCTATGTCAAATTAGTCATCGGAGTAGCGATCTTCGAGAATCCCTCGATAAACCTACGGTAGTAACCTGCAAAGCCCAAGAAACTACGGACTTCGGTTACTGTACTAAGCGTCTTCCACTTAGTAACCGCCTTAACCTTGGATGGATCCACCGCAATACCATCACTAGACACCACGTGCCCTAGAAAAGTAACATGTTCGAGCCAGAAAGCACACTTACTGAACTTCGCATAAAGCTACTTCTTTCGCAAGATAGAAAGAACCTCTCTTAAGTGATTCTTATGTTCCTCTCGTGACTTGGAGTACACGAGAATGTCATCAATAAATACAACCACAAAGCAATCGAGATACTCATGAAAAACCCGATTCATCAAGTCCATAAAGACTGCAGGTGCATTTGTCAAACCAAATGGTATAACCATGAACTCATAATGGCCATAACGCGTACGAAAGGCTGTCTTCGAGACATCCTCCGCCCTAACTCTCAACTGGTGATAGCCACTCCTCAAGTCAAACTTGGAATAGACAACTGAACCCCGAAGTTAATCAAAGAGATCGTCAATGTGTGGTAAGGGATACCTATTTTTGATAGTAACATGGTTCAACTGTCAATAGTCTATACAAAGCCGTAAACTATCATCCTTCTTCCTCACAAATAACACTGGTGCACCCCAAGGAGACACGCTCGGTTTAATGAACTCCCTATCAGGAAGTTCCGACAACTGTTCCTTCAACTCTCGCAACTTCGCCGAAGCCATTCGGTAAGGTGCCATAGAATTAGGTGAAGTCCCTGGCAATAGCTCAATACAAAACTCTAGCTCTCGGTCGGGTGGTAAAGCATACTCGGTAGAAAAGACATCTGGAAACTCATTAACTACCAGGATATCTTCTAACTTAGCAGTAGGCATGCTAGTATCAAGTACACAAGCTAAATACCTTGTACACCCACGTGATAAAAGCTGTCTAGCCCCGCCAAGCATAAATAATATGAACACCATTCATAGCATGATCACCCGAAAACACAAACTCCGGAATACCAGGCATGGCAAAAGTTACTCTCTTACGACGGCAAACAAATAAAGCATGATGCACACAAAGCCAATCCATACCATGAATCACATCGAAGTCTCGAATAGGCAATACTATCAAATCAGCATGTAAGACTCGATCATTAACAAGCACATCACAATCTCTATAAACCTCAGACGCCAATAAGCAATCACCCAACGGTGTAGACACCTCTTGCACATAAGGCAACTAGGCAAGCAATACACATAAATGCTCTAAGAAATGCGATGCGACATAAGAATGAGTAGACCCTGGATCTATAAGAGCTCGAGCATGATGATCGAAAACTGAGAGAATACCTCTGATCACAGCTTACTATGAAATAGTAAAAGTTTTTCTTTAAATTTAAGATTGATTAGTTTTAGATATATTTTTTATCATTTTGTAATTTAAACGTGTTTGCCGCCACGTGGTAGTTTTTTTTCTCCATATTTGTATTAAAATTAAATTTTATATCTTTTAGGTTTATAAAAGAGTTTTACTAATAAAACAATTATGATAAAAATCCCGAAACTAATCATATAAATAAAACATATGTAGGATATAGTTTTACGAGAAAATTTATATAGATATTTACGGATAAAAACAACGTGTTAACTTTATGTAAAATGATAATTTTTTTTTGTCAAATATAGCTTAATATCAAATATTAAACTATATTTTATCCTATTTATTTATACAAAAATTGGACAAAAACTCTTCAATTCTCATCCCTTTTCATTTCCATACAATTTATTCACGAGACAATTTTTTGTTATTTTTTCTTCTATTAATCTATTAATTATTAATTACTCTTATTACTAAAACAACAATCGTGGCTACCACGCGAGAGCTTTTTGTGAAATGAGAAACCTTTAAAAGAAATCGGTGCTCTTGTGTGACATTTTTTTTTTTATGTTTCTATTAAAACTAAATTTGATCCCTTTAGAAATTTATGAGAGAGTTTTACTAATAAAAACTTACGTATAAAAATCCTAAAACTAATCTTAAAATTCTAGATAAATAAAATAAATTTAGTATATAGTTTTAAGAGCGGATTTAAGATAGATATTTACAGATAAAAATGACTGTAACATGTCAACTTCTGTAAAATGAGAAACAATTTTGTTTTTGTTTTTGATGAGCTCGACCCAAATCCTGGTCACAAGCTAGGCACAAGTGCCCTCACGTGATAAGCACATGGAGGATAGGGACCACGATAAGGGTCACCCGAGCAGGATAACCTGGGGAGAACATTCTACATATCCCCGAGCAGGAATCCACCTACCAATCTGAATGAGCAGGAAACAAGGCTGCTCGAATAAGCTAGATATTCATTCCAAGCTTAACTGTCAGATAACTCTAGAGCCCGAGATTTAAGCCATAGCCCCATCAGTTACGCGGTCAACCCGCATTTATGGTCATAAAGGCCTATGATCTCTCCATAGTAATGACTCAGCCTGGATCACACTCTGAAAAGGGCTATATATACCTTACAATACTTCATGTCAAAGGTACACTCACTTTTACACACCGAAACTCTGTCAGTTTGCTTTCCATAAGCTAAAGACTTACTCTTACACCTGAGGGATTTCGCGAGGCCCTGCCTTGCATTCCTTCTAAGGTTTTCTTCTTTTGATAGGGTTTTTCGCAAGATCATACCTTCACACATAAGCCCAGATATCCTATAAACCGCAAGGATAGGCCCAAGACCAAACTGTGTAGCATCAGTTTGGCTCCGTTGCCGGGAAACGAAAAACTTCAAATCATTTCATCGAAAACTTTATTAGCATGGCTAAGAACGGTAAGGGGCATGTTGGAGCAAGTGGAAATGTTGGTGGGGATGTGTCTGTGCACCAAGGAGATTGGCCACCAACTAATAACCGACCCGAGGGGGTTCCTCAACCTGATCAGCTTCCAAGGAATGGGCTTCCCCCAATAGGTAGAGTAATGACCAGATCACAGGCAGCAGCTCAACATGCACCATTAAGCGAGGCTAGCTTCATCCCCGTGAATGATCCACCTCAACCCGACTTGAGAAAAAAAAACCCGACTTGAGAAATCAATTGCAACAACAAAGGGCCAATTCGGTTGAGCTACGTGATCAACTGAATCAACGTCGAGAGGCTGCTCGAGTTAATCTGGTGGCAGAACCTGTCCCACTAAATGAGCAAGCGCAAGCTCAGGCTCTTCGCAATCAAGCTCAGTACTTGAACAAGATGTTCATACTGAACCAATAGTTGTCCGCATTAGGTCAGCCACCAGTCCCCATAGAGGAACAGCTAATCCCAGTCGTGCCCGCAGTGAGTGCGCCATAAATAGTTGAAAGGGCGCCTAGTGTTGGTGGCCATGCCCCACACAGACCCCCCCTTGGCCATCGATCAAGCACCAACTTGAAATTGAGCAGAAAGTGGTGGCAGCCACAATCAAGGAACTCGTGTGGTTGAAATCCATGAAGAAAGGTATGGACGAGATAGACGTCGGGCCAAAGAGCCCAGTATGGTCACTGAGTCACAGCCTGCTAGCAGGCGGAGCCAAAGAGATGAGCTTGAGCGCTTCTATCACTCTCGTTATCATTACTCTCATCGATCTCGTCGGACATCACCTCGCCGTGAGCATGACAGACGAGCAGACCATTATGAGGCCCATTGACCGCCAAGAGTTCCCCAACAGATAATAGCATAACCATTTGAGGCACCTCAGGCTGCGATAGTTCAGCCCGTGGTGATTCCCGCAACACCACTACCAGCACAACCTTAGACAATGGCTGAGGTCTTGGCTATAGTGCAGGCAAGGATGAATGGATGGGAGGCTGGTCGCCGACCTGACGGGACGGTCCGGTCAACAGACGGTAGTCCTTTTACGGACTGGATTGAGAACACATCTCCAGCTTAGGGGGTTGTTTTTCCCAATTTTGACAAATACTCGGGAAAAACCCGGGCAAGAGATTGGCTACGCTCATTTGAGGCACAAGTCGGCTTGGTAACTAGCAATGAGGCTTTAAAAATGAAAGCATTTGCAGGGGCCATTCAGGGTAAAGCCTAGAGCTGGTTGGGAAGATTCCCGAGAGGATCTATAACAGCATGGAAGGATCTGAGGGAAAAGTTTTTAGCTAAGTTTGGTTCTGCCAGAGCCCTTCCAAAAAGTTGTTTTGACCTCTGCAAGGTGGTCCAGGGAGTTGATGAATCTTCTCGCAGTTATGTGTAGCGATTCACAAAGGTACTCGAGCAGGTCACGTGTATGACCGAAGGGGAGGTCACACTTTGTTTTTTGAATAATATGCGAAATGGAGGCCTAAAACAGGACTCGCTTTCAATGGTGATGAGTATGCCACCAGTGACTCGGTTTGACGAGTAGACTATTCACTTCACTCATAGTGAATTAGCAAGTTTAGCTTTAGCTTCCGAGTAGCCTTTGGTTATATCAGCTTTGATTAACAATTGGCAGGTGCATCGAGTGCTAGTTGACACAGGAGCATGTCGTGACGTGCTTTACTACAATTGTTTCAAGGAAATTGATCTCACTTATGCTCGCTTGAAACCTTACTTAGGAATTCTAGAAGGATTCACGAACCACAAAGTCGGCGTCAAAGGCACAGTCGACCTAGAAGTCTACATAGATGATGGGGAGCACACGAGGCTGGAGGTCATTACCTTCCTCGTCATTGATCTAAAATCACCATACAATGCCATCATGGGCATTCCTTCCATGGCTTGTTTCCAAATGCTCGCCTCATTACCCAACCAGCGAGCAAAGTTTTATACTGACAGTGGGATTGGGATTCTTCACAGCCAACCCCAAGCAATATGGGAGTATGTTCGGGATACACATAAAAAGAAACAAAAAATTACATGCTCTACTCCCAGCGAAGAAATCACTATTTCAAAGAAGGTCCATGTCAGTATAACAGTAATTACAGAGGGGGAGTGCTCTCAACCACAAGATATAGAGATTGATGAGCTTAGTGGTAGGCAGTTAAGAAGATGTTAATGCCTACTCGTCGAAAGCAAACTGGTGATGAGAAAATTGAAATGGACACGCCGCAGGTTCGTGAGGAGCCAAAATTTTGAGCTGAAGATGAGCTCGAAGAAATCGTCATCAATCCTGCTCATCCAGAACAGAAGATCAGAATTGGGACAGCACTGTCCCCAGAGGAGCGGACACGATTGATCGAGCAGTTAAAAAAGAGTCTCGATGTGTTCGCTTGGACTGTGGAAGATATGAGGGGAGTAAGCGAGGAGGTGGCCCTTCATCGGCTAAGCGTGGATGCTACCCACAGACCAATTCATCAACGTCCTCGGCAATTCTCCTTAGAGAAAAATGAGGCAATTAAAGAAGAAGTGGAGAAGCTGTTAAAAGCTGACATCATCGAAGAAATTCATTACCCGTCTTGGCTTGCCAATGTGGTAATGGTGAAGAAGAGCAATGACAAATTGAGGATATGCGTTGATTTCACAGATCTCAATAAAGCCTGCCCCAAAGATAGCTACCCTCTTCCTCGCATTAACAAGCTGGTCGATCCTATCGCTGGTTTTGAGATGCTAAGTTTCTTGGATGCGTACTCGGGGTACCATCAAGTAAAAATGTGGGAGCAAGACAAGGCTCTGACCGCGTTTCGAGCAGGTGGTGGTCTTTACTGCTATAAGATGATGCCCTTCGGGCTGAAGAACACTGGGGCTACTAATCAACGTATGGTGAACAAAGTTTTTGGCTGACAAATTGGCCGGAACATGGAGGCATATATTGATGACATGGTCATCAAAACGAAGGGGAGAGACCATAGCAAGGACTTGGAGGAAACTTTCGCTAATCTGCGAAAGCATAACACGAAGTTGAATCCAAGCAAATGTGTGTTTGGAGCCCGGGTTGGTAAATTCTTAGGCTTCATGGTTAACCAAAGGGGGATTGAAGCCAACCCATAAAAGATTCAGGCTATGCTCGACATGAAGCAACCAAGGTGCATCAAGGGCATACAACGCTTGAATGGAACCATCATTGCTCGTGGCTGCTTCATCTCCCGCTCAACTGAGCGATGTCTGCCCTTCTTCAAAGTTTTCCATGGCAACAAAAGTTTTGAGTGGAACGAAGAATGCGATGAAGCCTTCAAGCAACTTAAGAAATACCTCGGCGAACCACCTCTGATGAGTAGCCCTAGAACATGCAAAAATCTATACTTGTATTTGACCGCCACAGACCAGGCTGTAGCCGCTGTTTTGGTTAGGGAAGAATCAAATATTTAAAAACATGTGCATTATATGTCTAAGGCTCCACTCCGGTAGAGATTCAATATTTTAATATAGAAAAGTTGGCTTATTCTCTTGTCATTACTGCTCGGAAACTACGAGCCTACTTTTCTGCACATGTGATAATTGTATACACTGACTCACCATTACAGAAAATATTGCGCAAACCCGATTTTTCGGGAAGGATGCTTGGCTGGTCCATCGAGCTCACATAATTTTACATAGATTATCAGTCGAGACGGGCTATTAAAGCACAGTCATTGGCAGACTTCCTAGTAGAAACGAGTTTCTCCAACTACGAGGAAGAGCTAATCCCAACCCCAAGCTTACCTACCGAACAAGAAAAAGCAATCAAGATCAAGCCATCACACTGTTGGGAATTATTTGTGGATGGTGTCGCGAGCAAAGCAGGAAGTGGAACAGGCATCTTACTAGTTACACCCGACCAGGCAGATGAGTTCGAGATGGCTCTTCGATTTAAGTTTGCAGCCTCTAATAATCAGGCTGAGTATGAAGCCATGATCGTCGGACTTGAAGCTCATGTTGGACATGGACATTGATTCCGTTACAGTTTACTCAGATTCACAGTTAGTAATGAACCAAGTACAAGGGGAGTATGCAGTTCATAATCCTACCTTGGTCAAATATTGTGAATTAGTCAAAGGAATCTTGAAGAATTTCAAGTTCTAGGAAATCATTAGAGTTAATCGGTCAAACAATATGATAGCAGACTACCTCTCCAAGATAGCAGAGGACAAACTCTCGGTGTTAAGGCCGTCGGCTATGATTGATCACTTGGAAGCACCTTCTATTGAGAAGGAACTGATAATGGACATCAAACCAACGAGTAGATGTTGGATCGATGAGTACAAGGATTTTATCGAGCAAGACATCCTGCCAGAAGATAAAAACCGAGTAAGAGTCGTTCAAAACCAGGTTTGTTGATACTTGGTAGTCGGAGGAGTGCTGTCAAGCGATCAAAGGTAAGACCGATGCTTCGCTGTGTTCGACCAGAAATGACCCAAGAGCTTTTATATAAGGTTCACCAGGGAGAATGTGGGGGTCATCCAGGTGCTTGAACTTTGGCACAAAATATTTTGTTCGCAGGATACTATTGGATCACACTGCGGAAAGATGCAGCCTTATATGTACAAAAATGCGACAAGTGTCAGAGATTTGCAGATATACCCAGATTGCCGTCAACCGAACAAATGCCAGTAGTTGCAGCATGGCCATTCGACATGTGGGGGATCGACCTGATCGGTCCTTTTCCTCTGGCACGATCTCAATTCAAGTATGTAGTAATGGCAATCGATTATTTCACCAAATGGATTGAAGCAAAACCATTAGCCACCATCACTGAGAACAACATCATTAATTTTGTGCATGACCACATTTGGTGTCGTTTTGGGTTACCCAGAACTATTGTTTCCAATCATGGCACACAGTACTCTGATAAATTTACGGCAGAATGTACCAGGATGTATGTTAAGCATTGGCAATCTTCAGTCGCATATCCACAAGGAAATGGACAAGCGGAAGCCGCGAACAAACAAATCCTGCATGCTTTGAAATGAAATTTGGATGATCGAGCAGGGAAATGGGCGGATGAGTGCCAGCCATTTTATGGTCGATCAAGTCAACAGTAAGGGGCTCAACAGGCGAAACACCTTTTGCTCTCACATATGGATCTGAGGCTATAATCCCAACAAAAACAACTTTTCCCAGTTACAGAGTGGCTTACTATAATAAACTGGATAATCAGATTGCTCGAGCAATCAACCTTGACCTGCTCGAAGAGCACAGACTCGAAGCTCGCATCAGAATGGTTAATTACAAGCAGAAAGCTAAGGCTCATCACAACAGGAAGGTTCGGGGAAGAGAATTTCAAATCGGGGATTGGGTCCTCAAGAAAATCGAAGTGACAGGACGACCAGAGCGAGAAAAATTGTCACCTAACTGGGAAGGCCCATTAAAAGTTACAGGAATCATTAGGGAGGGCATTTACACCTGACAAAATCAAGAGGGCAAAAATTTGAAGCATCCTTGGCACGCTGATCATTTGAAAAAATATTACCATTAATTTGGAATGAATTTGGCAGCTACTTCTTCTTTCTGTATTTACGTTGAAGGATTTTTTAATAAAAAGTCTCTTGAAAGTTGTTGGTCAAATTTGTTATTTAAAAGGAAAATATTCTCGAACAAATATAAACATAACTTTGCCTGATAAATCGAGCAAAGTGGGGCCTTGCCCGGTTTGTATTTTACGTTTTAATGCCTCGACATGAGAAGAGGGATAACCCACTGTCTGGTATTGTTTGACGGCTTTGTTCGCTATGGAAACAAAGGGAGAAAAGTCTCGTTCAAATAAATATCCAGCATGAATAATAAGTTAACGATTTAATAAACCAAGGGCCATGCCCAGTTAACGTGGCCAAACAATTCTGCCCGATGAATCGAGCAGCGGGAAATTATTTGGATGTCTGCCAAATTAGCAGAAGGGGCCCTGCCCGATAACATTTTTTATTTTTACAAAGGCATTATATTAGAAAAACAAGCATTCACACATAGTTGTAAACAAAAAGTCTCCATTTCATTATCATTAAAAAATTACATTCGAGGAAAACTATTACAATATGTTAATTTCCTCCTTGCTCAGTGGTTCTTCTCGGCGTTTCAAGCTTGGTGAAGATTCTGTCCATTTCAGATTGCAAGTTGGGAGGAAGAGGAGGAGGAGAAGGAAGCCAAATCATGTCTTGTCCAGGAGGAGGAGGCAGGTTTGTTACCAAGCCAGCAGGGAGAGCATGCTGATTGTCAACATCTATGATAACTGGATCGACTGGTTCGGGGAGCAGGATCATTATCTTCATCCTCATTGGCCTCACGCTAAAAAATAGCGTTCATCTGGTCGACCACGTTATTGGGGAGTTAGAGGAGTCCATTTCGGCTCGCCGACTTCCCGGTTATTGTTTGCTATGATCCCCAACTCATCTTCATTATAGGGGACCAAAGCATGACTCTTCTGAGCCTCAGGACACCAAGGTGAAGCCAGTCCCCACTGCGCCATCATCTCTGGTGTTATGCCTGGAAGCCCGCTGCTCGCCAACATGCGAAGAACATGGTTACACCCTTAAGAATAATAGGGGACCAACTTCACATCCACAAGCTGCACGAGCTCGGCTGACTGCTTAAAATCTTCCACAACAGCAGCCTTGGCAGCAGCAACTTCCCTTGCAAGCCTTGCCTGCCAGGCTCTCTCCTTCTGCTCGGCTGCAACCTAAGCATCCTCAGCTTTCTTCCTCTCCTCGCTCAAGGTCTTCTAAGCAGCCACCTCCCCATTCTAGGCAAACTCCACTTGAGCCTTCAGGCGGATAATCTCTTTCTCGAACTTGGTCAGCTCGGCAACCTTCACCCGGACCTCGTTGTCCTTGGCCAGCAAATCTTCCTTGTATGAGCGGGTAGCCTTATCAGATTTCCTATTTTGCTCGAACAAGGCCCCAACCTTATCTTTATATTCGTCTAAACGTTTGTGCATAAGAGTAACCTTGGAGGTGAACTGAAAAACACAAAACACAAAACACAAATGAGAAAGAATTATACAAATCAATATCCATTATATTCATGAAACAACAAACATAACTTACCTCGCTACCCAGTAAGCCAATTTCACCGATCAGAATGTTGTTCGGAGTATCAGCATCCCGGCGCAGAACGTCAGGCTGGACAACCCTTTTCAGAATCCCCTGCCCGCACACGACATTTATCGTCCCCCCGATCTTGAAGATTGATTCCTTCAAGAGGAGGCAAGACAGTGACCTCGTTGACCAATGCCCTTACCCCTTCTGGGATACGAGCATCACAAAGTTGGCCCTCAACCAACTGGGTGTATCACTCCGTAATGGCTCTTCGCGTCGAGGAGGGGGAGGTGGCAGCCCCGTGACCTGGGGAGTCGAAATAATGGGGGAAGGCAATGGACCAGACGCCCCTTGAATTGTTTCTTATGGTGCATCCTCCCCTGTCCGGGATCGGGTTCTTCGACCTCCCACTCGAGCATCGACCACAGCTAGTCTTTTCCGAGATGCGTGCTCGATGATTGGCGCCGTTACGGGGGGAGATTTCGGCTCGACGGATGAGCCAGGAGCCCAGGATGATTTCCTCCTCCTTTCAGCAAAAGGAGCCTTGGGCAAGGAAGCAGACGAAGGCTGCTCGCGGCCTATTAGCTCAGCATGGCGGGCAATAGATCTTGCCTTGAAGTCAGTCTTTTGCTGCCTCAGTATATCCTTCACCATTGTCAGAAAAAAGAGAGCAAATTAGAAAACATTAAGATATATTTTGTCCAATGTTCAAAATAACAAGAACATATACCAGCATCATCAAAATCAAGACGGGGGGTACAATCTCCCACCAAACCGCACAACTTGCATTCACTGGGGATCTTGTTGTCATGACAAGTCCCCCAAAAAGGATGGGTAGGATCGGGTGCAACGACGATCAAGGGCTCCACACCCTCCACGGGAGTAGGATACATCCCAACCAGATGCAAGATTCTCGAATCCTGCACGATTGATTTCCAATCAATCAACCATTATTGAACCCTGCTTAGTCACCCCCGGTACCTCTCTCAACATCGTTATACACCTATCCTTTCCGGTGAAGGTGGCATGTCGGTCATAGGTTGAAGGTTTCATTCATGTCAAGGCAAATGGCCACCCAACTTGGGATTCCACAACGATGATTCTCTTATCCCATTTGTCGACCTTGTGGGGAAACTCGATAAACAACTTCAAAGCCCCAGCCTTCGAACGACCAGTAATCCTACTCGGTCTCTTATCCTTGGTGAATTGGAAGAGTTTACGGAGTATGGTCATTTCTGGTTCGAAGCTTACCAGCCGGCGGGTCGCACTAAAGGCGATCAAAATCAACATGGTGGTGAGTTAGAGATCACACAAAACGGCGTTAGTCTCCCTCAGGAACTCGACAATAAAAGGGTTTAACGGGAAACGCATCCCGATGTGGAAGAAGTCGTAGAAGAAGATTATTCTCTTCGTCTTGCTTGCTCATCTGAGCAGGAGTCATCTCTGACTCATAAGGAACTCCTTGATAATCTTCGTCAGAGATCCCAATCGAGTTGAACCAATTCTCAACCTCTACAACTGAGTCGATTGACTCCCAGTGAGCGATCGAGCTCAGCTTATAGTAATCTTCGGTTCGGTGTCTCCGTCCTGCTCGAGGTCGCCCTGCCAACTCTTCATCGCTAGGGATCCCACTCGAGCTCGCCTCATCCACCTCATCCTGATCGGTGGTTACGTCATTCACAACCCTCTCAGTAGGAACTCGACTGCTCGCTTCCTGGGTATTCCTTCTGTTAGGTGCATGTACTTCAGATCCAGTCCTCTCAGAATATGTTGGTGCATGGTTCTTTTGAGCACCATGATCGTAGTCGTATGCTTCTTGCTCGTGATCAGAGTTATCGTCAAACAATCGAAGGAGAGAAGACATCCTACAAGAGATCGAGGAATCTTGATTAAAGCCCCACAAAACTTATGATTCCTTGAATATTTCTCCTCGATCTCCCTGTAAACTACTCAGATCTAGAGGTAAAACCCTAATAATCTACCCAAAAAGAATGAATGTGAAGAGCATACAAAAAAAGCCCAGAAATTTGAAATGAATTCAATACAGGTGCAAGAAAAGAAAACTAGAACCAAAAGAAACTTACTTGTGCGTTAAACGGGGATTAATTTTCCAGAGGAGGAAACTTGAACTTGATCCAGATTTGCAAAAAGAGAAGAAATTCTTGCTTGCCGGAAGATTATCGCCGGAGAAATCAAGGGAACCAGAGAGAAATATAGAAGGCTCGAAGGTATGAAGGGTTTAGGGTTTCCCCTTTTATAGGCAAAATTCGGAGAAAAGGCGCCCAAATCACGTGCCCAAGGCCTTCCCAATTTCAAATCGTGGCAGCTGCGATACATGATCAAGCCCGTCATTAATGCACGCCTCGAAAATACGCAACCCATCATGACTATACCTAGCCGCCATCATCCTAGAGGAATCTTCTAACTTCATGTAGCCGGCGTTTCGAATGCACCAACCGTCGCCAACAAAACAACTCCCTTCACTTCTGCCAACAAAAATAAACAAGTGTTCTGCTCCATAATTCAACCTACAACAAAATCACAAACATGCTCCTTGCACCGAGCATAAATACTCGGCGGACAAAGAATAGGGGGCCACTGATAAGCTTCCAAATCCTGGTCACAAGTTGGGCACATGTGCCCTCACGAGATAAGCACATGAAGGATAGGGACCAGGATAAGGGTCACCCAAACAGGATAACCCGGGGAAACATTCTACATATCCCTGAGCAAGAATCCTCCTACCAATCTGAACGAGCAGGAAACAAGGCTGCTCGAATAAGCCATATATTTATTCCAAGCTTAACTGTCAGATAACTTCGGAACCCGAGATTTAAGCCATGGCCCCATCAGTTACGCGGTCAACCTGTATTTATGGTCATAAAGGCCTATAATTTCTCTATAGTAATGACTCAGCCCGGATCACACTCCCAAAAGGGCTATATATACCTTACAATATTTCATTTCAAAGGTACGCTCACTTTTATACATCGAAACTCTGTCATTTTACTTTCCATAAGCTAAAGACTTACTCTCACGCCTGAAGGGGTTTTGCAAGGCCCTACCTTGCATTCCTTCTAAGGTTTTCCTTATTTTGACAGGGCTTTTAACAAGATCATACATTCATATAAGCCCAGATATCCTATAAACCGCAAGGAACAACCTAAGACCAAATTGTGTAGCATCAGTTTTTGTGTTTGGTAAATATAAATTAATATAACACTAGATTTAATCATATTTAATTTATATAAATTTAACTGACTCTTCAATTCTCATTTATTTTCATTTCCCTAATATTTAATTTTTACAAGTTATTTACGTGATAATTGTATGTTATTTTTTCTTCTATTAATATATATTTATTAATCATTAATTACTACTAACAGAGACAACTACTGCCATGTAGTGACTTTTTGTTAAAATGTTCAATTTCAAAACAAAACTAATTAATTTATATCTATTAATTATTTTATTTCATTTTTAAGTTTTTTTTTCTACAGAAAATTTGTATGCAAATATTTTAATTACTCATTCATATAATCAATTTCAATATTTACCTTATTTTTGTTTTGTTCAAAGTATTCTAATTAAAAAAATAGTTAATTATAACAAGTTAAAAACATCATCTCATTATAAATAACTTTTAGAAAGAAAAAAATCATTAAAAACCACACGGGTACTAACCAATAGGGGTGTGCAGGATTTTTTCGGAACCGGACCGATCAAATCAAAACTGGACAGGACCAATACTTTAGTTTGGTCCTGGATCTGAATTTTCATAAAATCAAACATTTGGGTGTGTCTCGGTTCTCGAACTAAAAAAACATGGAACCGGATCGAACTGACCTAATATGTTGTTTATTATTTATTTATTTTATTATATATTGTATTATTATATTAGTATATATATATATATATATATTATTAATTCCTAATACTTTATTTATTCTACTTTTTAGTTGGTACTTTTTTATTATTTTATTTCTACTGGTTTGTTATGCTATGAGTTTATAAGTTCGACATTTTTAATTGTTGAATGTATTTTTATCAAAGATTTTTTAAATTTTTTTATAAAGTTTCAGTCTTAAAATTTTTATTATGTATTTGTATTAAACATTTAAAAAGTAAAAAAATCATAGTATTGGTTCGATCCTGGTTCTCATACATCTTTGATTGGTTCTGGACCGGACCAATGTTTTGGTTCTCATACATATTTGGTTGGTTCCGGTTCTAAATTTTTTGAGAGCCCGACTCTTGGTTTGGTTTTGGTTTTCTCTTTTTTTCTAAAAAACTGGACTGAATCGGACCAAGCTCACCCCTACTAGCCAGTGAAGTAATATAGTTAGAAAGTCAGGGAAATTAGTGAAAACAAAAAATTAAAGATTAAGATCCGAGAATGGGGTGTCAACATATAGGCCCTTTGTGATATGAATTGCGGAGTGAGACACGTGGTTCATAGAAAACACCCATCCTCCAGTTTGTTAAAACGGGCCTACGGGACGGGTTTACTGCCCCGAAAAGCTCCGTGAAATGGGGCGGGCGGGCGGAAAAGCCGCGAATATAATCTGAAACTCCTAACCCGCCCGCGTAGGTCAAGTAAACCAGGCAAGCCCATAAAAAATGGTTTATTTAAATTTTTATTTATTTATAACAATATACCAATTATATACTACTAATATACATATACTACCAATATACCAATATACAACAATATTAAATATAAGTATAACATAGTAATTTCTAATTAGTAAGCATAATAGTCCATAGCTTAAGGCCAGAGCTTAACGCCGGGATCTGGAAGCAGTAGGACTAGAGGCCGGAGCAGATGCCGGAATCTGGAAGCATGGACGGCGATTCGGCAAAGGCAAAGTCACAAAGAGTCAAAGACGGCGAAGACGTAGAGGCTGAGGGCGGAGATGTAGACGGCGATTGGCGAAGACGCTATCGGCTACTCGGCTGTCGCTGGAGAGTGAAGGTCCTGGATCCTGGTCAGTGACTCAGTGGAGGGAGAATAGAAAGCGTGAACGACCATCGACTGATTGGCTGAGCTGAACGCCGTGAACGGTGGACTGAAGACTTGAAGAGTCTTCACTCTTCACTGAGGACAAAGAGTCGAGTGAGTGAGTGACTGAGAAGTCTAAGTGAGAGCTCTGAGCCTTTGCCCTTTGAGACAAAGACGAATGACAAAATGAGACGAGTGAGAGAGACAGAGGGTGAGAGTCTTCACTCTTCAGTTCAGTCTTCATTTCTTCACCCTAAGCCTAAGTAACCTAACCCTTAAGGCCTTAGTGCCTCAACGGATATGGGCCTGCCGGCCTGGGGCGCTTGATGAATGATGATTCATATAAGTTATTACTTAATAATAGACTAATATTAACTTACAAGCCCAGAATATGCGGGCTGCCCGCTGCCCGCCCCGCCCCAACCCGCGAAAGCTCAACGGCCCGCACGGGCAAAGCCCGAAAAGCCTGCATCCTAACGGGTATTGAATATACCAGCCCCACCCGCCCCTAATATGTGGCGGGCGAGCATGCCCGCGAGCTTTTGCGCCTATTTGATAGCTCTACCCATCCCGATCCTGGTGAATGGTGATTGGATGGATCAACCCAAGAGACTATTTACACGTTACGGCATAGTTTGAATTTAAGGAGCAATGATAGCGATATATATCTATAATTATTACTAAAATAAAAGTCGTTATGTCATGTGACGACTTTTTGTGAAAAGCTAAAAGTTTTAAAGAGATTTTGTACTGCCATATATCACCTTCGAAATGATAAAAGTTTTTTCCTTTTTCAAAATCAATAAGTTTAAGATAAAAATTCTAAATCTAATTATATATGATAAAATTCCTAAAACTAATTTGATAAGATAAAACAAATTTAGGATATAGATTTAGGATTATTTTTTTTCAAATATCGCTTAAAACTATTACTAAAACAAAGGCCGCTGTTGCCACGTGGTGATTTTCTGTGAAAAGCTAAAAGTTTTAAAGAGATTTTGAGCTGCCACGTGTCACCTTCGAAATGTTAAAAGTTTTTTTCCTTTTTCAAAATCGATAAGTTTAAGATAAAAATTCTAAATCTAATTATATATGATAAAATTCCTAAAACTAATTTGATAAGATAAAACAAATTTAGGATATAGTTTTACGAGCAAATTTATGATAGATATTTAGGATTTTTGTTTTTTTTCAAATATCGCTTAATTAAACTATATTTTATCCTATAAAATTTATACAAGTTTAATTTTACTAAAATTCTTCTATTTCCATCTCTTTTTATTTTCATATTTTTTAATTTATACAAATTATCCACGGGATAATTCTATGTTATTTCTTCTTCTACTAATATATAATTATTAATTATTAGTTACTGATCGATATATTTTATACGTCGATTTCGGGTACTTTTATGACTTAAATTTTGCGATTCCACGAGGCTTTTGGCTACTGATATGTGTTTTTCAGTTGTTTTATGAGTTTTAGGGTTTTAGGTGAAATTATATGAATTATAAGGCTTTTTGGTGAATATTCCAATAAGGGGTCAAAGTGTAAATTGAAGAAGAAACGGCAAAGGTGAAGTCTGGAGACCTTACGGCCGTAAGGTATTTCTACCTTGCCTCGCAAGGTAGGCAGTAAGTCAGAAGATCAGCCCCGGATTATTGAAGACCCTTGCGGACGCAAGGGGGTAATGACCTTGCGGCTGCAAGGTGGCCAGAATCGACTTTCGGAGGTTTTCAAGCCAGACTAAAATTCCTACAACTCCTTGGTATAAATAAAGGACGGTAGCCAAAGCTTAAGGACGTTCAAGGAGTAGTTTTTGATAGTTCTAGCATAGGATTTAGAGTGTATAACATAATTTAGTTATTGTAATTATAGTTTTGAAGATCGATCCATGTATTCAATCATCTCCATGTGCTGTTCATCTTCGAGGATGAACTAAACATCCATTAATCTAGGAGTTGGGAGGTAACTTGTATCGAATCTATGCTTTAATTATATTTTTATTCATTCAATTCTTGTTGATTGTGGTGATTATCAATCCCTCTATTATTTCACTTTGAACAAATGAATGTAATCGTGAATAATAAAGGCCTAGAGGTGCGGATAACTGCATGATCAATGTGCATATGTCGTACACTAGCTCACCATCATGATAAATTGAACCTATCGATGCACGAGAGTGATAAGTTAGGATCATGTTCCATATATGACCCAAGTGACAGTTAGGATCATATGTTCTTGTGCCTAGGATATAGAATGGATGAAGTATTTGGAGATGGAGACTGAACGGTAATTCGACAGACTATATTTATCTTTTGTGAACGAACCCAAGAAATTGAATGATACTTTATCAAAATAAGTCATAGAGGAGATACAAGTGAAACCCTAATCCTAGATTTCCATCCACCATAAGATCTTCATAACATGTAATTGCTACTAAATTAGTTAACTTTAGAATGATAGTTAGTTTAGAATAAAATCAATATAAAACCCCCCTTAGTTTAATAATTTGCTACCGATAATCGTGTTATTTGTGATCTTCTTGTCTCTGTGGTTCGACCCTTGCTTCCCAAAACTATTCTACAATAGTCTTGTCCTCTTGCAAGGAAAATAATTAAAATAAGACATCGATCAAGTTTTTGGCGCCGTTGCCGGGGACAAGCTAGTTTGCATAGTTAGTTTGTTCGTAGCGTAATTTTTAATTTCAGTTTTTATCAAAATAAAAATACAAAAAGATTTTATTTGTTTTTAGTTAGTTGTTTTAATTGCTTTATTTATTTTATGCACGGTCATAGATCTTTGAATCCTAAACTGGTAGAACTAAATCAATATATAAATAATATTGGAAAGAATCAGGAAGATCTTGATAATCTAGCAACCTAGCCTGATAATCAAGAACAATTGAATCAAGAGGATCCTCTGGTTGATCCTCCAATGGACAATAATAATCTAAATCGTGAAAATCCGGTCAATGCGAATCAAAGAGAAGAAGAACCTGCTAGAAGAAATATGGAAGTAGTAGTAAATCAAAGAACTATAAATGATTATAGCCGACCTACACTGAATGTAGTAACATCATGTCTAGTCTTACCATAAGCAGTAAGGAATTTCGAATTAAAAGGTCATTATTTTAATAAGATACCTTCTTTTCATGGAATGCCAGCCGAAGATCCAGTAAGTTTCCTTAGAGATTATGAGTATATGATGAGTACTTTTCCATTAGGAGGGTTGGCTGAAGACCAAGTAAAAATGAAATACTTTCCAAGTGCATTAAAAGATTTGGTGAAAAGATGGTTTATGAATCTAACACCTAGTAGTGTTTATACTTGGGTTCAACTATATGATTTGTTTATGAGTAAATATTATAAGCATGCATCTCTTACAGAATACAGAAAACAAATCATGTCTTTTCAAAATGAACCAGGTGAAACATTTCGTGAGGCATGAGATAGATTTAAAAATTTACTTATTATGTGTCCTCATCATAATCTGTCTCAAGATGTGTTAGTACTTCAATTCTATCATGCTCTTTCGCCTGCCTTACAAACTATGATTGATAGTGCGGCCGGTGGTTCTATTAATAGAATGACACCAGTTGCACTAGAAGAATTATTTGAGATGTTGAGTGCAAATTCTCAACATAAAAGTGCAAGAGGTAAAAGTAGAAATTTATTCCAAGTTCAAGAAAAACCAGAGATGAATACACAAGCTCAATATGAAAATTGGCCAATTCAAGAAGCATGTGCCATGTGTGGATTATATTCTCATGCTACTAATTTTTGTCCATCTAGTGCTATGTATTCTGAACAGGTGAATGCCATGAACGTGTACCCTCAAAGACAAAGGAATGATCCCTACTCAAACACATATAATCCTGGTTGGAGGAATCATCCTAATTTTTCATGGGGAGGAAATAAACCACTACAACCTCAACCACTTCAACCTCAACAATTCCCAAATCAAGGTCAATTGCGAATTGAAGAAGTTTCAAAATCGGATGGAGCAAACAAAGGACAAGTTGCCCTTAACAAATATTTGCTAGAAGAAGTAGAAAGTTTAAGGGAGAAACTTGCAAAAGTTATGAACGAGAAAAGAGAAGAAGGGAAGTTCCCTAGTCAAACCGAACAAGCAAAATCTATCACTACTCTGCGAAGTGGTAGAGTAATTGGAGAAGAGATAAGTGATCCTATTCAATCTTCTGATGTGCCTGATAAATTAGATAATTCTGAAAAAGAAGTGGAAAAGGATAAAAATGAAAATAATCAACCAAATAATCAAGAAGTAGAAAAAGAATTGCAAAACAAAGAAAGTCAAGAAGAAGTAGGACAAAGAAAAGAACAAGAAGAAGATGAACCTTATGTGGCACCACCACCATATGTTCCTCCAATTTCGTTTCCTAGAAGACTTATGAAAAACAGAATGGATAGACAATTTTCGGAAATTTATAATATGTTATCCAAAGTGAATGCTAACCTTCCTTTGCTTAATGTTATTAAAAATATTCTAGCTTATGCTAAGTTTTTCAAAGATCTTCACTCTAAGAAACACAAATTCGAAAACAATGAAAAAATTATTGTTTCTGAAAACGTAAATGCAATTTTACAACCCGAACTTCCCCCTAAGTTGAAAGATCCAGACAGCTTTAATATCCAAGTTTCATTGGGTAGTTCTAAAAAGATGAAGGCTATGCTAGATTTAGGAGCAAGTATTAATTTGATGCATTTTGCAGTCTATAAACAATTAGGGTTGGGAGAACTGAAACCCACTAATATGTCTTTACAATTAGCTGATCGTTCAGTTAAACATCCTTTGGGTATAGTAGAGGACATCCTAGTTCAGGTTGATAAATTAATCATTCCTGTTGATTTTGTGGTTCTAGAGATGGAAAGGAAAATATGCACAAATAATGAAGTCCCTATCCTGTTAGGCAGACCTTTTATGGCCACTGCCAATACAATGATAAATGTTAAGAATGGTAAACTCACAATGTCAGTCCTAGGCGAAACTGTAGAAATCTCAGTTTTTGATGCAATAAATAGACCAAGTGACATGAATGCATGTTTCTCAATTGATGAAATAGAAAAATTGACAACTCAAACCTTTGAAGAAAATTTTGAGGATGATGATTATGAGAAAGATGTGTTTGTAGTTTATGATGATAGACCTTTCTCTCACATAAAATTCGACATTGATGAGTTAGAAAGAGAACTTCGAGAAACTGATGAAAGAAAATAGAGAGAAAGATTAGAAGCCCTTAAGAATAAAGATAAAGATAATTTGGAAGAGACTGAATCAGAAAATAATTCTGATAAAATAGAAAAAGAAGATGATGAAAATAATGATGAAAAAGAAATAGAAATTCTAAAATCTCTTTTTGAAGAAATAGAAGTAGATGAAGAGAAAGTAGAAAACATTGAGGAGGTTAAAGAAGAAACAATTAAACCTGAAAATTCTGAATTTATTTCGTCTGTTAAATCTCCTCCTAAAGAAGAATTAAAGTCATTACCACCCCATTTAAAATATGCATTTTTAGGGGAAGGTAAAACTTTGCCTATTATAATTGCTGCGGATTTAACAGAAGAACAAGAAGCAAGCTTATTAAAAGTTTTATGGACACATAGAGAAGCCGTAGGTTGGTCCTTAGCAGATTTAAAAGGTATTAGTCCGTCTATGTGTATGCATAAAATACATTTAGAAGAAGGTAGTAAACCTTCTAGAGAAAGACAAAGAAGACTTAACACTCACATGGAAGAAGCAGTGAGAAAAGAAGTCCTTAAACTTCTTGATGCGGGTATAATTTACCCAATATCTGATAGCAAATGGGCTAGTCCAGTTCAGGTAGTTCCTAAGAAATCAGGAATTATAGTAGTTAAAAATGATAAGGATGAATTAGTTCCTACACGAACTATCACCGGTTATAGAATGTCATTGATTTGAGGAAATTAAATGCGGCAACTAGGAAGGACCACTTTCCCTTGCCATTTATTGATCAAATCCTTGAAAGACTAGCTGGTCATGAATATTATTGTTTTCTTGATGGTTTTTCTGGCTACAACCAAATCCCGGTAGCACCCGAAGACCAAGAGAAAACCACCTTTACATGTCCTTTTGGTACCTTTGCATTTAGGAGAATGCCCCAGCTACTTTTCAAAGATGCATGATTTCTATATTTTCAGATTTAGTGGAAAGGTGTGTCGAAGTATTCATGGATGATTTATCATTATTTGGAAACTCTTTTGATCATTGCCTAGAAAATCTTACGTCGGTATTGAAAAGATGTTGTAAAACTAATTTGATCCTAAGTTGGGAGAAAAGCCATTTCATGGTTAAACATGAAATTGTCTTAGGTCATGTTGTGTCTAATAAAGGAATTGAAGTCGATAAGGCAAAAATTGAAGTTATATCACAACTACCTCCCCCAACTTCTGTCAAAGGTGCTAGAAGTTTTCTAGGGCATACAGGTTTTTATAGAAGATTTATAAAAGATTTTTCAAAAATCTATAAACCTATATGTAAACTGTTGGCAAAAGACACCGAATTCATTTTTGATCAAGAATGCTTAAACGCATTCAATTTATTAAAGGAAAGATTGACAAATGCCCCAATTTTAACCGGCCCTGATTGGTCTCTCCCTTTCGAGATCATGTGTGATGCTTCAGATTTTGCAATTGGAGTTGTGTTAGGTCAAAGGGTAGACAGGAAATCACATGTAATTCATTATGCTAGTAGGACATTAAATGATGCACAACTTAATTATACAACAACCGAAAAAGAATTTTTAGCAGTTGTGTATGCATTAGAAAAATTTAGACCATATTTGTTGGGATCAAAAGTCATAATATTTTTTGATCATGCAGCCCTAAAATATTTATTGAGTAAGAAAGAGGCAAAGCCTAGACTCATAAGGTGGATGTTATTATTACAAGAATTTGACATTACTATTAAAGATAAAAAGAGAACAGAAAATGTCGTAGCCGACCATTTGTCTAGATTAGAATTTTCACCCTTACTTGAACGTCAATTTCTTGATAATAAAATTCCTGTAAATGAAGACTTCCCAGATGAACAATTATTAGCAATCAAAGATTTAGATCCTTGGTATGCTGATTATTTTAATTATTATGTGTCTAATATCATAAATCCTGACTTTGATTTCTACCAAAGAAAGAAATTTTTAACAGAAGCAAAGAATTATTTTTGGGAAGAACCTTATTAATATAAAATGTGTTCCGACTCTATAATTAAGAGATGTATTTCAGAACAAGACCAACAAAGTATTATGACATTTTGTCATGAATATTCTTGTGGTGGTCATTTTAGTGGTAATAAAACTGCTAGAAAATTTTTGCAATCTAGATTATATTGGCCTTCTGCTTTTAGAGATTGTGACATTTTATAAAACTTGTGATAAGTGTCAAAGAACTGGTGGAATAGGAAAAAAGAATGAAATACCCTTGCATGTAAATATGGTTGTTGAAATTTTTGATGTTAGGGGTATTGATTTCATGGGTCCTTTTCCAATCTCTAATAATTGCGAGTATATTTTAGTTGCTGTTGATTATGTGTCTAAATGGATAGCCGAATGGTGTATGGCAAGGCTTGTCATTTACCAGTTGAGATTGAACATAGAGCCCAGTCCCGGCCCTTGGCATGTGCAAGGTGTCTGATTGCACAGGGCCTCAAAATTATGAGGGCCCCTTTTTTATCCAACCTTACTAATACTATATATATTATACTATTATTATATACCTTACCTATAATATTAATTCATTACATTTACTCAGTAAAAGACTAAAAGTCTAAAACACAGTAACCGAAGACGGAAGACTTGGCGACTCCAAGCGCGAGGGATGCGGAAGTTGAAACGGCAGCGAGAAATCCCATCTCGCCCACGATGGCACGACACGTCGACAACGGGCAACTGCACAAACGAGAACGGCGGCTCGTTTCCTGTGCTGCTAATCTGCTACGCCTTGAACTGATTGGTTGCCATGGTTGGTAAATTCTCTAAATTGCTTAAATAGTTAAATCAATGGTAATCAATAAACCTTCTTACCTTCATATGAATCATATCCGGATATCCCACTCCCAGTTACAGAGCTACTAGCAATTTAAGTTTAACGATTTCGATTTTGATTACCGATTTACCGCCCGGAGTCCACAATCGTGTCATTCGTCAATCGCACTTCGCTGCTTCGCAGTTCGCACATGCCGATTGCCGAGCGACGGAGCGAGTGAGCGACCCGAGCATTTGTTTTTTGATTCACTGATTCATCCATTCAAGGTAATCAACTAATCACTAATTCTGTTCTGTAAATGTAAATCTTAAATCTTAAATCTGTAATTCAGTAATTCACTCTATTAGATTCAGCCATTCAAGGTATTCACTGATTCAACCATAATTTGTTTTTTGACCCGAGCTGCCGAGCATTTGTTTTTGATTTTGACCAATGGAGCTTCGTAGTAGTAGTTACGGTAGACATTAGTTACGTGCTTAGAGTTAGACCTTCAGTGCTTGTAATTGTAAACTGTAAAGTTGTAAATTTGTAATGTACCATTACTATTTATTGTCATAGTGTCATTGTGTCATTGTGTCAAACCGTTAATGTGTCATTAGACTCATTATAGATTAAATATTAATTATTTAATTTACAGTGAAAGACTTGAGACTGAAAGTGAACTGAAATGGTAATTTAGTGATTTTAGTATTTCATTTGTAACAAAAAAATATATTATAATATTATAAAATATGTACTTTATTTTTATCTTTTCGTAATTAGATTTTATTAATTTTAGGGCCTAATTTTAAAATTTAGGCAGGGCCCTCAAAATGTCAGGACCGGCCCTGATAGAGCCTATTGGGCTGTCAAAGAACTTAACTTAGATCTAACCCTGGCTGGTGAAGAAAGAATGTTCCAGTTAAATGAATTAGAAGAATATAGGTTAAATTCGTATGAAAATGCTAAAACCTATAAAGAGAAGACCAAGAAATACCATGATATGGGATTAGCCAACAAAATGTTTCGTCCAGGATTAAAAGTGCTTCTTTTCAATTCTAGACTCAGGTTATTCCCCGGAAAATTGAAATCAAATGGTCTGGTCCTTTCACTATAGTCTGAATTTATCCTCATGGAGCAATTGATATTAGAAACCCAAGGACCAATGAAATATTTAAAGTAAATGGTCACCGACTCAAACCATACCTTGAACCCATGTCAGTAGAAAGAATAATTGAACTTATTCGTCTTGTTGACAATGAACCACCAAATGATTAGGTTTGCAGTTGGGTCGAGCCAAAGACATTAAACAAGTGCGCTAGGTGGGAGGCAACCCACTTTGATGAATTTTATTTGCTTTCGTAGTGTAATTTAAATATGTTATTCTCTGTCTTATTTAATTTTGGACATTTAATTTAAAATAAAAAAAAGTGCCAAAATTCAAGTTTGGGGGAGAAAAGCATCGTAGTGTTGTATTTATATGTTGCTAATGTTTTAGTTTAGAGTTTGTGTAGAATTTTTAGAGTGTGAAAGAAACTCGACCTAATGGAACGTGAATGGAACATAACGTAACAAGGACTAACTGCGAACTCCGCTAAAAAGGTTGGAAATGAAATGTAGCACCAATGTTCTCGCCGACCTTGCGGACGATTTAAGGCATAAACACCTTGCGCCGCAAGGCCCTATTCAATGCAAGAAGTGTGATCATCAGCAAAGACAATAGAATCGCTCACGCTGCGATCGCCGACTATGTGACGCAAGCCTTAAAGGACCTCATGGGCCGCAAGGTCCCTTTTAAGCAAACAATGGGCAAAGAAGCACTGATCACCCGAAATTCCTCTCTCTCTCTCTCAAAGCAAGGCAAGAGCAAGATCTCTCTCTCCTCCCAAAATCCCGTGGCTTTTCTATTACGGCGAGGCTTGAAGAAGGAGTGTCTTCCATTTTTCCTACGAAAGGCTTCTAGAAATCCGGCCACCCCTTCATCTTCTAAAGCCAATTCCTAAGTATCTTTCACTCCCTCGCATTTAAATTTTTGACGATTAAAATATCTGCATGAGGGTGTTAGATATTTTACGTAAAATTAATTTTGCATGCTTTAGTTGTTAGGTGTAATTTTAATTTTTGTAGAAAGAGTAGATTTTTGTTTGTTAATTTTTGTGCTTAAAAACTTAATGGCCCCAAGCGTAGAAATACGGCAAGGCCCACTTCCCACTCCCAAGGAGGAGCAAGATTATGATGTTCACCGGCTTCATCTCTTTTGCGCTGGGAGAGCTAGCTCCAAGAAGCTTCCAAGACCATAATCCCCGAAAGGCGATTTAGGGCTGGCGACTTTGGCCTCCACGATAACTTTAAACTCCGTACGTGAAAGGCCCTCTTATTATTTTTCGGGCGCGCCATCGTGGCTATTATTGTCCGTGAATTCTATGCCAATGGCCAAATTGGCATAGATGGTGGTGTCCTCAGACCGTTATCGTTAGGGGAGTAGACGCGGTTTTCATCCCATGACATTAATGGTTGTTATGACACTCTAACTTTAAGAGTGGTGCCGACGACTACAACCGCCACCTTTTCTCGCTCTATCCTCTCGAGGTGGTCAATGCGACCATGTCAACGGTGTGGTTTGGACCCGTAACCGAAACCCACAATTTGGTCCCCGAGACTATGGAGGAGTCTTTTCTCGACGAATAC
>CM028378.1:134761442-134829162 GCA_013146195.2 Codonopsis lanceolata
TCCTTTGTAACAGCCTGGACTCACCTATCTACCCTATCTTGCATTCCCACCGTTTTTTTATTTTTCATTCTCTAAAAATACTATACTACTACTCATCCTATAAACAAAAGGAGAAATTATTGCTATATATGCACTAAATTAAATACTTTTTGGTATTAATAATAAATTCTTGATAACATTCCCTATAAATCATTGAAGGAATTATTATTAGCTTAGAGAAGTGTAGGTTTTTACTTATTTTTTATATTTATTTTAAAAATATTTAAAGTGTAAAAGGAAACTTTTCTTATTAAGGAAGGAATATATAATAGTTGTAGTACGTACTTTTTTTCTTTGAAAATTTCTATGAAAACTGTTTACGCTGGTGGACAACATAATAATTGAAGATAGCTTGTTGTAGCTAGGCAAGCCACACAATTTTATAGGTCTATATTATATTATACTTCCTCAGTTTTGGGTAAAAATTTCATCATTTTATTTTGAATTGTTTTATTTAAAGAATCTATTTTTAAATTTTAAGAAATAAAAATGTTATTTTATTATTAATGAACTACTATAAATATCATTTTCTTACAAAAAATTGATTTTTAAAAGGAACTTTTTGCCTAAAACAGAGAAAATATTAACGTGACAGGTGAAATAACCTAGGGTTCTATATTATTATATTTTGATAAATGAGTAGAAAAATAAAAATAATTGCTCAAAGTTTCTATAACAGCAAGCACTCTTATTTTTTTAAACCCAAAAGAAAAGAAAAAAAAAGGCATTCTTTTATTCAACAATTCCTTTTATATATTTCCTTTACTTCATAATCCTAAGAAATAAAAAATAAACAGGAGATTATTATGCATAACATAGTTTTTAAAAACAAGGAGTATTAAATAGCAAAAAATTTTTTTGGAGAAAGCAGGGTGGCCGCCCAGAATTTATTAAAACATAAAGGAATAAAAACATACAAGGAGGGAGACAACCAGCCTTACCCGAGACCAGGAGGACACATGAGCCTTACCTTTAAACCAAAAGATGGCAAGTCATCTATGATAATTATACAAACTCAAACTATCCTATCTAGAAGCATGACTAACCATACTAGGAAGATCTCTAATCAATGTAAACAAACAATTCTCCATATGAATATGACCCTCCGCAGCCAAACGATTAGCCACACCATTCTTTTCACGAAAAACATGCACTAAAGAATATTCACCCAACAAATTTTGACACATCCGCAACATGCAAACATACCCCCAAGGGAATTGATTAACCCCATGAATACCCATAACAACAACCTTGGAATCAGTTTCTACAACAACTTGAACTAAATTTAGAGCACGAGATAGATGAAGACCATCCCAGAGCGCCAAGATCTCAGCCATCATATTAGTACTAGTCCCATAAAAATGAGAAAAAACACGAACCATATTATCGACCATCAATAATAGAACCATCTGTGTTCAACTTGAAAATCCCCAAGGCCGGGCAATCCCAACACAACCAAAAATCACCATGCACATCCATTTGATTAATTGGCAGGCCAAAGTGCTGGATGACTCTAACCCCCCTCGGATCTAAATCGCTACGAGGACGATAAATGAACCTCATATCATTCAACCCCCGAATCACTTTAGCAAAAATCCCATCGTAATGTAACATATTGCCTTCAAAGATTCTGAGCATCGAAACTTCCAAATTTCCCAACAAACCAAGCGATAAATGCCTCTTTGTAAAAGCGCCAAGTTGTTTCCTAGTGGACTCCCCATCCACCCAAATATCAAGCAAATCTGGGAAAGAAATATAACGGTTAACCTTATTAAGAGGGCAATGAACTTATCCCACAAAAATGAGCCAACTCAGAGTGCGAGAAACAAATGCTCTAGCGATTCTCTATTATGCCGGGCGATGCAGCAAACACACTTAGATACGGACTAATATGCTTCCTATGTAACATTAAATCAACCGGAAGAGCACCATTTAACAATCTCTAAACAAAGCCACTAACCTTCAATGGAATCCAAGGCTTCAAAATCTTCATGGCCCATGATAATTTGGGATGCGTAGATCGGTAATGAGTCCAGAATGCAGCGGTGGAAAATTTCCTGGTAGTAGTTAACGTGCAAACGAACCTATCTTTAGTTGTTGGTTGTAAAATAATACTTTGAATAATTTCATGTAACCCAACAGGAATCACAGGAAGAAAATCCTCTAAGTGATTAATTGCATCACAAGCAGCATGGTAGCATCAAGCGGAAGAGGGCCTGGTAAGACCTCACCGCACCAATTAGCAGACCAAAAACTCACTTCCCCTGAACCTCAAATCCATCGAGAGCTCTCATCCACCCTCAGCATTTGCTCTAATATTGCTCTCCAAACATGAGACGAGGCAGCCGAATTAAATCCACCATCAACAATCCCATACTTAGTCGTAAAAATCGGGCCAACAGTCTCCCGCGAATAGACCAAGCCAACTTTGCATGTAAAGACGCCATAGCATGATGCAAGGAACGAATACCTAGACCCCCTTCCTCCGAGTGCGACACACCACATCCCAGGAATCCATGAGCCCTGCATTCTCTATTGAGTCCCATAAAAAAATTAGACATTGCCCTTTCAATTCTGCGACTGACTACTTTCGACATTTTAAGAACAACAAGAGAATACACGAGAATACTATTGAGAACCGCCTTCAAAAGCACAAGTTTAGCACCGAATGATAACAAGTTAGCCTTCCAATCACTAATCCTCCTAGTGATCCATAACTCAATATCCTCAAAGTAACACTGCTTTATCCTCCCTTTGAACAAAATAATGCCAAGATATTTAACTGGAAGAAAATGTTGATTACACCCAAACCAATGAGAAATCAAACGGGCCTTCCTCAGAGAACATTTTTTTGGCACGTAAAACCCATTTTTATTGAGATTAATGAGGCCCGAGGCTAGTTCATACTTTGACAGAACCGATTTCAAAGCCAGAATAGATTTCTTACTAGAGTTACTGAAAATCAGCATGTCGTCAGCATACAAAAGATGATGAGCATATGCCAGAATTCTACCATCCATCATAACACGATTACGATCAATAGATAAAACCTCCTGGGCAAACACAAACAACGATAGAGATAAAGGATCGCCTCGAAGAGTTAAAGTAACCAAAACAATCCCCGTTAACCTTAAAGGTACACCCAATAGTACTCACAAGCCGGTAAATCAAATCATAGCTATTCTCATCAAAACCAAAAACTTTCAAAGCCCTAAGAAGGAAAGGCCACTCCAACCTGTCATACACGACATATCCAACTTGAAAACCACATTTCCCCACCCACCTTAGTATCAAGTTTATTAATGAGCTCATGCGCCATCACTATATTGTCTTGAAAGGTACGACCCTTCACAAATCCCGACTACTCCAAGGATAAAATAATGGGGAGAAAAGCAGTAATCCGGGAAGCCATAACACGAGATATAATCTTGCAGGTGAAATTACAAAGACTAATAAGTCTAAGGACACCCAAACCAATAGGCTTTGCAATTTTTGGAATAAGCACCACAGTAGTAAACGAAACACCTCGATGGAGCTAGGAGCCTCGAAAAAAATCTTGAACAACTGCAATTACGTTCTCCTTTATAATGGACCAACAACCTTGGTAGAACCACACTGTAAAACCATTTGACCCGATAGCACTGTCTGGATTCAAAAGCTTAACCGCCTGCCAAATCTCCTCTTCCTTCGGAACATATTGAAAGCTAACATTATCCAAATCACTGATATTGTATGGGAAATTCATAAAAAGATCATCTGAAATAGCTGGACGAGTAGAAGTAAACAAATCATTAAAAGCGGACAGCCATGCCACCAATTTCTTGGTTCTCGATAGCTTGACTTCCATCCGCTAGTTGGATTTTAACATTATTCATCACCACCCGATCTTTAATGCTAGCATGGAAAAAGGAGGTATTTAGTTCTCCATCACACAACTATTGTTGTCTAGATTTTCTTTGCACTAACTTGACATCCCACTTGATAACTTACACAAATCGGTTTACTAACAAGGTAAGCTATATGCGGCTCAACCTCGAGTCTTAAAATATCATCCTGACTCTTTGCCAATTGACGCTGAACATGACCAAAGACCGTCCAATTCCACTTCCAAAGTTTGTCACGTAAAACATGAAGCTTCCGATGCAGAACTGCCATAGCTGAATCCTCCACAGGATCCTCCCAAGTGCTGCGAACAAACTCCATGAAACTCAAGTGGTCAAGCCACATACGCTGGAAGCGAAAGGCAGCCATAGGTTTAACTACTAAAGATAATGTAATCAATAACGGAGAGTGGTCCGACAGAACCCTACATAAATGCTCAACTTTAACATTAGGTTGTGACGATTTATACTCCCCATTCACAAAAACACGATCAATTCTCTACCATATTCTAGCAGCCCCGTCCTGATTATTGCACCAAGTAAACATACTACCTTGAAAACCAACATCAACCAAACCAGTTTGTTGAGTAAAATCGAAAAAGTCCCGCATACTCAAAAAATCACAAAGAGCACCTCCCATTTTGTTCGACGAGTGCATAATATCATTGAAGTCACCACCAACTAACCAATGATTTGATTGCGCAACCGTACTCCTTGATAACTCTTCCCACAACTCCTATCTTTCACGCCTACTACATTTGGCATATACAAAAGTAGCAACAACATTAAAAGAATTATCAGCATGTAAACGAAGTGTAACATGCGAGGTTGCTTGAATAAACGACACATTCAAATTCTTATCCCACATCAACCATATATGCGAATTAATTGGATTACATTGCATAGAATGTTTATGTTGTGTAATTGTACCACTACACAGAATAGCCAGGATCCGTCCCAATACAGAAATCAGAGTAACCAGTAAATATTACAGACCAATATTAAAATTGCGGATAACATAGAATAACCATTCTCTCAATTAAAACCTGGGAAAGGGGTAACATTTTAATCACTAGGGTCTATAAAGCAGTAAATACTGGATACACAGCCCTTGTAGTTTACTAACTGTTATGGACTAAAACAGAGAGTAAACTACCTGTGAGATCAACGAAATAAGCAGAGCGAGAATAGAAGCGATGTCGGAGTACAAGCGAAAAACCGGGCAATAAGCATAGCGGTTGAAATAACATAATGAAATAACAAGCTGAATAAAACAACGAAGCCACGAGGCGAGAGCAATCATACGCCGTGTTCGAGAACACGACTTGCGATGTCGGTCGAGGGACCTCGACTATGCTCGTCGGCTCAACACCCTCATCGACCATATCCACCAATGAGACCAACATGAACCAACCAGCTGTCACCAAGGTCAAAACCACAAGCTTAGACTCGACCCACTTCACGGCAACCAAGCGAAGAGGTGATCGGAGAAGATAGCTCAACCAACCCGATGTCAAGTGACCCAAAACTAGGCTTTCTCTCAATTTACTCAACTCACAGCACGCTCACAAAGAAACTACAAGAACCATGTCTGTCCCTCACAGCAACACTCGACTGAAGAATGGCTATATTTAGGTAACCCTCAAACTTGTAATCTCACCAAAGATTATATGACGGAGGGGGAAATCCAACCTAAATCTAAGGGGGCAGAATGACAGAGAAGAGAGAGAAGGGAGCACGGCTACCACTGGGTATCCTACCTGCACAAACTCTGCTCCCAGCCAAGGCCTCACTCGCTTTGCAAATGAATGAAGGGAAGCGAGACTTAAATAGAGGCGGTTGCGGCGGGTCACAAGCAGGGGACAACACAAACAAACCAACAATTCCAAAAGAGCCCCTCATTAAAGCTGCAAAGGAGAAGCAGGTTGCACTCAACAAAGGGCCGGGATGCACTAATGATTGGGCCAGGTTGCACAAGGGACAAGCTACACTGGAGTTGGGCCAAGCTGTTTGGGCTTAGGGAGACTTATGAAAGGCTGCCACAACTTCTGATTTGGGCCTCCAATTTCCAACAGTTTATATACGAGCTTCTTAGCGAAAGTTTTGAGCCGTTCTCCAACAATTTTAGGCTCTAAAATGACGAACAAAGCAGGCTTATGTTGGCGTTTAAGAAGCCTAATATAATCAACTGTTTCATTATTACCAACTCCCCGAGCATTCCATAAAAGGATCGATATGAGAAAAAAAGGGGTAAAGGAATTATTGAGCCACAAAGCGACCTAGTCGATCTCTTATTTTTGGGCAAAAGATTGATCCTTCACTTTCTTAATGAACTTTCGAAAAGTTAATATACTCTCCTTGAATGGATGAAAATCCTTTAAATCATCAAAAGAGAAGGACCTAGATAGCTTAAGTTTTTCCTTCATTAATGGAGCCAAATCATCCTTAGCCCATGAACTTAGAAATCCACCATCACTGCCTGCTCTAACATCATCACACTTACCATTCCCAGTGTCAAAATCATTGGTATCTTCAGAGTCCCCCAAGTCTGATAGCACAACAAACACATTTTGAGAAGTGTGCGCAACCGTATCCTTTACACTTGCCCATGTGGTATCCTTGAGAGATACCCGGCATCATCTGGCGTCCTCCTTGCAACATGAGCATCCACCCGTGGGGACTGCTCTTTAGTTAAATTAAAATCCACCTTTCTAGTAACCTCATCGACCATTTCAATCGTCGTTTTGACATTCGATCCTGAGCCCCTTTTAGTGGCCACATTTTTCCTGTTTGGCACCCATTGTTGATTAGCAGGGTTGGGGGCAGTACCTTCCTTAGTCTTTAGAGTCTCCTCGATATGTACACCCTCGTACAGACCTCCCCGTTATCAGTATCCTTGTGCCCTTCCTCTTGAACCTTATTAGGTCTTATACAACCCGTGCGTTTCTTGCGACAATCCGCTGTAACGAAAGACCCAATTAATGTTTTTATTAACAATCAAATAACCTTATATTTTATACCTAGGGGCACGATAAATTTTAAAAAATTAGGCACAAAAATATTGTTGGCAATTAATGATTGTGGAGGCTAATTACACCTCAAATCCGTCTACATATTCTATTTCTTGTATTGAGGTATTGTACCTTGTTACGTACATTACTAAAAATAGGATGTAGAGAGTGGATTTTGGTATAATTAGCCCAACAATGATTTGTCACTCTATTGTTTAGTGAGTGAACATGCATAGTTGTAGTGAATCAACAATAACAAATACTACCGATTTGCGTCTTTTTGACAATATTATAGAAAGTGACTAAGTGAGGTTATGAGTTCAACAAGTATTTTTTTTCTTTTTTTTAAAGAGGATCAATAGTGGTTTGCCACTTATTCTCTTGGTGACTCGAACCTATAGCCAGTTTGGTGTTGGGGAAGCATCAAACCACTAAGATGCCCTTCGTTGTCTAAGTTCAACAAGTAAGTTCGGGCATAACACTCAAATAAGACGATCTTACGATTTTTTTTTTTTGTAAAGCATAATATTTTACCCGATCTACCGTGTGTTGGTAGGTTAAGCTTTGAGAGAGTGAGTTCTATTTTAGGAATTAAAATTTGTAAAACCGTCTTGCAAGAGACTTAACCAATTAAATGACAAATTAGGGTTGATAATTTCAACCCAAAACCCGTTAACCCACCCAAGCCGACTTGAAAATCACCCGATCCAACCCGGTGTGAAAATTTTCATGGGTCAAAACAGGGTCGTTACCCGTTTCGACCCAACCCATTTCGACATATATTTTTTTTTGCTATATAAATATATGTTTTTTGGTGGAAAATACGGGATAATGGTCGACTCGTTTTAACCCGTCACCAGTTTCGATCCAATTCATTTCAAATCATTTAATATTTGAGTCGTAACAGATCACGATCAGTTATCTGTTTCAACCCGACTCATATCTATTTGACCCTCCCGATCGAGAGCCCTATGACAAATTAATTCACAAGTTAAAATTTAAAGACCTTATCAGATAAGTTGCGGACTCTTGGCTTGGGTTTATAAAGGTTGAATCAAATTTTACTTGAGTGTGCATTGTCCATTTTCATTTTCACATCCTCATCTTCTCTCTCTTTCTCTCTCTTTCTCTCTCTCTCCCTCTCTCTCTCTCTCTCTCTCACACACACACACATGCAATCACTGTGATTTTGCATACATATGGTGGTGAAGTGGGTAATTTACAGTCTCCCTCACTGCAACATATATATGAATGATATTTGCGTTTCAGAGCTGAGGTAGAGAGTACATAAGTAGTCAAAATTTCATGATATCACTATTTAGGTGTGCTTAAAGCAAGCAATTCCAATTTCCAGCTCCTCCTTATCCGTACACCCTTTGCCATTACTCTGGTTTATCCTTTTCTAGCTTCCAACTCATTCATATTCGTATTCATACCTGATTTTTGCGCATCAGAGCTCTCTCAAATTACAAGACAGAGATTGGAATGCCCAATTAAGAAATAAAGGGTCTCATCATCATAAGTTGAGATTTTCTTCAAGGGTGTGGCCCCTTTTCGATTACAATTATGAAGAGGTTCAGCTGCAATGATTCTTTAACGGCTTTGCTCTATCCTTCTCAAGGTAAATAACTAAGAATTTTAGCCTCATAAAAGAAGATTTATGTTTTTCTGTATCATCTTTCTAAACCTCAATGTTTGGCTTCCCACAGCAAAAATTCATTAAAATGTTGAACCTTTTAGTTTTGTAACTTCATTCCTAGCTCACACATACTACTACAAACTTTGGTGCTTCAATTTAGACAAACTCTTTCGTTCTTCAAATTTCACGTTCTAAAATCCTATGTTTGGCTGCTACAAGAATTAAAACCCAAGAAATCTAAAGAAATTTCCATGGGTGTATCCGAATGGTACCAATGTTGAGTTTCCCCAGCTCCCAAAAGTACATTACTCAAGAATTTTATTTACCTTCACAAGTTTGTTGTTTATGTAGTTTGAAAAAAAATAAAAATCACTTTTCTTGTTAACACAGAGTTCGTCAGTTTGAGTTTGGTTGTTGCTTACTTGCTTTGAATAACTTTTTGGGGGTAAAGATTAAACTATTTTCATTTCTTGTTAATACAGGGGAGGTAAACCCAAACGACAACTCTGGATACAGTAGGGAATTCCAGGCAATGTTGGAGGGTCTAGATGAAGAAGACAGTATTGAAGAATCTGGGCAAGGCAGTGAAAAGAAACGGAGACTAAGCAATCATCAAGTAAAGTCACTGGAGAAGATTTTCGAAGTCGATAACAAGCTTGACCCTGAGAGAAAGCTCAAAGTGGCACAAGAATTAGGCCTGCAACCGCGACAAGTTGCAATTTGGTTCCAAAATCGTCGCGCCCGCTGGAAAACCAAGCAACTCGAAAGAGATTATACATTTCTCAAGAACAATTATGAAGCCCTTAAGCTCAATTTCCAAGAGTTGGAGCAGGAGAAAGAAAATTTAGCTTCACGGGTGAGTAGATTTTTTAAAATCTCTTTCTTTCTTATCGAAAAATTCAATTTGAATCAAACACGACCTTAATTTATTGGTGTTTGAATTGCAGTTGAAAGAGCTAAAAGCTAAGGTTTCAGAGGAAAAAACAAAGACACGCTCATTTCATAGCAAGGAAAAAACTGTGTTTTGGGGATCACAGAACAATGTCTCAAAGAACTCTGAGTCTTCATATTCAATTGAGCTCTGTGGTGAACCTGAACCTGCCAAGACCAACCATGAAGTGTATCACGAATGCTTAAATTTGGAACAAATCAATGGGGTTGTGGAGTTGAAGGATGGGTCATCGGATAGTGATTCAAGTGGAATTTTAAATGAAGATAATACCAGTAATCTCATCAATGACCAATTGCTAATCTCACCACCTGCTTTCACTTCTCCAAGATTTGATTTTTCGTCCATGAACTACTCACAGTTTTTGGACTCGAGGCCTGTTTTAACAAAAGGTTATCAGCAACAACAGGTGAAGATGGAAGAGCAGTGTTTGGTTACGAGTTCCGAAGAGTCGTGCAACATTTTTTCGGTTGATCAAGCCCCAACTCTTTGTTGGTACTTTCCAGATCAAAGAAATTAGTCATCTCATTTGGGCTAATAAGTAATAACTAAGAAATTCAATAAATTTTGTAAACTTGTGGTGCTACTTTACTTTAATTACTAGTACTAGTTTTTAACATATTTAAATAGACCATGTTATAGGTTGCCGGGTCTGTTGTTCCTCGATGGATCAATATTGGGATCTGGAATGAATGTGTTGAAATGAAATTGGTGGGGAAAATTTCACTTTATTCTCTTGACATCTCGTGTCACATTAATTCATTTAAGGTGTGTGGTTTAATTGATCAATTCTTGATTTGAGTGTACAGGTCCTGGTCCAGCCCGTCCCCCATGGATCCGGACTTGTGGTGCACCTTGATCAAGGGCTAGTTGGACTGTGGCTGTCATTGTCTGTATTAGAATGAGATGAGCTCAAACAATTAACAAAACTTGTTCTAACATTGACCTTGCTTGAGTTTGCTACATACAGATTAAAGGATCTTGATGGAAGTTACCCTAGTTGGAGTGGAAAAGGCCAATCAACTGTGGTATTGATCAGTTATCTTAATTTTATATAAATTGCGGTAAAAATTTGTGTGAGATGATATTTTGAATACTTATTATAAAATAAATTATGCTTATCCGAATTACTATTTGTTATTTATTACTGGGTTGAATTGTAAGAAGATGAAGCTTCGTTTTACAATTAAGGCCAAATAAAAGCGATTACATAGGAGACGTATAATCATAAATTACTATTAGTAATCATCTAAATTTTTTCACTTTATTCAAAATCCAATCCGGATCCCACACTTCACAAATGTCTATTTTCATATCAGCATTCGTGTTCTTTAAATAATGTAGTAAAACTAAAGAGAGTGACAAAAATTGTTCAGAACATTAAACTTAATTAGTGGTCCTTCAAATATATATATATTTTTTAAATTTTTTTTTATCGTTTCAATATGGAAGGCTGTTTGTCAACCCATGTGGTGGGTGGAAGTAGGCCCTCACGCTTTGTTTTTGATTAATTATTAGGATGGAGCTATTAATAACTTAATATATATTCTATACATTCTATTTTCTTCGCAAACGTAGTTCCTCATGTATATAAAAATGGGATTTATTTATTTTTTTTTGAACTCGAAAGAAATAACATTAATTAATGCTCCAAATGGGCAATACAATCTATCACCATTATATCCTTGATATAATCTGAAATATCAAGAAAAGTAGTAGGACTAACATACGAAATGGTTACTCGAGTCAATATAAGAGTAACTATGTTCGCTCGTTGTCCTGCATATACTACGTGAAATAAACTTCTATTCTTAACTATTTCTCGATAGCTGGCCACAATGCTTTTAAACTCATAATTATTGGCTACACCACCTATAATTGCATCAACCACATTCTTGCGGTCTGTTTCAAAGATAACATTTTGTAGCTCTAGAGAGAACCCATTGAAGGGCACTTAGCAACGTAAGAGCATTAGCTTCTCTCACCTCTGGGATCCCACTTTGTTTTGCTAACCTGCAAGCAATAAAATCTTCATTGGAATCTCGAAGAACAACCGCAAAACCGATCATCTCATGCTCAGTAAAGACTGATGCTTCAACATTACATTTCCAGTGAGTAGCAGGTGGCCTTTCCCATCTCACAATATACCCACATTTCTATAATTTTGTCTAACTGATTGTGGCATAACTAGATGAGCCCTTGTCCATTGATGGAGGAACCCAATTGCCATTGACACACTTAAGTGGGCAGGTTTGTCAACGTTGTTCCACAAATTGTTATTTCTATGCCTCCATATACTCCACAGTATTATAGCGAAAACAGGATGAGCCTTAGAGGGACAAGTCTCCAAACAGTAAGACACTCATCGTGCAAACGACTCTGCAAGTTTCCAAACAGTAAGACACTCATCGTGCAAACGACTCTGCATCTTCTCATGCCAAAAGTCCCATGAAGCAATGCGAGGGAATCGAGGTGGCTCCATGTAGCATTTTGGCCAGCAATCACGAGGAATCAAGAGGTGGCTCAAGCAATGCGAGGAATCAAGAGGTGGCTCCATGTAGCACTCCAGGTGTAGCACTTTGGCGTCCGCATTTCCGATCGGGGCCATTTCGATATCATTTGTAACGACCCAAGCAGGAATCAAGAGTAGCTCAGGTGTAGCACTTTGGCATCCGTTTTTCGATCGGGCCATTTCGATATCATTTGTAATGGCCCAAACTGAGAGTGTATGGGCCATTTGGCCTTCAGCGCGCTTTCATTTCACTAGGCCAAAGTCCATGGATGATGTTGGTGTTACAGCGAGATGCGTATTATCTTATAAATCAAACACAAGTCACACATCTACCCGATGTGAGATTAAGGTATTACAATATTTACCTCCACCCAATTAACATTGTTGCGCATACGAACATGTGATAAATATTTGCGAGCAGTTCTCAATCTCCTGCTCACAGCAAACACAAATTAGAGGTACTGGAATTTTCCGAGCAAGTAAATTATCTCAACATGGAATGCATTCTCTTGCTGCCCTCAAATTATCTCAATATCATCCATGAAGAGATGATCATATCCGCTTTTCACCGTATACAAGGGTGTTAATAGTTTCCACCCTAATTATTTTTACAAAATTGCCAATGCATCATATGCATGTATTTATCTGATTTACTTTATTGTGCAAGTAAAAAATCACCTATTTTTATGTCCAAAAAGTTTTTCACCTTATGAACGCATTAGTGACTTTTTATTGTTACTTAATCACCACATAAAATGATGAAATAGTAATCTAATACCTATGAATAATTTTCCATTCCACCAGTATTCTAGTTTCTTCTAATCCCAAACCTCATTGAGTCGTTGTGTACTTTTTAATTAATTAATTTTTTTTTTTTTGGTTCTATGAATGGAACTACGTAAAGGTGGGCAAATGGACAATATTACATGTTTCCAAGGCGTAAGGAGATATTCTTGGTTGTGCAGGGGTGTATTTGTGAAGTTTACCAAAGACCTTAGACTAGGGGTTGAGAATATGAGATACAACAGTAAACGGTCGTTATCAATGCGTGATTGGCTTTCTAAATTTGAGTGGGAAAGAGACAGAAAAAGCAGGTCATTAGGAGTCGGGAAAGGCTAGGGTAGGGGGTGGGTCCACCGTGACTTTTGTACGTACAAAACTTTCACCTTCACGAGTGGGAGATTTCCCGATCTTTGTCAGAACGTACAACCGACCACCTTCCTCCTCCTTCTCGGTCACCAATCCTCCCTGTCATCCACTTTTGACTTCAAAGATTAAGAGAGACTAGGGGAAGTGGCCATGGGGAATGCCCACCGATTTGATTCAAAAAACTGATGGTTCTGTTGCAAATTTACAGTCAGTCCAGTCCTCCTCACTATCTCCTTTGGAGTAACCACGACGAAATCAACTACAAACTCTTTAAAACGTATTTTAAATTTTTTTTAATTCTAATTAAGCCCATAATAAAATCCCAAACCAATTCTCTATTTTCAAAATCAAGGAAACAACTCTTCTAATTTAAAGAGTTATTTATCTTAAATAATAACATTTATTCCAATTGTAATGGAGAAATATAATTACTAAAATATAAATTTTAAAAGTAAATCCCCTTAATGGGCATAAATTTTTAGAAAGCTAATTGAAATTACTAAAATATAAATTTAAAATATAAACTATTTTATTCCAATTGTGGTAGAAAAATAAAAATAAAAAAAATAGAAAATATATTTGTAGTTAGAGAATCACCAATACAATCATATATTTTATCCCGTGTGACCGTTGATAATTAACACCCTCAATCATATTTGACAAAAAAAAAATATTAATTTACATTCAATTAAAATGGAGCTCTTTAATTAAATGTGGATTTTATCTTATGTGAAATGCGTCCACCACTAAAATGAAATTTGAATAAAAAAATTAAAAAATAAAATAAAGGAACAACCAATAGAAAAGAGTTTTTAAAAAAAACAATGTTTAGTAAGATGTATTCACACCCTCAAGTAGAATATGAAATATTGACATCCTTATCCACGGTATGAAAAAATTTGGTTGACACGTCATATCCACCAGTGTTCTAAAACTCCCCTCGCCTAGATAGTCATTAGGCCCTATCTACCATCATTTCTAATCGCACTTAAAACCTCGACCTTAATTTATTTTGTAGCTTTGATTTTGTGAATTGCGAAAGGTAAAGACCAAGGAAATGGAGTGGTAACATGGTGAGCGAGAGAGGAGGTAATGGGCGGCTGGAATAATATCTTTTTTGTTTTTAGTTCTAAACTTGGCTGGTTTATTGCATTGAGGTTGTTGAGAATTTGGATTAATGGTAGGTTTGTATATTTTTGTTCATTTTACAAATATAGACAAGTGTTTGATAAAATGACAAACATAAAAAAATTAAATTTGTAGTCAATGTGTTTTATCTTTGATGTAAATTATCAAAAAATTGGTAATTATGCCTTAATTCTAGGCCCCGACAATGCGCCCGACTAATCCCTAGCGCTAGGCTGGCTAGTGTCTTGCCTTATCGCCTAACGATTTTTAGAACCTTGATATCCACAGTTGTATTGACGAAACTTTTTTTTTTCAAAAAATGTATAAATTTTAGGTAATACTTAATTTACTTTCACATTCACATTAGCATTGGTAATTATACTCTTATGTTTGTTAGTTGAAATTTGAGATTTTTAGAGAGTTGTATTGAGAATGCATGTTGGAGTGGATTCTTTTTTGGAGTATTAAAAAAGTGTAAATGAAACAGAAAACGAGATATTATAAGAGTAGTTTGGAGAGCAACCATTGTGGATAAAACTAAATATGTGCCTCCACTTGTTTTTCGCGCTCTCTCCCTCACCTGCTATTATATAAAACTAATTATTTAGTTAGTGCTTCGTATGAGTATAATGTGAGATATTTTTGGATATTATAATTAGATTGTTAATCTCTTTCATAGTTATAATTATTTTTTCTATTGTTACTAATATTAAAGGATTTTTTTACCTAAAAGTTTCTAGCTAACATGAGATACATATTTTGTATTAATAATAATAGTAAAATTTTTTTTATCTAAAGACTTTTAAAATTAACATTTAACTTGATAATAATATTAGAAGTCATTTTATTAAAAACTTTAAAAATCATAATTCATTTTTAAACAATGTGAGATACTTATTTTATATTTTTATTGGTAATGGAAGTTTAAGTCTTTTATCTAAACATTTTAAAACCAACCCCACATTCTAACCATGTGGTATACATATTTTTTATTAGTAATAATAATAGTAGATAAAAAACTTTTTAACCAATATTCATTTCTAAACAATGTGGATACATATATATTTTCTATTAGTAATAACAAAAGATATCTTTATCTAATGATTTTTTATAACCAATACTCATTTCTAAATAATGTGAGATACATTTCTTTGTAACCAATGTGAGATAGATCATCTAAATTTTTTTTAAACAAATATCACTTTTATAACTAATGTGAAATACTTATCTCCTATTGCTAATAATTGTAGATTTTTAAAATCAGCATCATTTTCTAATCAATGTGTAATACATATTCTCATTTGGTAATAATAGTAGAAGTCTTTTATTTTAAAAATTTTATAACCAACATATCTTCCTTAATAATGTGAGATACATCTCTTCTATTATATTAATGATAAAAGTAAAAGTCTATTATCTAAATACTTTTAAAATCAACATAATTTTGTTAACAAATGTAGGATATCTCTTCTATTACAAATAATAGTAAAAATCTTTTATCTAAAATTAAAATCAACATCATTTTCTAATCAATGTGAGATATACATATTCTATTGATAATAATGATAGAAGTATTATATCTAAATACTTTAAAAACAAACATTACGCTATGCCAAATGTATGATACATCTATTCTATTGGTAATAATAGTATTTTTAAAACCAATATTAATTTATAACTAATGTGTGATACATCTTTTTTATTGATAATAATAGTAGAATACTTTGTAACAAATGTGAGATACATGCATCTATTCTATTTGTAACAAAAAGTCTTTAATCTAAAAAAATTTTAAACCAACATTTATTTTTAAACAATATGAAATACATATATTTTATTGGTAATAAGAGTAAAAGTATTTACTATATGACTTTTAAAATTAACATATTTTTCTAAACAATGTAAGATACACATTTTTCATATTCTAATAATGTGATATATTTCTTTTCTATTTCTATTGGTAATAAAAGTTTAAGACTTTTATCTAAAGACTTTTAAATCAAACATCTCTTTCTAATCATGTGGTATACATATTTTCTATTGGTAATAATAGTAATTTTAAAACAAACAATAATTTCTAACAAATGTGATATACATTCTTCTATAGTAATAATAATAGTCTTTTATATAAAAACTTTTGAAATCAACATCTATTTCTAAACAATGTATGATACATCTCTTCTATTGGTTATAACATAAAAATAATAATAGTAGTAGTATTTTATCTAAATAGTTTTGAAACCAACATCTATTTGTAAATAATGTGTGATACATCTCTTGTATTGATAATAACATAAAAATTCGTTTATCTATTAATTTTATAACCAATATATGTTTCTAAATAATGTGGATCTCTTTGTAACCAATGCGATGTACATTATCTAAAAACATTTTAAATCAATATCACTTTCCTAACTAATGTGAAATACTCCCTCCGGACCTATATATAAGCAAAACTAACTGATTTCACACAGATTAAGAAAGTAAGTTAAATTAGTTAAATTGTCTTGATTTTATATAAAACAAAAGTATGCTTACTAAAATAACCTTAAGTATCTCACTCAAAACTGATGACAATTAATGCACTATTAACTAATTATCATCAATTCATTATAGCTCCTTTTATAATTAGTGGCTCTTTGTGTATAGGGAATGTGCACACATCTTGAAAAACAAAAGAATTAACAAGGCGTATTTTTGGTACCAAACTTCTTGGAAGTTGTGAGTAGAGTTTAATATGATGATTTTTGCTTATATTTGAGTCCACCAAAATTTGATATTTTTTGCTTATATATAGGTCCGGAGGGAGTACATATTTTTTCTATTGGTATTAAGTCTTTTATAAAAAGACTTTTAATGCCTACATCACTCTCTAATTAATGTGTAATACATCTCATCATTTGATAATAGTAGTAGAAGTTTTTTATCTAAAAAAATATCTAAAACCAACATCTCTTTCTATATAATGGGATATATCCTCTTATCTTCTCTTTTTTTAATGATAAAAGTAGAAGTCTTTTTATTTAAAGACTTTTAAAATCAACATCACTTTTTAACCAATGTAAGATTTATCTCTTTTATTGATAATAATAATAATTTAAAACCAACATTAATTTATAACAAATGTGTAATATATATCTTCTATTATTAATAATAGTAAGTCTTTTATATAATCTAAAATAATTAAAAATCAACATCATTTTTTAACCAATGTGAGATATACATCTTCTAATGGTAATAATGGTAGAAGTCTTTTATCAAAAAACTTTAATAACCAACATCACTTTCTAACCAATATATGATACATCTTTTCAATTAGTAATTAATGATAGTATTTTTTTTAAATACAAATATCAATTTCTAACCAATGTGTGATACATCTCATCTATTGGTAATAATAGTAGAATATTTTGTAACCATGTGAGATACATCTCTTGTAAAAGTGAAAGTTTTTAGTCTAAAGACTTTAAAATCTAACATTTTCTTTTTAAACAATGTGTTATACATCTCTTTTATTGGTAATAATATAAAATAATTTAAACTTAACATCATTTTCTAACCAATGTGAGACATACATCTTCTATTGGTAATAATGATAAAAGTCTTTTATCAAATGATCAAATGACTTTGAAAATCAACATAACTTTCCAACCATATATGATGCATTTCTTCTATTGGTACTTAATAATAGTATTTTTTAAACCAACATCAATTTCTAACTAATGCGGGATACATCCCTTCTATTGTTGAAAAATTAGTGTTTTTAGTTAAAGAAATTGTGCAACTTGAGACATGAATTTCTTTACGTGTCATTTGTTTGTTAGCGAAGGTAATTGCGCAAATGCGTTCTACTCGGTGAGAGCATCAAAATGATATATTTATTTGTCCAAATCGAGTTTCAGATAATAAGATATCAAGACTTAAAGTATAATACTTGTTAAAAAAAATAGTATTTTTAGTGAGAGATATTGTGCAACTTGAGACACGAATTTCTTTACGTGTTATTTCTTTGTTAACGAAGGTAATTGTGCAAATGTGTTCTACTTAGTGAGAGCATCGAAATGATATATTATTTGTCCAAATCGAGTTTTGGATGAATAAGATATCAATACTTAAAGTATACTACTTATTAAAAAAAAAATAGTGTTTTTAGTGAAAGAAATTGTGCAACTTGAGGCATAAATTTCTTTACGTGTCATTTGTTTGTTAACAAACGTAATTGTGAAAATGTGTTATATTCGGCAAGAACATCAAAATGATATATTTATTTGTCCGAATCAAGTTTTGAATGAATAAGATATCAAAACTCAAAGTATGGTGTTAAAAGTGAGTCATTAGAAGTATTATCTCACCTTGAAGAGTTTTATCCCACATTGATTAAAAGTAATGTTAGTTGTAAGAGTTTTTAAATATAAGTCTTCTACTATTGACAATAGAAGAAGTTGTATATACTAATACTAATAACCCTTATCATATTGATTATTACTCCCTCCGTCCCTAAATTATCGTCTTCCTTTTCTTTTTCGTCCGTCCCAAAACAATTGTTCACTTTGAAACTTATCTTTTTAGAACATCACTTTTACCACTTTACCCTTACTTTTTCACTCTACTTTAATTATGAGCCACATATACATGGACATTAATGGAAACTACACATTAAACAAATATAAATAATCAAATCAATTACTTTTTCTTAAACTGTGCGCCGGGTCAAACATGACAATTATTTAGGGACGGAGGGAGTATTATGTATTATTATTAGCTAATGGCTAGAAAACCAAAAGTTTTTAAAGCTTCCACATAGATGCTTTAGAATAAAAATTTATCCAAAGGTGGCGAGGTGGCACAACCATAATGCTCCTCACAACCATATAGATTTGATGTTATGATTATATTATACAACCGTGATTAGTGGTTTTAAAATAGTATCAAAATTAATAATCAAGGGGAATGACGCGGAACCGAAGCCAAAGAAATAAAATTAAGCTTAGAAAATACTCACAAGCGGACGCGAACCAATCATAATGCATTGTAATTAACCTTGAAAAACTCCAATTCGGGAGAAAAGTTTTTCATAAAAATAAATCGTTCTCTTTAACGAGAGATTAAACTATATTTATAAGGTAAATAATAAAGCATTAACCTACTGGGACTAAGGCTAATAAATTACAAACAAAGTTCTAATATATTTAGGAATAAAAATACTATAAGACTAATAACTCTAATACTAATTAAAATAGGAAACCTAATTAAAATAGAACAAAATTTTAGCACTGGTCGACTGGTCGACATGTGACGTGGGCAACAACATGGGGACGCCGCCTTATTGGAGCAAGTCAGTTATTTCGCATGGGCATTCAGTCTTTCCGCGTGGGCATGCCACGTCACTAGAGTGAGGTTCGTTTTAAATAAAGCCTACAAAAACAGCTCAGGCCCACGGGCCGGCCCAACACATTCAGTTTTTTGATGGACCAGGCTTCATATATTGGCTATCCAAAAAAGCACAGCTCTCTTTTGCCCGGGCTCGGATCATAAAATCCCAAGCCTTTTTGGGCCGACCCAGCCCAGTCGAATTTTAAAAAATAAAATAATTTCTATTATATTGTAGACAATAAAATTACAATAGAAGAAGCTCTAATTATCCAACAAATAGGCCCACTAGCGGACTGATCCAACAACAAGTCAACAAGGGTCCGTCTTCTGTCATTTGTCAAACGATGAAGCGAGAGGCTCACACAGTCTGCCATTTGGGAATTGGGACTTTAGGGACCGACCTTGGGGTTAGGGACTTAGACTAGGTTATTCGCTAAAGTAGTCATTTTAGTTTTAAAACCAACTATTTCAATTTTTACAGTATTTTGGTAATTTGGTATATAACTTGGTTAAATAAAGATTGAAGATGTTTTTAAGTAGTCACATTGATGTATGTTAATTTACTTAATCGTTAAGTAGTCAACTTTGAATTGATGTTACACGATTTGGCGCTATTGCATTAACCTTTTCGTTTATTGTTGATTTTATTACTTTATGTTTATGGTGCTACTATTAGTGACTTTGAATTATAAATTTTATTTCTTTTTATATTAATGGTTGTCGGTTGGTTTTATTTCAAACCGGACTGGGCCGGTCCATAGGCTCATAGACTTTTGACAGGCCATGCCAACATTTTGTTAGACCCATCAAATTTTGGCCCGGGCCAGACCAGCCCAACTCTAGTTTTGAACTGTATCATTGTTCTTGTTCCCCAGGAAAACAATACATTCTTGAAAGTTTGTTGCGTAAAACAATTATCTTTCCATAAATCATAGCCCACGACGTTTACAGTGGTGTTGTTCATATAATTTGTACGGAGTAATTATGATTTCATGATACATTATATTTCCTCCGTTTCGAATAAATATTTTTATTTTCTATTTTGTGATATCATAACTAATCTTCTTAAATACTTTTGGTGTACAAAATTTTTACTCCCTTTGTCCCAGACAAATGTTTATACTTTCTATTTTTTGATGTGCCAACTAATGTTCCTAAAAGCATTTGATGTACAAATTTTCTAGCATTCTTCATAATATATCCCTTCATTTAAAACTATCATTATTGCACATTCTATAAAGAGTGAGTATAATGGGTACATAAATAATAAGAGATATTGTGTGTAATAAACATTATTGTCACACCATATTGTACAACCCATCATTAATTACATGTTTTAATCTTTGTGTTTTGTTCACTAAGAACATTTATCCGAAACGAAAGGTGTACCTTTTTTTTCCAATATACCTTTCATTTAATACTATCAACATTACACATGATCTTAGAGAAGTCAAATAATTAATGAGAAAACGAGAGTGTAATATATGAGTACATAATTAATGGACGAGAGAAAGAAAGTGTAATTGATAGTATTGTCTACCATTTAATATGTTTCGTAAAATTTGTGTGTTGCCACTAGGAACATTTATCCGGAACAGACAGATTAATATGTTGATTGTTTGCCAAGCTTTTTGGAGTCTCCTACAAATTGCCAAAATTGAAGTGATTTAGTTAAATTTAATACTATTATTGAGATTCCATAGAAATAGATGTAGATTTGATTCTTAAAAATTACCCAAAGAATGTGATTAGCAATGTACTACAAATTGCTATTATATGGAAAAACTAATAAAGTTTAGGAATAATGACATTGTCTTTTCATTGATTAAATCACCTATTTATATGGAGAATTGATGAGTTTCAAGAGCAGCTCGTGATTGAGGAATTTTTCATGAAACTCATCAAACGATATGGGGGTGTCCCGTCCTTCAACCACATCCACGATGTGGCGGTAGTCATCATCCAAACACCCGAGGATGATCTCAATGAGGTCCTCGTGGTCAAGTGGTTTTGCCCAGAGCAGCGACTTCATCAGTCCGACCTTTAACAGACTGCATGTAGTTGGAAATAGATTGAGTGTCTTTGGAAGCTCACTTGAGATAATCCTTGATCTGCTTGATGTGGCCGCGAGTTGGGTGAGCATATGTGTGAGCAAGGGTTTGTCAAGCATCACGGGTAGTGGCGGCCTGTTGGATCAAGGGGACCAAGGGAGCAGAAAAGAAGCCAACAAGAGCACCAAACAGAAATTTATTTTGTCGGATCCATGATTGGTAATGCGGGTTGGGTATGGGAATGTCCTTTGATGTTTGAGTATCCCTGACGAGGATAGTGGGAGGCGAATATGGATGTGAGATGTCTACAAACCTGTAGAGGTCATAGCCGATGAGAGTGGTCTTAACTTGGAGTTTCCAAACTATGTAGTTGGTAAGGTGAGTTTGATTATGTTGTGGTGAGAGATGTTGATGAGGTAGAAGGTTTGTGTGAGATCAAGAGGGTTTTTAATGGTGAGTGATTTCCGTTAGTCATGGTTGAAAGTGTTAAGGGCGGCGGCTAGAGGAAGGAGACGAGGGTTTACGAGCAGAGCTCTGATACCATGTAGAAACTAATAAAGTTTAGGAATAATAATATTGTTTTTCCATTAATTAAATCACTTATTTATAGGGATAATTGCAATTAGGGTTATACTTGGAGTAGGGTACAATAAACTTATATAAGGAAGGAAACATAATAAGGAAAGAACTATGTAAGATAATTACAACTAACTAATAATTACAAGAAGAATAATAAATAAATATATTATTCTCTAATATTATATTCTTTGCTAAAAAAACGTAACAGTTTGGAAGACGGATAAATTAAGAGAATTGACGAAATTATCACAAAATACAACAAATAGTTTACCATATTATTTTAGGATGTTTCACATAAGATATCATTAAAAAATTATGTTTATTATCTTCATAACATTTCAACTTTATCTTTCATATTTGATTTTAATTTATTGGTTATGTTTAAGCATTTTTGTAATTAAGATAAGCTTTAATACTAGTTATATATCCCTTAATAATTTAATCATTTCAAACATGGATTCTTTGGTGGAGGAGAGGAAGTAAAAGATAAACTAATTGGGGAAGTGAATGCCCCAAGTGGAGTGCCCAACCTGGTGGGTGACATTATCAAGGACCAAAAATGGTGCTATGATAGTATCTGAGATTTCATCTCTACGACTCTAAGCATGTGGTTGACGATATATAAAGTATAGATACACTTGCCTACGCACATTGGCATGGTACATGCTTCTTTTTAGGGTCGCATAAAAAATGACAAGTTCTCCATTAAAGCACAACTAGTTTTAAACCCGTGTATTTAACACACGAAAACAAAACTTTTTTAATTACATTATATTCAAGTAAAACGATAAAAGTAATAAAAATTAATTTAATTATTAAATAATACGATACCTAATATTTTTTGTAGAACCTTCGACCATACATTGTTGAGAACCAACAATTAAATCAAGCAAAAGAAGAAACTAAAACTTAAATAAAAAAATGTTGACCATAATATTTTTTATATACACGTCATTTCAATCAAGAAATCAAAAACCAAAGAGAGAAGGAAAAAATAAAATTAAGCTTTAATTGGAATCCACTAAAAGACTAAAAATTATTATTTATCGATGCCCTTGACCAAATAGCCCCAATTTAGAATTGTTGGATAACCCACAGACATTTCGTGAATGGTATGGTCCGCATACCGTTTATTCCAACAACAGAACAAACGGTTGATATTCTAACTAAGGGGTTGTTCAAGGCTTCAAGCTAATTTTTGAGTCTTTTGTTAGCAAACTGGGATTACTTGACATTTACCTTCATCTTCCCTCTTCGTATGTACACCACCTCTTCCTCGTCGCCTTAAATCCCAAACCTAGGTAGAAGACAGTGCTGGTGTTAATAAGGGATGCGGACCATGGGACGACGACAATGAAGTTTTTTATTTTATAAAATAAAACATTTTATTTTTATATAATAATTTAGAGAAAATAATTGAAAATTTTAGTTGAAATTTTCGATTGTTGTTTTAAATATTGTGAAAATTATAAATATTAATTCATTATTCAAGATATTTTTGTTATTGTTTAAATTGCTTTGTTTTAACATAATGAGGGAAATTTAAATTCACATAAAAGTTTCACATCTGTATGTTGAGTCTCGTTGACTGCTATAGTATATATATTCTGACTTGAGAGTTTGTACGACATTACTAACTTATTTTTGGTTTCATTTGTTGACTAATCATGGCATGCTTTGCTAGCATATTCCTTGATGGAAAGGAAAAAACTTCATTAATTATGGAAAAGGAAAAAAATACTCCCTCCGTTTTAGGCAAAAAGTTCTCGTTTGAAAGTCAAACCTTTTTTAAGAAAATAACATTTTTTGTCGCTTTTTAATAATAAAATACTCCCTCAGTCCCAAAATTATTGTCTTACTTCTCTTTTTCGCTCGTCCCAAAATAATTGTTTTCTTTGAAAATTTCATTTTTAGTATATCACTTTTACCACTTTACCCTTACTTTTTTATTATTATTTTAATTTTGGGCCACATATTCATGAGCTTTAAAGGAAACCATACGCTATTCCAATATTAATAATTTATTCAAATGTGTTTTCTTAAACTATGTGCCAAATCAACCAAGACGATAATTTTGGGACGAAAAAAGTAACACTTTTATGCTTTAATTTTTTAAAGTAGATTGTTTAAGTGAAACATCCCAAAATTGAATAGTCGCCTCTTTGGAGGCACATGGGGGGTTGATGATTCCTGGGGGACTACAGGGGAAGAGTTCACCTTACCACTGGATTTTGGACCTTGTATAAGACTTACTATTTGGCTTAGCAAGCGATCATGTCGTGCATCTAAATTCTGGTCTAGCCACTGCTGCATTGCCGGAGTCGGAGCGTACACTGGAGCCCCTATATCTGTACCCATATCGGACTGTTCATCTGTTGCCATCTTGCTTTCGGATCATTCCGGCGATTATGCCCTTATCGATCGATCGATATCCTCGGTCGATTTACGTGCTTATTTCTCGTATCAACCGGCCAGTACTATCTCTGGCTTTCCAAATTTTGGCCAGATTTCTGAGAAAAATGGGTTCGGAGGTATCAGAAGGCTGGCTGAAGGCTTTCTGGGTTTGGAGTACAGCGTGCCTTTATTAGTATATTTTATTTACTATTTATTTGTTCCCTACAGTTGATCGGATAAGCACCTGTTTTATTTTGACGGTCTCAGGACTTTCTCTGGAACAGTAAATTCTTTCTCCAGAGTATAGGACCAACGTATTCCACCTGCCTTTCGACTCCCCAAGATCGGACTGATCACAGGCGAAGGGCCTATACTCTTTCCAGGATCCACCATTCGAAATGGTCTAGGTCGAGCATCAAAGAATAATAAATCAACCCCTTTATATATATATATTTTTTGTTGCACATTTATTTTCTTTATCATTTTTTTTACTTGCGCATTTTTTTTACATATATATTTTTTGACTTTTTCTTCTTTTTTTTTATATATTTTTTTGACAGGGGCTGACTCATAATTTAGAGATGCAAAAACCGGTCGGTCAATGAAGTGTCCTGAGCATCTATATGCATTCTAGCGTTGGCTCATGCAGGAGGTAGGCTGGCCATGATGTAGGGTAACAGTTCGTAATATACCTATATGCGTGTGCGTGTGTGCGGTATCTAGAAAGCAATAAAATCTTTATCCATTTACAGATATATAAACATAAAAATAAACATATATGGCCTGTCTTGCTGTTACGTGTGGATTGTCTCGGCTTTTTAGTTTGAGCGCAAGCAAGCAAGCACACCACATTTAAGAAATAGAAAGAAAAGTGGGGAATCTATCTATCCCTATTAATTACAAATTTGGTCCTATGTCCCCAAAATAAAATGACAGAATGAATGCAAATATGTACAAAGTAAACAGAATAATAAAAAGGAGTAATAGACAAAAAGAAAAAGTAAAACAAAACCGAAAATAAAGCAGTATTAAAAATAAAGCCATGACCCTTTTATTGTGCTGCCCGGAATTTTTATTGTAACATAAATAATATATTTTTTTATTTTTTTTTTCAAAATTTGTTTTTTGGATTTTTATTTTCAAATTTTTTTTGCTTTTTTTAGGAATATTTTTAAATACACCTGTAATAGTTATCGGAACGAAACTGCTGCAAGATGGAGGATCATATCCACAAATATAGATACAGATGTATAAGAACGCAATATTTAAATGCATAAATTAATATAACAAACATACTTTAGCCAGAAACAAATAAAAATAAAAAAGTTTTATTTTATGAGTCTAGCACTCCATTTTATTTAAAATAAAACAACTCCCCAGCAGAGTCGCCACTGTGGGCTCCCGGGAACTGCGCCCGCGCGCCCTTGGATAGGGGTGCACGTACGTGCGGATGCGGAACATCCACTGCTCTCATTCCACCCTCCCTTGTTTAGGGGATGACAAAATTAAAAGTGCGAGAGGAGTGCTGTTTATGATAGCGCGTTGGAATGCGCCTCTGTTGTCTTTAGTGGATTTTTAATCAAATATGGGAACTTATGGTTTCCCGCATCAAGTTATCCCTTTTTTAGGGGATACCAGGATATGAAAATGCATCACCCTTTCATTATCATTTTCACTTTTTTAGGGAAAAACGGAAAAGTGCAAAAAAGGATGTTGCGGCGCCCCCACTATGAATTTTATTAAAAATAGCCTTATGGCCCGTTTTGGATCACTATGGGAGCTTTGGGTTTCCCGCATCAAGTTATCGTTTTTTAGGGGATATCAGGATATGAGAATACATCACACTTCCATTCTCATTTTTCCTTTTCTAAGGGAAGACGAAAAAGTGCAAAGAAGGAGTGTTGCGAGGCCCCACTGGATCCAAAAAGTTTAGAGTCGCCATCTTTATTTTAAGGCAAAAATAAAGCAAAACCAGAAAAAAAGAAAACAAGAGATAGAAAACGGGTTTGGAGGCTAAGTTACGAGTTGGGAAGGTGCTAGGCACCCAACTCACCCTTTCGGTCTCAAAATAGTTTTTGGCTAAAGTATGCTTATTGTTATATTTATTTAGCAAATAAATGAAGCATTAAAAGACACGAAAATAAAACAAATACATCCGTGGCTACATTATTTACGGACTTGCAGTCATTTCCTTACAATAATTACAAATGTATTTAAAAATATTTGACCATTATAACGGCTCTTTTACATAATATTTCCTAATCTAATCAGGGCAGCACAACGGCTTATATTGACTACATTGGGCCGGATTTAAATAACAACTTTATAAATAATAAATAAACAAACAAACAAATAAATAAATAAAAACGCCCTTATAGGCTATTACCTTTTAGAGCGGGGTGTGCTCGCTCTGTCCTTCTCGGGAGAGGGAGACTTTTATTGCTGTCGCTGATGTGATTTGGGCAGAGTGACAGCTTATTTATAGTAGTTTTGGCTCACTCACTCGGGCAGAATGACGGCTTAGTTTTGGTGGTTTTGGCCTATTTGGTTGGGCGGAATAACGGCTTATTTGGGGTGATTTCGGCCTATTTACTCGGGCAGAGTAACGGCTTAGTTTATGGTTTTTGGGCCGAGGAAATATGGATACCTAACTAAAGGGCTAGGGATCACTTTAACCGGTTGGATTTGTGTTTTGGCGGAGTTTGGACAGGGTTTGTTATGAGAGGGGAGGGATCACTCGCTCACTGATCGCACACCGCGTAAAAAATACGCATCTCTGGGCTTCAAGCCTTCTTCGAAAAACTCACCCTCAAAACGTAGCCGGGCACCTCTATTTATAGTTGGATCTGTGTTTCATCGGCTTGTACCACGCACTTGACATTTTGTAAAATGCGTTAACGAAGCGGGCACTGTTGAAGACCTTGGCGTGGCCAAACAGGACTTTGGGCGCGGTGCCAAGCCACTATTCCAGCTTTAATTTTCGACACTTTCCTCCCCTGGAGTTCACTATTCATGCATCCTACTTTTCCTTTTGCATTTTCAACCCTGTAACTTGACATTTTGTTAAGTTTAAACAGTTCTTGATATCATATGCCAGAGTTACATATCAGAGGTACGAAATTGGGGTGTCTACAGTATGCTGTATTTTTTAACCCGAAAATGACACTTTTATAGTTTTCATCCTAAAATGCTCCCACGAGCAAAATTCAGGAGAAAAGAGATCTATAAACCACATGCCATCTTTCATATCGAAGCTCTATTGAAATCAAAAGAATTCTTACTAATAAAAGAAGAATATAATCCTATAATTCTACAATCTTTCACTTGTCTTTCCTTGCTATAATGATTCATTGAATCACAGAATTCTTATAGATTGAGTACTATTTCTCAAGATAGTGATTCCATCAGAAGTATGCTAGTACTTCAAATCGACCTTTTTTAGGATTCTGCCATTGAATGAATAGTAAACCTAGCTCGCATGAGCATCCTAATATCAACCATTCCAAGCACTTACTTCGTGTCTGGTGCAGACAAATAACATTTTGGACAAGAAGAGGTTCCTAAGAGAACTTCCAATGATGTTGGAACTCAGAAATCTGGCTGAAAATTGCTTCATTTATTAGCGCATGCTTCCTCTCGTGATAGAAATAAGAATTCCAGGTACAAAGAGCATAAAAGCAAAGAAAAGAGATGAACACATATCCCGATCCAAATGGAGGGAGAAAATTTAATCACGATGCATTATTTTTGCATCTCGATGCACCTATTTGGAATTGGGATGCGTTGTTTTAAAATCATGAAGCATCATTTTGGTATTAGAATACAAATGAAAATTCTGATGCACAAATTAGATTTCGCGATGCAAACATTGGATGTACGATGCAGAAAATCCCAATGCTCAAATTGGATTTTGCAATGCACAAATTGGATTTCTGATGCAAAAATTGATTTTTCGATGCACAATTTGGAATTGCGACGCAGCGTGTGTCTGATTAAATTTCATTAAGGGTATACTCGTCCTTTGCCCTAAAAATATACTTTAGCGGTTAAAAACAAAAATCACATCGTTTTGGGGTTGAAAATCGTTAGGAGGGGACCGACCCGTTTATCACCCTAATATTTTTCAAGGAAAAATTGCGGACCGGTCCCCTTTTATGAAATTATAATCGCTCAGCTACCGTTTTTTTAAAACCGTAAAAGTCTATTTTTATTAATTTATTTCTTAAATGTCCTTCCTCCTCCAGTCCTCTTTCTAATCCTTACCGGGGAATCATGACCAAGCTTTTCATACATGAACAACGACACCAATGTTAACGATGAGAGCAACTTCCATGGGAACTACGATGCTTTGCGATTTCCGAATAGATGTATTTAGATTCGAAATTGAGGCAACTCAGTTATGGAAGACAACCTAGTTAATAACTGAACATAGAAAGAGAGATAGTGGGCGAGTGTTTGTCTTATTTCATCAAGGTGTAGGTGATGTTGGGCAACCTAGTTATGGAAGACAAACCTCATTCACATTACTGCGTTCATTTATTTGACTTTGGTTTTTTTTTTTTGGCTTGTTTGGCATAAACTGAACATCAATTACAAATATAAAGGAGAATATTGACTCGTTACCTCTGATGTGGGTGTCGTTGCTTCCGATGTGGGTGTTCTTGCCTTCGATGTGGGCGTCGTTGCCTTCGTGTTTTATATTAATTAAACATCGTTCGTAAAATTAAGAATCGTTCATAAAATTATTATGTGTCGGTGTTATTTAATTAGACATCGTATCTTCTAATTCGGTCTCGGTGTTTTATATTAATTAAACATCGTTCATAAAATTAGGAATCGTTCATAATTTTTTTAAGCCTCGGTATTATTTAATCAGACACTGTATCTTCCAATTCCAATTCGACCTAAGTGTTTCATATTAATTAAGCATTGTTTATAAAATTAGGAATCATTCATAAATTTATTATGTCTCGGTGTTATTTAATTAGGCATCGCATCTTCCAATTCCAATCCGACCTTGGTGTTTTATATTAATTAACCATCGTTCATAAATTATTCTGCCTCGGTGTTAGTTAATTAGGCATCGTATCTTCCAATTCGACCTCGGTTTTTTATATTGTCGTGTCGTTATTAATTTATAAAAAATACACGCGTTTTTTTAATTTATAAATTGTGCACCGGTGTTCTTTAACTATACATTTTATCAATTTCTGTTTTCAATTGCGACACCCTGCATTTTTCTTTGCGAGACCTAATTTTGGTGGGACTATAATTGTAAATTCTGACGCTCAACTTTTTCTTTGCAAGACCTAATTTTGGTGGGACTTCAATTGTAAATTCCGACGCATGACTTTTTCTTTGCGATGCCTAATTTTGGTGGGACTTCTATTGTAAATTTCGACGCCCAACTTTTTCTTTTCGAGACCCAATTAGTGTGCACGTTTTATGTGTTTTTATTCGCTCATTGGTTATTCATTAAGGGTATCATCGTCATTTTATTCCCAAAAGTATACTTTAGCGATTGAAAAAAAAATCATGAATTTTTCTGGTTAAAATGTCATCACATGGGACCGGCCCGGTTATCCCAACTTATTTTAGGCCCACATAAATACCAAAAGGCTTACGAAAGCCCAAAAGTTCACAATAATTTTTTAAAACCGCACAATATACTTTTTGGGGAGAAAGGACTTGGAAGCACTGAAAATCAAAGTTAAACAACAAAGATATCGACTTGGATTCTGTGGTTAAAGATAAGTGTTTCAACATCAATGGCTGGAGGTAAGTTTCAGATTTTGATCCTTCCTATTTATTCCACATTAGGATCGTATGATTCTATCATTTGGTATCAGAGCAAGTTTAATACCTTTGTCTTGATGTAATGGAGTCTATTTTTCATACCCATTTTAAAATAAAAATAAAATATTTGTTTATGGGTTTTGATTGGCGATGTCATTTGATGAAATTGATGTTGGAAATCATTAAATGATATATTTTCTAACAGTTTTGCCATTTAAAACGTTAATTTCTGTGTTTGGGAGACTAAGAAACCGTCGTGTTTTGTTATGAGTTCGAATTGGGTCGGGGCAACCCGACTGGGTGTTGAAGACGACTGTAATATATATATATATATATAATACTTGCTTATACTTAGTTTTGAACCTAGGCTAAAGATTTTTTGCTACGCTTTAAGTCTTCATAAATTATTTATTTAGTAAATAATCGTAATAACCGAGAACAAAATATCTGGTAATGACATACGAACTAGTGTATAGTCCTTGCATAAAATAGATACATAAACATTGGGCTGTTATCTAATTTGATTTCATTTTGACTTTGTTTATTATAACCTCGAATAAATCAGATGGAAACTAGGTGAATTTATTTTTTCCATGGACTAATTTTTATATTTTTATTAATGTTATGTGATTCATATATTTTAATTAATTAGGGATTAGCCACAACATTCTTAATTGATTAAAATCATATATTAATGTTTTATGATCACATATAGTAAATAACATTAATCGTAGTTAATCATATGCGATATAATGAAATCTACCCACATGAATTTTAATTATACTAGTTATTTATCTAACACCCAAGAATTGCATATTTTATTAATTGTGCATTAGGGTGCATTAGCATGATTAATTGTGTGCTACATGTTATGTTTAATGTGTTTATGTGTTTTGTGTTGTGGATTTAGGCAATTGTACCAAGAGAGTCTATTTGAGCTCAAGATATGTTGGGATTGATGTGTGACGTATTTAAAGTCCATATTGGACTTTGATTATGTTAGATATGATTCATAACGTTGGAATAGGAAATGACACGTTAAAATTAGAAAATATATATTTTCAGCTAGATTAACCCGATGTGTATCGTACGTTGCGAGTTTCTTTTTTATATTGTTAAAATATATTTTTTTATTTTAACATTAGCTAATTAATAATGATTCGTTAATATTTAATTGGATCAAATTAATGATTAATTGGTTTTAACAATATTGATTTTTGACCCAACAATTAAATTGACACCTTAAATAATTAATTATATATAAATTATTTTCTTTTTAGTTGACCAATTTGACTAATTGGCCACATGTCATCTCCTATTGAAACAATTGATTCGGTTTCCTTCTTTAGTTTGTTTTGAATAGTGAACAAGAAGTTTTGTTTGCTTTGTTATTTTAACTTTGGTCAGTGTGTGACCATACCACCTCTTCATCTTCTAAATCGTCGATGAGCAGTAACAACTCAATTTTTTTTCTCCCGCATTCGTCCGCCTTACCGTGAGTGAGTTTGAGGGGTCGAGCTTACGGGCTCGATTTGTTAACGAAAAATTACTTATTTTTAATTTCGATTCTGTATGAGTGTTTTATGTGTTGATGATTATATTTATACCTGAATATTTTATGTTTTTATCGATATTTTTCGGTAGAGATAAGTTACTATCTCCTTTCCTTTGTATGTAATAATTGCATATATGAACTGTGGGCTATTCCCATATGATTTGTTTTGAATATGAAGTATAAATAATTTAGTTACGAATTATTATTAATTTTAACTGGTTAATGTGTTAAATGGTTTAAAACCATTATTATGCCGAGTAATACGTCGGTAAGATTGTGTTGGGATGAATCCTGCAAATCGCGGTGATGCACGAAATTTATAAATATTAAACAAATGACTCAACGAAGTCGATTTAGGGACTATAAAATATAACAAGTGACGTGCTCGATTCCTACGATAATATGGAATACTTTGGTGTAGTTTATTATATGTAAAATATTACATACTTTGGTGTAGTATGAGGATGAGTTGTTGTTATGTAGAGTTATATAAGCTCTACTTTGGGTACTTTGACGTTACTGGTCTTGTACTATCTTTTGATGCCAGAGTTTAACTTCGTGCATGTGCATTATATTACACTAGTTGGTTGGTTGTGGTGTTTATATTAATCACAGGAGTGACTATGTGTTTATCAGGTGATTTTATTAGCCTATTATTAGTGGAGGCTTTGCACGTGTTTTGTTGTTTTATATGTTTGTTCAATGCTCGACCCGAGGCTCGTATAAAGATTGTGGGTCGGGTCGTCGCAATTTAGCCCGTGTTCCGCACAGGTACATTTTGAGATATATATTTTTTGTAATAATAATATAACTTTTAGTCATTATAATTAGATTGTTAATATCTTCCATTATTATAATATTTTTTTTTTCTATTGTTACTACTATTAAACGGTTTTTTTCACCTAAATACTTTTAAAATTAACATAAGTTTCTAACTAACGTGAGATATATATTTTGTATTAGTAATAATAGTAAAAATATTTAATCTAAAGACTTTTAAAATTAACATCTAACTTGATAATATTATTAGAAGTCTTTTTGTTAAAAACTTTTAAAATCATAATTCATTTTTAAACAATGTGAGATACTTTATATCTATTTCTATTGGTAATTAAAGTTTAAGTCATTTATCTAAAGACTTTTAAAACCAATACCACATTCTAACCATGTGATATACATATTTTCTATTAGTAATAAATTATTACTAATAATAGTAGTAGATAAAAGACTTTTTAACCAACATTTATTTCTAAACAATGTGAAATACATATTTTCTATTGGTAATAACAAAAAAATACATTTATCTAATGACTTTTATAATCAGTACTCATTTCTAAATAATATGAGATACATTTCTTTGTAACCAATATGAGATCCATCATCTAAAAAGTTTTTAAACCAATATTACTTTTCTAATCAATGTGAAATACTTTTATTCTATCGTTAATAATAGTAGACTTTTAAAATCAGCTTCACTCTCTAATCAATGTGGGATACATATCCTCATTTGGTAATAATAGTAAAAGTCTTTTATCTTAAAAAAATTCTAACCAACATCTATTTCTAAATAATGTGAGATATATCTCTTCTATTATATTGATGATTAAACTAAAAGTCTTTTATCTAAAGATTTTTAAAACCAACATCATATTTTAAATAATGTAGGATATCTCTTCTATTAGTAATTATAGTAAAAGTTTTTTTTATCTAAAATTAAAATCAACATCACTTTTTAACCAATGTGAGATTTACATCTTCTATTAGTAATAATGGTAGAAGTCTTATATCTAAAGACTTTGGAAACCAACATTACCCTATACCAAATGTATGATACATCTATTCTATAGATAATAATAGTATTTTTAAAACCAATATTAATTTCTAACCAATGTGGGATACATATTTTCTATTGATAATAATAGTAGAATACTTTGTAACCAATGTGAGATACATGTAAATATTCTATTTGTAACAAAAAGTCTTTAATCTTAATACTTTTTAAGCCAACATTTATTTTTAAACAATGTGATATGCATATCTTTTATTTTTAACAAGAGTAGAAGTCTTTAATATAAAACTTTTAAAACTAACATTTCTTTCTAAACAATTTAAGATACATCTATTCTATGGTGATAAAAGTAGAAGTATTTTATCAAAATACTTTCAAAACTAGCATCAATTTATAGCCAATGAAAGATACATATTTTCTATTGGTAATGTTAGTAAAGATGTATTTCATATTGGTTATGAATTGATTTTGGTTTTAAAAGTCATTAGATTAAAAATATAACAATTTATTACTAATAGAAGAGTTGGTATTAAAATATTTATTTTGAGACTTTTAAAATCATTATTCATATTCTAACAATGTAAGATATTTCTTTTTTATTTATATTGGTAATAAAATTTTAAGACTTTTATCTAAACACTTTTAAAAGGGATAATTGCATAAAAAACCCCGACCTATTTTAGATATTGCAAATTGAACCCTGACAATTGTTTATAGGCTTATTGAAACCCAACCTATTTTTATGTTTCAATTAGAACCCTCCACCCATTTAATCCGTTAAATGGTAACGGTTTGCTGAGTAGGATGTCACGTTGGCATCCTACATGGCCAATTCTATTTCATTATAAACCTTGTACAAATTTTGTAATTTCATAAAAAACCCTAAAATTTATTTTCACCAAATAAAGCCTTAAAATTTAAAATAAATAGTTATTTATATACCAATTTCATTTTAAGAAAATAAAGTTATTTTTTTTAGAAAATATGGCTCAAAATATGATGTAACTTCAAATGAGTATTTAATATTTAATACACATCCGATCCTAAATAATCATCATGTTTGATTTCGCACACAAATTAAGAAAAATAAATTATCTCTATTATAATATTGATATAATTTGTATAAAGTATTTATTTAATATGTAATATTTTAATAAAAATTAAAAATTAATATATTTGTTTTAAAATTTATTTGTAACATTTAATATTATGTTTAAAACTATAATTTTAAATTATAAATTTTCTTAAAGAAGTTAAAAACTAATTAAAGTAAAATTTGTTACCCATTTGATACTTTAGAAAATTTTAAATTATAGTTGTTTAAAAAGGATTAAATAATTATTTGGTTGACCGGGCGCACCATTTAAGAAAACCTATTTGACTAGATTATTAATATTGGTATTTGTGTGAATTTCCAATTTTACCCCTATGAATAAAAGAGAAATGACAAATGATGTCCATCACATCACAACCAAAATTGGATGATTTCAGTGAAGGAGTTGGAAGCAGTAGACATGACGGTTGGGTATTGAACTGGTAGGAGGGGGCGATTTGGCCGGAGGAGAGTCAGAGATGAAGATGATGGACGCCAGTAATTGAGGATGGCGATTGATGCTTGAGCATATGGAGACGGCAAATGAGCAGTGGGTACGGCTTTTAGGATGGGGAACGAATCTGGAAAAGGGTTTGAATGGGAATTGGGTCATGGGTGTCTCGAATGGCTGGGGATGAAGGGACCTACTGAGGGGTGAGATGAATGGGGAGAGGAAGCACGAACTGGGGGAGATGGGTGGGGGACATGGAGATTCGATTCCTCAGAAAAGATAGTAGAAGTCAGCTGGTCTAAATAGGGCGGCTACCGGGACGAGTCGACTTGGGAGATGAAGAGGAGGCAGATATGGGAGAAGGGGTGACGCCGGCGGCTATGGTGGGCATGGGAGGTATCGGCACTGGAGAAGGAGTCTGTGAAGCTTCGCGGAGAGGAAGGAGTTCGCGATAAGTTAAGAGAGATGAAGGGGAGGCTGGGTTTGAGCAAATTTGAAGGAGGGAGATGGAAGGATTGCGACGGAGATGAAATCGGGATGGAGAGGGCTAGAATGGTGGTATGAACTGGCTAGAGAGAGAAAGATGGAGCAGAGATGATGGAAGGACGCCGACATGGGAGGTATCGACACTTGGAGAAGGAGCCGGGTGAAGCTTCGCCGAAGAGGAAGAAGGAGTTCGTAGAAGAAGAAGAGAGCAAAGGGGCGGTTTGAGCAGTTGAGGGAGGGAGATGGAGGGATTGCAAAGGAGATGAAATCGGGATGGAGAGGGCTAAAATGGTGGTATGAACTCGCTAGAGAGAGAAAGATGGAGCAGAGATGTTTAGGCTTCTCACGTTAATTTAAAATTTTCTAAAATATCAAATGGGTAACAAATTTTACTTTAATTAGTTTTTAACTTCTTTAAGAAAATTTATAATTTAAAATTATAGTTTTAAACATAATATTAAATGTTACAAATAAATTTTAAAATAAATATATTAATTTTTAATTTTTATTAAAATATTACATATTAAATAAATACTTTATACAAATTATACCAATATTATAATAGAGATAATTTGTTTTCTTAATTTGTGTGCGAAATCAAACATGATGATTATTTAGGATCAGATGTGTATTAAATATTAAATACCCATTGGAACTTACATCATATTTTGAGCCCTATTTTCTAAAAAAAATAACTTTATTTTCTTAAAATGAAATTGGTATATAAATAACTATTTATTTTAAATTTTAAGGCTTTATTTGGTGAAAATAAATTTTAGGGTTTCTTATGAAATTACAAAATTTGTACAAGGTTTATAATGAAATAGAATTGGCCACGTAGGATGCCAACGTGGCATCCTACTCAGCAAACCGTTACCATTTAACGGATTAAATGGATGGAGGGTTCTAATTGAAACATAAAAAATAGGCTGGGTTTCAATAAGCCTATAAACAATTGTCAGGGTTCAATTTGCAATACCTAAAATAGGTCAGGGTTTTTTATGCAATTATCCCCTTTTAAAACAAACATCTCTTTCCAACCATGTGGTATACATATTTTCTATTGGTAATAATAGTATTTTTAAAACCAACACTAATTTCTAACAAATATGAGATACATTATTCTATAGTAATAATAATAGTTTTTTTATATAAAAACTTTTGATATCAACATCTCTTTCTAAACAATGTGATATGCATCTCTTCTATTGGTTATAACATAAAAATAATAATAGTAGTAGTATTTTATATAAAGAGAAACTAACATCTCTTTCTAAATAATATGTGATACATCTCTTGTATTGATAATAATATAAAAAATTATCTAAAAACTTTTATAACTAATATATATTTCTAAATAATGTAGATCTTTTTGTAACCAATGTGAGATACATTATCTAAAAACATTTTAAACCAATATTAATTTTCTAACCAGTGTGAAATACATATTTTTTCTATTAGTATTAAGTTTTTTATAAAAAGACTTTTAATACATATATCACTCTCTAACCAATGTAGAATACATCTCATCATTTGGTAATAGTAGTATAAGTTTTTTATCTAGAAAAATATAAAATCAACATCTCTTTCTATATAATGAGATATATCTCTCCTCTTCTCTTTTATTGATGATAAAAATGGAAGTCTTTTTATTTAAAGACTTTTAAAATAAACATCATTTTTTAACCAATGTAAGATTTATCTCTTTTATTGGTAATAATAGTAATTTAAAACCAATATTAATTTATAACAAATGTGCGATATATGTATTCTATTGTTAATAATAGTAAAAGTCTTTTATATAATCTAAAATAATTTAAAATCAATATCATTTTTTTAACCAATGTAAGATATACATCTTCTATTGGTAATAATGATCGAAGTCTTTTATCAAAAAATTTTGAAAACCAATATCACTTTTTAACCAATGTATGATACATCTCTTCTATTGGTAATTAATAATAGTATTTTTAAAACAATATCAATTTCTAACCAATGTGTGATGCATCTCTTCTATTGGTAATAATATTAGAATATTTTGTAACCAATGTGAGATACATCTCTTGTAAAAGTGAAAGTCTTTAGTCTAAAAACTTTAAAATCTAATCTTTTCTTTTTAAGCAATGTGTTATACATCTCTTTTATTGCTAATAATATTTAAAAAAATTAAATCAACATCATTTTCTAACCAATATGAGATATACATATTCTATTGGTAATAATGGTAAAAGTCTTTTATCAAATGATTTTGAAAACCAACATACTTTCCAACCAATGTATGATACATCTTTTCTATTGGTACTTAATAATAGTATTTTTAAAACCAACATCAATTTCTAACCAATGTGGGATACATCTCTTCTATTGTTGAAAAATTAATATTTTTAGTGAAAGAAATTATGCAGTTTGAGACACAAATTTCTTTACGTGTCATTTGTTTATTAGCGAAGGTAATTACGTAAATTTGTTCCACTCGGTGGGAGCATCAAAATTATATATTTATTTGTCCAAATTGAGTTTTGAATGAATAAGATATCAAGACTTAAAGTATAATACTTGCTTAAAAAAATAATATTTTTAGTGAAAGAAATTGTAAAACTTGACGCACAAATTTCTTTATGTGTCATTTGTTGGTTGACAAAAGTAATTGTGCAAATGTGTTCTACTCGGCAAGAGCATCGAAATGATATATTTATTTATCCAAATTAAGTTTTGGATGAAAAAGATAAGAAGGCTTAAAATATGGTGTTAGAAGTGAGTCATTAGAAGTAATTTCACACCTTGAAGAGTTTTATCTCACATTGGTTAGAAGTAATGTTAGTTGTAAAAGTTTTTAAATATAAGTCTTCTACTATTGACAATAGAAGAAGTTATATATACTAATGCATATATACTAATACTAATACCCCTTATCATATTGATTATTATTATATATAATTATTTGTTAATGGCTAGAAAACCAAGAGTTTGCAAAGCTTCCACATGCAGGAATTAATAAAAGGAACATAATTTGATAGTTTTATCAAAAAGGTAGATGAATCTAATTAAATATGACTTTAGCCCACAGGTAAGTTTTATGTCACTAGATTCATATATTTTAACATGATTTACATTGGTAAAACGTGCTATATAATTTTAATGTACTTCAATTTTAAGTAACATGAGCATTTTTCATTTGTTTATTAATACAATGATTCAACCTGTTAACTACTCTAATAATAAATATGATGTTCCTGAGCTAACTAGGGATAACTATAAGGTTTGGAGGGAGAGAATTCTCCTTTATTTGGGTTGGATGGACATTAGCTATGCTATCCAGAAAGATGAACCACCTGGTTATCTAGAAAGATGAACCACCTGGTATAACTGAAAACAACACTCCAGATGAGGTTGATCTTTATGAAAAATGGGAGTGATCTAACTGCCTTTGTGTTATGTTCATAAAGACTAGAATACTTAGGGAAATTAGGGGTTCAATCCAGCAACATAACAATGTTTGTGCCTTGTTGAAGGCAATTAATGATCGGTATGTGTTTTTTCAGATAAGACATTGGCTAGCACCTTAATAATGCAATTCAAATCATGTAAGCATAATGGAGTTAGGGGCATGCGTGAACATATCATGCGCATGAGAGATATAACGGCTTAGTTGAAATTACTGGAAGTTGAGATGTCAAACTCTTTCCTGGTTCACTTTATTTTGTGTACACTTCCTCCACAGTATGACCTTTTTAAGATCTATTATAACACACATAAGGACAAATGGTCAATCAATGAGTTGATGACCATGTGTGTTCAAGAGGAAGGGCAATTGGCTATGGAAGAAGGTGAGAAGGTGAATTTGGCAACAACATCAGGAGGAAAGAAAAGACACAACCAAGCAAAAGATAATGGAAAGAACAAAATTCCTCCCCAAAAGGATATCAGAAAGAGGGCAAGTGCTATTTTTGCAAGAAGAAATGGCACATAAATAAGAATTGTCCTAAGTACCTGATGTGGCTTGAAAGGAAAGGTACTCAATTTTCATTTGTTTGTTATGAATCTAATATGGTTGATATTAATCATAACACATGGTGGATTGATTCTAGATCTACAATCCATGTTACCAATTCTTTGCAGGGATTGCAAAGCCTACGGAAACCAGTGGGAAGTGAGCAAAACATCTACTCTGGTAACAAGATGCCCTCACATGTGGAAGCAGTAGGAACGTGCAAACTTGTTTTAAGTAGTGGTTTTATTTTTGTGTTAGAAAAGACATTTTATATTCCTAGTTTTGTTAGGAATTTGATTTCTGTTTTTGACTATTGTCATCTTCTTTTTCCTTTAGTTTTTCAAGCTCTACTTTTAGTTTATCTTATAAATCCGATGTAATTGGAAATGGTGTTTTATGTGATGGTTTTTTTCGTCTTAACTTACAAAAGGATGACAACTATACTAGTTTGCACATTCATGATAAAGTTGGTATTAAAAGATGTGTTATAAATGAAGATTACTCTATATTGTGGCACCAGAGATTGGGACATATCTCCATTGAAAGAATTAAAAACTTGGTAAATGAAGGGGTACTTAATACTTTGGATTTTACCGATTTTGAGACTTGTATGAATTGCATAAAGGGTAAGCAAACCAAAAAAAGGGCGCAAAGAGGAGTACAAACCTTTTGGAGATCATACACACAGATATTTGTTGTCCAGATATGGACGCATATGGTCTGAAATACTTTATAACCTTTATAGATGATTTTTCACGATATATGTATCTCTACTTACTTCATTCCAAAGACGAAGCTTTAGATGTCTTTACAGTTTTCAAGGAATGTGGAAAACAAATTAAGATTGTGAGATCTGATAGAGGTGGAGAGTACTATGGTAGATACACCAAGAATGGACACGCACCTGATCCATTTGCAAAGTTTCTTCAAGAACATGGGATTGTTGCCCAGTACACTATGCCTGGTTATGCAGATCAAAATGGTGTAGCAGAAAGAAGAAACCAAACATTAATGGACATGGTGAGGAGTATGCGGAGTAACACAAAACTCCATGAATCCTTGTGGACCGAAGCTCTTAAGATGGCTGTGTATATATTAAAATGAGTTCCAACCAAGGTTGTCCTAAAGACGCCTTCGAGTTATTCAAAGGTTGGAAACCAAGTTTAAGTCATACACGCATTTAGGGATGTCCGTCCGAAGTAAGAGTTTACAATCCATAAGAAAAGAAACTAGACCCGGGGACCATTAGTGGGTATTCCATTGGATATGCTGAAAGGTCCAAATGGTATAGATTCTATTGTACGTCTCACACCACTAGGATTTTGTGGAATCAACAAATGCAAATTTCTTGAAAATGACTTAATCAGTGGAAGTGATCAAATTCAGGACATTGTTGCTGAAGGAGATTATTGTAATACTCAACCCTCTGGTTCAAGGGATAGATTGATTGTCATTCACACCCCATAGGCTCAAAAGCATGTTAAACAACCAACTATTGTAGTTTCATAAGCTACTAATATTAATCTAGAGTATCAAGCTGTAAATGAGGAACAAACAGAAACTAATGATCTTGAAACATTTTCACGAGCTATGAGTTCTACACTATCAAGCTTATGGCACAAGGCCATGAAATATGAGATGGACTCTATGGCATCTAACACAGTCTAGGGTCTCGTTGAGTTACTTGATGATGTAAAAGCCATTGGATGTAAATGGGTCTTTAAAACAAAGAAAAACTCAAGTGGTAACATCGAGAGATATAAAGCAAGACTTGTTGCCAAGGGATTCACTCCAAGAGAAGGAATCGATTACACTGAGACATTCGCTCCGGTATCCCAGAAAGATTCTCTTCGAGTAGTTATGGCATTGGTGGCTCATTTTGACCTAGAGTTACATCAAATGGATGTGAAAACGACGTTCTTTAATGGTAATCTAGATGAAGAGGTTTACATGAAACAACCTAAAGGATTCTCCTCTAGTGATGGTGAGAATTTAGTTTGCAAGCTAAACAAATCCATATATGGCGTAAAACAAGCCTCCCATCAATTGTATTTGAAGTTCCATGAAGTCATTACTTCATTTGGTTTTGAAGAAAATGTGATGGATCAATGTATATATCAAAAGGTCAGTGGGAGTAAAATTTGTTTACTTGTACTATATATGGATGACATTTTACTTTCTAGTAATGATATGGATTTGCTAAACGAGGTGATTTTCTCTAAAAGAATTTTGATATGAAAGATATGGGTGAGGCAACTTATGTTATTGACATTAAGATCCATAGAGAAAGATCTTGAGGCATTTTGGATTTGTCTCAAGAGACCTATATCAACAAAGTTTTAGAGAGATTTCGGATGAAGGATTGTTCACCGAGTGTAGCTCCCATTCTGAAGGGTGATAGATTCAGTTTGGATCAATGCCCGAAGAATGACCTTGAGCGGGAACAAATGAAGAACAGTCCATATGCTTCAACTATTGGAAGCCTTATGTATGCTCATGTTTGTACCATACTTGACAATGCATATGTTGTTGGAGTATTAGAAAGATATTAGTATAACCCAGGTATTGACCATTGGAGAGCTGCGAAAAAGGTGCTAAGGTACCTTCAAGGGACAAAAGGTTACATGCTCATGTATAGACGAACCGATAATTTGGAAGTAATTGGCTACTCCGATGTAGACTTTGCTGGATGTGTTGATTCACTAAAATCAACATCTGGCTATATGTTTATGCTTGCTAGTGAAGCTATATCTTCGAGAACTACAAAGCAGACCTTGACTGCTACTCCACTATGGAGGCAGAGTTCGTCTCATGTTTTGAAGTTACAAGTCATGGTGTATGGTTGAAGAGTTTCATATATGGGCTTAGATTCATGGATTCTATTTCTAGGTCATTGAGAATGTACTGCGATAATTTAGTTGTTGTGTTTATGGCTAAGAACAATAAAAGTGGTAGTCGAAGTAAACACATCTACATTAAGTACTTAGCCATAAAATAATGTGTTAAGGAACAAAAAGTGGTCATTGAGCACGTTAGGACTGAATTAATGATCGATGATCCTTTAACTAAAGGCATGCCACCAAAGGTTTTTAAGGATCATATAGATAGAAGGAGACTTGGCTCTATTATGTGATTTCGTTGTAAGAACGATGTTGGTGAAACTCTATTTGTGATGATTTATCATTTCAGTCATGAGCACACATTTTTTCATTTATATTGAAAAATATTTTTGTATTGGACCTAGAATAAATATTGAGTTTATTCATTTATGAAAATATTGCTACATAAAGTATAATACTTGAGTGATAAGTATATAGTAATACATGGACAATGATACTCGTTATTTAGATGACTTATCACCATGATTCATATATTTATTACTTAATGTGATTGGATTTCTAGTAATTTTAAGCTTGGCGTGTGGACCAAATGGGAGAATGTAAGATTAAGTGTGGCCACACTCAATCTTTTTCTCTTATTGTGTGGTCCACTGGTTAACTTCCCTCTTATCCACTACCAACCGTCGGCAACCGTTTAGAACCGCTTGTAACCACTGCAGTTAAGGCTTGATGGAAGCCTTAGATGTGAGATGTAAAATGGTTGGTTTTTGGTCCCTGAGTCCTCTCAATTTTGGAAATTACACCATCAATGAGTGAGAGATAAGGGCTTGGAAGCACTGAAAATCAAAGTTAAACAACATAGAAATCGAATTGGATTATGTGGTTAAAGATAGGTGTTTCAACATCAATAGCTGGAGGTAAGTTCAGATTTTGATTCTTCATGTTTATTTCACATTAGGATCGTATTATTCTATCAGATGAGAGAATCATGATATATGAGTAATTGATATATATTGATTAAGTAGTGTAATTCGTACTTACAAGATTGAAAGTAATCAGAGAGGAATATAACCTTCTCTATATTGTCGTGTATTCACAGCAAAAAGGACGAGAACAAGAATAAATAGGCTAACTAACATAACTGTATCCTAATAGGAGAAGGAATAAGGAAGTTACACTCGCTACCCCTCTAGATGACAAAAGATCACTAAGGACCCTAAACTCATAATATGACTATGAGTTTATTACACTTTGCTCCTTTGCATCAGCTCTATATTATATATTAACACATGAATTTGTGTCTTCCTACCAAGGTTTTAAAAATCGTTAGTTAGCGGTCAAGCAGCAAAGACACTAGTGGACTAGGGATAGTTAAATAAGGGGCGAAAATAGAGCCTGACCTAGGAATTAATGCATAATACCATTTTTTTTAAATTTACATCAAAGATCAAACACATTAACTATATTTTTTTTAAAAAAAATATGTTTGTCATTTTATCAAACATTTGTCTGTATTTGTAAAATGAACAAAAATATACAAACATACAATTAATCTCAATTCCCAACAACTCCAAAGAAATAAACCAACCAAATTTAGAACTAAAAACAAAAAATATATTACTACATCTACCTACTGCCCCTACAACCCACAGTCTAATATATCCTCTCTAGTCCCTCCTCATTCTAAATTCTGAGTCCCGAGACAACCTCATTCTTCTTCATCTTTTTTTCTTCTTCTTTCTTCTCTATATCTGGCAGACCGACAACCCTTTTTTCTTCCTTTCTTTTTTTTCCTCTCTCTCTCTCTCTTTGGCAGACCGACTCTCCTCATTTTTTTTATTCTTCAATCTCTTTCCTCCTAGATCTAACCCTTTAATATATCACCTCTCTCAGCCCGCCGAATATCCATAAAATCAAACCCCTTTTCTTTTTTCCTCCCTCTCTGCCTCACCATTACCACTCCCCCTTCCTTCTCCAGTCCGCCCACTTCCTTCTCCGGTCACCGCACGCCACAAAATCAAAGCTACCAAAATAAATGAAGGATGGCGGGGTTTGACGTAGGCGTCGACTTAGTCGATTAGACGGCGACTAAGAAAATCACGGTGATGGAGAGGCGCCTAGCGCCTAGGCAAGGCGTGGGCGGAGCTAGACGGGGAGTTTTAGAACACTGCTTCCTACAAGGGTCCAAGGAGAGCGGTTCCTATTGGCAGTCACCATGATAAACATTTTCATAATAGCGTTTGATGTTGTTCTTGGAATTTCACAAAATCTATGTGACTTTCAGGTGAAAGATACTCTCTCCGTTCTGGGCAAATTGTCCATTATTCTATTTTGGAATGTTTCACTTAAATAGTCCACTTTCAAAAATTAAGGCGCATAATATTGTTATTTTATTTCCAATGTGCTGCTTAAAATATCATTTTCTTAAAAAAAATTTGACTTTCAAACGGGAACTCTTTAGAATTATCCTAGTTAATACATATTAACTAGCCTAACACACACACACACGTACAATGGGGGAAGGGGGTAACAGATTATTATGCTAAAGTAGGTGTGAGCATAAGTTTTTCGGAACCAGACCGGACCAATGGAACCGAACCGGACCAGTTAAAAATGGACCGGACCAATACTTTGGATTGGTCCCTGGATCCGATTTTTACAAAAACCGGACGCCCCTGCCTTAAACAAAAACGCAAACCGAGAAATGTGTATTTATCATTATTTTATTATATATAATATACTAATATAGTATAATATATATATATATATATATATATATATATATATATATTGATAAGATATCTAATAAAAAGGATACAACTTACAACCTAAAGAAAATATATAATAATTTGATTCAATATTCAACCAAGTTTCCTTATTTGATTAAAGAGAAAATAGGAGGGAAAACATTATTATTCCCTATTAATTAATTTCATGCCTTTTTTTGTGATTCCAAACATTATTAGTTTGAAGGATTGTTATCTGTACATTAATTAAATTAACCATAAGGGGATCGGAGAAGAAGATGACTTGCAATAAATTCTTTTACAACTTTCTTTTTCGTTTCTCTTTATTAATTTGGAAGTAATGAATTTTACCTTTAGTTTATTTTCACAAGAACAACGAACCCAACAAAATGTTGTATGAAGGAAAAACATGATTTGATTATTGATCATTGTTTTTTAGAAAATCTAGTTATCCTCTTGATCAAAGATACGCATCGTATTGGTCCGGTCCCTGCTCGTGACGCTTCAATTGGTTCTGGACCGAACCAATGTATTGGTTCTTAGACATATTTGGTTGATCCTGGTTCTATATTTTTTAAGAGCCGGACTATTGGTCTGGTCCTGATTCTCTCAGTTTTTTCAAAAAAATGGACCGAACCGGACCAAACTCACCCCTATGCTAAAGGGGGAATATGAAAGCGGAAGAGACTACAAGGGACCAAGGTGTACAACACCAAATCTGCAAAACAAGGGTTAGAAGCAATAGTAGTGAACTGAACAAGGAACGAAATACAAAAAGAAGAAGAACGGAAATGGATGCCTAAGACGCCATGTTCCAAAACATGACTCGTCTTCATCGGTCACACGAACCTAGGATGCATCCATATCGGCTCAGAAACCTTCCCGACCATCGTCCACCAAAAGGGTCCACAGATCCAGCAACTAGTTCTCCAGGTCAGAGCCACAAAGAGACAAGCTCGACCACCTATCTTCGGCAATGAAAATGGAGAAGGCAACCGGAGAAGACAGCTCACTCAAACCCCCACCATGACCCACTCAAGCACTCTCTCTGATCTCTCGGCTCACTCACAAAGAACGGCAAGATCTAGGTCTCTCTCTCACTCATAATCTCACCAAGGGATTATGTGACGGAAGAGGAAATCCAACCTAGATCTACTGGAGATATTCTGGACAGGAGAGAGAAGAGGGAAACCGGCTGCAGTAATAATAATCTCTTTTTTGGAAAAATGACGGAAGGAAGAGAATAAATGTCAAGGCAAGTAGGGCACAGGGCAACAACCGTACACAACAATTAGTGGCTTGGCTTCCGGTTTTGCGCAAGGCAGAGGGTCATCCAAGAGATGGGCCAAGCTGGGCTTTGGGCTCACAGATAAATTAGAAGGCTGCCCTAATAAAATAGATTGGGCCTCCAATTCTAACATGTTGTACAAACATAACCTTAATGTTTACATGACAACTATTTTAATGTGTTGGAAATTTAGTCTGAAATTTCATTCATTAACTAACTGCTCTCAATTACAAGTAGTTGCTCGTTTGAAGGTCACCTGGGTGGAGTTCAGTAGAAGAGGGCCATCTCTCTAGTGAAGTCACCATAGAAAAAGGGTGGGTGGGATGAGGAATGGGCGGTGTGAGGGGGTGGAGTGTAAAGAAAATGGAAAAAGAAATCATTGCTAGCCATTTTCTAGTTCCTATGTTTCTTTTCTATTTGTAGAGCAGAAGCAGTTACCACTTCCATTTTGATGCTTCATGCAAACTCATTTTGATCCTCCTGATTAGGATGTCTGTAACAAATTGCTTGTCATTTACTTCCTCAGTCCCAAAAAAACTATCTCCTTTTTCCTCTTTTTTGGTTTGTCCCAAAAAAAAAAAAAAAAGTCCCAATACTAAAAGAGGAAATATTTATAATGCAATTCAAAGAAGGTACAAACATACAAAGCATTAACCTTAAACAAATTTGACTTACCAAATGAGACTATTTTTTGGGGACTGAGAAAGTATAAAATATACTTGTAACAGAGTTGCCATTGGTGACTACTGTATGTGGAAGTTGATCATAGACCTTAATTATCTTTACCTATGTAAGAAGAAGTTGGGTGACAATCTTCGGTGCCAACTGCCAAGTCCCATGATCTGGAAAAGGATATTTATCATTTATTTCTGCATCTAAAACAACAACTATATACAGTTGTGTTATTCGTCTTTTTGAATTGTTAAATGGATAGTAATTAAGGCCCCAACTATCATGTCTATCTAGGAAACTTCATAAGGATTTAGTAATGGAACCAGTATTTTATTTTATTCATGCTTTATACGTCTTTGAATTCTTGAATAATTCTGGCATGACAATTACAGAAGGTCAGGTGTTGTTTCTTCTTTGACCTTGAGGAGAGAAAGAAGAAGGACTCTGAATTGATCAAGTGGTTCTCTCAGAACTCAGAAGTTCCATTTTGATGGGTATAAACTCAAAAGAATGTTTCCAATCAAAAGTAAAATAAAAGTAAAAATTCACCAAAATGTTTAGTTTATAAAACATCTTTAAATGTGTACTTAAACAACATCTTTAGCTACAACGTGCTTACTAAAAATGTAATTGTCCAAAATATCCGGAACATGAACTTCTATGTCCTAAAGCCCTTTCGTAGTTGGACCACATGAGTAATATGAGAAATTGGAGAACTCTTCTGTAAGCCTAACATCTTGTACTCAATAAAACTCTTTTTTGAGCCAAAAAGACCTTGAGTTAGCAGCCTATGACGACACATTGAGAGGAAGGCATTTAATTTAAGAATAATAGATTGATGAAGGAACTTAATCTCTGCTTCAATCTCGTTTTTCGTTCTCGTATGAAATATGTGGCCCTTGACTTTTATTTCATTCGTCAGTAAATCCAAAATGGTATTTTATGGGTCTCACATGTCTTCTTGGCCGACGAGTTGGCTGATGCTCTCACCAAACCATTACCTCGTCAGCTCTTCCAACTTTTATTACTCAAAATTGGTCTCTCCTAACGGGCATCCAACTTGGGGGGCATATTAGGGATTAATATCTCTATACATATCTTTATATTTATTAGTAATTATTTATTCTAATCTCTTTTTGTGAAGGTCTTCTATTTGTATTTATCTACATCTCTGTCGGGCTAAATTAGTCATTTGTGTATTCCTTTGTAACAACAGCTGGTTCATCCAAGTAACTCTATAGCCTATATTAGTATATGGAAAGAAGATTGTTGGTATACATTTGGACCATAAAATTGGGCGTGTCTTGTGAAGGTTCAAATGCACTATTGTCGATCGATACTATTCAATTATCTAATTTGATGAAGCTACAAGAGATTGTTTTTTACAAAGTCTACTTTGGTATTCGTTTTGCTAGTGAGGCTGCAACAGTCTTCATGTTTGGACTTTGCAGATGGAAATTATTTTGGGGAACAAGATTTTTGCATTAAAATTATATTGTTGTTAAGGAAGAATAAAGCCCTAGTCTTAGTCTATAGTAGAAATTAGTAATATTATTTTGGTTTAATTAATTATTTGGTCCCTCAATTTGTAACTTTTTTTTGTTTGGTCCCCACATTTTGAAATAAATTAGTTTGATTCTAAATGTTGCATTTTGTTGTTAGATACCCCTTTTGGCCGTTAACTTTTTATAAAAAGTTTTTGTTGGCCTTCGTTCGCTCTCAATCTCACTCCTCCAACCTTGCTTCTATCCTCAATATCCGGCAAATTGAAGTCGTACGTAGTAGTTCACGAGAACGCCAAATCTTGGAATATATGTATGTAGTAGTTCACGAGAACGCCAACATCTGTTTCAGGGACGGGGAAGAAGCAAAATTCGTCGAAGTTACAAGATTTGTCACAGATAGTGACGACATAAGCCAATCGAGCGAGGAACACGAGAACACCAAAAGATAGCACTCATACAAGAATTGTTGTTAGGAAGTTGGGTTTTCATGGGGCAGTCTTTATATGAGAGAGGGACAAGGTTTTGCAAATTCAGTGGGGTTTGCTTAAATCCTGCTCTGGAAAGGATTGCTGGGTTTGGGAAGTGATATGCAATCAATTTCAAGTAAAAAATAATAGGTTTGAGGGATCAAATAATTAATTAAACCTATTATTTTTTGCTTGAAATAAATCGGAGATAATTAATAGTTACAAGTCGAGGATCAAATAATTAATTTATTTTAAGAGGACAAGATTTGAACTATTGTCCGTGTACAGTGTAAACTAGAGTTTGGGCAAGATTCTTTGAACTTGATAGTCCAACCCACTTAAGGATTCGGTCCACGGGAGAAATTCGGTAGTGATGAGTGATTGATTGATAATATTCCAAATCACATTATTAAATATTATCGTACAAGCATGCAAAAGCCAAAATGAACAAGAAAATGGGTGATAACTTGTGTTAAAAATCAATTTATTTACAAGTATAAAAGTGCATATCAAGCATCTACAGAATTATTTAGAATCAATGTGGGTTTATCCTTGTTTTGTGAATAATAAGTGTATATAATCAAGCATCTACAGAATTATGTAGAATTAATCAATATGAGTTTATACTTACATTGTGGTTAGTAAGTGCATTTACCCTAGAGTTACGTATTAATTGGACATTATTAATGCACTTAAAAAGTTGTCTTGTACCTTTTAAGAAAGGAGTTGTATTTGACAAGTTAAACTTTTGACATCATACTCTAATCTTTTTTATTTGTTTTAATCTGAGGCGGTTGGAGTATGGAAAAAATTTCATCTTTGGAAAAGGGAATACAGTATGCCACGTCATTTTATCCGAGAATACAAATTCTTGCACTAAAGACTAATCTTGAAAACCAAATGGGGAGATGCTGAATGCTGAAATATATTATTCGCTTGATAAAGCTTTATTAAAGACTAAAGAGTGTGGATGCACCAGGAACTGGGGATGTGGATGTGGATCATGGGGTTTTAATGAAATAAAACCATTAATATTTAATCGAAAAGGGAAATCGAATAATCAATTATAATTAATGGCAATATGTATTCATGACTTCAAGGAGGATGTTGGGAGATTTAAGGAATAAGGAAGTAGATATGTTTGTTTTTGTTTTTTTTTAAGTAATCTTAGTTCCGTCCCTCATTGCTACTACCAGAAAATCGCGAGATGCCGAAATGAAATGATACAAAATCCATCAACACACGCCGTGACGCCCAAAGATCTTATGATCCCTTCTTACGCCTGGGGACAAGTAGATATGTTTGTTATTTGGTATCTTAAGGGTTTGTTATTCACTTATTTGTCGTTTGGCCAAAATGAAAAGATGCAATAAGGATAAAATAATTCTCATTTTACCTAGGCCTACGTATTGATTAATTATTATTTGGACCGCCTAATTGCTTTTGTTTTGGCCATCGGAGAAGAATAGATAAACGCATTCCTTCTTCTACTTGGAAACGCTATTAATAATACTTTCATTCTTTGTCATTTTATTGATGCATTATTTTGTCTTATGAGAAAATTTGATATTTTTAGATAAAAACTTGAAACAACGTTAACTATCTCAATCATTAAGGATTAGTTCACTCTCTCCACTCTCATCTATCGAATTGTCAAGTTGGAGCATGAACATATGAAAAGCACCATATATAGAACCCTCCTAGCTAGCTCAATGAAATACTTATATAATATGAATCTAGTGTCGCATATCTCTTGCAATTTAGTTAATTATAAGATTAAGATGGATCTTTATACTTTAACAAATAGGGTACGTCAGTGTTCTTGGTATGCGATAACTAATAAGATAATATAGCAACGACATCTATAACTTGTCATCATGACACTACTTACGATCATAATTAAATTTGAATCAATAAATATAAAGTTAGGAAATAATATCTCAATCAATCGTGTTGTAGTTAGCGAATATAACATAAAAATATAGTTACACTTTCAAGCCGTAATAAACAATCAACTTGTCAAAAATACTAAAAAACTAACTACATCCGTTTTTAAATAATTGTTATTTTTGAATTGGCATATCGTTTAAGAAAAAATAATTTAATATTTTTGTAATATGTGGTTTTTTTAAATATATTTGATTATGTATGGTTATAATTAAAATATGTAAAAATAAATAAGAATAAAGTAGTAAAAATGTGTTCTTTATTTTTTTTTTAATAAGACGATATTTAATAACGGATAAAAAAAGAAAGGAGTTGATGTGGCAAAAATATCAGTCATACTGGGGGTGCCGAAAGTCGTCGATGTACGTGGATCGTTCGTTAACTGGATTGGTGACGAAACGGTATCGTTTGAGTCGGCTATTTGGCTTTATGTGGATCTCTGCAAAATAAGCATCGTGAGTGGTGGGGGATGTCCCCCAAAACTCTCCGGCGTGAGAATCAGTACAGTATGAAAAATATAGGAGGGCGCGTAGCCCTCGTGTGTGGAGTGACAACTGCAGAAGAGAAAGAGTCCCCCTACTATGAGATAGTAGTGTTTATTTATACCTGAGGAGTTAAGGTTTGACTTGTCATGCATGGGCCAGGCCCATGGTGTTCAGTAGTCATGTAAAGTATAATGGGCCAATGTAGTGGAAAGCCCCCTCGCCTAAGCAAGGCCCAAAAGCCTTTGAAGGCAGATTAAATATAGGCACTTCAGTAGCCCCCTGGTCCTTATTCCTTGGGATTTATCTCAATGGTAAGGAGTATAATTTTCTGTCAAGCATGACATCAACTCATCCGCGAGATACTCGAGCGGGAGGATAAAATAAAGCTCAGCCGCAAGTAAACTCAAGCGGGGAGCGTAAGCGCTAGCAGGCGCGGTGTACTACTCAACCGCGAGTAACACTCGAGCGGGAGGACAATGTAAAGCTCAGCCGCGAGTAGACTCGAGCGGGGAGCGTAAGCGCAGATAGGCGCGATGTACTACTCAACCGCGAGTAACGCTCGAACGGGAGGACAATGTAAAGCTCAACCGTATGATGCCCAAACAGGGAACGTAAGCGCAAATAGGCGCGGTGTACTACTCAACCGCGAGTAACATTCGAGCGGGAGGACAATGTAAAGCTCAGCCGCGAGTAGACTCGAGCGGGGGGATAAGATAAAGCTCGACCGCGAGATGCTCAAGCGGGAGGATAAGACAAAGCTCGACCGCAAGATGCTCAAGCGGGAGGATAAATAAAGGTCGACCGCGAGATGCTCAAGCGGGAGGATAAGACAAAGCTCGACCGCAAGATGCTCGAGCGGGAGGGTAAAGTACCTCAAAGTAGTGAGGGTCTTCAAGAATCGAGATGTCTTACCAAGGTGAGGGTCTTCAAGAATCTAAGCAGCCTCACCGTGGTGAGAGTCTTCTGGAAATCCGTATGCTCAAGCGAGAAGCCCAACCGTGGGATGCCCAAACGGGGAACGTAAACGCATAAAATAAATCCAGAAGCCTCACCGTGGTGAGGGTCTTCGAGAAATCCAGCAACCTCAACATGGTGAGGGTCTTCAAAAATCCGAGCAGCCTCACTGTCATGAGAGTCCTCTAGAAATCGATATGTTCAATCGAGAAGCTCAACCATAGGATGCCCAAACGGGGAGCAAAAGCGCATAAAGGATATCCAGAAGCCTCACCGTGGTGAGGGTCTTCGAGAAATCCAGCATCCTCAACATGGTGAGGGTCTTAAAAAAACCGAGCAACCTCACCATCGTGAGAGTCCTCTAGAAATCCATATGCTCAATCAAGAAGCTCAACCGTGGGATGCCCAAACGGGGAGCGTGAGCGCATAAAGGAAATCCAGAAGCCTCACCGTGGTGAGGGTCTTCGAGAGTGATAATAAGAAACTCGGGCTCTGGCGCGAGTGTAATCTGAAGGTCGAGCTGTGGCACGAGTGTAATATGAAACTCAGGTTGTGGTACAAGCATAGGGTGCGCGGGCATAGAATAAAAGCATGAAGCTTATATTATGGCATGAGCAAGACGTGCACGGGCACGGAGCAATAACGATCTGAGACTCAGGCTGTGGCGGGAGCATGACGTGCACGGGCACGAGAATAATAATATGTAGCTCGGGTTGTGGCACGAGCGTGGCATTTACGGGCACGAGAATAATGATCTGAAGCTCGGGCTGTGGCGCGAGCGTAGCGTGCACGGGCACGATAATAATAACATGAGGTTCGGGCTGTGGCGCGAGCATGGCGTGCACGGGAACTTGAATAATGATCTGAAGCTCGAGCTGTAGCACGAACGTAGCGTGTACGGGCACGATAATGATAACATTAGGCTCGGGCTGTGGCTCGAGCATGGTGTGCACGGCCACGAGAATAATGATCTGAAACTCGGGCTATAGTACGAGCGTAGCGTGCACGGGCACGATAGTGATAACATGAGGCTCGGGCTGTGGCTCGAGCGTGGCGTGAACGAGCACGATAATAATGACATGAGGCTCGGGCTGTGGCTCGAGCGTGGCGTGCACGGGCACGATAATAATAACATGAGGCCCGGGCTGTGGCGCGAGCATGGCGTGCATGGGCACGAGAATAATGACCTGAAGCTCGGGCTCTAGCGCGAGCGTAACGTGCACGAGCACGATAATAATAACATGAGGCTCGGGCTGTGGCTCGAGCGTGGCGTGCACGGGCACGATAATAATAACATGAGGCTCGGGCTGTGGCGTGAGCATGGCGTGCACGTGCACGAAAATAATGATCTGAAGCTCAGGCTGTGGCACGAGCGTAGCGTGCACGGGCACGATAATAATAACATGAGGCTCGGGCTATGACGCGAGCATGGCGTGCACGGGCACGAGAATAATGATCTGAAGCTCGGGCTGTAACACGAACGCGGGCACGATAGTGATAACATGAGGCTCGAGCTGTGGCTCGAGCGTGGCGTGCACGGGCACGATAATAATGACATGAGGCTCAGGCTGTGGCTCGAGCGTGGCGTGCACGGGCACGATAATAATAACATGAGGCTCGGGCTGTGGCCCGAGCATGGCGTACACGGGCACGAGAATAATGATCTGAAGCTCGGGCTGTAGCACGAGCGTAACGTGCACGGGCACGATAATGATAACATGAGGTTCGAGCTGTAGCGCGAGCATGGCGTGCACGAGCACGAGAATAATGATCTAAAGCTCGGGCTGTGGCGCAAGCGTGGCGTGAGCACAGTGTGCCGAGCATGAACTGGACTAAGTGTTTGGTTTTGGCCAAGGCTTTGAGCGGGCATGGCCCCTTATCGCCCTGGGCGAGCATCCTGATGATTGCCTAGCAGGCATGGCCCAACTCTGAATTGCGACTAGCAACCGAGCATGGCTTTTGTCTGATGTGAGCACATCGGAGCGGTTGCTAGTATATCAACTGGGTATAGAGATATACGACTAACAGTGTTGCTCGGTCACTATAGGAATCCAAGGTAGTTAGCCACTATCTTATAGGCATTGCCTCTATCGCCCTGGGCGAGCATCCTGAAGACTGCCTAGTGGGCATAGCCCAACTCTGAACGGCGACTAGCTAACCGGGCTTGGCCCTGTTTGACGTTTGTACGTCGAAGCTGTTGCTAGTATATCAACTGGGTATGGAGATATACGACTAACTGTGTTGCTCGGTCACTATAGGAATCTGAGGTAGTTAATCATTCTCTTATGGGCAGGGCCCCTACCGCCTAGCGGGCATCCAAGTACGTGAACCGAGCATGGCCCCATCTTACTCATGGAAAGGATAAAATAAGTTCACTAATACTCGGGTGTAAAGGAAGGTTGACCGGGCAGGGCCCCATCTGCTCGCCTGGAGAGCAGATTTTGTCAAGCAATCCAAAAGCAATTTGTATAAATAAGCATATTGGCAATTTAATGAAAGAACTTATCTTTCTATTGATAAGATGATAGTGGCCCCAACAGGGATGAGGGTCTTGCCCGCTAGTGCATTAGGTCGTCTGAATAGTTGTAAAGATATTTGGGTTTTTCCTTTTGCGGGCAGGCCCCCTACTTTCTGGATGTAAGTGTTTATCTTGAGGTCAAGAAATAATTATGGTCGTTGTAGTTTTCCTTCTGAGGAAGTCTGGGTTGGCACCAAGAGTGTGTCTAAGGCGCTCAGCACGAGCGGAATCAACTCTAACGAGGAGAGTGTCATGGTTCTCATGGTTATCAAAGCTTAGTTGACTTGGTTTGAGTGCCTGAAAGTTTAGTGCATCATTTGCGAAGCAAACATAGTCCCATTTTAAATAAAACTGGGATATGTATCATACATTTAATCTTTTGATAATAAGACGATGTACATGCTAACGATTTATGTAAATGACAATAAATAAATATTGTTATTAGCATGATTGGGGAAAATAACATTAGTATTGATATTATGTGTTGTATGCGGTCAAAACATGATTTGTATAGGGAGTTTACGCGCGAATTTAGACATAGCGGTGAATAAAGTAGTTTCATTATCATTTGTCATACTTGGGCAAATAAATAATAAAATATAGAGTATAATTAACTCAGTTGATATGTCAAATTTGATAAGTAAGTGAGTATGCACTTTCTTTTTCATGCGCGGTCAGGGATTAGTAAAATCATAAGGCGCGTAAAGGCGGTGTCATACATATGGTCGCAGATGCAAAATATATTTAATTGCATGCATTGGTGTAGTATAGTGTGACATGCATCATCATGGTGGACAATTTGATGTAAACATGACATAGTTATGAGCATAAGTTTATTATAATTACATTGATTTATGTCGTACAACAATTGTCACAATTAAATGTCATGCATTGATCACCAATTAATAATAATTTTAATCGGTAACTAAAGTTATCATGTCAAGTCGTCATGTCATATGTATTTAAAGAAATTAATGTCCCAAAATTATAGCTAAATCAGGGCATATACATATTGCATGCATATTGTACGCAAATTATTGTGTCTCATGTTAATTTGGAGCAATAGATTAATCATACGCATCATCTATAAATTTTAATTCATGCTCCGTTAACTAATTACTTGTTAACATCATAAAAAATGAGGTCATATGAGCAAATTCTGCAAACATGAAGGGTAAAAATGGAAAGAGTCCACCTGAAATAGTAGGGAACCGGCTCAAATAGTGTCTGAACCGGTCTGGAAAGAGGTGAACCGGGTCAAGAGGTCTTGCTGTGATCTGGGCCGGTTCAGTTGAACCATCAAATATTCCGTTAACTTTTCCTGACGAAGTATAACGAAAGTTAACTGAAATGGAGGGAGCTGAGTGGAAATTGAGGAAACAGAAGGCGCCTGAAATGCACAACAGTTGGTTGATGACGTGATGATGACGCCACTATAATGCATGCATACCGCCGCCGAAAAATGCGAGCGTGAGAGCAGCGTGAAAATGGCGTCAACTAACAGCCCGGGTGCGCTGCTACTCCGTTGACCATGATTTTTGTGGTGGTGAACTCGCCTTGTTGAGACTCAGGCACTGGTGATGTTTAAATCCCGTTCAAGTTCTAGAATGGTGCAAATATTTTATGTCGAAGCTCTGCCGGTGATTACATTGAATCTCCGCTCAAGGAACTCTTGGCGGCGCATGAGGGAGCGTAACAGCTCTGATCAAGGTGATTTTGATGGCTACAGATTCGTCTTGTCAAAGCGCATCCCACGGTAGTGCCTACTTTGTGTTACGACCTTTCTTTCTCTGCCCAGTATGCATAGAAAGTGTGTTCTCGTTGTTGTGTGTTCAATGATGTTTCGGTATCCCATGAACGGAACTCCGTCGTGGCTGTTGGAGTTCGTCGCTAAAGTTGATTTTCCGGCAACGGAACCAAACTGATGTGGCAAAAATATCAGTCATACCGGGGGTGTCGAAAGTCGTCGATGTACGTGGATCGTTCGTTGACTGGATTGGTGACGAAACTGTATCATTTGAGTCGGATATCTGGTTTTATGTGGATCTCTGCAAAATAAGCACCGTGAGTGGTGGAGGATGTCCCCCAAAACCCTCCGGCATGAGAATCAGTACAGTATGAAAAATATAGGAGGGCGCGTAGCCTCCGTGTGTGGAATAAGAACTGTAGAAGAGAGAGAGAGTCCCCTTACTATGAGATAGTAGGGTTTATTTACACCTGAGGGGTTAGTGTTTGGCTTGTCATGCATGGGTCAGGTCCATGGTGTTCAGTAGTCTTGTAAGGTGTAATGGGCCAGTATAGTGGAAAGTCCCCTCGCCTAAACGAGGCCCAAAAGCCTTTGAAGGTAGATTAAATATAGACACTTCAGGAGGATAGCTTCTTAAAAACGTATAGAAGAGTAATATTAGTTCCAACCATGGCCGGCCCTGCCATTAGGAGAGTGAAGCCATGGCCTTTGGCCCCCTAAAAATGCCCAATTTTTTAGGCCCCCAAATCTCACAAAAAACCCTACACATTATTAAAAAAATGAAATAAATGTCTTATTCTAATTTCTAAGAAAGACTTAGGCTTCATTTGCTTCACAGAAAATGACTTTTGGAAAACGTTTTCCTCATTTTTTTAATATTTGGTAACCAGAGGAAAATATAGTCAACATAAAAGTTTTTCCAAGTCAACGGAAAATGAAGCCTTCTTTTCAGGAAAATGACTTACGGATTCATTTTTCAAATGTTCGAGCACTCCTTTGTTCTCTTCCACAATTATACATATTTACAAACACACAATATTTTACTCAACAAATACCTTGTTTAGAAATATAATTAGAGTTTGTGCACATTATTTATAAATTATAATTTAAATAAATACTCATTACGTCATAAAATTAGTGTCCACTATATTATTTAGGGATGTCCCAAATATTATAAATTTTCTTTTTTAAAACGTTTTTTTCATTATTACCAATTTTTTTTTTTGTATTTGTTGAAAAAAAATTGACCTTATTGATTTGACATCATTAATGATAAATTAATGATTACTAAAAGAAAATTACTTAAAGTTAAATATTATTTTATGTTCAATATGGACATTAATATTAGAATATATTTTTTGTATTTATTCATATATTGTTTTCCGTGTGTTTGCCAAACATTCGAAAATATTTTTCGACATATTTTCAAAAGATTTACCAATAGAAAAAAATAATATACGTAACCTTTGTTTCTTTAATTTTTCAAAAATTAGAAAAAAAATTTATGCTACAAAGAAAATGTCCCGTTTAAAATAATTGGTCTTGGGTTCCCAGGGCCGGCCCTGGTTCCAACTGGAGGGTAGAATTGTTTGAACAATGTTTCATGGGAGAGATCTACAATTGTGACTTAAGACCCGGTGACGGCGGTGAGTAAGGATGACAATGGAGGGAATTTCTTAGGGATTTACAAATACAACCGACAAAGTAGTCAGATTACAGGTAGCCACGCCACCATCATCAACTTTGTTCAATTGGAAAGTTACTAGTTTTACATCCCGTGTGTTAATACACAGATATATAGATCTTTTTTTAATTAAATTATATTTAAATGAAACAAAGATTATAAATAAAATTAAAAAATATAGAAAAAAATATGATAAAGGGAACAACTTACTAAAAAATTCTTATTTTTAAATTAAAGATTTGTATATTCAAAAAATAATTAAGTTTTTAAGAACTAAGAAAATAAAGTTTAATTTTTTTTATTATAAAAATTTCAGATACAATGAAATGGATAAATATTTCAGATATTTATCATCTTTCTAGATACTTTATCAGTTATGTTAATATATTGTAATAAAGCGTGATTAATTCTAATATACTCCCTCCGTTTTCAAAATATTGTCCGGATTAACCAGACACACTGTTTAAGGAAAACGAATTGACTGGATTATAAATATTGGTGAATTGTGTGGTTTCCTTTAATGCCCTTGAATATGTGATCATAATTAAAATAAGATTAAAATGGTAAAAGTGTTTTCCTAAAAGGTAAAATTTTGAAAGATGACAATTATTTAAAAACAGACGAAAAAGAAAAGGTAGATAATAATTTGAAAACGGGTGATATACTTGATTTTTTTAGTAAAATAAATTTTCGAATTTTTTTTACAAATCTATAAATGTGTGTGTGTGTAGTTATCTATTTTTAACTTCATATTTTTTCTCTCCTTATTACAAGTCACCCCCTACAATTAATATTATGAGCAGTCACATTTTTTCTTCTCCATATGGTTTATCTTTATATTATAAAGTCACACTCTGCGATTAATCTTCTAAACAGTCACCCTTTATAAAACATTAATCACTCAACTATCACTTAAAGCAATGTACTCCTAGCTATAATATTTTTTTAAATCGCACCTTCTAAATGAAAATAGCAAACTGATGTTCCAAATTGATTTTACAAAATTTGAGACAGAAGAAGGAATAAAATTCTAGTCATCTCAATCAAATTGCTAGTATTGAGAACATCGTTGTTGATTACCAGGAATAGTCGGCACTAAACAATTAGTTCGGTATTGTTTGAAATTAATTTCTAGGCTTAACAAGTAGGGTTTACTTGGCTTAAAAAAACAGAATTGGTACACAATCAAAACCATTCAAACAATTATTATGAACAAATTAAATAAAATGGAAAGAGTTAAAAGGATATAACTGTTCTTTTACATGGATTTCAACTATTAGGACTTCCACGAGGATTGTGATTCTTTAAATTCTAAGAATCAATTCCAAGATTTCAATAATCTATTTCATTTTAAATAAAATTTTGGTAATACGAAACGTTATTAATCGATTCCATGGAATCAGTTCAATTTCGGTGTATACCAATCGAGGCCTCAATTTGTTTACAATTATATTCCACGCTGCACTTCTTCCCAATTACGTACAATTTCCGTGCAACTACCTTGGTTTCAGTTGGAGAAGTTCCGTTTGATTTTCTTTATCAATTTCGAAACTTAATTTTTTTAAAAAAAAAATCCTTCAAAAAATATCGTAAAACCAGCGCTGCTAAAAAACATTATTTTCAAGAAAACACTATTTGGACAATGTTAGAGTCACTCTCATTTTGCATCAAAATATGAGCATACTTTTATTGGTTGGACATTTTGTAGGTCCCAGCACTCTAGCCAATGATAGTATGCCACATCACAAAGTACTCATATTTTAATGTAAAATGAGAGTGACCCGAGTATTACCCTATATTGAATATTCTTAAACATTAGTACCCTAATTACAACTCACCCACCATTACCAACTCAATCTCCTCGAGTAGGCCCACACACTTAGACAACTGACTAGTCGACTTGTCAAAATTTACGACAAACCATGAAAAAGCCCTTTTGTGAAACTTCAACGAAACCTCCATGAAACCTCGTAGAACCACCACACGTAAGCTAAAGCCAACACCTCCACCTCCACCTCCACCTCCACCTCTACATATATTCAATTCATTAATCATACCCCTCCTCCGCTCCTCTCACCAAACCAACCAAACTAATTTAATGATGGAAAACAAGAGCAGCAGCAGGAAATCAAAGAAAATGGTACTGTGCAAGAAGCACCCGAAACACCGGCAATCACCGGGCGTTTGCTCAATCTGTTTAAGAGAAAAGCTGACCAAACTACCCTCAGCAAGCTCTTCAACTTCACGTGCAACCACCGTCACCGTCGCAAACGCCTCCTCCTCTTCTTCATTATCTTCCCTCTCCTCCGAATGCTCTTCAAATGCTTCTTCTTATTCCTCTCCCATGCATCATCATCGTCGAGGTTTGGAACAAGGGAAAGGGAACTTGTTGTCATTCTTGAAGATGATGACTATCAAGAATAATGATAACAAGATTGTCACGCTTACAAAGAGTAGATCAATGGCTTTTGTTGAGGACAGAGAAAGAATATCAATGGACGATAATCATCGGAGGATCATCAAGAACAAGGCGGCCGAAGGCCAAGGATTTTGGTCCAAGTTGATTAGATCCAAAACTAGTAATAAGAGGAGGATCCTTGCTGAGGGTGGTTTGACGCATTCAAGAACTATGAGAGATATGTTAACTACAAGAGTTTAATGGGATGTATATAATCAAATTAAAGATCAAGAGCTTCTCTTCTTTTTTTGCTTTTTTTCCTTTCCCATCTTAATATTTTTGTATACGTACAAAAAAGTGGTATACTTAGGAACTTTACAGCAGATCTAAGAGAAGTATGGATAAATCAGGATTATATATTGTACAATGGAAAAAAATCATTAAACTAATTTTTTGATTACATCCCCTGTGTTTCGGGTAAAGAGTTCATTCTTTCATTTTTTAGATATTTTCATTTTTTTTTATAGGTAAGTGTGATAGTAATCTCTTTATTGGTGTGGAGATAGGAACCAAGGACCTCAATGTATTTGCTTGAGTGTTCTTGCCATCTCTCCCATCCCTTTGGATCATTTTAAAAAATTAAAATATAAACATGTCATTTAATTACTAAAAGCATCATTTAAAAAAAAATAACTTTCAAATGGGCAAGAGTGAATAGAGTATAAAGATATACATCTCTCCTGGTCCCTGGGACTGGGAACTGGGAAGGAAGCTTCTTTGTTGAATATATGCATGAAATGAATCAATGTGTTGTGTTTGTGCGTGTTCCAGCTATCCTCTCGATATCTTTCCCACACATAGTCAGTTAGTCACGTCCTATAGGGGGCAAATTCGATCACGGCGGTTGTTGCTGTGGAAAAAAATTGGTACATTTTATATGTATTTTTTCCCTTTTATTACCACAAAAAAACCCAACGGTTCAAACAAATTAATAATCTACCCGTTCCACCTAAAAAGTTCATATTTACAAAATATTTCATTATTGAGGGATATATGATGAGCATTAAATTTTGTCATAATTACAACAATTTGAGAGCATAATATATTAATATTAAATATTGAGGGTAAAGTTAAAATGTTATTAAGATGATAAACAGAATTCTTTAAAAGAGACCATCTTAAAGTGAAATAGTAGGAAAAAATAAACTTCAGAAATAATTTTTTTTTATTCAGAAATAATTGTATAGTCTTTCCATTGATATGTTGAACATATATATAGGAGTACAATAATTGCTACACAAGTTTCACCTAGAGAGTCTAAATACAAAAGGGATTAGGAAATATAAATACAAAGAGATTGGGAAACCTAAATACAAAGGGATTAGAAAAATATAAACTAACTATAAATAAAATATATTACAAATATATTATATTCTCTTATATGCTCCCGCAAGATGGATCACCGTTAGGAGAGACCAATCTTGAGAAGAAGATGCTAAGAGCGCGCGAGTTGACAATGTGAGGAAGTGGTGGTCGGCAAGCCGGTGAACGAGAGGTCTTTAGCGAGCTGGTGAGAACCTGGTTTATCAGAACAAGGTTTGCTCGAGGAGAGAGTTGGTGAACAAGGGGTCTTTGGCGAGCTGGGGAGAACCTGGTGTGCCGAGGAGACATGATTTTCTTGATGAGCGAGCTAGTGAACGAGGGGTCTTTGACAAGGTTTGCTCGAGGAGCGAGCTGTTGAAGGGAGTCTTCGGCGAGCTGGTGAGAGTTGGGTGTGGCCGAGAGTCCTAGTCCTCGGTGCCGGTAGTCGAGCAGTTGAGGTAAGTCTTCTACGAGCCGGGCAAAAGCTAGGTTTGGCCGAGGAGTCCTAGTCCTTGTGGTGCTCGAGTAGCGAGCAGTTGAGTGAGGACTTCAGCGAGCTGGATAAAGTCAGGTTTGCTGAGAAGTCCATGAGATGCTCGAAGAAGCAGTTTGAGGGAGGCCTCGCGGGTTAAAGATGGGTTCCCGAGGAAACCGTGAGTGGCTCGAGGAGCAAGCGGGTTGAGGGAGGACGTCGGCGAGCTAGTTAGAGCTGGGTTTGCCAAGCCGGGGTTACCGAGGATGCCGGAGTTACTCGAGGAGTGAACGGGTTGAGGGAGGGCATATGGTGAGAGAAGGGCCTCGGCGAGCTGTGGAGGGAAGGTGTTGGCGAGCTTGCCTTCCGAGGAGGACGAGCTGGGTTTGCCAAGGAATCTGGATTTTCTCAAGGAGCAAGCTGGGTTAGGGAGGCGCCTCGAGGTGATCATAGTTGGTTTGCCGAGGAGTCCTTGGGTTGATGTGCGGGAAGGAGGATTAGGGTAGTGGAAAGGTTGGGACAATGGCGGTGAGGAAGGACATCGGCGAAGCTAGTCGAGTTTGGTTAGCCGAGGTGTCCTTTAGTTGCTGCGGGGAAACCGCCAGCATGGAGAGTTGTCGGATCTGAACTTGGGTTTGGTGGTCAAATATAGGTTAGCAGCGACTTTGGTGGGAGGAAGGTATAAGGAGGCGGAAGGTTGGTGGTTTAGGGTTATGAGGTTGCCAAGGTAAGGGAGGGGCGGTGTTGGCAGCGACTTTGGTGGGCAGGTTTATAGAGGCAGAAGAATGGTGGTAATAGGTGCTAAAGGAGAGGCGACTGAGGAAGGGCCTCGGCGAGCTCATAAGAGCTTGGTTTGTCGAGGTGTCCTTTAGTTGCTCAAGAGGGGAGGGAAACCGACTTAATCTGAACACGAGGTTGGTTGTCAGATCTTGGTTGGCGGCGGCTATGGTGGGAGGAAGTTTTCGGGTTACGGAATATGGTGGCGGTTTTAGGTTTTAAGAGCGAGACTCTGATACCATGTAGGAAATAATAAACTTCAGGAATAATGACATAGTATTTTCCATTGATATGTTGAACATATATATAAGAGTATAATACTTGCTACACAAGTTTAACCTAGAGAGTCTAAATACAAAAGGGATTAGGAAACCTAAATACAAAGAGATTAGGAAACCTAAATACAAAGGGATTAGGAAAGTATAAACTAACTATAAATATAATATATTACAAATATATTATATTCTCTTATAGAAACATCCTACAATAATATAATAGACTCTTTTTAATTGGAACGGACGGAGTGACATTGTAAAAGTTGTTGCACAACTTTAAGAAATATGTACACGTTTTACTAAAATGCCCAAAAATAACTTCCTTTAGTTTTGTGAAAAATTAAAAGTAGATTGTAGACATATATTTAAAACGCAGCTAGCGCCGGGATAATAGATTTGTGAGTTAAGATTGCATGTATCACACATCTCTTTGTATTACTAAACAAATTTGAATATGGATTATGTGTTATTCATGGATTACATTGCTTGGTGGCACTATTACTCAAAAAGGGATAGGATACAAGTAAAGCTGTCAAAACGGGCAACCGGGGTGAGTTTGCTTGCGGGCTAGGAAAGCCCGCTACTAAACGGGCCTTGGGCGGGAAAGCCCGCAATCTTGACGGTCTTTGAATCTCTTGGCCCAATCCGCCCCGCGTAGGGCCGCAGGCAAAACGGGCAAAGCCCGCAAAAAATAAAATGAAAGATCGTTATTTTTAATATTGTACAATTATGGTATATCAACAAACGAAACTGAAAGATAGATAGATACGCAGTCAAAGATGATTTTCTTCCATCACATACTAAATTACATAGCTCGTTACTAATTTGTATCAAATTGAATACAGAAGAAGCCAAGAAGGTGAGGAAACCATGTGAGGGGCAAGCAGGATGGGAGAGAAAGAGAGGCGGTGAGCCGGAGGAAGAGACGACCGACTGCGTGATGTCGCCGTGAATCGTGATCTCTACCGACGTGAATGTCTCTGTGCAATCGGAAATCGCAAATTGCAATCACTAGACGAAGTTGCTATGTTTGTTCTCAGTGCGCTGGACCAGTGAGCACTGGGCAATGACTATGAAACGGAGCCGGAGGCCAGGGCCCAGGACAAGGCGGCGAAATTTTCGGGTAAGAAAGTCGGAAGTCGTGCGGCGTGCTATACATGAGAGAGGGAGCGTGAGAGTTTTTTCAATTTTTGATTTTTGAGTGAGATTAGAATGTTGCATTTACTAACTACTAACCCTAACTCTAATAAATGGAATGGGCTTGGGCCGTTTGACAGTTGGGTTGTGCAATGTATGTAATGTAAATGTTTGAAAAAGTTGCGGGCCGGTCCCTTTTCTTGCAAATTTAATCACTCAAATCTTTTTTTTATTTTCAACCGAAAACAGTCACTTTTTGTCGGGAAATGATTACATTACCCTTAATGAACACTTAAGACATGACTAGCAGCATGAACCGCGGTTCAAAAGTGACTTTTGGGATCGAAATAACTACGTTACCCTTAATTATGCTTAATAGATGACTAGCTGGCTGAATCGCGGTGCATAGTTTTATATACCGCGATTCAAAACCTTATTTATCATTTGGCAAAACACACCTTTGGGCCACTGTACTTTACAAAACATTGCAATTAGGCCACTGAGACTTCAAAATTTTCGGGATGGCCACTGTACCAGACTTATCTTGCACGTTTACCCCTTTTTTGGATGGACGTTAAGTTTGGCCGTTAAATCAGGTTAAATGTCTATTTTACCCTCGTTTTCATATCATCACTGTGACAAAATACTCATCAACACAATCTCGTAAGGTCCCCGACTCTGGGACACTGATACCCATTCAAAATTCACCCCTCCAAACACCGCCACCATTTCCACCACTTCCAACGCCTCCGAACAAGCGCCCGACGTTGACAGAGTCCCTTACATGACCGCCCGCATCTTCAAGTGTTTCTTTGCTCACAGGGTTGAAGAGTTGCGCCCCTTGTATGCTTCCACCGGCTCGGCCATGCCTTCGCCCAAGTCTGGCTCGATGAGTTCTATGGAAATGGGGTCGATGAGCCCGTTAGGTATTGGGTCAACGCCTCCCTTGTCGCCGGCTATGTCGGCTTCATCGCCTATGGGTGGGAATTTATGGCAGAACAAGGTTAATCTAACACCACCTACATTGCAACTCTCAGGCAGTCGTTTGAAGACGGCTTTAAATGCCCGGGATTTCGAATTGGAGCTAGAATTGCTTGGTTTGGAAAGCATAAGAACTCAGCAGAGGCAGCAATTGATTGATGATCTTTCAAGCCTTTCATCTTCTCCGTCGATGTGGAATAATGATTACAACAAAAACAACAGGTTTGGGGAGATGAAGCCTACTAATCTTGACGATGTTTTTGGATCTCGTGATTCTTCTATGTTGACTCAAATGCAGGGTTTATCACCAAGAGTGTCAACTACGATGACTTCAACAACCCAATTGCAATCCCCGACTGGGCTTCAAATGCGCCAGAACTCGAACCAACTTCGATCAAGCTACCCTTGCACAAATTACTCGTCCCCTTCATCAAATTACTCGTCCGCCTCTACTTCTACCCCAAATTCACCTACTCTTTTCTATTTATATTAATAATCGATTTGGAGGAAGATGCGAGATGTAATTTGGGTATCCCGTGAAAAAACTTTGTAAACCCAGGATCGAGTTTTAAAACCGGATCACGGGTTACTTTGTAAAGGATGATTCCGGATCCGGGTTACTTTGTAATGGGATGATTGATAAAGACAAGGGTAAAATAGACATTTAACCTGATTTAACGGCCAAACTTAACGTCCATCCAAAAAAGGGGTAAACGTGCAAGATAAGTCTGGTACAGTGGCCATCCCGAAAATTTTGAAGTTTCAGTGGCCTAATTGCAATGTTTTGTAAATTACAGTGGCCCAAAGGTGTGTTTTGCCTTTATCATTTAAAGCATTTTATTATCTCTTCTGTAAATCGTCGTTTCTTTCCTATTCCTATTCACTCTCTTTTTCAATGGAAAAACCCATTATGTTATTGGTTAAATTTCGACGAGATGCGATTGTTTATAAAGTTAGTGAAAATGTTGTCATTGGTGATGTTATTCAATTGATAACAGGTAAATATTCTAATGTTTTTTTTTTTTTTTTAAGAGGTTGGAGGGGACATAGACCGTACCCCAACCCTGAATTTTTTATTATTATATTTAATGCCTTGAAAGACTACAATTATATATATATGATGCCTTTGGTATGGCTCGAACAATTGGTGCCTCAGGGGAGGCTTTTTGAACACCCGACCTCTCGGTTGAGAGTAGTTAAGTCCCAGGGTGCCTCTGGTAGGGCTTGAATACTCAATCTCTCCGTTAAGATAGGTGAGTAGCTAAATGGGGCGCTTTGGATAAGGCTTTAACAACAACGATGCCTCTAAAGAGGTTTGAACACCCGACCTCTCTATGAGAGTTGTAAAGTCGAGGGTGTCTACAGTGAGACTAAACACCCAACCTCTCGGTTAGGAGAAGTGAGCAGTACCAGTTGAGCTAGAGCTCGTTGGTAATATTCTAATGTTGAATTTTCGAATTTATCTATGAAGTATTATGCTGGATCTCACATGAATTGTTGTTTGGCGAATGACGAGAATTGTGTAAACATGTTGTTGTTGAAGTGAGTTTTGTCAAGTAATATTATATCCAGATGTTGTTGAAAATAAAAATTATTTA